>CM046436.1:8656565-9343287 GCA_025506505.1 Flaveria sonorensis
TTTATTCGAACTCTTAAATTGTTATGAATCAAATAAACTAGTTGGGGCTATTTCGTAATTATTATTGTTAAAAGTTTACTTGTAACTATACAACTAAATCAGCTTGAAGTCTAGAACAGTTGGAGTTAGTTGACTTGTATTAATACCTCAGTTGAATAAAGAGGAGTTAGTAATCTTCACTTGTATTAAACAGTTGGAGATTTGTGCTTACGATGATAAAAGATGCCATGGAAGCGTTAACATCGCTAACTTAAACAGGTTTTTGAAGATTACTGCCAACTGTTTGATACTGTGATGCATACTTAATCAAAGGGAATATTTATGAGGTGTATTCTGTGAGCATCTTCTTGAAAGGTTTGAATTGATAAATTTGTTGTCCTATGAATATGTTCAAAGCGAAGAACTTAAGAGATGCTTACTTCCTGGCTAAATGCAAGAATCATCTGGTTCAACATTGGACAGTATGTTTGGCATTCTGGATTTCATACAACGATGCAAAGGTGAAAAGGTTCTTACCATGGAATGAGATGTACCAACAAGTTTGACAATTCAGAAGAAATTGCAGTGGGTACCAAAGAGAAAAAAGTGAGAATGTAGCTTCCCATGGCTCACTCCAACCTTTATCAAATCCCAAGAGTATATTCTCTCATACATTGATCAATGAATTGCATTGAGGGATTGCCAAAAGCACAGGGTCTTGTAGTAGTCGACCACTTAAAGAAGTATGCACACTTCATGCATTGCGCACCCTTACTCAACATTTACAATGGCACAAGTCTTCTTGGATCAGGTTTTCAAGTTACACGGGTGGCTAGTGACGATAGACTCTGACTGCAATCCTATTCATTAGTAATTTTTGGAGAAAATACAAGATTACAAAGTGTGTCATTAGCACTTTGCAGGCCTTACCACCCTTAGATTGATGACCAGACAGAAGAGGTAAATTGCTGTGTGGAGTGTTACGTTGTATGGTCGTGGTACACCATACTTTTCATAGAAAATGTTTTATTAACTTTACATACTTATTTATTAACAATTATTAATAAATATTTCATTTATTTTTTGGAAGGTGATTTTTATATATTTAGCAAAAATAATGGTTTGCCTGCAACAAAACAAAAGGCAAATCTTATGAACATATAAAGATCAACAGACAAACAGAAGTGCGAATTAGCTATTTTGATGTCGGTTCATGTTCTTGTTCTTCAGTTGATCTCTTGTATTCCGGTTTGAGCTCGTAAGTCCCTTGGTTTGATCCTTTGTTGTTGTAGATGCACAGATCTTTAAGCAAATCTTTCAGGAATTGCTGAAACCAAAACATATATATTTTCATGATATTTTTTCTCATTTTATATTTATATTTATGGTGGTAAAAATATATAAAAATAAGAAATCATAGTGAAATGAAAAGATTAAAAACAAAAAAAAAGTAACATACTTCAGGCTGGTCAGTCTCAGAAATAAGGTGCTTTAAGGTCCAATTCGATTGTCTCTCAAAGAGTTTAAACATAATGTCTTCCATTTCTCGGCGGTCCCTTCTTGTTCTTTTCGTGTCCGATCCTTTTACCGGAGTTCTCTTTTTGTCCTGGACATTGGAGTGACTCTATAGATGGTGATTTCGGTTCATTTACTTATAAATGTGTGTTCAGTTTTCTTTAAAAAGACATGTCAAAAGGGTCGAATAGTAAAGGAACGGGTCAAATGGGTCAAACACACTGAAAATCATCCAAGGTGTAGTTTGGATGTATAGTTGTACACAACCTTCTAAGTCGTTTTATCAAAAGTGTAAAATTATTATTTTGATATCAGAATCATTGGTAACACAAGAAGCATTTATAGAAAGTTTAGAAAACTTAACAAAAAAGTGTTTGTCAATTTGGCTCGGCCCTGCAATAAAAATGACATGTTTTATTTTGAAACCATTTTGACCTGTTACCCAACCTACGTGACCCACTTAGGATAGGAAAATAAACAGAACCTGAAATGCTGATTCACATAATAATAAACAGAGTAAAGGAAGCTTGAAATTACAGTCTGTGAAGGGGCTTTTGAGGGAATCACCCCAGGCATTGGCCTCATATGTGCTCCATTGTTATTGTCAATAATCTAAATAAGAAGAAATTTATTAATAATTTACAAGAAATTCCAATTGGGTAATAGTCATACAAGAAAAGCAAAAAAACCTGTATCTGTCGAGTTTTAGTCATATATTTGTTTGTCCTTTCACGACATAACTTCCCATATTCCTCCATGTTTTCGTTATGCGGCTTCATATCAAATTTGTGATATATTTTCCCTTCAACAGAAACCTTTCCTGAAGTGAATATATGAGGCTTCATATCAAATTTATGATATATTAACATTGTTGTGTTATTAGTTAATAGACTATCCAAACTAACATATTTATACAACTCTATATCGCATAAAATATATATTACACAAAACTACTTACCTTGTTTGGACTCAGAAAATACAGACATAGGAATGAAATCTGTTGACATGTCCATTGAGTAACATTTGGGTACTCTCCCTGATTGAGTGCCAAGCAACTCCATAGTAAACTGATCACATCATGTATAATTGCATAAGCCGGAAGGAAGTTTGGAAAGTATGTACTCCATTAAAGATAAAAATACCATTTTGCTTATATTGAAACTAGAAAAACAGACAGAGAATGTAAGAAAACCAGTTACTTTTATTAGAAGAGCAGGACTTTTGTTTTCTTAATTCTTTCGTCACATGAATAAACAAGCAAGACAGAAAACAAAATGATCACCTAACAGCATCCAACTTTCTGTTTGCTGTCTTTTTTTTTTTTTTTTTTTGTTTCCATTTATTATTGTCGTGGGATAAGGAGAGGGGGGGGGGGGGGGGGGGGGGGGGAATGCATGTCTCTCCCCTTCATTTTTGCTTTCTTATGTTCACCTTTTTCTTTTTGTATTCTACCTTTTTTTCATTTTGAATACCATCTAGTGTACTTCTTCTGTTTGATATATCTTTGTAGTGCATTGAATTCCACCTAATGCATTGAACAAAAAACATTCAAATATCCCATTTTCCCTTTGTTTCTAGTAACAAATCAATATGGCATTGTGCATAACTAGAATCTGGACTCCACAGACCACAAAAGCCATTTGATCAGTGATAAGCTTCTCAGAAACAGAAGCAAAAAAAAGTAGAATAAAGAAAAGAAAGGGAAAAAAAGCATGATAAGAAAAGGGAAAAAAGAACTATTCTTTTTTGCTTTTATGAGCAACTTCTATCTTGAAGCCATTCCACAAAACAAGCAAACTGCATTACTTTCTACTGTTATTTTCTTTCAATTAGTAAATTCCATCAAGCAATCATAGCCAAATAAAATATTAACCGACAACCATTACAACCAATTCACAGATCAAAACTATATCTATCACTATATATAATTCATGCAACAAGAAACTGTATAAATATGGTATACTGGTTGAAGGCAGTAAACCGCCAAGACGCTCGCCTTATTTAACATGATTATAATCTAGTAGCCAACTGGGGTTTACTATCCTTCCCCAATACTAAAAAAGGTATAAGGTATTCATCTCAATTCTCAACTAAAGCATCACAAACTCACAAAACTTGGATTGATATTAGCCCCAAATTGCTACAAATTGTTATGAAGGTATCATCTGCATTCTGGAAGGTGTTCATTTCATCAAAAATCTTCTCAAATGAATACTGGATTTCAGATAAACACCTTGAGTGCCTTAACTCTAACACCATAAAATAACTACTTATAACAGCTATAGATCATTCAACAACACTGATGATTATGAAGTATGAACATGAAATTTTGGCAATGCACACTACTAGTCTACTACACTGATGATTATGAACATAAAAGAAGGAGAGATGCTGCAAGCTCTACTATATAATCACAAATTCATATACATATTATTCTAGCTCCGTTAATGCACCTCAATAACTCACACGTAGCATGCATACATAACTGCAAAGTGCAAAACAGAACTTCCTATTTACTCAATTACAAAAACAAAACAATATCAACCAAAATCAATCTCAACCTAGGTCTATTCACAATGACAAATTGACAATCACACTACATCACATCAGCAAACAACAACATCTATATACACTCTAAACACGAGGCAAATACGATTCAAATTCACAACACACAACCACACAACAAAACATCCATACGCAACACAAATGTCAAATGTACTTAAGTACCTGAGTAGATGAGAAATCATTGTTCGGCAGAAGTGGATCAACGGTGACGATAACTTTGGCGCCAATTGGAGCAACAGACGAAGAAGGATCATTAGGCGTCGATGATTGTGATTGTGGTAGCTTTTGCGTGAGTGATCGAGAGACAATTGGAGGGCATTTCATCAGCCACACGTGTCTCTCCGATTTGGTCGTCTCCAACGGCGGTTGTCCACCGCCGCCGGTCGGTTTCGCAGCCGTGCCGGAGGGTTTTCCGGCGGTGGTTGTTTGATCGTCCATTAGTGAAAACGGTTGTTTTGGGAGAGAATTATAAGGTGATAGTGTGTTTTGTACGTGACGCAGGGGCGTCAGTAAGTTTTTCCATGAATGGCGTAAATGGTCCCTTGACTTTTTTTTTTTTGAACGACAAACATGCGACATGTTTCAAATTACATGTGTTACTTTAATTTAGTTTACATATCTGTTTTTCAACCGGAATCACACCCTCAATCTTCTCAGAGAAAACTCATTGCTGAGAAAACCCCATGGCTCAACTCTGAGCATTTTACTTAAAATAAGACTTAAACACATGACCTTTTGAGTATCTTATCTTAACCAATTGAGCTAATGATCATTGGATCTTTACTTATATTTGAAGTGCATTTACGCCCCTAGAATATTGAAAAAAAGTTATATCAGTCCTTTTGATTATTTTGTACATATTCTGAATTTGGTTTGTGTTGTCATCTAAAAATGGCTCACTGTTTGCGTGTCATGTGCATTAGAAGGCTATTTGTACATAAGAAGTATATTAACATATAAAAAGTTAAAACACATGCATGACACATGTATTGAACTGTTGTTTAGGCATGTGGGCAAGCATAAAAAGCAAATCATAACCGAAAAAAGTAATAAATTGAGTTGAAGTCAGCAACATCAAATCAAGAACTATGGTTAATCTACCCATTACCAAAAGAAGCCATGTTAAAAAACACTTAACCAAAAGTCGGTCAGTTAATACAAAACAATGACTGAAACTTTTGTTTTTTTAGTTCGATTGGGGTTCAAAACCAAAATAGATGCATGCCAACATATTAAACAAAAAGTATGTGTTTGTAAAACCTTAATAGAGTTTTTATAGTCTATGTATTTTTCAACTCATTAATAGGAGAGATAAATAGTTACAAAAATCTTATTATTTTTAATAATATAATCAGCTATTAACCTAATCTAAACATCCTCTGATTAACACTCTTTAAGAGGAACCTTTTATGGATTTAAGTGAAATGAAATAAGAAAAAATATATAAAACAATTGGGGCATTCCGAGAATTGAACTCGGGACCTCTCGCACCCTAAGCGAGAATCATACCACTAGACCAAATGCCCAATCTTGAGATACTGCTCCTATATGAAATTAAAAAACTCATTCTTTTCCGGATTTCAACATCCCACACAAATAATAAATTAATGCAAGCGTTCACACGTTAGATCATCTCACAGTCCATCATCATGCAAGGGGAGATAAAATTCATTGGTTTGACCAAACACAAATTTCCAATAGAATATTAAACATGTATCACTTCTCAAATCGGTATCAATAACGGGTTTTAGTTTGTTGTATCTGGCGGTTAGAGATCGGGATTGAGTCTATTGGTTTAATCGCAACACTTCTATCTCTTAAGATAACTTAAATGCTTAAAATCGTAAAGATGCTTATAAAATTTGAATTCTTGAAACGCTCACATGGCAAGATCAAGTGGTCGAAGTTAAAGCTTCCTCAAGTAAACAAATACCAACAATGAGAAACCAAAATAATTTGGTTAAAATTCGATTTATGTAAACTGTCAAAGGTTACTCAAAGGGTTGGATGCAAGAATTGTAATTCATTTTTAATAGCCGAGTTCAACTCCACTTTAAGAAAGTCATTCGCAAAAACATCGTAAGGTGGTAAAAAACCAACCCGGCTCATAGTCAAGTAAAAATGTCAACCGTGGCCAAGGCGAACACTAAACGATGATGATTATATATCAAAAAAACAAAATGTATTCACAATTTTCTATGGTTTTCAAATGAAACCATGTTTGTAATTTCTAAAATTTTTAAATAAATAACAAAAACTTTATTGAGTTTATTTTATATACTTAGTATTTAATTAATTTAGTAAAAACGATTATTAGATGGTTGTCTAATAACCAAGTTTGGACGGGCAAGGTTTTGAACGATCTAAAACCAGTTATTAAGGAAATAGGTTTTACCATGTTGATCTTTATTGCTTCGGCTTCGGTTAAAAGCTGACCTGTTTTTTCCCCCCTTAACTCTTCCGGGCACCAATTCGATGTTTGAAACTTACTTTAGTTTTATGGGCTAGTAACTAGTTGCTTCATGCTAAAAACATGGCCCAAATAGTTTTATGTTGGGCCGAACTGCAGGCCCAAATTTAGGTAGGCTATAAAAGATTAAAAGGTACTAAAAAGTAAAAACTATAGATGTCAGTCAAACTCGAACCAACGAGAATACCCGAAACTTGAGACATTTGTGACGGATTTTGGGTTGTGAAAGCGGGTATGAAACCAGTTATAGAATTATTTTTATTATTTTTATGGGTATGATATTACATTTTATATTCGATAAAACATACATGTTTACTCGATTATATACCCGAAATTTTATTTATTTATTTGTCATGTTAATTAATAGTTATATTATAATTCTTTTTAGTTATTCTATTTGTATTATATTATCTTCAAGTTCTTTAGTTTCAATTTGTTTCCCACTGGGTCATCCTCCCAATTTCCATTCTCCTAATCTCCTACTCTAGTAACTAGAAAATTAGTGTTTTATTCTCCCTCAAACTCTAGCCACCGTCCAGGAGATTTAGCGAGACATTGGCAAATAGATTTGGACAAAGATAGATAGCAACAAAGAGATTTAGACTAGATACCCACTTACCCTCGGCTATGCCCGAAACCCAAGGCTGTCCTCAAGATTCCTCGAAAACATTTGGGACCTGAGCGGGTAGAAAAAAATGAGCCTCTATAATATAAAGCTAATAACCCGTATGTAGAAATACTAAAATAACTAATTTTTTGGGGTTTGTTAATAACCTATAGGTTTTTTTAACTATAAATACATATATAATATATAATTTTTTATAAATTTCGAGCCCAAGAGGAGACCCACCCTGGGCAGTCGCCAACCCCAACCCCTCAGGGTCGCTCCTGACGAAATCCAATGGGTGCATACCTGATACATATCCAATAAGTTTTGCGTCAGGTTTGGTACACCCTTTTTAATGAGTATGGGATTAAATTTACTTAAACCAGTCCCAAACCCGTCTTATTTTCATCCCTACTAAATTCATGATAACATATCATTTGACATGCCGATAACTTAGTTGGGTACCACTTTAGGATACTTGATTTGCAAGATATTGTCTATGCAATAGTGCATCATTTAAGTAATCCTGTAATTAACTTTGAGTTTTTTCTCATTGTATATGATTCTTCAAAATTACGGATTTATGCATTCGTATAAATTAATAATACATATTGAAACTTCTCAGTACCGATAGTCTTGTATTTGTTTAAAGATAGTCACATCGTTAACCGGTTTCCATGAAACTTTGTTGTAAGGGATTGTCGGGTTTAACATTCCAAGTTTAACACTACATGTTTTATATGATGACATTTTAACATGTGTTTTATAATAGAAGTTATACGATGAACCTTATATCTATATGCATGTATCATTTAACTTGTGAAATTATACAAATGATATAATTAATTTGGTATGACTTAAACATGGAATTAAGCACGTGTTTGTTGAGATGTGTAAATGAAATTAGTATGATTAGAATCTTGGAACATTTTGTCAAGTTGGAAGAAGACAAATAATTTAATCAAGAAATTTCTTATCTTGAGTTTGACATCAAATTTAAAATAACCTTTTGGGGATAAGAACAAATAGAAAATTATATTTAAATTTAACTAGTCGGCTTTTTCATTTTTTCGTCGCTAGCTAATAGATAGTTGACCCTAAAAGTCTTTGATACAACTTACATAAACTAAGTTTTGTAACTTTAGCGTATAATATTGCGATTTTATTCACCGTATTGTACGTATATACGTATATGTAATCTGTTAGTTTATTTAACTTAATAAAATAAAATGACTCTTTATTTTCTATCGAGTATGAATTCGTTTAGGTTTAAGTATCTCATAAGCGACTTATTTCCGTCACACATTTCCTTTGGTTTAGTTTTCTTTTTTTATCTCATGGCTTCGATGTGGTTTGATATAATTATTTTATATAGTTTAATTATCCCATTTGTACAAATAGTATATAGATGAGAAGAAAAAAATTATCCCATACATACAAATAGTATATAGTAATTACACATTTCCTTTGCTGAGGAAGTACAAATAAATTATATTAAACTATATAAAATAATTAGACTTTCTCTTAGCTTCGATGTGGAAGTCTAATTATTTTATATAGTTTAATATAATTTATTTTATGTATAATTACTATATACTATTTGTATATATGAGATAATTTTTTTCTTCAGTAGCTCTAGATGAGAAGATAATGTCTTGTTAGACGAGAAAGATCACCAATTCACTATGAATAAATGTAGGTGTTGTCAATTCTATTTTGTATATTCCCTTTTTTTCGTCTTCATGGGTAAAATAAACTTTCAGTCCCACAAATTAATCCACCGACCCGCCATTCGTCCGATAATTACCGATGGATGGATGGCAAAAAGCTATTACATACGACAAAGTTTCTTACGGGACATCATCCACAATTTTCATCAATATTGTCTTTCATCAAAGAATTATGAACATGGCCATTTGTTAGTGATACTCATACTTTAAGATTGTTCATGTGTCATCATCATGATAAATTACAATTATAGTAAAAATCTTGATTAAAAAAAGTTTTCTTAATAACTCTTATTTAATACAATACTAATCAAGATAATTTCTTTATATAAATAAATAATATTTTATTAAAAATAGTTTAATGAGATCTAATTTTGTTTCATTTGTAGTTAAACATTGTTAAAACTAGAATACTTCAAAAATTATATAAAGAGGTTTATGGATATTTGAGAATAATAATTTTTTTTTCTTTTTATACATTGTTATTACTTAAATATGTTTGTTGTATATAATAATTTTATTGATATGTTATTTATAACATATATTAGATTATACATATATATAATCTATTATTTTATTTTTTATTTTAACCAATGTAATACACGAATATCTAACTTAGTATTAATAAAAGAAGAAGGTTGGTTATGTATATTAAATCATCCATGGTTGAATTTAAAATTTTAATTGAAACATTATTTCATATAAAAGATGCAATATAAACAATACACAATAATTGGTTAGGCTAAACATGCCACTCTCTTACTAGCTAGACATACACACCTTGAAAATTTATATCAAACTTAACTTGTTTTTTCCTTTAAAAGTCATTACTTTTTAAAAAGATTCAAAAACACTTTCTGTGAAAATACATTTAATGTATTTACAAGAATAAAAAAAGTAATTTTTAAAAATATAAAAGTGAATGTCTTTAAAAATTAATAAAACAATTTTCTGTAAACATGTTTGAATAGTTTCTTAAAAAAAGTAAAAATATATTTTTAGAAAAAAATAGAATATAGTTTCTTAAAATTTTAAAAAGAACACTTTCTCTAGGAAATTCAAAAATCATTATTAAAAACACTCTCTAACTAGTATTTTAAATTTATTGGCAAAATATCTTTAAAAAATAATCATATAACTTTCTTGTAACCTTTTTAATTTTATTGTATATGGTTTTAAACGTAGAGAAATTATTTTCATTCTACTTCTTTATAATACCTAAAGTATCTTGTGGTATCGCATGCTTCCTTGTCAATTTTACCACCAGCTAAAAGTCATTATATAACAATCATTTTATGAATGGATGTCTCCTTTTATGTTGCGCATATTGTCGATTATGTTGATCGCGTATCACACTTAACGTCCAAATTATACCCTTTAAATTTCCGTATCAAATCAAACAATTAGTTTTTTCTGTTTCGGTTGTTTTATGTGCATTTATAACTGATTTATACATACTACCGCGATTACACATTAGTATGACTTTAGACACGCAGCTACTTGATTTTATTAATATATATTTTAGCTTCACTTGGTTCAACCATTATCACTAAAAGATTAAAAAAAAAAAAAAACAGACCAACCTAGTGTCTACATTCTAAAATGATACTTATGTGTGATCATGGTGGTGTGTATAAATTAGTCATAGATACAAATAAAATTATCGACACTAAAAAACTAATTGTCTGTTTGAATTGGTAGGGAATGTACAAAAAATTCGATTCTTCAAGTTAAGTGTAAATACATGATAAATATAATCATCAACCCATATAACAAATGGAGGGGCAACTATTCACTAAACTATTGCTAAATAACGAGTTTTAATTAATGGCGGAGTTGATAAGGAAGCATACGGCGTCACGAGATATTTTAGGTATTAGAATAATAAAAATAATGTATATGCTCTGATCAAAACTATATATAATGCATGTATTAAGCTCGAGAGAAAGATCATGATCCCAATACATGTTCAGATGTTCTTATGTTTCTTTTACAAGATAATTGTTGTATTTTAATGAGTCCGTCGGTAGTCTTCCAAGAGTTGGAAGCCTAATTTTTGGTTCATCCAATATCATGGGAGTTATCGTGTGCATTTTCACATGTGTGGTGGTTAGAGATGTCACGTATAAAACAAATAAGTATAGTATGTTTCTTCTTTGAATTATCTAGTTAGAGGAAATTGCAAAAATAATTTGTGTGATTTAATTACATTACACGTTTGGTATCAGATTTTAAAATTACAAAGTTAGTTTAAACTTTTACGTGAGCGTTGCGCGTTTGATCCTCAAATTTTTATAACCATAAAGTTAGTCCAAAATTGTGTGTGGGTGTTGTATTTTTTATACTAGAAGTTAAATTTAAAAGTTAGTTCAAACTTTTATTAAATGAATAAAAACTAAAAGAATTTAACGTCTGGGATCAAACGTGTAACAACTATATAAAAACTTAGACTAAATTTGTAATTTTTAAAATTTAGGGATCAAACATACAATCTGGACAAACCGCATGAACTATTTATGTAATTTTCTCATTAAGTTAACTTCTACTAATGGTATTTTCTATAGATTTTGCATTTATAACAATGAAACTGATAGCTTGTTATTTCTTTATGAAATGTTATAGAAAGTTTTTTTTAATATTTATAAAAGATATTATTATTAATTGATTAATATTATTATCATTATTAATTGATGGGGTGAATGCATAACATCAACTTCTTGAAAGAAACCTTTTTTAATGGTATTTTATAAAAATATTATATGACTTTAAAAAAAAGAAGTTTTATAAAAATATAAAAATACTTAGCAACTTAAAGTGTTTTCTAACAACGATTTTTGAATTTTATAGATTTAGTGTTATTTAAAAAAAAAATTCTTACTTAATATATGTTTTTTATTTATACTGTAAAAACATTTTTATTTTTTTACAGATAGTTTCTTTTTTATCTTTAAAATACTTCATTTGAGTTTATTATAATACTTTTTAATCTTTTAGGTAAAACTTATAAGTCTTTTTACATAATTTAGCTTGAACAAACATTTTTTTACAGAAATTGTTTTGAACATCGTTAGCAAAAACTGTTTAGATTACATATATTTTCCTTCTAATATTGCTTTTATTATTGAACAAAACAATGTATTAATAAATATTTTACATTATAATGTTGTTGATATATTTGTGGACCGGTTACGATTTTATCTTTTTGCTACACTTGGTCATCTTTTGTGTAGTTATATCTTCTATTTTGTAACGTACATTTTTTAAATAATTTTTTTATTTCATAGAATATATTCATGACTAACCCAAGAGCGAAAACTTACTTCTTAGAAATTAAGATAAAGTAAAAGTATCGTCGTTTTCAATCAATTTTATTTGGAATCTATCAAGTTTCTTTTCCTTTTAGATTTATCTTCTAATTTTATGTAGGACATATTTTGATTAGATATATTATTTCTACATTCATTTTTATGTTTATCTTCTTTATTAGATATTTAGATGGATTATATAAATACTTGTCGTAGTCTTATTAATTGATTATGCTCTAATTAATTATTGAAGAAAGAAGGTTAACAAATATTTGCACACCCTTTTTTCGGGTTTATCGAAACTCCTCTTGTTCTTGTGTGTTATTTCTTCATCCACACAATAATTTCCAGATTATTAATAATAATATAGCAGTATAATGACAAATTTTTAACTAAATTGAAAAGCCATCCCTAAAAAATTAATTCCAATCAACTTTAAAAAGTTAGTGCCTCGAAAGACTATTCCATGATCTTCATATGCATGTTTAAAATATTTAATCAACTTTAATCCACTAAGGCTTATAATATATTTTCTAGAAGTCATATACAAACAAAATTTCTCCACTAAATTAAAAAGTAAAGCCAACATTTCTTTAACCCCATTTGATTAATTAAAAAACACACAAACACACACACATCATATATATACGCACCCACATATATCCACCACAGAAGAAGTTCAAGTTCAATTATTAACAAAACCCTCAAGCAACCTACTTTGAAGCTTTCATAATCATGGCTGCAAAAGATCATTCATCTTATCTTGATCATGATGAATCAGAAGACACTGTTTCTCTCTGTGATCTTCCTCTTTATGGTTGTCATGATCATACTGATTGTAGCACTGCAACTCTTGAAGACTCCATGAAAGACGACGAAAGCTTCGAGTTCTTCACTCAAGAATGGCTGAAAAACAATCAAGATTCAAACTTTTTCCCTAACAAAGATACAATTTTTGGTGGAAATTCGATTATTTTCAAGAAACCCATCTCAAGAAACACTCAAGAATTCAAGAAACATCATGATCACAGCGAATTCGAGAAGTTAATTTCGATGAACAAGGGGAAGAAGAATCATGGCGGAAAGCACGAATCGAAGAGGGTGTTTCCTGCTTCTGGATCGTTGAAATCGCGGTGGTATTATTATGGGTTTGGGGTGGCTGGAGTTCCGACGGAGATGGACTTGAGTTCCATTAAACTCAGGCAAAACCGACACCGGAAAAGCCAGTCGGGTGGCGGTGGGACGGTGGAGAGTGGCGGTTTCCGGCAAGGGAAAGTGTGGGGGAGGTTGATTAGAGACTTGAGTTGTGATGGTTTAACGGAAGCTAACTCAATGGTTAAGGCTTCTCTTGTTTATATTCCTAGGGTTTGAGGTTTTTGTATGTCACATATTTTTATTTTTTTGTATAGAAGTTTGTGATCACAGTCATGTTTTATGATAGACGTTATAGACATTTTGATGTTTGATGCTTTATTTTTTTCAGGAAATTCAAAAAAAAAAAAATTGATCATGTTTGGTGATTACTGATTTGAATAGAATTTAGAGCATGTGTTGACCTGTTAATGTGGGCTTGGGGCAATCTGTGGGTTGAAAGTGATGAGCCTAGACACCTGTTTTTATAGTTAATAGTACTTTGGAACCAAAAATATACAATATTATCTTTTGATTCTATTATCTATTGTACATTTTTTTGGCAACTTAAGTATTATACTAGTTGAATGTAAAATATTTAAAAAATCATCAATAATTGTAATTACTTTAAGATCAAAATCGTTATGGAACAAGAAGATATTCAACAAAAACTTTAGTTGCAACATTACGAGCCAGACTTAATAATCCAGGAGTAGTAAAATGTCTACACACCTTTTTGAGTTGTGCGTGTAAATCATTGGTGATTTCAATGTCATCATTGTCGTTTTAGTATAACTGATTAGCTTAAACCAAATGAGAAATTACATTATTCATTGATTTGAGTTAGGAGATGTCTAATTTCAAACACTAAGGATCCTAGGCAAGCCCCTAGACCATGGGGTTCCAAGGAAACACCGCCACTGATAGTGTAGGGGCGATATTCTTGGTGGGGGTGGATCAATGAAAAGTGCGTTATTCGGATTTGCATAACTAGTATGTTACTTATCCACTCGAAGTTGTTTTAGATTTGCATCATGGATAAAAAGTTACACAGAAAATGATTATTAGTTTAATACTTAGTGGCAACTTATCAATCAACAAATTGGTCAATCGTGTATCAACGATAAGTTACACGAAGATGACAACTAAATCATTAGTGGAAACTTGGTTCAACAATGGCAACTGCCCAACATAACTCGGTAACTACTGATTAAGTTCGTATTAAAGTTTTCTCATTGATATAAATAAAACTCACATTGGGTGTACCCAACATTTCATTTTCCCACTATGTAAATGAGTTCGTTGTTCTATTTGAAAATAAAGAAAATTACAAGTTCAATTTCTTAGAAAAGAACATCTCGTTCTTTGTTGAATACTCTCTCTTATTTAATTATTTATTTCGTATATATTCGAAATACCTTAATATAAAAAGTAAACTTATACATGATAATTATCTTAATAGGATTAAAATTGATAGTTTGATACGTGTCCTTCTATTGTTTCAAAGAAGATGATATTTTGATCATTATGTTGAATAAGTCAGTTCATGTCTTATACGTTTATTGAATCAAATATCAGTTCATTATATCATCTAGTTTACATATTTTGTTATATATATTAATCATTATGTTTTATGTTTTAGATTATTTTGTGTTATTTATGTTATTATTTATATACATTATATAAACTTGTTATTTCTCATTATATTTTACATTATAAATACATAATGATATGTTTTTACCAATATATTTTTCAAAACTCACATTGTTAAAAATAACACAATGTTTATTTTTTATTATTTTTTGATAGATTATATAAACTTATTGTTATATATATCATTGTGTTTTACAATTAGAAGTACATGATGATATTATTTCACTAATATATTTTTTAAAACTTATAATGTTCAAGATAACACAATGACGATCAAAAAACACGATGAGACATTGTGTTACTTTGTCATTGTTTTTAATCCATTAGATTAATTAGTTGTTAATTTATATATTGTGTTTTACATATTAGATATACACAACAATATTATACCGTCGTTATATATTTTTTAAAAGTTATCATTTTAGAAAAACACAATAGTATTCAAAAAAGCATAATAACAAACAAAAAAATACACCGTTAACTACACTAAAGAAACAATTGCAAGATATGAGCTTAAAAACATAAAAAAAAAATTATCTTTTTATATAACAATACTTTACTCGTTTAAAGATTAAAAAACGTTTGTTTTAATGGTGTAATTTTTATATAAAATAATGTCGTACATAAAAATTATGAAAGTTTAGAAAAATAAGAAAACTTACAAAAAGTCAACAAATGTGACTATTTCTAAAATACACCTTTAACAAAAAAAATTTACTACAAGTTAATCTTAATCATTGTTTAAAGAGATTGATAGTTAAAATTACTTTTTACCATTTTTAGTTTTAGAAGCTTTTGTATTTAAATTAACCTTTCTCTTAAAATAAAACCTACATATATAGAAGAGTGCAAGAAAGTAGGCCCGAATTCGGAAATTAATCCTTTGCTTAACAAATTGATTTGTCTTATATCAACGTCTACGATTATTAAAATCTACTGAAGATTGATTTTAGCAAAGTCAATGAATTAGTTTAACATATAAGTTTCTTCTAGATAAAGAGCTTTTATTTTTTTATTTGAAAGTTTGTCATGTTGTTTAGATGCAACTTTAATCGTTACTATACATATCTTTTATAGAATAATCTCAACTTAAAATCCTGGCTCCACCATGATCCTTGATCAATAATAAGAGTTCTTTCAGGAGTTTGCCGTAATTTCAATCAAATCGAAGAATGGTTTATCGTAGTTATTATAACATGTAACAGCTTTTATTGCACTCTTTGTATACTCTTCATCTAAACCATGAAAACAACATTTAAGTTTGATAAAGTAGTTTCATATTCATAATTTTGTCCAATACGTACGTTTTTCAGTTGTGGTCATTTTAAATAGAAAACTTCAAAGAAAGGGTAAATCCTGTTTAAACTATAATCAAATTCTTTGGCCACTTAATTCATATGAAAGTGGCATAAAAAGTTTTATTTTATTGCCAATATTAATGGTGATAAACGGAAGGACGTAAAAGACGGGGTTGTCAAATGAATAATATTGCTCACTTTATAAAAGTGGAACATTGGTACTTTTTTCTTGGGTTAAAATAAGAGACCAGATACATTAAAATATTTCATTTCAATTAAACTGCTCACCTTACAATCTACTTTATTGTCAAATAATTGAGTAATTATTAGTTTTACTGAATGGATTGATCCTCTTTTGAAACTTTATAAGTGCGCATAGTTTAACTTTTTTTATAAGAAGTTCGTAAACCTTTTACGATCAATACACCACAACATATGTCTTACAAGATTTAAACTCTTATCATTTTATTATGAGCTGAGCCTCAAATTTTTAATTCGAGAACGTTCATGGAAAATAAAATTTTCATTCTATCTATGTTCTAGAGGAAAGTGATGCAATTTCATTAACGAAATATAAAAGTGTAGCTTGACATTGATTGATATCGATCTCTATTGAAAAATCCTTCAGTTTTTTTATAAAATTAAGATTTAGGTACCAGGCAATGGTTCTGGAACTCAGTGCTGGTGATGGTGAGGTAAAGAGAAGATGAGGATGACGAAGACGGTGACGACAGGGTTGGGTAAAGTTAACCCCAATTTTGTTTATTTACTATTGTTTTCAAAAGATGAAGATGACGTTACGTTGACAATGAATATGAACTATTCAGTTTCAGATGAATGGGCTTACCCGACGAGGCCGATCTAGACGACGAAGCTAAGGTCATCGATGATGGTGGTAGAGGTAAAATAAAATGGCAGAGTCTTTGATTTTAGGTATGGTTTCTTTAAATTCTTGTTCAATTTCTTAACATTCTTACTGATGTTGGTTAATATAATTAAGAGACTGGTTTTAGAACTTAGGTTTCTTTGAATTCTTGATTGATCTATTCAAATTCTTCATTAATATTGCAAGTTATAATTGCAGCTGTAAGAATTCAATATTCCACGAAAAAATTGAGCTCATATTTTTGACTTTGTGTATGTGCATATAAAAGCATTCATAGTGGAATCTTTAAAAATATGTAAGTGTGTTTCCTATATTGTATGGAATGGTTTTGAGTTTTGTGAGTGAAGGAGAGAGGATATGTTCTTGTTAACTGGTATATTTGAAGAATTACTGTTCATATAAATTTTAAATATTTTTGAAAGTAACTGTGAGTGAAAGAGAGAAAAAAAGTAATGATAAGAGTATAAAATGTATTATTTAATTGAAAAGGAGAGAGTGAAAATAATAATTTTAATATAATTATATGAATAAAAATAAGAAATGCACTGTGAATGCTCTAAAGTGTCTTTTTGTGCGTTTCTTGATTAATTAGTATCGGTACATAAACTACCTTTCTTTTGGTTACATATATAGACATTTAATAAGTTATCACGGTTGTAAAATGATGATATCTTTTAATGAACTTGAATAAATTTTACTAGTATTGATATATGGTGGAAGGATTTTCTTTCACAACTTTTAATACTCCACGAAAGTCATTACTTTAGGCAATTAAATAATAAAATAACAACTAATGATCCTTAACTCAACTAGTTAAGGTAAGATACCCATGATATGTAAATAAAGGGAGGTCATGGGTTCAAGTCTTGCTTTGGCAAAATGCTCAGAGCTGAGCCAAGGGGTTTTCTCGGTAATGAGTTTCCTTCTGAGGGGGTTGGGGGTGCGGTCCCGGCTGGGAAACGGATAGATGGGCCCGATTAAGATAACACCTATCCTTCGAAGCAGGGCCGTACATTTGCCGTTCAAAAAATAATAATAATAAGATAACACAATATTTGAAGCTTTTTCTACCAGATGCTATATTACATATTCGAAACTCTATGGTTTATACGGTACTAAAAGGGGAACTGATTTCTCATATGATGTCAAAGGTGGTAGGATTTATGGGCATGTTAACAAATGCGTCCATCCTATTGTTATATGAAATTCCCACCACAACACGCGGGAGAATTTCACTAATTTTGATTAATATGTAACACAACCTATGACATAGTGCCAACATGCTCAGAAAATAAAAACAAATGTGGTACATGAACCGGATTTACAGTAATAACATAAATATTTAATGGTTGATTGTATTTATTTTTTTCTTTTAAACTTATCACATTTCTAAAATAAATTGTGTGAGGTGAAGACAACTCAGTTTCGATAAAATTCATATTGAAATGTAAAAGTTAAAAAAATAAAAAAAAATGTAGGAAAATGTTTATTCCAAGTCCAGCTGAGCTGCGAAGCCTAGGAGAGAACATGGGTATAAACCATGAATCCATACTACTAAAACTCGGGTTAACAATCATTGTTACTATACGTTAAGAAAAAATAGATTAGCTTTAAAAATTGTTTAAATGTACAATAGTTTGAAAAGAACTCTCAAGAAATAAACATATGTATGTAAGATCTATAATTTTAATAAATACGATTCTAGTTTTCAAATTTCTTTTTTCTTGTTTATTTCATTGTGTTGTCACGTACACAATTGACAATTCTAGTTCCCCAAGATCTTTTTTTTCTATCTTTTTTATTATTCAATATTATTGTTTTATTATTTATATATAACTTAAAAATAATTTTTTTATAATCTTTATATATTTAATACTAAAATACTGAACTTTTTATTTAATCAACTCATATTGTACATGGTTTTTGATATGGTATAAAACAAACAAATTCACATATAGCCAAGGACAAGTTATCTGATAACATCCCAAATTCTAACCACCATTTTGATTTATTTCTTTTATTATATTCTAAATGAAAAATTATAACTACCATGTCCTTAAAATCAACTATAAATACGTCATATCAACAGTTTTACTAGTTGATAATACCTAGCCGTTGTGGAATTACCAATCATGATTGCTAGCAATAAGAATTTCACAGACGTTGTATCATAATTGGTTTTGATACATATTTCTTTCAATAATATTTATTAATTTATTGTAATTTAATTACTATAACAACATGCACAAACTACAGTGAAGTTGATCAAAAATAGTGTGTACATGAGATTGTGGAGACACCACCATTCCATTTTTAGGAAGCACTCTTAATTGATGAGTCAACTAAGTGACCTTTTTGTGGTTCACCTGCATGCGGCCAATTTTGCTAGTGGTGGGCCTAAAGCTATAAAAACAATACGTTTTCTCTATAGCATCTAGAACGAACGCAAACAAATGATCAAGTGACGTTTGAATCCAAACTCCCGCGCAGCAGGAGATGTCCAAACGTCAAATGAACACTTTGGCTGAAATCCCAAACACAAGCGGACAATAATAGTAGGTTGTCTCTCACATCCATCTCACACGAAAACACACACATACATATATAATTTTTTTATTATTATTATTGTGGTAGAAATGATTGATTTTAGTATTCATTATCTTTGGCATGACAATGTATTGTGAAGGGTGTTCACCCAAGAAGTCATTCATAGGTAAATATCCATTACAGAAATATAAAATCAATATTTATTAAATAAGGGATCCGAACAAATTAAAAAATATAAAATATAAAAAAACACACACATATATTATCAACTTTCTTATTCGTATTTATACGACTTAAGTATTAACTACATTTAATATATATTTTTTAATTTATATACAGTCATCAAGCATTTGTATATGCTGCGGATATTTGAATATACTAGATAAAAAGTCGCACCAACTTACAAAAAAGATAAAGAAAACTATTCATTCAATATGAATGCTCAACCACTATGTCTAGATTAACCTAATTAATTACTTCAAATAAGTTGGCCAAGAACATAGAGTTAATTGTACAAAATTTCGAACTTGTACAACTTAATACTCAAATATAGACCTTCACATAGGTATATAATAACTTGACATTCAAGTAATTAAAGCTTGGCATTTACGTTTACATGGGGATTATTTTTAAAAGACTCAAAGTAAATAAATAATAATCAACTTTCTTGTGCAAGTTAAAGAACAACTGTGTTGGGCACTTTATACATACGATATGATATGTAAACTTTAAAAATTGAGTTGTAATTATTCAAAAATCAAATTCTCGACTACTAGGATACTATGATAGTATTAAATAAAAATGTATTTATTTTAAAAAATATTAACAAATTTGTAAAGTTGGACTTAATTGATTTTTTTATTTATATTCTTTAAAATATTAAGATTAACTTTGAAAAGTTTGACATAATTGACTTTTGTTTAAAATAATAGATTTATTGTGTTGATGGCATATGGACAAATCCGAGATGAACACCTTAGGAAAAAAGAAAAAAAACGTATGACACTTAAGTTAGTATTTTATTAATATGTATTTAATATTAATATGCATAGATGTCTTATAAAACCAGACCATACGAGTTGGTCAAGCTACGAATTTCGAACCGTTGGTTCAATTAATCTCTCTAAACCGGTTTTGAATTGCTCGAAACCATATTTGTTGCAACCTGTTAAAACCGATCCAATCCGATCCGGTTACTTTTTACTAAGAAATTGCTTTCTATTCTGATCCTGTTTGGCCCAATATGTTTTAAGATTTTGAAACCGATTCGGTTATATAACCGGTTTCCTGCATCTCTAGTTCTATTTATAAAGGGAATAAAAGCGTCAGCCCAATTAGTATATTCTCTTCACTAAATCAGCCCACTAAGATTTAGCCCAGGTAAAACACCTTGACCCATAAATCTAATATTATAATTTCTGTTTAAAAGTTTTAAACCGTTAGTTTGAAAAATCTAAGAGAGTAACTACCGCGAAAACAAACTGATTTCCATCTTTTCTGTAAGGAAAGGAAAGAAAAGGTGTGTTTTTATTGATTTCATTAATTCTTTTGTTGCGTACAATAGTACAATTCTGATTATTTGTGGCAGTGAAATTAGGTTTTTAAATAGCATTGTCTTTAAAGAATTTTTTTATTTCACTTTTCCCGGTAAGACTATTTTCCAGCAATGTAACATAAAGAGGACAATATCCCGGTCAATCTTACAAATAACAAAAGCGTAAAATACACCTAAATAGCGTCAGGGATTTCGAGACATACTTAAAGATCGATACCCCAACCAACCTAGCCAGGCCTAACAAATGGATCTAAATCCCAGCCGTGACTAGAACTACATGTCTAAAGTGAAAACATAAAAACAAATCTATACATGATATTATACCATGAAGGCAAACCCCGACCCTTATAGGCGTGAGAAGGGGAGCGTGTCTGCTACCTCATCAACTCATGAAGGCAAACACCACCCCTTATATGTGTGAAAAGGGGCGTTGCCTATTCCTTGTGACCACAACCATAGTATAAAGGGGTCTTGCCCATGTGAGACTATTTAAACAAAAATATGTATTGGCCAATGGCAGTTTTGTTTTATTTTTATTTTTATTTTTGTTTTTGGAAAGGTGGTGATTTTATAAAACAAAGAAAATGGAATAGCAAGAAACTACGCATGTCAACTTTGTTTTTATTATTGTGAAATTAATCACATTCACTACACAATTACACTTCTTTAGAGGGTATGATCACATGACTTGCTCAGGTGGTAAATACGTGAATATACTTTTTACTCACACTCACTAAAACGTTACACATGATCTTAAGACCTGAACATCATTGTGTTTGAAATGCTTTGAAAAAAAAAAATAGAGTTAGGCATTCTAAATTTAATTTCAACACGTTATACATTTCAAGTTTTCAACGTTGTTTTGTAATCATGGGCGGAGTTTTTGTTGGGGGGCTTCCCTTGTTTTTTCACCCAGTAGCGAAAATTTATACGTATTTCAGCGTGCCCCCTCATGATTTGGGTCTCGTGACTTTCGGCCCCCCCTACACCTTTTCTCAAGCTCCTGTCACTGTTTGTAATCATCAAGTTAGAACTCAAACTTAAGAAGAAATTCGACTCAAATGGATACAATCAAGGCTTAGTTTGGGGTAGGGCTGTTCACGAACCGAACCGAACCGAACGAAGGCTCGCTCGAACTCGGTTCGTTTACAAACCGAGCCGCTCAGTTCGGTTCGAATTTAAGAAATCGAACAAAAAATGCTCGCTCGAACTCGGTTCGGTTTAAAACCAAGCGCTCAGTTTGGCTCAGTTTCATATTACAATTTAGTACAAAACTAATAATTCATTTAATAGTTTCACGTTTCAACTCAAACTCAACAATGTAACAAAAGAAAACATACAAAATAAGTTCAAGTTTTAACTCGAGCTTAAATAAATGACTGTAAAACCCACGCTCACAACCTCCATTGAGGCCATTTCCATGTCCACTGTACCCGCTTTGATGCAATGTTTAATCAAGTATACAAAAATTCAAAAACTGATGTTTAAAAAATAATAGGGAGCAAAGGTAAAGTGATAAATAATTAAAATAGTAATGATCTAAACTCTAAATAAATAAACTAACATATTACACATATATAATATATAAAACTTATATTTAAAAATAATTCGAGCGAAACCGCGAGAGCAACGAGCGAGCTTACATTTGCTCGTGCTCAGTTTGTTTACAAACCGAACCGAGCGGCTCGGCTCGTTTACAACTGAGCCAAAATCGAACGAGCATCTTTTCGAGCTTTTTTTGAGCGAGTTTCGAACGTTGAGTTTTTTTAACAACTCTAGTTTGGGAAGCGATATTCGTGTCTCCCAGCATGATGCAACTTACACAAGTTTTGACTTTAGACAGCCGTGAACATGCAAATTAAAGCCAGACACATTGACCAAATTACATAACGTACATGCAAAAGTAGTTTACCGCCCACACCTAATTTCACAACAAAATAAACATTATTTTAATTCATTTTACATGTATTTTCTTCAAACTATCAAAAATTATACTTTTCGTTCTTTAGTTTTTTAACAAATTTCAGATTTCGTCCTTAAATTAAGAAAATTACATTAAACGTCTTTTACGTTAAAAAAATCTTGCATTTTTCGTCATTTCCTCTTACAGGCGTTAAATTTGTCCGTTAAATTCAATAATGTGCCTTGCACGTAAGGGTGATATGATCATTTTATCTATTTAATAAAAAATAAATATAACACACACGTCTTTCTCTCTTTACATCTTCTTCTTTTCACATCTTCTCATCTTCTCCCTCCCTCTCTCTCCCAAACCCTAACTGAGATCCACCATCCCTCTTTCAAACCGTCAACCACCGCTCACCTTCCTCGCCGTCACTAAAGAACCTAAGGCTGAATAACGTCTCTGATTTCATAAACCTTAGATTTGATAAAGGGGACGGTGGTTTATGGTGATGGAGGTGACGATGGTGGTTGTCGGCCGGTAATAGTGGTGGTTTATGGTGATGAAGATGGTGTCTGGTGGTGTTGGTGATGTAGATGGGTGATGGAGGTGGTTAATGGTGATGAAGATGGGTAATGGCGGTGGTTAATGGTGATGAAGATAGGGGTGATGGAGGGGTTATGGTGATAAAGATGGTGTTTGGTGGTGTTGGTGATATAGATGAGGTGATGAAGGTTAGGAGTGTTCAAATTTGGATATCCGAATTTCGGATAGTGAATTTCACTATCCGAATCCGAATTCGAAATTTCGGATAACCGAATTGGATTTGGATTCGGATATCCGAGTTCAAAAAAATTTTGTATTATTTAATAAATTTTATAAAAATATAATAGTTTTTATTGAAATTTATTTTCGTATATTCGAAGTTTTTTATTAAAATATCCGAAATATCTAAAAACATTCGAAATATTACACTAATATTTAATATATTTAGAATTTTATAAAAATATTTTGGATATTTCGGATATCCGAAATATCTGAAAATTCTCAAAATCACTATCCGAATCCGAATCCGAATCCGAAATTTCGGATTTTCGGATATTTCGAATTCGGTTTCGGATATTTTTGAACACCCCTAATGAAGGTGGTTTACGGTGTTGAAGATGGGGTGATGGAGGTGGTTAATGGTAATGAAGATGGTGTCTGGTGGTATTAGTGACGTTTATGGGGTGATGAATGTGGTTTATGGTGATGAAGTTGGGGGGTGATGAGGTGGTTTATGATGATGAAGATGGGGTGATGAAGATGATGGTTTAGAATTTGTTTAAATTTAATTTTTAAATATAAAATGCCGATTTTGCCCTCACATGATAAGCACATGCATCCATTTAACGTCAAAAATTAACGTCCGTTAGAGAAAAAGATGAAACGTGCAAACTTTTTAAACGTAAAGGATGTTTACTGTAATTTTCTTGGTTTAAGGACGAAACTTAAAATTTGCTATAAAACTAAAGGACGAAAAGTACAATTTACTCTACATTTTATCTACGTAGTTTAATAACTTATCTTTGTAGTTTAACTTGTAAGAGTTCTAAGTGCAATTTATAAAGTAAACTTTTTAAGAAAACCTTTTTAACCAGGTAATATTATCATGTATGTAGTTTCTAGATATAAACTGAAAGTTATTTTAAATCAAGGTGATCCACCATTACTAATAGCGGATGTGAATAGCGTTCGAGTTAATGACTCAACTAAGATTTTTGTCATGTTATAACGCATAGTTGACATTTTTTTTTGCTAATAATGGATCATCTAAATTCAAAACAACTTTTATTTTAAAGGTAACTATACAAAATAGTAACTAAGTTTTAAAAATGTTTAATTAGGTCATTCAATTTATAAAAAAAATCATTTAAGTCACTAAACTTTTAAGTTTTATTTAAATTACAGATTTAACATGTTTTTAGCATCTTTGTTTTAATCAGAAAATTTCTTTTTTTTTGTTGATGCTGGTGTGAAGTGGTGACGTGAACTTAGATATATTTTTAAATATAATTTACGTATTTTTTAATTTTTAATATAATTACATATATTAAAACTTCCAACCCTCATATTCTCTGGCGTTTCTTTTTTCATGCAAAAAAAATCCGATGATAGCTCAATTTGATGATTTAGTAATCTAATTTCGAACAAAACATGCATGAATGAGCTAAAAAACACGTTTGTAACTTAATTATTGTTTTGTTATATTTTCTCTTTACTTTATGTCTAAAAACCATTGATAAAAAAATCCATTTATTTACAATTTTTATATACGTGGAATAAGGTGATACAAAACCAAATCGAACTTATATAACTGTTGACGTAATACCAAGCAAATAATAATTTTACTCCTTGCTTAAACCATCAATCAACGTCCACGTGTCCCATGTATTTTCCTAAATTGTATAAACAGTCACTCTTATTCACATAATAATATTAGTTTACCTATCTTTTATTATTTACTTAAGACGTGTATAGTTCCATATTAGGTCACCACCCTCCCTCACCGTTGCACCATAATCACCCACTCTTCTTCTCCATTTATACACACCTTCAAATCACTCTGCAACACATCAATCACCTGTAAAAAGTTTCCACGTTCAATCTATAACCATAAGCCACTTCAATCTTCTGGATAACAGTGGCTTTCGCTTGCAGTGGAATCATGCCTCGTGTAGTGGCGGAGACTATGGTGAATGATAATAATAATAATGATAATATGGTGGTTTTTGACCCACCGGTGCAGGTTTCAGCTTCTCCGTCGCTCGGAGAGCTTCTGAAGTACGTCGGAGACTTACGGAAGGAGGCGAACGGCGATGAAACTCCGGCGCATCGTGTGTTGGAGATGAGTGAAACGAGCAACGAGCCTAGGTCGTTGCCGTTTGTGTTGAAGTTCAGTAATCTGACTTACAGTGTGAAGGTACGGAAGAAGATGGCGTTTCAGGCGTTGTTCGGTCGTCGTGAGAGCTTAGGCGGTGGTCCGGTGGCGGTGGGAGGTGAGAGTATGTTCTCGACGACGAAGGATTTGTTGAAGGATATCTCCGGCGAAGCGCGCGACGGCGAGCTGGTGGCGGTGTTAGGTGCGAGTGGATCTGGAAAATCGACGTTGATCGACGCTTTAGCGAATCGGATCGCGAAAGGAAGCTTGAAAGGATCTGTGACGTTGAACGGTGAGCAGTTGGAATCTCGATTGTTGAAGGTGATTTCAGCTTACGTGATGCAGGACGATCTGTTGTTCCCGATGTTAACGGTTGAAGAAACTCTGATGTTCGCGGCGGAGTTTCGCCTCCCGAGAACATTCTCGAAGTCGAAGAAGAAACTCAGAGTTCAAGCCCTAATTGATCAGTTAGGGCTCCGAAACGCAGCGAAAACAGTCATCGGAGATGAAGGACACAGAGGCGTTTCCGGTGGTGAACGTCGGAGAGTCTCGATCGGAATCGACATCGTTCACGATCCAATCATTTTGTTTCTGGATGAACCGACGTCGGGGCTTGATTCCACGAGTGCGTACATGGTGGTGAAGGTGTTGCAGCGAATCGCACAAAGCGGTAGCATAGTGATCATGTCGATCCACCAGCCAAGCTACCGATTGCTCGGATTACTCGATCGGATGCTGTTTCTCTCACGAGGACAACCGGTGTTCAACGGATCTCCGGCGGATCTCCCGTTGTTCTTCTCCGATTTCGGTCATCCGATTCCCGATAAGGAGAATCGAACCGAATTCGCACTCGATTTGATCAGAGAACTTGAAGTTTCACCAGGAGGAACAAAACGCCTCGTTGAATTCAACAAATCATGGCAAAACATGAAGCGATCTCGTGACTCCAATATTAACACCGGCAACGAAACCCCCACCCATGGGTTAACACTCAAAGAAGCAATCAGTGCAAGCATTTCACGGGGAAAATTAGTCTCCGGTGCCGGAGCTAACAACGGCACTAACCCTACCTCTATGGTCCCAACATTCGCCAATCCGATATGGATCGAAACTGCGGTTTTATCAAAACGATCATTCACCAACTCCCGGAGAATGCCGGAGCTGTTCGGAATCCGATTAGCCGCGGTTACAGTCACCGGATTCATCCTCGCCACCGTGTTCTGGAACCTCGATAGCTCCCCGAGAGGCGTTCAAGAACGATTAGGGTTCTTCGCATTCGCGATGTCAACTACATTCTACACCTGTGCGGACGCGTTGCCAGTTTTCCTGCATGAACGTTACATATTCATGAGGGAAACTGCGTACAACGCGTACCGAAGGTCGTCCTACCTCCTCTCACACTCCCTCGTCGCCATCCCGTCCCTCATTTTCCTCTCATTTGCATTCTCCCTCATCACATTTTGGGCCGTGGGCCTCGCGGGAGGTGTTTCGGGCTTCATATTCTACTTCTTTGTCATTCTGGCATCCTTTTGGGCCGGGAGCTCTTTCGTCACGTTCCTCTCGGGCGTCGTCCCTCATGTCATGCTCGGGTACACCATCGTAGTCGCGATTCTCGCTTACTTCCTCCTATTCAGTGGATTCTTCATCACTCGTGATCGAATCCCCGGTTACTGGATCTGGTTCCACTACTTATCTCTTGTCAAATATCCTTACGAAGCTGTTTTACAGAACGAATTCGATGATCCCGTCAAGTGTTTTATCCGAGGAACTCAGATATTCGATAACAGCCCGCTTGCAGCAGTAGATGAGGGTGTTAAAGCTACACTGTTACAAAGCATGAGCCGATCGCTAGGGGTGAACATCAGCAGCACCACGTGCCTGACCACCGGAGTCGATATATTGAAGCAGCAGGGGATCACCGATCTGACCAAATGGGGATGCTTGTGGATCACGGTGGCTTGGGGTTTCTTCTTCAGGATACTGTTTTACTTCTCCTTGTTGTTCGGAAGCAAAAATAAGAGGAGGTGAAGTGTAATGTTTAAAACTTGGAGGACTGTTGTGTAACTATTTATACTCTCTTTGGCGGGAAAGAAGAGATTTCTTCTTCTTTTTTTTTAATTATTATTATTTTATGAAGTTGCTTTGATGGTTTAAAGTGTAACTAGTGATTTAAGCGTACGTGTCATGATCAAGTATAAAATATAATTGACTCAACTTGTTTTCAAACTAAATTTACGTAAAACATGGAGTAACACGAATTTGTACCATCAAATGAAAACATATTTTATTTAAATCGACTATATTTCAAACACAATTTACATTAAAACGTAGAACAACTCAAAACGTACATCAAAATAAGCAAGTGCGGGAAAGCCATAGGCGACATGATAAAGCATAGATTACATTCGCTCTAACACATTTTCTAGCAAAATTTACATCAAAATATAGAGTAACTCGAATTTATACCAACGAAATAAAATTATAATATTTGACCCAAATCGTTCCAAACAAAATTTACACATAAAAAAATTATATATAAAAAAATCCCCACCGACACATATATAATATATAATATAAAAAAAAATCAAAAAATAAAAAAAAATCAAAAAAATCCACCGACATAGTGGATTAATAGTAATCGACTCAACTTGTTTTCAAACTAAATTTACGTAAAACATGGAGTAACACGAATTTGTACCATCAAATGAAAACATATTTTATTTAAATCGACTATATTTCAAACACAATTTACGTTAAAACATAGAACAACTCAAAACGTACATCAAAATAAGCAAGTGCGGGAAAGCCATATGCGACATGATAAAGCATAGATTACATTCGCTCTAACACATTTCCTAGCAAAATTTACATCAAAACATAGAGTAACTCGAATTTATACCAACGAAATAAAATAATAATATTTGACCCAACTCGTTCCAAACAAAATTTACACATAAAAATAAAAATAAAAAAAATCCCCACCGACATATATAGAATATATAAGATAAAAAAAATCAAAAAATAAAAAAAAAATCAAAAAAATCCACCGACATAATGGATTAATAGTAATAGGAATGAGGTTGTTATATATATTTATACTTATTAATAAAACAATAATTTTAGTGTCACGTGTCATCCTCTTAAACTTTTATTTTTTTTAAGTTCCGTCTAAATATGTATCTGTTTTTAATGTTAGTCTAGATTCATTTAAAGACATCTGAGGAAAATTTAAAAATTTAATCTTAAGTTAGAGTGTATATTTTTATGGAAATGAAATCATAACCGATTATTCTTCTTTTTTCAAATAATTTATCTACAATTGTAGATCACCTTTAAATCCATAAAATGCTCGGTTTATATTCGAATGTGACAAAAATTACGGGATTTCTTCATCAATTCCTCTCCAATTTGTAATTCATGGGTATCTTTATTTGGAAATGAAATCATACACGATTTTGTAACACACAGATTGAATGAATAAAATATCAAATAGTTTGTATAAAAATTTGGAAAATATAAACAATATTTTCATATAAAATATGATTAACTTAAATATGTAAATATTTCAAGTAAAACAACAATAATATCATTTTAAACTTTCGTTTATGAAATTGTTTTTTTAACTGTTTCTTAAAAATCTTGTTTCTTAAAAAAATAATTTTATTTTGTTTAAAAAATCATACTTAAAAAACTTTAAAAAATGGTATCTGTTTGGAACACTCGCGATTTGTCTTTATAAACTTTGATAATAGCGCATTCGACAGACTTTATCAACGTTATCATTTTGGCTTCAGTTTCTTCAAGTTTTCTTCAAGAAAAAGGTATTTATTTTTGTTAGAGTTAAAATCTGTTTTGCTACTTGTGGTTTGATCATTTTAACGGTTTTACCCCAATAGTTTAAAAATAGCCAAGACCCTCTCTGAAATCACTACTTTTTCTTCAAATTACTCCCTACCCCTAACTCCATTTAATTCTTACGTTAAAAGAGACCCACAACAAAAGACATAATTGTCCCACATGTGAGGGGCACGTGGGTTTCATTTAACGTGAAAGTTAAATGGAGTTAGAGGCGAAGGGTTTTGGCTATTTTTAAACTATTGGAACAAAACTGTTAAAATGGTCAAATCACAAGGAGCAAAACAGAAATTAACTCTTTTTGTTATATTTAAGCTTTTATCCTCTGCGATTGTGTTTTTGGATTGATATTATTATTATTATTTTTTTTTTTTTGATTTGAAGGTGATCTGTTTCGACAATCCATATTTGAAGAGGTATTACATGCTTCTAATTTTTAAACTTCTTTATTTCTTTATATGTATAATGTTATATTATTATTATGTTTGATTGAAATTCTTTTGATATGCGCAAATTGTTTTGATGTATCTGTAGTTGGGCAAATGATGGTGAATTTGTTTTGAAACTCTATCTTAGCTTTTTAAATAATCTATTTAGCATGTTTTGAAACTCTATATCTTGAAACGATTATAAGATGTTGTCATGTTCATCACTTAATCTTTGATTATGTGATATTAAGCTTTAAAAGATTTAAATGATTAGTGTCATTTGTTTACTCAGCTTAGGGTTAAAATGTTATCTTATATGTTCATTAACCTTTACTTTAAATTATTGTGGTTTTTTTTGTTTATATCATTTTACCTTACTACGACGTAAAATTTAGTTTAAATTATTATGGTTTTTTGTTGTGTTTGTATCATTTTACCTTACTATGAATATCAATGAAACACCTTATTTGACTTTTCACTTATTTATATACAGTAGGGTGTTTTAGATGTTTACTTTATCTGAGTTGTATTGTAATTGTTTAGTTATGTGTAAGTGTCAAGTTATCGTTCCTTTAGTTATATATTACTTAAGATGGTTCAATCATATGAGCAAACTATTATTTTAGATGCTTACTTTATTTGAGTTGTATTGTAATTGTTTAATAAGATATAACTATCATTGCTACTTTTTTTGTTGTTTGATATTCTACCTGCAAGTTGAAAAAAATCATAACATATATACCTGTAAGTTTAAACTTATTATGTATCTACAAAGATTGTTTGATGCATACTTCAACCTGCAACCTGTTAATTTACCAGCAAGCATTGTATATCAATTTAGATCTTTAGTTACTTTGTTGTTTAATTAAATCAATACATTGTTGTTTATAATAATTTTGTATCTAAATCCATCTGCTAATAATATTTTTATTATTTTAATTAACTCATCTGCTGACCATATACCTACAGATTGACTATATGCCGGTCAAATTTAACTATGCATGAAATTAGTTTACACACACACACACACATAACATTAAGTGCAACTATCTATATAGTTTTTTCTAACCTTTTAATCAGCTATGTATGAAATGTTATGCAGATTAACTAAATAGTCAAATTTTATACTCTTCTTAACTTATTGTTTGTATCTGGATACTATGATGTAACATTTAGTTTAAATTATTGTGGTTTTTTGTTGTGTTTGTATTATTTTACCTTACTATAAACATCAATAAAGCGTCTTCTTTGACTTTCCACTTACTCATATACAATAGGTTGTTTTAGATTCTTACTTTATCTGAATAGTATTGTAATTGTTTAGTTATGTGCAAGTGTCAAATTATCGTTTCTTTAGATATATATTGCTTTAGACGATCAAACTGTTGTTTTAGATACTTACTTTATCTGAGTTGTATTGTAATTGTTTAATGATATAGTTTGATATTCTACCCGCAAGTTGAAAAAATCATAACATGTATACCTGCAAGTTTAAACTTATTATATACCTGCAAAGATTGTTTGATGCATACTGCAACTTGCAACCTGTTTATGTACCAGCAAGCATTGTATATCAATTTAGATCTTTAGTTACTTTGTTGTTTAATTGAATCGATACATCTAAATCCATCTGCTAATAATATTTTCACAAAAGTCAATATACAAAGTATTATTAATGACATTATAACTTACGAAACTTTTTAAACAAAAACAATATTTTTGGATTGAACTCGTGTGTTACACGGGACTTTAGCCTAGTATAATACTAAAAGAGTAACTTAGGGGGACACTTGGAACATTTTTATACCTCTAAGTTTATTTTTCCCGCTTCTCTCTTCTCATAAATAACTACAAAAATTAAGAAATATTAAATAATTTTAATTCGTATTTAGATTAAAATTTTTTAATAAATTAATAAATATGTATTTTTATTAATATTATTTCTAGGTAACAATTTTTTATAAAATAAGTTTTTTTTCTAAAACATCTAACTTTTTTAAAATATAAAATATTTTAAAATTGGTGTTTTTAAAAAGTAAATTTTTTTATAAACTAAAAATAATTAAAATTAAGAGTTATAATAAAAAAATTAAAAATGACATTTTTAATACAGTGTATTTTGAAAAAAAATGTTTAACTTTTTTTGGATAAAAAGTTTAAAAAAAAGTTTAAAAATTAATATCATTATTTTATTACTTATAGTTATTACTTATACGTAATTTTAATCATAATTTATTTTAAAATATCATTTTATACTTCATAAATTTTCATTATATTTAATATTTTATTTTTTCAACCTGTATAACACACGGGTTTACTAAAGTTAGTACTAAATAAATAATAATCAACAACTAATCAAAGATATTGTGAATATTCATAGCCCTATCTAACCCGATTCAATACTATATCCATATATCTAATTACATGGTCAAAATAATTCAAAATTTATCTAATTATTACATATAACTTTTTAGTATATATTATTCAAATTTTAATTTTCTTCATACTAATATTCTTACATCACTCAATATTTAGCTCACGATTTGACCTGTCAAAAGGATTCTTTTTAAGTATAAAAGAAGATAGTTTTTTTACTGTATATTTCGCTATGACAATAAACAAAAGTTAAAGTCAGTCTCTGTCAAGAGTCGGTTTGTACTTAAAAGAGTATTTTTACATATGGTTAGCTTTATTTCGTCTTGTCACAAGTAAAGAGTAAAGATGGATTGAAACTCTTAACTTTATATAAGAAGAGTAATCCTACTAATTTTACTACAAATGTAATTTACAAAGATGTTTTTACTCATTTGTGACCATATAATCGAAAGTTGTTATTTCTTATTTAATATATAACACGATTGGTTTTATTTATGTTTTTATGTTATTTAATAAATAACTCTTCAACTTCCGTGTAATACACGGGTAACTAAAGCTAGTAATAAGAATATACTGGGTCTTGTAAATTATAAAAATTAAATTTGTAAGTTTTATAGTTTCTGGGGTAGTTTAATTCTTTTTAATGTGGTGGATGGCTTACTAAACGATTTGAGAAATAAAGGATGGTAGAAATTGGTTACCTAATAATGATAAAATAAATATAATACTTTACATAAACCATAAAAATATAAATAAATTACTATTAATATAATGAGGGTGTAAGTAATGGTGAGCAAACATTAATCATATCGGCTATTAACCGAAAACCGAATCATAACCAAACTTCATTTAGAAAACATATATAACCGATGGTTATATTAAGGTTTTGTGATTAACCGGTAGATAGGTTATGGTTATAGTTAAGGGAGTCCAATGATCAAACTTTAACCAAAACCGAACCACACTTTGATTCTATAAATTGCTCATTTTAAATTTTATCCCTTTAATTATAATAAGGTAAACAGGTAGTGTATCACTACGTTACATATACATGTTATTTTTTTAAAGACTCATTAATATATATATGTTACTAAATGATATAAACCAAAGTATTATAGATAGTTATTTAAAATTTTGTTATTTAACCATATAAATATAACACATAAAGTCCAAAAGTCATAGGAAACGTACCCAAAAGCAACCACATATGTGATTATGGTTATGAAACCAACTCATAACCGACAGTTATCCGACCTTGCCATAATCGAGCGATCAGTTATGATTATGGTTATGGAACAGGCTATAACTGACCAATTGGTTATGATTATGAAAAAAGAGTAAAACCGACTCATAACCGACTTTGCACAACTCTAGTTGTAAGCATTCTATTTATGAGTTATTGTCTTGAAAATAAGTAAATGATATGCTTTGACATGTAACACAAGTACACAAACGCAACTTATTAAAAAGATGAAGACATGTTGAATGTATCTGACCCCCACACAAAATATATAAAACCCGCTAAATATATGCAAATTTGGCTGAGGGATAGACTCTCAAACTTAAAAAATAAAATATATATATATATATATATATATATACACACACACACACACACACACACACACACACACACACATATATATAGGGGCTGGTTACTATACAATGTGTGATTTTCGTTCGAAGCGTACGAAGTTATCAGAGCGTGACACGTGTTTTTTAGCGGATGAGTAATTTCGTCCGCGTTACAATTACGCATAAAAGGTAGATAATTACACAAGTTATATTCATAATTACGCAAGTTATATTTATTATTACGCAAAAAAAAATTACCCACGCTATAAAAAATAATCACACAAGTTATATTTATAATTACGCAAGTTATATGATAATTACGCAAGTTATGTTGATAATTACGTAATGAATAATCACACAAGTTATAGGCACAACACATAATTTTTTTTTAATTTGTTTCTTTTAAAATAATTATAGCAATACTATATTCATATTAAAGAGGATAAAATGTTTGTTTTTATGGTGTATTTAAAAAAATTATCATATGAAAAAGTTATATGTGTTTAAAAAAACAAGAAGAAGTTAGAAAAAGTCAACAATTGTAGACTATTTACAATTCTACCCCTCCATGCACATTCCTTACGTGATTATTTCATTTTAAATCTGAACCGTTCATCTATTAGATCAATGGTTCTTGTTGCTTTGTACTCTTCGTACGAAAACAACACTTTGTACCATAAACTTTCCATATATATATATATGTGTGTGTGTGTGTGTGTGTGTATATATATATATATATATATATATATATATATATATAGGGTCAGGATCTTTTCAGGACTTTTAAAGATCGTGAGAACTGCGAGAACTTATTCTAGCCATTAATTGATATAGTATTTATTACTTATTTAATATATTCTAAATGGTAATAAGGTAATTTTATATTTATTTAATAGTTGTTTTTCTCTATTTTTAACTCTTTTAATTAAGGTAGTTTCAATATAAAATTTGACTATATTACAATCCTAAAGGATTTGGGATTCATTTACATTGAATCTTCACCTTTAAACAAAATCAATTGACCAAATTATGAACCCTTCAAATCCTCATCTTCTAATAGAAAACGATTGAAATCAGTTGCGCACGGTTAGAAGATTAAAAATGACGAAGATGAAAATGATGATGTCGCACACAGTATAAGACGAAAATGACGATGATGAAGATGAACCGAAGGTGAGATGACGAAGACGATGAAGATGATGGCGTTGATGAAAATGACGATGATCATGTAAAGGGTTTTAGTTTTGATGTTTGGGATACCTCCTGTAATCAAGTACTGATTTTTTATGTTTAATCTTTGTTTAGTCTTGTGGCTGATGGTTTCATTAATGAACAACAAACCCAAGTCCCCTGGTAGAAGATAACAATTGAAACATTATGTGTTCTTCTTTTCACAAGATTCAAGATGAAAACAAGATTGAATATCATAAAAATATATGAGAATAAAATACTTAAAATCATATATGTTTTGGGTGATCTCTAAGAGTCTAAAACACACATTTAGTGTGTTTTATTAAGGTTTGTTTTTCATTCTTTTAAAGATGACCATGACGATGAAGATGACGTCGTTAGTGAAACTATCCTATGGATAATACTATTTGGTTTCTTTCTTGATGTATGATTTTGGTATTGATTATTTAGAAAATTTTAAAAATTATAAAGTTAGACCGCTTACATATATGTATATAGACTTACATATATATAAACCTATATGCAAACTTTTTTTTACGTATACATAAACCTATATGTAAACTTGTCTACTTCTACATAATGATACGTTGAATATTTGATCACGTATATGTAAATCACATCTATATCAATATAATTACGGCTATTGTTTTCAGTTTGGTTGTATAGTTCTAATTACATACACATTTGATACACTAACTTACATGTATGTGAACTCCATAATGTTAAGAAATGTCTTTCAAAGCACACCAATTCATATATATGTATATCGCTTGAGTTCGTACAACATTCACGAAAATGACATATATGTAACCTGTTATCGTATATTTAAATTAATATACATTGCTTGTGGTGGATTTGTTACAGGCACCAATTTGATCTAGGTGTTATTTTACATATATATAACTTATGTAAATTATATAATTTGATGCATATAATTTATATGATCTGATGCATATATGTGTAAATGGGTTTTTAGCTAAAAAAATTTAAAATGAATGTGAGAGAAGGAGTAAGATACGAGATCTTCTCTATTTTTGGGGGTTTCCAAAAACCTTAATGGTCTCATTTTACTAATATACCCTTAATGCTTTAATTATTAAAATAAACTGATATATTAATTTACAATATTACTTTTTTAATCTCAACCATAGATTAGTATAATCAATGGTTAATAAGAGTTCTGTGAATTCTCATTTTAATAGCAGTTCTGAAAAGAACCTAACCCTATAGCATGTTATACAAATAAGTTGAACATAAAGGTACGCATTCGATCAAAAAATTGTCCTTGATGGTCCAATTGATCAGATGAGGACGGTGCTCAAAAGATTCGAGCGAAGCCTATTCTTTTCTATTAACGAAACCTTAGGAGAACCACTTAATGCCATGCTAATCAATAAGATGAGATAAAATACTTTTTGGTAGTTTGTCTGTCAAATGAATTTCCTTTAAATGACTTAAACACTGAAAACTAATAGAAGGTGGATTCATATTTATGATATTTGCTAGAGGGGCTCAACCTAGACCTTGGCTAGATAATAATAATGTGGTGTAAATGATTCAAGTCAGATATAAACTTAACAAAACTTACTAGTCATTTCGTGCCTATGTATACATATCAAGCTTGATTCGTAAGTGATTTAATTTACGGAGCTCATCTTGTAATGGTTTAACTAGATATAAATTCGTTCACTACTAGAAAACTAACTATCACTAACAAAATATCCTCATGGTATATTGATGGATCGGCAATGAACCTTGCAAAAATTCAAAAAACAAAAATTATAAATATTTTTTGGTTACCCCCGATGGAATATCGAGAGACTGCTATGTTCGGATGAGATTTTGGTCGTTATCATTCCACCTATATAAGATAAATGACAACCCCTCAAAATGTTGTGTGCATGTACCCCTCTAAAAGTAATTTAGTGTTTAAATATTAGTAAAGAGTATAATTACCAACTATCTTATTCGAATGATTTAATTTAAATTTGTTTGTATCCTAACATTAATTTATTTATATTTTTATTATAAGAGTAACGAGTCGGGTTAACGTGTTCACCGAGCACAAACCCACAGTAAATGTCTGAAATAAAAGTGTTATTCATATAACAAGAAAATGACTATATTATTCGAATTTTTTTGTCGAAACATAAAGTTACCCCGGATTCATATAATCGGACGAAAACATATTGTATTTGACCTCGCTTGTTTTCGAATTAATTTTTTGTCGAAACATAAAGTTACCCGAATTCATATAATCGAACGAAAAACATGTTATATTTGACCTTGCTTGTTTTCAAATAAAATATACATCAAAAGGTAGACCAACTTAAAGCGTAAATAAGAATTAGCTAGAAAACGTTTTATATTTGACACAGTTTACGTCCAAACAATAATAAAACAAAATGTAACGAACTTGAGTTTAGGCCAACAAGTACATAATAATAGTGATGTAATAAATTAGTTTCTTGAGGTAAAAATATACAAGCCAATGATCTCTTGGCCTAGTGGTTAAGGGAGAGATGAGAGATTTTGTCTTTTTTAAAGGTTCAAGGTTTAAATCTTGACATTTTTAAATATTACTAACTTGATGATGATAACAACTAATCACTAACTTACCTTTAAAGGAAAAGGTAAAAATGTACAAAAGATTAACACGAGACTTTAAAAACTTAAAAGAGTTAAAAGTGACATTTTTTAAAAGTTTTTAAAATAGTTTAGGATAAAAAATGTGAAGTCAAGAAAGTTGAGTGGGCTTACTGGCCCATGACAAATGACAACGACCCGTGTAATCGTGTAAAAGTATAATGGAATATAATTAACACGTATTTGATGTGTGTCGATAAATGAAATTCGAATTTCGATCTCTATCGTCTTCTTAAACCCTTAAGTCCTTAAACCCTAACCGAAGGTTTTGTTCTTCGCTAAAGATGAATCGCAAAAAGTTTAGCAATGATCTGCTTACCTTAAACCGCGACAAAATCAAGCGGCGTAAATCGAACAAATCATGCCCGTTCTTCGACAACGAGAACGATGAAGACATCATTATGAGCAGTGATTCCGAAGAGTATGCGGCGGTGGCGGACGGCGGTGAAGAAGCTGAATCGAAGAAGAAGGAGACTGCAGCAGAGAAGCAGAATAGACTATCTAACTTGTTTTTGGAGAAGATGAGGATGGCGTTCAAGAATGAATTTGATGAAACAGGTGGTATGGAGGATGGAGATATGGATTCTCATGTTGCACGAATGCTTCAGGCACAACAGCTTGAAGACAGTGGGTATGTTCGCAGATTGATTGCTTCAAGGTAAACATTTAACATTCTGTCTACAATCTCATTGATTGCTTCAAGAGTTCAATTGGGTACATGTTTATGTTGTGAGGTTTATCACTGTTTGATTTTACAACTTTAGGTTTAAATCTAAGCTATCACTTTTTGATTGTTTTGGTTTTCATATGACATCTAGAGAAAGGGATTGCACTTTTCTTTTCTCATGGTACTGGTTTTTGTTAATGATGGCTATACTTAGGGTTCAAACTCCTGAAACAACCGAGGGATTTCGGTATCTAGTGAAACACAGACAGTCTGTAACTGTAGTGGCGTTATCAGATGACGATTCTAAAGTATTTTCAGCATCAAAAGATGGTTCTATTGTTCAGTGTGATGTTGATAGTGGGAAAACAGAAGCATATGGTGCGAAAGATTCGCAGGCGCGAGCTAGATACCACAGTAAGCATGTTTTGGCTCTTGCTGTAAGCATTTGGCAAGTGGTGGCGTTGATCGACGTATTCATTTATGGGATACACGCACACGGGAGCATATTCAGGTATTTTTTTAGTTTTCGTGATGACACTGAGTTTAATATGGTAAAAGAAAAAAAAAATTAAGGATGGTGTATTCAGTTTTTAACATAAGTGGGTTGAATTTGCTCTTATACGTCAGTTGGGGTTTCTTGCAGGTTTTTTCGGGTCATAAAGGGCTCGTTTCTTGCTTGGCTTTCAGGCAAGGGACCTCAGAACTATTTTCTGGTTCATATGATCGGACAATCAAAATCTGGAATGTAGAAGACAGATCTTACATTACCACATTGTTTGGTCATCAAAGTGACGTTTTAACTATAGATTGCTTAAGAAAAGAATGTGTGCTATCTGTTGGCCGTGATCGGACCATGCACTTATGGAAGGTAAAACGGTTTACTTATCTAACTTGCCATAAATAGGGCAAACTGCTTGAAATACAAACAAACTTTAAATTTTCCCAATCTATCCAAAGTGGATGGGAGAAATAGATACCAATTTGCATCTGTTATCAACTTTAGCAACCAACCTAATGTTAATTGCTGATTTACCGATGTGGCATTGGTTGATGCCATGCTATAGCCACATCAGAGGTACATATGCAAAGAATGCTTATGTAAATTCTTGTTATTGACATGTTTGAAAAGTTATTTTTCCTATTATTATCATTGAATATCATATTAGATGCTATGTGGTTTATGCACACACTAGAGTGACAAATTAGATACCATCAATTTCTGAAAACTCAGCAATAGATGATTGTCATTCGCCGCTAGCATTGGTAGTAAAATGCAAGTCTGCATTTAATTGAAAAACCTTTAAAAATGTTATTAAATGTTATGTTAGATGTAACTTGGAATTGATAAATAGGATCTCACATTAGCAATTTTTGAAAATGGGTTGCTAAAGACGTATAGTCTGTTTATGTTGTGTGCAATATGTGCTTCTAAGTAATTGTGAAATATTCAAATACGTCATTAATATTTATTTCTACATTTTTAATAAAAACAGGTTCCTGAGGAGTCCCAGCTAGTCTTTCGCGCTCATGCATCATCATTAGAGTGCTGCTGTTTTATTAATAATAATGAATTTTTATCAGGCTCAGATGATGGTAGTATTGAGCATTGGAGTGTATTGAGAAAGAAGCCACTCCATATCATAAAAGGCGCACACTCTTTATCAACTCCAAACACACTCGATGTTAAAGAAAACGAGGATTTATCAAATGGTTGTAAAGTTAATCAACTAAAAACTTTTGGTTTCCTTCTTTTTTAATCTTATCAGCTATTAAGAACTTAAATTATTGTGGTCTTGATAAAAAAATTGTAGGCCTATCTGCTTGTTCCTGGGTTAGTTCTGTTGCTGTATGTAGAGGCAGTGATCTTGCAGCATCAGGAGCTGGTAATGGCGTCGTTCGTCTGTGGGAAATTAATGACGCTAAAGGCGTGCAACCACTATTTGAGCTGCCATTGGTAAGTTTTTGTTTCATATCTTAATTTTGTCATATGACCTGATAAGCAATTGCTAAAAGTCGCCCTTAGTGTATATAGTTAAAAAACAGAAGAACAAGTGTCAGTGGGTCAACTCGAGCTGGCCCGGCTTGTTTTATCCTGTTTAAACCCACACATGTTTTGACCCGTTATTTTTCCTAGCTACTAACCGATGATTATATTAGGTTGGATACATAAATTCGTTGGCATTTGCCAAATCCGGGAAGTTTTTGGTTGCTGGAGTTGGCAAGGTGATTTTCAACATCCTTCTCTTTCAACTTTTTACTGTCACATATCGTTTTCCTTATAGTTTTTTTTGTCCCTGAATTAGGAACCTCGTTTAGGCCGATGGGGGTCTCTTCCGGCTGCTCGGCATGGTGTTGCAGTGCACCCTTTGCAGCTCTCATGATCCAGTTATTGAACATAATCTTGCACACGTGAAGCGCAAGTTTGGATATAAATAGGTCGTGGGTTAGTCGTACATGTCTGGGTTGGTTTTCTTGTTTTAGCATGAGTTTTATTTTAGTATAGTAATTTTTTATGGTATAGGTCAAATATTTGGTAAGCTTGGAGGTTTTTTACTAAAATATTAAACAAATACTATGTTGATGGTGCTGCTATGCTTTTTGATTCTATTTCCCAATCCCCACTTTTCATAATTTGTTTTGTTCTTGAGCAAAAATATTGTGAAATAGAGCTTTATACAAGGTGAGATAACGAGACTACCGAGATTCACCTCGAGTACTGTGAGTTTCTCGAGATCAATTTTTGGTTAGCCAATGATCCAAGGTGTACATAAAGTTATCTTGTAGGACATATGAATTAGTAAATTGTGCTATTAAACAACAAAACGTGTGCCAATGATTTTTAGCCTAAATAGTTAAGGTGTGATAGTCAAAACATGTAAATATGAGATGGTTTTGAGTTTAGGTCTCACTCTAAGTAAAATTACATAGGGTAAAACCATGGAATATTTTCTGTTCCAGGAAGACAGCAACGGGCCTTGAGCTTCTTTGTCTGACCTAGGTTAATTTTTTATTTGTAAAGGAAATGGGAGTTCAAAACTTCAATAATTTATCTTTTCTTTGTTTTGGGCTTGATAGCTCCGGCACCTGGGTTATAATATAATTTTTTTATTGACCTATTAACTATTAAGTGGAATTTTGTTGTTACGCTAAGTGGGTGGGCCTAAAGTCTAAGCTTATTTTCTAAAACTTAAGGGTCGCATCTAGTGGGACTATGGCGTAACATTTATCTTGACTGCTTATCGAATTATATGTGAATAAAATAAGTTATTTATTTAAGTTAATTACATGAAATGTTTATTTGCTTAGATCTGTTTTTACTTTTGATCATTGACGTGAATTAGAGATAATTTTTTTCATTATAATTTTAAAAATGACTAAAATACCCTTTGTGATGAATAAAAATATTATAAAACTCATACCCAACCCCTGCCCACCCCACCCCAGAATCCTTACTCTTCTTTCTAAAGTACAACTCCGACAAACAACCATAACAACTCGGTAACCACCCCATCACAAATCGGAACACCTCCATTATCTCCACCGCCATTAATATTTTATTATGTTTTACAAACCCTTGGACCAACCCTGTAAATTTTTAAAGCTAAGGACTGAAAGTGAAAATATATCTAAACACAAATACCTTTCATGTAACTAAATCTATTTACTTAAACCATTTATGTGTTAATATAGTAGGTTTTAACCTGTTCTAGTTTTAGGATCTTTCATCAGTCTCAATTCCTCGATCCTCTTCTATCTATAACTGGGAGAATGAGAATTTGGTCTTCTCAACATCTGATAATCATCTTCACACTAATCTTCACCGTTTGTTCTTATTCTTGGTTTGAGATTATCATATTGTCAGTCTTCATCTGAGTTTTTAAGTCTAGTTGTATTGTAGGTAGTCTGGATTATTTATTAAATTGTTCTTGTTTTCACTTTGAGTTTTTGAGGTTTGGGTATAATAAATGTTTGGGATTCTGATTTCTTGATATGATATCAGAGCTCACTATCTTAAGAAATTAGAATCAAAACACTTACACCAAAACAAAATTCAAGAAATTAGAATCACAACAGTTATTTTTACCCAAACAAAATTTATAAAAATCCAATACAAAATGAACCCTTTTATGATACCACAATATGGCACAACCCAATCTAAATATTCTTCAGCTTCTCAGCAAGTCAACATTTAGCACCATCAAACTACAAACTTCACAAACATCAACCCCAACTCCAGTAGCCCTAGGCGGCTTGTTTTTCCGCCTGCTTTCATTATGTATAAACCCAACAGCTTTTGTTAACTTGAGCCCGTTTGTTTTGTGCGGCACGCTTTCATCTTTTGCCATTTCTTAGCTTTCGTCTAGCTCTAAAGATGGTTTCATTCTCTTGTTACCATTGTCTATTGAAGTTTGGTGTCAGTTATTTTCATTGATCTTTTCGACTTATTCTTTGTGGAGTTTTGTGGGTTGTCCTCTTTGGTTAATGTTAGTTTTTCTTCTTCCCGCAGCTCCCGTCTTCATTGGTAGTGATAAGTGATCAATTAATTAGCAAAAATCAACAAAAACACAAGAGAAAGATGTGGATTTTTTTGTAATAAATTAAGCGTGTGCAAAAAATTAAAATTAATGAATCATAACGTGCTTGTTTTTTAATAATGCTTGAATAGTTCTACTCACTTGTAGCGACTAGAAGATTGTCCAATAAAAGAATCGTACTTCATATATTCTGCATCCAAATTTTGTAACGGATAAATCAAAGTTGTTTTTGGTTAGTATAGAGGCTTGTATATGTCAGATTAGATTTTTCAAGCTCTTAATAGTTTGTATATAAAAATTGTTTTTGGATTTGTAAGCTAGCAACACTCACTTAGTGTCAAGTAACAAGTACAAGTACTGAGATATTATTCGGATATGAGATATGATTTTATAATTGGATACGAGAACTAGGATTCATGATTCATGAACCAAGTCTCCTCCATTATTTAGTGCAAGTATACGAACAATACGACACATTTTTTATTCCCTAAGATGTTGTAATTAGTAATGAAAAAGATTACACTTGATAGAAAAATAAAACTTCGGCGTCGTTCTTAACGTTGAAAACTTTATCTAAAAAACCCGTAACAAACCCTTGCCGCAACAAAAAACCAAACAACTAAAAACATTATGGTTGCTAAAAATAGGCACATACAGCTTTAGATTTTAGAATTTACTAGTAGATGTGACCCGCGCTATGCAGCTGAGGTATAAAAGTTGATAAAAATTTAATTTTGATGATTTGTATGTTAGTACTATCACTCGAAAAAAGATTACGTGTGAAACGCTGATAAAAAAGTATAATAGAAAAAAAATACTATAAAAAAATAAATATATCAAAACAGAGAAGAAAAATAGCGAAAACGTAAATGGTGAATTTAATATAATTAACAAGCTCTAATGTAAATTGATTAAAAGAAATTTTGACATAACTCGAATGTTTAAGTATAAAACTTTAAAAAAGTTCAGATGATTAAATATAAATTTAACATAATTTGAAAGCTAAAATAAAAAATTTTAAAAAAGACAAAATAATCGAGTAGGTGTTAATTTCAAAAAAAGACAAGGAGAAAGAAAATGTTGTGATTAGTTTCAAAAAACCTTTAGAGCTTTAAATATAAAATTTTAAAAACAAAGTAGATTTTTTATTTGTTTAGAGAAAAAAGAAAATTAATGTGACAACATTGATAACACCTTCAATATTCATAATTTTTCTTATTTGTTATATATAATGATGCGGCGGGTGTTATCGAACATTTTTTTCAAATGTTGACATATTTAGATATTATTATTATTATAATTTTATAAATATTTAATGATTATATACTTAAGTGTTTAAATAAAATAATACTTATCTCAAATAGTATTAAGTTATAAATATAAACGTAAGATAATACATAAATTGACCGAAGCCACATGGTCCATTCATGTAATTTACTCAAAATTAAAATAAGTCGGTCGTTTGACACCCTAACCTATTTTAGGGATTCGATCGCTCACAATTCTCTCCATTCTATTCCATCGTTGACGATTTTGAAGGTATGTTGTTAATCTTCAATTTTACCCTCTAATTAGTAATTAGGTTAAGGTTAGGGTTTAACGAAAGTTGTTAATCTGTTGTGGTTTCTACATTGTTAATTAGCTTAGGGTTTTAACGAAAGATTATAACAAAACTACGCAACACTCAAATCAATTAGCATTAGCATGTCTTAAGTTGGTATTCATTGAAGAGATTATTACAAACTGCAACATTGTTAAATTTGGTGTGTTGATTATACCACATCAACACTTGTTTTTTATTCTTTATCATCTGAATTGGCTCTTTTTGCAGTATCTTAAATAATGCTAATTAGTTTTAAGAGTGCTTAAAGCTTTTCATAGCTTAATATCTCTTTTATCTACTGTACTGTTAGATTTTTGTATGGTGAAGTTATAAGGTAGAATCTGCACTGCACATTATTGGTAGTATATATGTTTATTTTACTTTAAAACCTCAAAATTCGACCGAGTAACTTTGCTCTAGTGACGGGATCACTGATCATCATAAAGTATGGAGATGAAATGGGTAGAATCAGAGACTTCGGATGAAGCTTATATATATCAAGTTTTAAAATGGGACGCGTTAAAGAAGAGTATAAATGCGCTGATCATCATAAAGTATGGAGATGAAATGTGTTTGCAGCACTTGTTGCTGTGGTAAACACCAAAATCCCTGAAGCGGGTGACCTTTTGTTGAGAATGGTTATTATGCAGGTTCAAAGTGCATATAGGAGATGTGATAAGGTACATTTTATTACTTCTTTTCGTTTGCTAGTTTTATTTTGTGAAATCACGTATCTTATGGTTGTTTTAGTCTATGAATGTGATGATGCTATGTGTTTCCACAGCATCGATTGCTTTCTGACATCAAGTTTATAGCTCATCTGGTTAACCAACGAGTTTTTCATGAGCTTATTGCTTTTGAGACACTCACAATGCTTTTAGAATATTCAACTAACGATAGCGTTGAGGTTGCTGTTGAATTTGTCACTGAATGTGGATCAATACTTCAGGAGCTATCTCCTGAAAGCTTGAATGGTGAGTTGTTTTACCCTGAGCTTATTCTCCAGTCACCTATATGCATTATTGGATTTAGGCTGGCTGGTCGTTTCCATTTTCTAAGTAAACTACCTAAGTACTAAATGCTAACTGTAGTTATATATCAACTAAGAAAAACTTACATTCACGAGGAAGGTTATTTCATGTCGTCTGTCATGTCCTATTGGTTGCAGTTCATTGAAGTGTTTAGCTTGTTCAGTTGTTCTTAACCTGTATGTGTTGTTTTATGGTATGCTATTAGTATTAAACTGATTAGTCTCATTATGCAGCAACTTGATATCATTGACAAAGCCGGCATCTTTTGTTTTGATCTAGGTATTTTTGAGCGCTTCCATGGAATTCTTCACGAGGGAGAGATAGATAAAAGGGTACAATTGTTGGTTGAAGGTCTCATTGCCTTAAGGAAGGCCAAGTTTCAGGTTAATTTCGTATTCTTTTGAGCCATTTATTTTCCATCTCCAATCCTTTCTTACTTATTGACCATGGTCATTTAACTTATACAGGGCCATCCAGCTATTCGGCCAGAGTTGAACCTTGTTCTGTTGGAAGATCAAGTAACACATAAAACATGTTTTTCTGATAAGATGAATATTGACCCAGGTATCTTAATCTAGAATACGTGTTCAATGTTACAAGTATTTCCAATATGTTGTGTGTATGACTTGTGTTCTTGTGCATTTCAGTTTTTGTATTTAAGTTGGATCCCAATTATCTTGAGAACGAGAAGCGGTATGAAGATTTGAAGAAAAGCATTCTTGGTGAAAAATCCCCTTGGAGGAAAAGTACTCAAAGTCGAGATAAATCATAAATTATTATTATTAGCTTATTCATTGTTTGAATGCCAGGACAAAAGGTTTGGAAAACAATTATGGCAATTTCTATCATAATTTTTTTGTTCTTTAGAGAAGTTACGTTTGACAAAATTAAAGTCTATGCATAAGACAAAAGGGGTAGTTAAGAATGTGCTCTTTAATATATAGGATAATTTCTATCACATTTAAACATTTTTCGTCGTTTGCAAAATTTAGAAAACTTACATAGCCATTTGATTTTGGCAGATGGAATTGTGCATAATGTTACTAGAGTGTGTGGCATGATAGAATATGACGCCCCACTACAGATAACCTAAGACATGACCATGACTTGATCATTTGACTAATTTGGACTTGGATATACTCGACCCACATCTTCAACAATCAGCCCATCATTCTTGATGAACACCGGAATTTTGACCCCTCCTAGACTCGGTTATTCCAATGACAATGTCATTGACTAGTCCTTCGGCTCTGACTAGTCGTTCAGGCATATGAACTCATATCATCTTGGTCATTCGGTGGAGTAAACAACAACCATCCTTGATATTCACTTGTTCTTTTTTGGGCTCGAATTCTTTCCTTGATTTATGAAAAGTTGCCTCATGATGTGTGACTTTCTTGTTGTTACGTATTCATGTATTGAATGGAGTACATCATTTTATATTCTGAATACAACATCGTTTTAAACAAAATTTAGAATTAAAAACAACACAAGAATAAAAGTCAGACGATCAAGTGATCTACACCGCAAATGTATTCAAAGTGCCATCTTAAATGGCACGCGAAGACATTAGAATCAAGGGTCGAAGGGAAGAAATGATTTTTTTTAAATCGGACCCTCCTCGCCTCTTTCTTTTTCATCATGTATTTGTCAACATTTTCTGTAAAATGAAAGAAGCAACTGAACATAAGAAGATTGGGATCATGCCTTAATAACTGTCTCGATGCCTCAAATTGCATCACTTTGGCAACACCACTAGGGGCATATGGACCAAAAGAGATACGATAGTACTCAAGAACATTCAAGAACAACACATAAAAGGAAAATGACAAATTTGAAAACTCAAAATGATTTGTATACAAAGCAATTGATCCTTTCGAATCATTACCTACATATTTAATAGAATCAGGAGCAGCCATATCAAACTTCACATTAACCTTTTGATCAAGGCAAAACTCCTCAATAACTTAACGTGTAAGCTTGGATCGTTGAATAGTCATGCCATTGTTGAAACCCATTGGAAAACAAAGTAAGAAAACATACTAATCTTCATAGAGAATAAATGAATGATCGTTTGCATTGCTGAAGAATACGAAAGACAAAAGGCGAAATTAAGCCTTCTTGTGTAAGAAATAGCGGATAAATGATTAAGATCGTTTGAATTGCTAAAGTAATAAATCTACTGTACAAATCGACAAAAGAAAATAAGAAAAAACAGGAAAATAAATCCACGTATAAAAATAAAAGTAAATCAAAACTAGAGAAGAAGTAAAAAATATATATATATATATATATATATAAATAAACGAAATGCAACTCCATGGTATAATAAAAAAACTATTACAAGAACTTAAATACAAAAAGGAAGAGTGGAGGGGTGTATATGCCCCCATTTAGGCTGGCTCGTGTGATGGAAGTTGAAGATAAAAGCAGCATGGAGTATCAAAAGATGACATGGGATGCATTGAGAAAGAGTATATATAAACGGGTTGGTCAACAAAGTCAATGCAACAAATATCAAGAATATCATTCCGGAGTTGTTTTCTGAAAATTTGATCAGGGGAAGAGGACTGTTTTGTCAATCTTGTATAAAGTCTCAAATGGCCTCTCCTGGTTTCACAGATGTGTTTGCAGCACTGGTTGCTGTTGTAAACACCAAATTTCCTGAAGTTGGTACCCTTTTGCTGAGAAAGATTATTGTACAGCTTCCAAGAGCTTACAAGAGAAACGACAAGGTGCAAATCTAGTTCTTTTCTGGGTTTCATTTGACATATTTTGGTTTCTTAATGTTGTTTAAGTATCTGATTACAATGAGTGTATGTGTTTCCGCAGCATCAACTGCTTGCTGCCACCAAGTTTGTAGCCCATTTGGTTAATCAACAGGTGGTTCATGAGCTTATTGCTCTTGAGCTGCTCGCAATTCTTTTAGAAAACCCAAACAAAGATGGAGTTGAGGTTGCTATTGGTTTTGTTACTGAATGTGGATCTATACTTCAGGATTTATCTCCTAAAGGCTTGCATGGTAAGTTATTTTCCCCTGCTTGTTCGTCAGGGTTTTAGAGGCTTGCATGTTGGTTTTGTTAAGGTTGTTTTCGAGGACTGAAAAGTTTGGGAAACAATACTTTCGTGTAGACACATGGATAAAACAATTATTAAAGCTAAGCTATGTGAACATTATCTAAGTGAATGTTTTATTACTTACTACCTCCTGTTTATATATGTTTTTGCCTACTTATTTAGCTTGAAGGAGGCAAGACGAACTTAAACTTTTCTATCTTTTTTGTCTAGTACATTATCTCATTACTGCAGCAACGTCAACATTTTACCTTGAGTTGATATAGGCATGCTCACAGCCATACACGATATCATTGACAACGTTGCATGTTTTGTGTTATGTTATCTGGGCATTTTTGAGCGACTCCGTGGAATTCTTTATGAGGGAGAGATAGATAAAAGGGTACAATTCTTGATTGAAGGTCTCTTTGCCTTAAGGAAGGCCGAGTTTCAGGTTAATTTCATGTTCTTTGTAAGCATTTTATCATATATTGAGTACTATATTTTCCTTATATCTCCTCCTGCTTATGGATCTTGTTCCCTTATACAGGGCCATCCAGCTATACGTCCAGAGTTGGACCTTGTTGAATTGGATGATCAATTAACACATGAAGCATTTCTTCTTGACGAGATCAATGAAAAGGATGATTCAGGTATCTAACAATATCTGCTCAACATTTCAAGTTTTTCAATGTGTGTGTATAACTTCTGTTATTGTGTATTTCAGTTGTTTTCAAGTTGGATCCTAATTTTCGGGAGAATGAGAAGCGGTATGAAGATTTGAAGAAAACCCTTCTTGGTGATGAATCTTTAGAAGAAGAAGACGGTGGTGATGAGGATTGCGATGGTGAGAAGGATGAATCTTCAGAAGATGAGCATGAAGAGCAAATGAGGATAAGAGATGAAACAGAAACAAATCTTGTTAACCTCCGAAGAACCATTTACTTAACGATTATGTCTGGCGTTGATTTTGAGGAAGCTGGTCATAAGCTCCCAATATCAAACTGGAGCCAGGACAAGAGGTATGGAAAAAAAAGTCATTTTTATGTCAATTTATATCAGATTTGAGCATTTTCAGTCGTTTGTGAAATTCAGAGAACTTACATAACCATTTGACATATATGCTGATGGAACTGTGCACAATGTTATTAGAATGCTGTAGCCAGGAGAGAACCTACCTTTGTTACTATGGGCTTTTGGGCCAGAGGTTTTGCATGATCAACAAAGTCCACCAAGAGAACTTTGAGAAATGTTTTGTTCAGCAGTACTCGATGATCCATAGGCTTGAGACAAACAAGCTGCGTAATGTGGCCAAGTTCTTTGCACATCTGCTTGGGACTGATGCTTTGCCATGGCATGTTTTGGCTGAGGAGGACACGACTTCGTCTTCTAGAATCTTCATCAAGATTCTCTTCCAGGTAAAGCTCACACAATCTTCACTAAATTCTCTTTTTACCTTCAATTGCTTATCAAAATCAGTATAGTGCTTTAAATTTTATCATTATTTTATTTATTATTACTATGGCTAAATCCTAATGTTTTAAGTCTGAATTTACATACAACCTTAAATTGCTTATCAAAATCAGTTTAGTGCTTAAATTTTGTCATTGTTTTCATTTATTATTACCATGGCTAAATCCTAATGTTTAAGATCTGAATTTACATACAACCTTCAATTGCTTATCAAAATCAGTTTAGTGCTTAATTTTGGTCATTGCTTTATTTATTATTACCATGGCTAAATCCTAATGTTTTAAGTCTGAATTTACATACAATAAGATTCTGACCCACCCACTTTTGATTTATCTTTTCTGAACTACATACTGTTTTGGGTTGGAACAAGTTTTATTTTGATACAGGTTGAAATGGGCAGCGGTTGGGTTGGCGTGCAAACACTATTTTGTCCATTTCTTTTCCAAAAAATGAGTTATTTATGATTACAAAAACAATATTGTAGCAGTAACAATTTTATGTGGTACAGGAATTGTCAGAACATCTTGGCATTCGCGTGTTGAATGAGCGCCTTAGCGACCCTAGCATGCAGGCGGATTTTGAAGCTCTTTTCAGAAGAGACAACCCCAAAAACACCAGGTTTTCAATCAACTTTTTCACATCGATTGGGCTTGGCGGGATCACTGAGAACCTGACAGATTATCTGAAAAACATGCCTCGTTTTATCATGAAACAATCGAATGACCCTTCTGATGAAAGCAGGAGTGAAAGTGATCACAAGAGATGCAAGCGTTTAAGGAAATAGTCTAATCTGTTGATTACAACATCAAGAGTAACTTTAGGCACACAAATGTCAAAGATGGTTGGTTTCATAAATAATCAATGACAAAAACTAATGTTTGGTATAACATAGTTGCACTAAACAGTGCATGGAAAGCTTAAGTGAATTAAATTGTAAACAAATTCTCATACCCGCGTGCGTATTAGAATCTTGGTCCCATACACGTTCCCAAAAATTATGTCTCAGAGACATACTCGATCTTATTTCTACGCTACCTGTCACCCGGTACCTGTTAGATTTGCGGGGTATGGTATCTACTTGCTTATGATATTTTGTAGTTAATGAACTACTTTTTGATATGCTCTTAGTCTTATACTTCTTAAAGCCATTTTAAAAACTGACTTTACATACCAAATGTACTTACAAATTAAACGGACCTTAATACTTGTCTCGAGTAGGTTTTTTTTCCATCCTGTTATTATTTTTTAGAAAGCTATAGAAATGAGTTAAAACGGAATGGTTAACGGATTAAATGAGATTTTTTTATTTACTAGAATATGAAATTTGAAGGTTTTGGTATGAGTCTCAAACCTCCATCGAATACTTAAATAAGATTTTAAGAATTACGAAACTAATTAGATCTAAGTGATATACTTAGGTGCGGTGGTGTTTTTCCGATTTAATGTTCTGTTTTATTTTAGTTTAATACAAGCACAATTTGATTGATACCAAGTTTGGTAATAATAAAATTAAGAATGAATTGCTATGTTTTTTGTTTTGTTTGGCCATATTTGTTAATTTTATTCAAAAAAGTTATCGGGTTTTTTAAAAACATTTAAAAATGTTTGCTAATTTAAAATGTTAAATAATCTATTATCAAAAGAGGTAATTATATACAAAGACAAAATCCTAATTTATGTTAACGTATTATCAATGATTTCACGACCGGATCGGATCGGCCGGTCCAACCGGTCTGACCGGGATTAGGTTGGTCCAACCGGTCTGACCGGGATTCGGTTGGGCCACCGGTCCGATCGACTCCAAATCGTTTTTTCTTTCAAGAACCGGCCGGTTCGAAGCGGTTCGGCGGTTGAACCGGGAACTGGGAACCGTTCAGATCTAATTTTTTATTTTTTATTATGTTTAATGGGTTTAACCAGATAGGTAGGATGATAAATTTCAGTGTTGGAATGTTGAGTGTTATATATAACTATAAAATATACATATAAATACTTATATTGAATTATATATAACTATATATAATATAAATATAAATATATATCTATATCTATATATATATATATATATATATATATATATATATATATATATATATATATATATATATATATATATATATATATATATATATAATTATGACGTCATCTGGTTCTTATATACGGTCCGACCTGTCCGACCAGTCGACCAGCAAGGCGAATGGTTCACTATCCGATCCCATTCTAAGAACATTGCATATTGTTGTTAGAATTACATTCACTTCTTATTGTTTCATTCATGAAACTTATATCCGCGTTTCATCCTTTTATATTTGAACATTTCATCATAGCTAAATCACAAGATTGTTGGACTTATCTGTGGGGAGGATGATGGACTGGTTTTGGTGGCAGTTGGGAATCCGTCATGAAGGGGTTGTATAATGTAGGCCATCGCCTCTACTCGTCATTATATCGTGATTTAGTTTCACTTGATTATAGTTATGTAATTGACTTATTTTGTTTTGTATATTAAAGGGTGTCGATTTACATTATCAAAACAATCAATTGGGATGAAAAACATGTCTCTTTTTATCATGCAACAACAATCTGATGGTCATGCTAGCCTTTTGATATTGGAAGAAGAGTCAAGTAATCTTCTTGAGGCTGCTGAGCTGGCAAGGTCTTCAGGTACGTGACATTGAAATTTTTTACAGCATAACCTTTTAACATTTGCGGAATTTAGGCCTAGAATTATTGAAAGACTAATTGATCATACAGACATCAGTATCAAAGGTTTATCACTTCATTTAAACATATTTAACATATAGTTCAAAACACAGGTTTTAATCAAAATTTCGACAAGATATATTCGCATAATGGGCAATATATAAGAAGATCAAGCATTCAAGCCTTTGTGACACCTTATATAAATTTCACATCGTCTGTGCACTGTAGAGATGCTGGGTTCGTAAGTAATGTTTGGCCTCTAATATCACAAACGTGCTTTGGGCGTATTGGTTGTATATGAGAAGAGAACTCCACAGTTAAGCGTGCTCAGGTGTCACTTGGGAAGTTTTCACCCGGACAACTAAAAGCAAATCCGTAAACTTCCGTGGGCAAAACGGACGATATTGGTGGTACGAAGGAGCCGGGTGTTACACTGTTTAATAGCCAAGACACAAAAGAAATATGATTTAATAACACGTTAACATACAAGTATTTTGCTAGGAAAAAAAACATTAGGGTTATACTCCCAAATCTAAAACATAAAAGTTCACTTGGCCCATTTAAAATGAACCCTGGGTTCAGTACATAATAACATCATTAAATTCTTTATGTATTTTATAAGGTTTGAATTAATTTTTAAATTCAACTTTAAAGACTAAAAGTGTAAAACTCATATAAAAATTTGAATTAACTTTGCAATTATTAAAATTTGGAGACCAAACTTACAATAAGTATATAAATGTTTGGATTAAATTTGTAACTTTTAAAGTTCGAGAACAAATCAAACCACGTAGACTGCAAATTTCTCAATTCTTTTTTTTTGAACGACAAATGTACGACCCTGCTTCGGAGTATAAGTGTTATCTTAATCGGGCCCACCTATTCGTTTTCCAGCCGGACCGCACCCCCAACCCCTTCAGGAGGAAATCCATTGCTGAAAAAACCCACTGACTCAACTATAAGCATTTATTGCTCAGAGTAAGACTTGAACACAGTACCTGCTTTTTATTTACATATTATAAGTATTTTATCTTAACCAGTTGGGTTAAAGATCATTGATTTTTTAATTATTTTAAGAATAACCCAACCCAATCAACTCCAAAATACTCCATTTTAAATTCGGGTCACCATTTTGTTGGAATAAACCATGATACACTTGTAAAGATCCATTTAAGATTTTAGTTTACCCTTTCTACAAATTGCATGTAACGCCACTGCAAGTTTGAGTGACAAAGCTCCCAAATTTCATTCTGTAAGTCAAATTCTCATAAACCCTAATCTTTTATCTTTTAATTCTTTGATTCCCCCCCACCCCAAAAAAAAATGGGTTTTGTTAGTTAATCAGATGCAAGTTCCACCTAATCTGAACTTTTTTTCAAGCTATTCAAGTCTTGATTACAGTTTTTTTTGTCACGAATACATACTTATGAACAATAAAGTCGATTACACCAAATGGGTGCTGATTCTGTAAAGCGCATACTGAAAGCTGTAATTTGGGGGAAAGATGAATATGCATGATGACCTTTTCAATTTGTTGATCTTTTTAGTAAAATTCATCACTTTGTTGATTAGATGGATTCATGTTTTGAGACTTTGATTCTGATTTGATGTATAGAAGTGTAATGCTGCAAGTATCAATTTACAAAATTGACTTGTGAAAAATTTAGGGTTCATTAAAATCCCTTATGTTTTGGGATTTTGATTTTGGGTTCGGTAAAACCTCTTTTTTCTTTAAATATTTTTTTTTAAAGTACTTCAGTCTAGTTACTAAAATCCCCTATATTTACACATACAGTTCATGTAATTTACTTACTCATGATTTGAGATCTACATAAGAAAAAGAAGCCCACATGTGTAAATTACTCTGTGTTCTCGTGAACAAGAAGGTAAAAAAGTAGAAAAGATCTTGAGTTTGTCTTTCATTTTTTCGGTTTCAACCAGAAATGTGGAATGCAAATTGGTCGCTTTTATAAAACACTCTGATTTCTTCATCGATTGCATAGTATAGAGAGTTAATAGTGGCCGAGTGGTGTTCAAAATCTCTTGATTTATGACATACAAGATTGATTATCAAGTACTGTTTTCTTATTATATGCATTTGGGATTAATGATCAACCAGAGACAACCCACCTACGGATTTTGTGCCCAAATTGGAAGCCAGTTTTTTTACCTTGCCCATTATTGAAATATAACTCATTTTGACGTGATCGTGTACAGCCTAACACATCTTAGAGTTTATATAATATTTTTAGTAGTAAACAGTGTTATTCTAATCTGGATATGAAGATTATCTTTTCTATTCGAGGCTGCACCGGAGGTTGGTGATGACCTGCTAATTATTTTATATCGCCGTTGATGAAATCTTGATTCTAATGTCTTTTGCGTGCCATTTATGATGAGACTGTAAATACATCTGTGTTGTGGTTGACATGATCGTCTGACTTTTATTCTTGTGCTATTTTTAATTCTAAACTCCATTGTATGTGTTTGATTCTCATCTGTGTTGCTACTACTATAGTTTTGCCTGATTTGACTGGTTGGTTAGATAACCGCACTTCATACTTGTTCTTTTTATACAGTGCAGTTAGATGTGAAATAATCGTCTGGTAAGACAGGTTAACACTGGTCAAAATGGTCTGAGTTTGTTGGGTTGACCCGCAAACACACTTATCTGTAGCTCCGTTGAACTTTTTAATCATTATCAGTTTCTTATCAGGTTGCACGTGATTCGCTATGAAGAGGAGCATGCCATTACAACTATTGGATATATCATCAGATGATGAAGATGATCCATCTCCATCAAATGGAACCAAATATCTTGCTGTTGACAAGCGACCAAAAACTGAGGTTACAGTCATCAATCCCACCAAAAAAGCAGGAACTGAAGGTAATTTGTTACATGTACTTGGTTATCGTCTTTGTAGCAATTGAGGTTTATGTTTCTTGAGTTGATCATTGATGCAGAACTGTTAATGAGAAGTGCTAAAATGTATCAAGAATACATGAAGCAGATCCCTATTCCAGCTCAGCGTGGGTCGGTCATATCATTCACTTCATGGAGTAGTTTAGCAAAATCAATGAAGCAAATGTACCGGCAGCCTCTGCATTACTTGACCAACATTCGCGTGAAAGAGTGGGACCGAATGAGAAGTGATGCAGCCAGTAAGGATGAATCATTAGACACCATTATTCATCCTTGTAAAGCCGAAACTAACATCTGGCTCATGGAAGAAGTTCATAGGCTCACATCCTCTTATGAGTTTCTTGCTAAACTGTGGTTAGCTGATCCAATGTACAATGCCTCTATTGATTCTGTTTTTCCCCAGTTGTGAAGGTTATTTCTGTAATTTTCTCTTAGTAATTGACTTTGGTAGTGTAGCATGCAGAATTAGGGTTTGTGGTATTGGACTTTCTTTAGGTCCAAATTTCCAACTTCCTTTTGTTCATCTAACTTGGTTTACTTTTTTCTTTATCCAAAATATAAATTAGTGTTTGTAGATCACCAGTAAATTTGGGGCAGTTTATAAACAGATACGATACCAACCTAACCATCAAAGCTAAGCAAATCGACAAGTTTGAGATTTATATAGTTTTGTTTGGTTTTAATGGTTTGACAATAATGGTGCAGCTTAATTTAACTTTTCTATTTATTTCCTATTTAGAATTGTATTAATGTGTATGTATTATATAAAGTAACAATTCTTTAAAAAATAACAGGTTCAAACTGCTAAAAGTAGCCAGTCAGCCGACTAGTGCGATATGTTTACTAAAGCTGTACTTATCTATTTAGCATAGAGATATAGTCAATCGGACCATAAACACCACTAAGTAAATCTGCAATAACAACGCTAAAAATTAAGCTGTCATAAGCTGTTGTATTAAGGGTGAACACTCACCCGACATGGAATAGTTATTCCTTTTATATAATGTTGTTTTCCTTGGTAGAACAAATACATCAACATGAAGATAGTGAACCAATATTTGAACTACAAAGACATCTATAGGATATAGTTTGGAAAATACAAGAAAACTTGGGTGGTAAAAAACAGGAGCTTGAGGTGTGGAGTGAGGAGTCAAAGCCGCTCTGAGTGTGTTTCTTTTTCTTCTTAAAAGTAAAATGTTACATCAGCAATACTTTGGATATCTTCTTCATGTACACAACCAATGACCATACAGCTAACCCAGCTGACACATATAGTAAAGCAACACCAGATGCTCCCAGCAACCCTATCTCTGTAAAACTGCATATTTATGGTCAAGGTAAATGCGCGTAAATACGTCATTCTAGCGCCTACTCTTAATTTTGACACTGGTAATAACTGATCAAAACAGGTATGCGTTGAAATGAGTCGTTTTTTGCTAGTAGGGTTGGGACTGGTTGACCCACAAAACTTTTTCCTCCAGTGTAACAGTTATTTATAAATAGCTAGAAATATTATGATTACCAGCTATTACCACAATAGTAATCTGAACCTTGGATTAATGACAATTTAAGAGGTTATATGCATTAAAAATAGACTTTGGGGCCTTCCAGCCCATTTGACGGTTTGACTCAATTTCCTTTTAGCTAATGACCCACAAACTAGTTTGAGATTAAAAAAAAAATGAAATCCTTTGGGTGTCCATCAAAATCCTCACCTCTGAATTAGAAGTAAAAAGTTAGAAATGACCATCAGAAAGTCAAAATGTGGATTTTAGGGTGGAGGGCATTGAGAAGTAACATAAGATTGCACACAAACCTGGGGTCTCTGATTGCAAGAAGAATGGTTAATGAAGTCATTTGTGTGGCTGTTTTCCACTTCCCCAAATTATTTACAGCAACAGCCTGAAAATCAAGAGGTATTTTTCAAATGGACATTAATGCACTAAATATAGTATATATAGAGAGAATGACATTCCATTAAAAAACAACTTTAAGTAAACTGTGAAAACCACATAAACACACGCTCACCTATATGCTTTATGCATAAGGCAGTTATGTTACCACAATTTTTCTCTGCCACTACATCTAATCAGTGCTATGTACAAGTGTTTACTGTGATTCTCAAGGTTCTCTGCTTAAAATTGTCCATAAATATAAAAATATATACACAATTATATACACGTGTGTACGATGATGTTAGGAAAAGTGTAAAGGAAGATACCCCTGAAAGTTTGCTACCCTGTGAAGCAGCCCATTCTCTAACTGCAGACATTGTTATCTGAAATAAGTTGTAAACCATTCATCAGATACTTATACATCATTAAAATTTTACAATATCAAAAAGATGTTGCAGGGATTATAGCCATGAAAAATATTGATTATACATGATGCAGAGAAAAGATCAATCAACACATAGAAGTGCTAAACTAAAATCTACGTTCAATAGAAAAAACAATAAGCAAATCACAAGTGCTGCAATTTATATTCCCACTGTCTCAAAAAGAATGAAACACTTTTCTTTTATGATAAGTCATTCAATTCACTTTTGACTTTTTTTGTACATTGATAATCATTGCTTGACCATCAGTTGCTTTAGATTTAGACCAAAAGTTCCTTTGTTTAGACCACACAAAGAGAATTTTAGGCATTTAATCAATAGCCAAACATTTTTAATGTACTTTGCGTCGGGTCAAACATAAGAAGATGCATTTAACATGTCAGGTCAAACATAGGATACATTAAACGGTAAGGTAAAGAAAGAAGCATCAGCAAGGTTATGATTAATTTCATGTTCCAAAGAACAAGTTATAAATAAATTTTAATAGCGAGTTCAGCAGGTTTGTTTGAATGACCTAAATAGTAGATTATATAAGCAAGAAATGGCTGATTGCAGAAACGAGGTATTCAATGGCAACAAGGTGAAAGGTGCAAACACAACAAGATTATTGAACAATCAAGATGTATTCAGTAGTCAAAATTGAGTTTCACACAAACAAGTACCTAAACATGTTTCATAAACATAAACTTAAGATCATATTATCATTAATCATACATTATGGGAAGGGTATGTTCATGTCTAATGACAAGTATCATGAAAGAAGAAAGAAATATTAGCAGCACATATACATGTGCCATGTGCCAACAGACAGACTAATAATAGCCTAACTCACAATTCCTTTATAATGCTAAAGTCCATCATTTAGTTCAAATAGAAATAAGAAAAAAAGATGTATCAACGTGTCATATTTCAATAAATAGGAAAGGGGCATCAGATTGTGTTTGGCCGCTTTGCCTTTTTATCTTTGGCAGATTTGAACGAATGTCAAAAATCTCATTTCTGTATTGTGAACGCACACAGTTTCTAGTTACATCATTTACAATTATTCAAAAAGGTAACCATGGATCTGTTCCAAGTTAGCATCAATAATCATGATCTGACTACAAGCTGATTTAATTTTGATGAAATAGATGACTGCATTAACAATGTGAAAAGCTCATGCATTACCTCTCTGCCAATAATTGCAATTGATGGTACAGTCAATAACCAAGTCTGTTGTCCAAGCATAGCAGCTTCTGGAGGTTTTGTACATAACAAGACCAAGGTAGTAGCAACCATAAGCTGCACTCAGTAAGCATAAATATTTAAACATATATAGAATGATAAATGATTAGTAGAAAAATCAAATGAAATACGAGTTGTTGGGAAGGCCGAAGGATACACAAGAGAAAACCAAGAAATATATAGAATCAAACAGTCCATTTAACTACATTAATAAAAGGAAACAAAGAAAACTACAGATAGTAATGTCCAAAAAAAGAATCAAGCAAAGTCATACCTTATCAGCTACCGGATCTAAAAATGCACCAAAGGCAGTTCCTAAGTTCATCTAAAATGCATCAAAAAAGGTAAATTAATTTCAACACGAAAGTTTGTTCAAACTTCCTTAAAGGTTTAAATCATTGAATGCATACCTTTCGTGCAAGATACCCATCAAGCCAATCTGTAATTGCTGCAGCAATGAAGATGCCTGTAGTAGAAGTTGTTCCCAGTCGACTATTCATATAAAAAGCTAATAACATTCAAAAGATGCCTGTTAGTATCATCAAACCCACAATACATACAACAGCAATCGTATATATATAAAATATTATCGACTATACAAGAAGAAACAAACAGCAATCTCAGGTTCTTTCTAATTGTTTCAATTTCAACAAACCAAAACCAGACATCAGATACTTCATGACCCTTTCAATTATAAAAGCAGACAAACAGTTAAAAGAAAGTCGCAACATTACGCAATATGAGTATAAGATTTAAGAGGTAGCTTCTCTTGACATTCATAAGCTTCACAGATTATCATGTATCGTAAACAACTCGCTAGAAAAACCATTAGCAGAATGCTGCAGCTTAAACAACCTATTCTTCAAATAATCATATCACAATTATGTCTCCAATCGGCATAAACACAATGAATTATATGCAGCAAACGAAAACAGACAATCAATACAAATACGAAAATTGAACATAATCTAACATTATTCATGAACCATACCCAAATACCCAGTAACACCTAAAAGTACAGAAATTTCAAAAGCAATCAACTATCTGAACCTACAAAACTCAGATCAACTAAAGATTTCCACCGTTTTGCCTCAATTCCTCGGCACCTATATAATTTCCATATCCATAATCCATGAATTCATCTAATCGCCCATCTATCAAACAAAATTCACAATACGTCCACAATCATACGAAAAACACAAATTCCTTCGTCCTTCAAACTGAGTTGGCCTCTAGTATTAATCGCATAAATATCCAAACAGAGGTGAATCAAACAACGTACTGCTAACGATAACAGGAATCGCCGCAACGCGTCCGATCGTTAAGATCGTCGGCAACGTCAGCACTTTATCCGACGGAATTTGTTTCGACGACGGCGAAGATTTCCGGTGGCGGTGATTCTCCGGCGACAATGCAGCCAATCCGTCATCTCCGTTACCATTGTTCACGGATCCCATGGTCACCCTACCTCCGTCAAATTGTTTCCGACCACGAAACCCTAGTCTGTTATTACTGTTATTAACAATAACAATATCGTTGCTGTTATTGTTATCGTGCGCTGACGTCGCACAGGTTGTTGTCCTCCACCAGCTCGAGCACATCGCCGGTGGCGTCGTGGATCTCCGGTGGCGGTTGCGCGGCGGAGCCACCAGTACGGACGCCGTCGGTGGAGGGAGATTGAAGATACGGTGATGAGGTTGAGGTTGAAGGAATGGTGGTGATGGTGGGGGTGGGGGTGGGGGTTAAATAGGGTGCGCACCCGTCGTTTATGTTAGCATGTGAAGGATAGGATGCACGGGGCGTAGGTTAGCAGTTTGGTGTTAATATCTTGTCATGATTGAAGTCTCGCGTCTGCAACGACACGTTCACCGGCAAAATCTCTGTGTTACAGATCTCGTATCGCTAAACGAAGGAACTTTAGAGGGTACCATTCGTATAGCGTGAGGTACAACTGTTTTGTGCTTTTCTTCGAAATACCGGTTACTTTTTATTTTTTTAGTGAAACAAAGACAAAATAAAACTTTTACGAAATTTTCAATTAAGATTTTATAGATTGTATAATTAAGTTATGAAAAATTACCAAAATAACCAATTCATCAAATCGAATTACTAAAATAACCGGTCAAAATTGAAGTTTATGAAATAAAACAACAAATCGTAGCCCGCCACATGTCCATCCCTCGCTGACGTGGCGAGAGATTATGAAAATTCCTCGCCCAGAAAAGCGTGCCGGCGAGGATCTTTCATAATCTCTCGTCCATGTGTATTTCCTCGCTGACGTGGTTTGATCTCTGGCTGAGTCAGCGAGGGATTATAAGAATCTCTCGCCCGAAATTACGAAAATGCCCCCTCGCGCCCATAATTAAAAATAATATATAATTTTTTTAACCAAAAAAATCCGAGATTTTTAATTATTTATTGTTTTTTAAATAATTAATTTAATTTTTTTGTCCTATATAATACAATGTAAACCCTTAAAAAATTTATAAAATCTTACATTCTTCTTAACCTTCTTGTTATTTTCTTTTTAAAGTTTTCTGAAACTTTGTAAAATGTCAGTTAAAATCATACTATGTAGTGGTGGTAAATGACATTTTGTAAATGGTGTTGAAGAATACATACCATTAAAAGGTAAATGTGTTAGACATGTTATTAGTTTATCTAGTAATATAAAGTTTGATGAATTAAATGATATTATTTCTTCAAAACTAAGAATTCAAAGTTATATACGGTTATCGTATAAAATGTCTACCTATACTCATTTTATTGATATATATGATGATAAAGATTTATTATATTTTATGAATGTTGTTCTTAATGGTCAAAACGAAATTTTTACGTTATTCGTGAGTGAAGAATCCAGTGTTGGTAGTAGCTCTGCTGTCCAAGAAAAAAAATTAAATTTTACAAACGTCACTGAAAAGTTTATTTATGATTTAAACGATATTCCTGTAGATGACAAGAGTTATACTGATGTTAAGCAAGAATATCATTATAAAAAACGAAAAAAATGAGGATTTTTATGAACAAGAGGATCTGCCTCCCTATCATTTCGATTATAAAGTTTAAGAACATGTCTAACACATTTACCTTTTAATGGTAGATATTCTTCAACACCGTTTACAAAATGTCATTTACCACCACCGCATAGTATGATATTAACTGACATTTTACAAAGTTTTAGAGAACTTTAAAAAAAAAATAACAAGAAGGTTGAGAAGAATGTAAGATTTTATAAATTTGTTAAGGGTTTACATTGTATTATATAGGGCAAAATAAATCAAATTAAACTTTTAATTATTTAAAAAACAATAAATAATTAAAAATCTCGGATTCTTTTGGTTAAAAAAAATTATATATTATTTTTAATTATGGGTGAGGGGGGGCATTTTCGTAAATTTGAGCGAGGGATTCTCATAATCCCTTGCTGACTCAGCGATGGATCAAACCACGTCAGCAAGGAAGTACACGTGGGCGAGGGATTATAGGAGATCCTCGCCGGCACGCTTTTCTGGGCGAGAGATTCCCATAATCCCTCGCCACGTCAGCGAGGGATGGACACGTGGCGGGCTGCGATTGGTTATTTTATGTCATAAACTTCAATTTTGACTGGTTATTTTAGTAATTTGATTTGGTCAATTGGTCGTTTTGGTAATTTTCCCTTAAGTTATTATGTTTCGCTGCATCCTAATAAATGTTAGCGGGGTATTTCTAAGATTTCAGATGTTCCTTACACTATTACAATGAACCATCAGAAAAAATATACCTTGGAGTAAATCATACAATAGTTTTTGAGTTTTATTTAAATTTTACATTTTGTCATTGAGATTGAAAAATTACAGTTTTAGTCCTAAAGTTTAAAAAATATAACACGTTTCTTCCCTGGATCAAATGGTTGTTAGTTTTTTACATTAAATTTAAGAAATGACGATTTTACCTCTTGTTACCACCACAACCCCACCTTGCCACCACCATAGTCGCACCTTGCCATTTTCTGACGAACCTACAACAACATCACCATGCAAAACAAAATACTCCACCTTCGCATTACCAAAATACCTCGACCCCCATCCCACCTTTTGTCTTTTGTCGCCGGAAAGACATAATCGTCGACGTCAGAGAGAAAAGTGAGTAGACGTGAAGGTGGTGGTGGTGTGGCGGAGCGATGGTGGAGATGGGGTGTGTGGTGATGGTGGCAAGGATTGGTTATAGATTGGTGAATTGTTGGTGGTGAAGTGAAGGTGGTGATGGCGAGGAGTGGTATGAGGTGGTGATGGCGAGGAGTGGTGGTGGCGGTAGAGATGGGTGTGTGCAATGATGGTGGGGAGGAGCGGTGATGGATTGATGGTGGTGGTGGTGAAGATGGGGTAAGGTGGTGATGGTGGAGATGGGAGTGGTGGTGGTGGCGGCGAGGAGTGGTGGTGGGGGTGGTGCGGATGTGGGTGGTGGTGGTGTGGTGGTTTAGATGGGGTTATGTGGTGGTCTAAAAGAAAACGAGGAAGAAGAAGATGTGTGGGGTGGGGATTGGGTAGAAGAAGAAGGGGGTAAATTTGTCAATTTACAGCTATTTAACTAACGATCGTTTGACACAGGGACGAAACATGTTATATTGTTTCAGACCTTAGTACTAAACCTGTAATTTTTCAATTCCGGAGATGAAAGATAAATTTGGGCAAAACCTTAAAAACGATATGTGTAATTTACTCTAAACTTTATTTAAATAAAGTTAATTATCACATTAGCAATTGCTATAGTAATAAATAAAACAAAATTATTGTACATAATAACATATTTTATATAGTTAAAAAAATCCTGAACTTGTTCTTTCATCGTTGAAAGCCAAGAAAAAATAACACTTAAAAATAACATATAGATAAAAAAATTTAGTCTTAACATGCCCGCTCATCAAACCTTAAAATCAAGTTACAAGTGTATTATATCCAAAGGTATAACCTAAAAAATCATATCCATCACAAGTATAAAGTAACTAAATTAATCCTCAAAAAGCCATAAATAACAAATTCTTAAATCAAAAATCCATTCTTCTCATGTTTTTCAAATCAAAATCATAAATAAATCCATAAAATTTACCAGTTTGAGTTTACCCTCCTTCTCGACTCTCATAATGTCTTCACCGTTTCTGTCAACTGTCGCAATTTGAGTGTGTTAACCGCAATTTTTTTTTTGTTTATTTAATTATTTTAAAATATTATTTAGGCTAAATGGGTTTTAGATAAACTAAATGTAAGCCTCAAAAGAATCCACTAACATCTCAACTCAACTACCACTTCACACTCCACTCATCCTCCGTGTTATTCACTCAAAACCTGCATCTTTTTTCCAAAACACACACACGCATATAAGTGTGTGTATTATATCAATAATGTGTGAGAGAGGGGCCCCTCGAGTACATCAAAAAGCCTCAATCATGAGAAACCTTATGTATGAATTCCTATGCCAAAACATGATTTCTTATACTTAAATTTCATTCATAACGACATGTAACAGTTCGATCATAACATTCATTGCATCAAACAAAAGCAAATATATAAAAAAACTACAACAAAGAGCTATGAAGTTTGTTACACCTTATTTGTCTATACATTTTAATATATTTTTTTATAATCCTTAAAGTGTTTGAATATACTTAAATTATTTGAATAATTCATATGGTTATTTTCCTCGATTGAGGTAGTTAATGATGAGGTGTTAATAAGGGATCAAGTAGCCTTCAAATCCATGACATCAATTTCTTCACAAGTTACGGGATCAGGTAGCCTTCGGATCCATGACATCAAACAATCACACACTTTAACATGCCGTGTATGCTAAAAAGTCATCCCGTTAAGTGAGTTTTAATTCCTTTATATATTTAAAAGAAGCATTGCCTTTATGGTTTTTGGATTTTGACCACATTGTTTTGTCAAATTGTTTTCACATTGTTTTGTCATTTTTTTTATATTTTGGTTCTTGTTATAATATCACAATGATTAACTCAAGATTAGTGTTATAACCTTAAGAACTTTAAAGGGAATTGCAAGAGCAAGAAGAAAAGAAATGTATAACTTATGAAAGTGTACACAAGAGGTGCATCTTCTCCTCTACATTGAGGTGGTATTTATACTACAAAGATCAATCATTTTGGTAGACAAGTAAAACTATTTAGCATAGTAAACTTATCTACAAGTTTAACAAAGAGTTTATCCACTTGCTATGGTAATAATTCATAATACTCCCCCTTGGATGACACTTTTCAAACTTTAAGAATTTAAGTACCGCCTCATTAAAAACCTTGCTAAAGAAAAACCGAGTGGAAAAAAACCTTAGCTAAGGAAAAAAGAGTGCAGTTTATAACTCCCCCTCAAATTGTCTTCTGTAGATCATCACATTGTGTGTACGTGCCACATGCCAATATCATAAACATGTTTTCTGAAAATTGTTTTTGAAAGTGCCTTTGTAAAAAGATCAGCTAAATTATTGCTAGATTGAACGTATCTCATTTCAATTTGTTTATCTTTAATAAGGTCTTGAGTGTGTGAAAAGAATCTTGGTGGTATATGTTTTGTTCTGTCACTTTTGATATACCCTTCTTTCATTTGTGAGACACAAGCTGCATTATCTTCATAGATTGGCGTTGTATTTCTATCTTTCTCCAATCCACAAGAAGTTAATATAAGTTGTGTCATAGATCTTAACCATACACACTCTCTTGAAGCTTTATGTAGTGCAATGACTTCAGCATAATTTGAGGATGTCGCTACGAGTGTTTGTTTCTGAGAACGCCATGAAATCGCAGTTCCTCCATTCTTAAATATGTATCCCGTTTGAGATTTTGCTTTATGGGGATCAGATAAATAACCTGCATTTGCATAACCAACCAACCCTTCTTTTGAATTATTAGGATAAAACAAGCCTACATCAATAGTACCTCGAAGATATCGAAAAATATGTTTAATCCCATTCCAGTGCCTTTTAATAGGGGCTGAACTAAATCTAGCTAACAAATTAACTGCAAAAGAAATGTCAGGTCTCGTACAGTTAGTAAGATATATAAGAGCTCCAATTGCATTGAGATATGGTATCTCTGGACCAAGAACCTTTTCATTATCTTCGCAAGGACGAAATGGATCATTATCAACATTGAGTGATCTAACAACCATCGGTGTGCTTAAAGGATTTGCTTTGTCCATATTGAAACACTTTAAGAGTTTCTCAGTATAAGTCGACTGATGTACAAGTATTCCATTATACATATGCTCAATCTGTAAACCAAGACAATATTTGGTTTTTCCAAGGTCTTTCATTTCAAATTCTTTCTTTAAAAGAGCAATTGCTTCATTAATTTCCTTTTGCATTCCAATTATATTTAGATCATCAACATACACAGTTATGATCACATATCCTGATGTTGTCTTCTTAATAAAGACGCGTGGACAAATAAGGTTACTTGTGAAATAATCACTCAAACGATTGTACCACATCCGTCCAGATTGTTTGAGTCCATACAAGGATCTTTGTAATTTGATAGAATACATTTCCTTAGGCTTTGAGCTTAATGATTCGAGGAATTTAAAACCTTCAGGAATTTTCATATAGATGTCACTATCTAGTGATCCATACAAGTAAGTTGTGACAACATCCATAAGAGGCATCTCTAAATTTATAGAGACTGCTAAGCTGATTAAGTATCTAAAGGTTATTGCATCCATAACAGGGGAGTATGTTTCCTCATAATCAATCCCTGGCCTTTGTGAAAAACCTTAAGCTACAAGACTAGCTTTATACCTTGTAACTTCATTTTTCTCATTTCGTTTTCGTACAAAAACCCATTTATACCCTACAGGCTTTACGGCCATAGGAGTAATAACAATAGGTCCAAAGACCTTTCATTTGTTAAGTGAATCTAATTCATCTTGCATAGCTCCTTTCCATTTATCCCAATCATGTCTATTTTGACAGTCATTAACTGATTTTGGTTCAGGATCATCATCTCCACTCATGATGTCACTTGCTACAGAATAAGAAAATATTTCATCAATACCTTCCATTTCATCTCAATTCCATAAGATATGTGTGTGACCATAGTTAATTGACATTTCTTTGTTAGTTTCATCCAAATCCTCATCATGAGAGGTTTTGGTATTAAGCGTTCCATCAAGATCATTCACTTTATTGTCAACTTCCTTTTCATGAGTTTTTCTTTTTCGAGGATTTTTATCCTTGGAACCGATTGGTCTTCCTCGTTTCAAACGTCTTTGAGATTCATGAGCCATTGTGTTATCTATTTGCTTATTTGGAATCTCAACTCGAGCTGGGGCATTAGCAGCTGGTATATGAGATTTAGTAACTCTGTTTGTATCAGTAAATGCATCATGTAATTGATTTGCAATTTCTTGCAAGTGTATTATCTTTTGAACCTCCGTCTCACGTTGTTTAGTTACTAGATCAAGATACAATAATGAAGGAACATACCATGATACATCATTTTCTTGTTTTTTCTTTTCTCCCCCTAATGCCGGGAAAACTGACTCGTTAAAGTGACAATCAGCAAAATGTGTTGTTAATACATCACCTGTTAAAGGTTCAAGATATCTTATGATGGAGGCTGATTCATATCCAACATATATCCCAACCTTCTTTGAGGACCCATTTTTATGCGTTGTGGTGGTGCAATAGGCACATACACAGCACACCTAAAAATTCTAAGGTGGGAAATGTTTGGCTCATTGCCAGAAATAAGTTGTAAGGGAGAGTATTTAAGATTTGCACTTGGTCTCACACGAATTAGTGATCCAGCATGAAGAATTGCATGACCCCAAATAGACACATGGAGTTTTGTCCTCATTATTAATGGTCTAGCTATTAGTTGTAGACGTTTGATTAACGACTCAGCTAAGCCATTTTGTGTGTGTACATGTGCAACAGGGTGTTCAACAGTAATTCCTACAGACATGCAATAATCATTAAAAGCATGTGATGTGAATTCACCAGCATTATCAAGTCTCACCCTTTTAATAGTATAATCAGGAAAATGTGCTCGTAATTTGATAATTTGTGCAAGAAATTTTGTAAATGCTACATTACGAGTTGATAACAAAGAGACATGAGACCATCTACTTAATGCGTCTATCAAAACCATAAAGTATCTAAATGGTCCACATGGTGGATGAATTGGCCCACATATGTCTCCTTGAAATCTTTCAAGAAACAGAGGTGATTCCTTTTCAATTTTCACAGGCGAAGGCCTTGTAATTAATTTCCCAAGAGAACAAGATGTACACAAAGGAATTTTATTCAATTGTGGGATCTTCTGATATTTCAATGGATGCCCATGAGTGTTTTCAATTATTCTTCTCATCATTATAGATCCTGGATGGCCTAATCTGTCATGTCATAAGTTAAGTGTTTGAGGATCACAAAATTTTTCTTTAACTGCCATATATGCCTAAGGCATATTAATGTGTGTATAATGTAAACCACACTGAAGCATTGGCAGTTTTTCTAATATCTGATCGTTGCTTATGATATGCAAATATTTTTCACTATCAACAGTCTTTGACTGAGTATCATATCCGTTATGATATATGTTTTTAAAACTCAATAGATTTCTTGTCGATTTTGGGGAAAATAAAACATTTTCTATTATAAGTTTTGTACCATTTGGTAATGCTAAATTAGCTTTTCCCACTCCTTCTATCAGGTCTGTAGGTCCTGATATTGTATTAACGATCCCTTTTGTTGGTTTAAGTTCATAAAAATATTTCTTAGATCTAAGTATAGTATGTGTGGCTCCACTACCCGCTATACATATATCTGCTTCATTTGTTTGATCTTGCGCTCCAATGATGTTCATTTTAATCTTGAAAGTATAAAAAAAATTAATAAGTGAATAACGACGATATTGTTATATTTTAACGAGAACTTTATTTAATCAAAAGAAAACATTACATGAAGAAAATACATAATCAAAGATAGGAAAACACTTAAATGTTGCATATAACTATTGTGGTCAAGCAACATGTGTTTCAGAATTCTATGTTAAAGTCTGCAATGTTCAACTCAACGTTGAGATTATCAAAATTATCAACATGGTTCACTTCCTTCTCTTTCATTTTAAGAGAGGCTTGGTATAGCTCACATAAATGTGGAGCTGTGCGACAAGCCTTTGACCAGTGGTTTGTGCTACCACATCTAAAACGGGAAGTGCCATTGTTTTTGGACCTACCAGCTTCATTCCCTTTGTGTTGGTTAAAATTGTTATTTTGTGGAGCGTGGTAATTGATTGTTTTTTGATTTCTACCACGGCCATATCCACGGCCACGACCACGTCCACGACTATAAAAGTTACCTCGGTAATTATAATTACCCTTGAAAGAATGGTTGCGACCATTAGGGTAACTTTTATCAACAGAACCACGACCATGACCTCGTCCCCACTTTCTTCCAGAGTTTTTAGTAGCAACATTTACTTCTGGAATTGCTAATGATCCCGTGGGACGAGCTTGATGATTTTTCATTAAAAGCTCATTATTTTTTTCTGCTACGAGGAGAAATGAATTTAAATCAGAATATCTTTTAAACTTTTGCAACCTATATTGTTGTTGCAAGTTTATATTTGATGCATGAAATGTGGAGAAAGTTTTCTCCAACATATCTTCCTCAGTAACATTTTGTCCACAGAATCTGAGGGTCGAGCATATCCTGAACAAAGCAGAGGTGTACTCGTTTACCTTTTTGAAATCCTGAAACCTGAGATTGTTTCATTCATCTCTAGCAGTAGGAAGTAGAACTTCCCTTTGGTGATCAAATCTGCTTTTTAAATCTTTCCATAAAATATATGGATCTTCACAATTTGAATATTCAAATTGTAACATTTCATCAATATGCTTATGTAAAAAGACATCAGCTTTCGCTTTGTCTTGTTCCGAGCAAGCATTTCCCTCTTGTATAGTTTCTAAGACACCCATGGATTTAAGATGTCTTTTTACATGAGCCGTCCACGGCATATAGTTTTCTCCATTGATATTAAGAGCCGGGAATTCGATTTTCGCAATGTTTGACATTTTTGTTTGCTAAACAAGAATTAAGCAAATAGTAAGATAATTATTAGAATCCATATATATCAATAAGCATTGCGATACAATAAAGCGGTAGAGCTATAAACAAATATAGAAACAAGAAAAGTTTAAATTCTTCAGGTGGTAGTTCAGCAATGGAGATAAGAATTAAAATGAGCATTATGGTTGCCAATACTAAAACCGGGTGTATCATCTTTGAAAATTTGTCTTGGATAAACTTGAGAAAAGAGATAATCTATTTATTGAAAATAGGTTGATAATGGTCAATTTATAGTTTAAAATTATAACCGTTTTGTAACAGCTATGTACAACGGCTATATAACCGTTTATAACGGCTAATAACCGTCGTGTGTGTATATATCGACAACAATTTTAAATAAAATAGATAAGTATAATATTATGTTATAAAAACATGAATTTAGTTTATAAAAACAATAGAGAATAAGAATGACAAGTTAGAATAAGACGTTAGTACGAATAAACATAATCAAAATGTTAGTTGTATAAAGTTAGTTGACATATAAAGAAATGTTAGTTGTATAACTAAAGATTAAGTAAAAGTTAGATGCATAAGTAAATGTTAGTTGCATACGTAAAAGTTAGATGCATAAATAATAGGTTAAATGAATAAGTAAAGTTAGTTGACATAAAATAAAATGTTAGTTGCATAATCAAAAGTCAGATGCATAAATAAAAGTTAGCTTGTTAATAGTCTCATGGTTATCAAGATGTCCATAATAAGATCTCCTTTATGCTTACTTTATTTATCTTAGTTATCTTCTCAATATAAGATATTATATATTATTACTTAATGAAGCCCTTACCTTGATTAATGGATGACTTTGTGCTTTATTGATCTTCTTGATTAGAGTTTAAGAGCTCTCGTGCTGATAACATGTTATAATATCACAATAATTAACACAAGATTAGTGTTATAACCTTAAGAACTTTAAAGGAATTGCAAGAGCAAGAAGAATAGAAATGTATAACTTATGAAAGTGTATACAAGAGGTGCATCTTCTCCTCTACATTGAGGTGATATTTATACTACAAAGATCAATTATTTTGGTAGACAAGTAAAACTATTTAGCATAGTAAACTTATCTACAAGTTTGACAAAAAGTTCATCCACTTGCTATGGTAATAATTCATAATAGTCCTCCCTTTTATGTTTTATATATTGACAGACATTGTAGAGAGAGAAAGGGACACACATGTCTGATGGTTGGGGAGACGTCCGAGGCGATATCTGTTCAGGATATCGTCGTCGTTTCGTTGTCACCAGTCTTCCTTCTTCTACAAACCCAATCAGTGGTCTTCTAGAGAGAAAGAAGATGGTGTTTGTGTCAGTTGAGGCAATGGTAGCCCCGGCTTCGCCATCGTTTCCTCACCACTGTGTGTTTTCTTACTTTGACTGTGGTCTTCCGATGGGGCTTAAGATCGATAGATCCGAGGTTTAATGGAAAGAATAAGGTGGTGCCAGAGGTGATGGTTAGCCCAGCTTGGGCGGCGTTTTGGTGGTCGTTTTATGGCCTCTCGTTGGCCGTTTCTCTGGGACCGTTCCTCGCTGGCCTTAGTCGGATGCTAACATTTCCTAGATATGAATGTGGCTGCCGATGATGACAAGTATGGCCTCATAGTGTGGGTCTATTCTCGCTGCTATTTGTTCAATGATGATGAGCATCTGGGAACTTTTTTGATCTGTCATGTTACGTTTGTACCTTTTTTTTTTCGATGGTGTCTCTGTCATTTTGGGGTTTTCTTCTGAATGTTCATAATCTTAATCTTAACTTTAATTCAATGGGGATGAGGATGGTCTAATCTGAGGACTTCTGCTTCATCTGAGAACCCACATGATTTTTTTGTTGCATTTGGCTTATGTTATTTCCAATTTAAAGGGTTGAGCCTTTGTTGATGTAGGAAACGTGTGAATTAGTAACCTCACTCACCAATGTGTTTTAATTGGGGTTGTTATTGTGGTCTGATGATGCTCATGACTATTGGTTTGGGAACTTGGGCGATGACGATGTAATAGAACACATGTAGTTTATTGTTTTGGCGTGATAAACACAATTGGTTGCAGCCACAATGAACTGTTGTTTCCGAGTCGTCAACTTCAACGTATACAACTTACATGCAAACACGTTCAGTTTTAAAGGCCATTAACGAAAATGATGCGTTAATTTTCTTGTAGATAAAATCCCGCCGTGAAGCGCGGGTTAGATAACACTAGTTTATTTAAGACAAAAGCTTTACATTTGAACCATCTTGTAACATGTTTGCTTACTATCATACATCAAATCATATCATTATCATAGCATCATTATACATTCATAACTTTATACGCATATATCTGTATACACATACTTTGCAAGACTTCTTTATATGTGCTTGGACTCGTCCAAAACTCCTTTATCCAAGTCACGCAACGCATGCAAGACTACTTTATACGTTGCATGGAATACTGCTTTTTTATATCATTATCACACTCTACTTTATACATTGCTATCACAAATCATAATTTACACGATACTGTCACATACACATTTTATATGTTAATATTTTATATACATACTTTATACGTTACTATTACGTACATACTTTATACGTTACCATCAGTTTCATATTCTACACATCTCATATCCTCATTACACATTCATTTTTACAACTTCAAACTTAGTTAGTTCGTGAGGATAAAATCGTTTACTAGGAACGATCACATCAAACACTTTAGAAAAATACTTTAACATGTGCCTAATCATCATTTATTTTCTTCGCAAAAGAACGCTTTGTTAAAAGAATGCACATCAACCCAAAACAATAAAGGTATGTGCATCTAGAATTCATGTCAGTTTTTGCTACTAGATTGGGCCGGAAAGACTCTAACTCGGTTAGAATTTCTAACAATTTGTACAAAGGTTCTCAAGTGACATGAGGACTTACATTGTTCGGTCTAAACTGACGTGTGCCCACGAATGCAGGTTGCGACTCAATATTATTTTTTTGAGGTGATGAAGAATTATAAATACTAAGTATATTACTTATAAGATGGGGATTAGGGTAAAACCCTTCCTAGTTGATGCCTAAGCAAACTAACAACATGTCGACATCATAATTATGTAAAAAAATCCCTTTAAAAGTAAACTTAACAGTTTCGAACGAACTTGTAATTGTCTCTGATCATTTCTCAGGCAAAGAATATGACTGATAAGGGCTTGAATCTTATCATCAAATATAATGTCAACCAATAACAAACAAGATATGTTTGAATTAAAATCATTGATACTAGATGTAACATACACACATTTCTTCATTTTGGTATTGATTAACTGCTGAATTAAATATACATTGTCCAAGGCGAACGGCTTTACATATTGGTTTAAGCATGTTGTGCACTTTTTGTTGGTGATGTTGTAAGCTAAATTCTTCCCCAATGATAGTTTGATCACGCAAAGCTTGTCGATTCATCAAATCCCCATGTGCATTAGACATCTTTTATGGTTTCACTTTGAGCAGCGACATATGTAACTTCTTTCGATGGATATAATATTTTATCTGCATCTTCTAGAATATGAAATCACGCATATTAAACTCGCCATCTTGTCTTCCCCTCTTATTATGATAATCAAAAGAAACGAGACTAAGCTCTGATGTCTTTTACCACTAGTAACATCTAGTAGCTGCGAAGGGAAACAATGACCTGTTGTTTAATATGACTCACTATGATCAATAACCTGCTCAACTTGGTCGCAATTATGACAGAATTGGTTGGAGTAACCTGCACAAACTAGAAGCAAACACACACACACGCACACACACACTAGAACCGAAGAAATAAAAGAAGACACATGGACTTATGTGGTACAGTCTAAACAAACATGCATGCACAGCGACAACTTGCAACTAAATATTTTTTTTGAAGGTGATGAGGAACTACAAGTATAAGTCTATTATTTATAAAATGAAGATTAGGGTAAAACCCTTCCTAATTAATGCGTAGGCAAACCGACAACATGCTGGTCAAATTGATTCTTACAATATGTCAAAAAAAAATTGTTAATGTACGTCAAAAATAGTTGATCTTTAGGCTGGCTGCCCTTTGATCTCAAAGCTTCCACACGCCCAACAAAAGAACATACTATGGAGTGCACCTTTACACATCTAGATAATAGATTTGGACTTGGTGAAATTCTATTTTAAAAAAGCCTCCACACAAAGCAAACTACATTCTTATAATACTCAAGTTAGATGAGCCTTCCATCATGACTATTTCAACTAACATACCAAAAAAGCCCGACCGTCCGTTGTCCAACACTAGTCATCATCAACGTTGTCTGACTCGAATCCCCATTGATCCACTATGCAAACTTTAGAGGCTTCTTGATCAAATAGCCAAGGGAGAAGCTCTTTGAGATACAATAGATGTTTCTTGATTCATCTAACATTTCAATTTGGGTTTCTTAATAAACCCCAAATCCTAATTTCACCATACAACAAAGCTTCATAAATATCTCCCCAACCTAAATTAGATCTTTCATCAACCACCACTCGCCACCCCACCCTAAACACTCAATCGTTACACACAAAGAACACCATACATCTCCCCCAACCTAACTAAGCTCCTTCATCAGTCAATCACGTTGCATTTAGCGGTGCTGGTGTCGCTACCGCCGACCGCCGCAACCTCCGGCCACAACTGCAACTCAGAAGCAAGAACAAATCTAACAAATGATCTAGTAACCGGACCTCGGAGCCAAAAACTGATCTAATTGCCACCATCTTCACCGGAACTGGTAGAGAGAGAGATGTGAGACTGAGTAATAGACGATGGTGGTGGTTGCCGGAATGCATCTTTATGTCGCCGAAAGAGATCAACTCTGTTGGGGAGGCGATGATAGGCAATGGTGGTGGGTTCATAACAACTTTGACCTGACGATAGATCCAAGGGCTGATGGTGGCCTAAATTTTAGAGGGTGGTGGTGATTGGAATTGCGGGGTTATTTCTATGGTGTCATTCAAATTTGGGTTAATTTCATATATATCCTTACAAACTTAACAAATATCATATATATCTAAACAAAAACTTAAATATCATATATATCCCTTTAAAATTATTAAAATATCAAATATATCCTTTTAATAAGTTTCAATAAAAAGTATTACCATTTTACCCTTGATTCATTTTTTCTCAAAATACATCAAATATTTCCATATTTTATGAATTTTTTTTACACAAAGCCGATGCAGTCATCAGGAGTTTTAGGTTTTCAGATATGATGATGTTGTTAGGGTTTGAAAACTAATTTGTAGCATGTGACATGCTTAGAGCATTCATAACACATTATTTATTTGTGTTTTTATAATTAGAATAACTTCATATATATCCTTATAAATCTAGTTAAATATCATTTATATCTAGAGTAAAGTTTAAATTTTATATGTATCCTTTCTTAATAATCTTTTTTTAAATGTCAATTTTAACCTTTACAAATATACATGTTTGTTTCATTTTCATTTGATCGTTGGTGCCTCTGTTGCTTCTTTATTCTTGAAAAGATGTCAATAAATATACACGTGAGTAAAAGGACCCCCATGTATTCGACAACTAAGGTTTTTATTAAATAATAACATCAAACTTTACTAAAATCAATTAAGTTGCTTATGTTTTTTTTTTATTGGTTAACTACCACCGCATATGTAACATTAATTGAAATTTCTTGAAGATGAAAACCTACAACTCCTGATGACTGTATCGGCTTTGTGTAAAAAAATTTCAAAAAATATGGACATATGTGATGTATCGAATTAAGGGTAAAATGGTAATACTTTTTATTGAAACTTATTAAAATGATATATTTGATATTTTAATAATTTTAGAGGGATATATATGATATTTAAGTTTTTATTTGGATATATATGATATTTATTAAGTTTTTAAGGATATATATGAAATTAACCCTTCAAATTTCATGGTTTGCGGTTTGCGGAGAAAGAAAAAGCCAAAAGTATTTCTTTTTTATATGTTTAATTTTAATTTTAAATATAAAATATAAAATAACGATTTTACCCTCACATGACAAGCACATGCACTCATTTAACATCTAAAATAGACGGCCGTTAGTGAGAAGGACAAAACGCACAAGCTTTTTTTAAACGTAAAAGACGTTTACTATAATTTTTTTAGTTTAAAGACGAAACCTGAAATTTATTATAAATTTAAAGTGCTAAAAGTGTAATTTACTAAAAAAAAAAAAAATGTTAAAAGGGAATTCGTAACATTTGCATAAACACAAGGACCTAACGTACCCTGAATCCCGAGGTATAAGCGTTATTTCTGCGTTTGATTCCATCATCCCTAAAAAACCCTAGCTAAACCCTCGGTGATCGGAGAAATGAATCGGCCGACGAGTTTACTCGACGACGCATTAAATCTCGACGCCGGAGAATCGAATAGCCGGAGACCGGAGAAAGGGCGAGTGGTTTTAGTGGAGGATTGCGTCGAAACTAGCGGTGCGTTTGTGCTTCACCACCTGATTAAACGGTTTCTTTCGCCTAATCTTTCGTCCTCCGATAGTATCGTCTTATTCGTGGCCTTCGCTCATCCTTTTTCTCACTACGACCGAATCCTCCGTAAGATGGTACTTTCTATATTCTCTACCTAATTGTATCATGTTTTGTGATTAGTTGGTGGTATTGAATTATTAATGCACTTATGTTTACCTTTCGATGGTCTGAATTAGTTGTGAACCTTTTAGCTTAAGCAGATGATTAGTTATTGATATGATTTCGTTGGTTTAGTCGAGGAGAAAATGATTACAACTGTGAATTTATGCAAAACTTAACCTTTTTGGTTAAAAAAATGGCATAATTCTGTTTTCACATAATATCTGTAAACTAAATGCTCGATCTGTCTTGAGTATTAGAAAATAGTAACTGCGGTAAGTGATGTGTAGATGAAAACTGTATTCCTGGAGTCTGTACTCTGTATTATAAGATTAGTGGAACTGCTGAAAACAGAGACAATTAGGAAATGTATAAGATCATACAAGGGGCACAACACAAATGACTTGTGAGAGTGATGCGTGCTGTGAGTGCGTTAGGCGAGCTTCATTTCATTAAATCAAACATGAATGCATCTGAAAAGTTTGGGTGACTGTTCTGTATGCAGCTTAAAAGACAACTTAGTGCGTGTATGTACATACACATATGTGTAGATATATTGATGCATATATACGTGTGTGTATGTCGTAATGTATATATATATGTGTGTGTATGCAAACAAAAATGTATCATTAATGTTCAAGCCTTGCTAAATGCAATGTGACAATGTGTTGGGCTGTCTTCTGAAACAGTTGCAGTGTTTTACTTACTGTCTTACTAGTAATAATATATGGGAACAACATTTGTGAGAAACGTTAAATAATTTGACTGTTTTACTGTCTTACTGTGTTATTGCTGCAACAGGGTTGCAACTTAGTTATGCAAAGGGAGAATAAAAGGTTGTTATTTTTTGACATGCTTATGCTGGAATGTCCAGGTGAGAATATCAGGTAACCACTATTGCTGCTACCTGATTCCTGTTTTTGTATGTTAATCTTTAAAAGGCAGTTTGGTATTCGTTCTAAGAAAAGATGGATTTCCAAAATACCATTGTTATTTAAATGTCAACTGTTCAGAACCTCAATTTAATTGTGCATTTAAATAAAATTTAGTTTTTCTTTTTCATCATATATATTTGATAATTTAACTAACATTGATTTAATTTATTGTTGGTTTACAAATTATCTCAAATTGAATTAGTATATGGTGATGGCAAGTAACCTTGTGTGGTGGCAGTCGGTGGTGGGGATGGACTGCGGTGGAGGCGGCTGTTGGCAGGGGTGACGACAATTCTAAATCCTTTTGAGTAATTTAAATTTCATCCAATTCATTTAAATCCACGTTTCTTTTGTAAAATTCCAATTCCTTTAACTTCTAATTCAAATTCCATTTCCAATTCCAATTTCAATTCTAAATTCCAATGAAGTCCGCGAACCAAACATTCCTTTAGTTTCATGTTATGGGTTTGGGACATCTTTGTTACTTTCTTGGGATAGAAGTGTCTCAATCTTCACAATTATATCTTGACAAAAGTATCTTCTTGATATGCTTCCCGAGTGTGGTTTATTAGGGTCCAAACTAGTGGAAAGTCCAATGCTTGATACTGGAAAACTTTTTTTTTCCAAAGATGGAAGTCCTATGAAGAATCAAGTGTGATACCAGATATATGCAGTCAGTTAGGAAGCTTATTCATCCTATGCAGTCAAAGGTGTGAAAGGCACTCCCCTAGGAACCAAGGCCAGCTGAGGTTCAGCAATAACGCCTTGCTTTCATTAAGGTGCCCCGGGCGAGTTTTCAGCCAAATTCTGGAAAACACAGGTCTGAATAGTCTAAACAGCTTGGTTCTGTCTGAAACATCTAAAAATGGTCTGGAACCAACCTAAAACATGTCTAGAACCCCTAAAAATGGCTTGTTTATACAGAGTACCATGCTTAAAAAGGCCCTTGCTTTTTAAGCGCCTTGTACCTTGGCTCACCCTTAGCTCCTTGAGTACGCCTACGCCTTCAACTACCTAGGAATTATCTAAGAGTTACTCAACCTGATATGTCTTTTCTAAAAGTGCCTTGAGCATTTGATCCGACACTTGTCATGGGGATGCATTTCTCCATGTTTTAAGGTATCTCAAGGCCACACCAAGCTTGGGTGTCGAGCATGTGCATTTGGTGAAGAAAGATAGGGAATTGTATCTGGTTTATTTGATGCGAATTGGCTGATGCAGATTGTGCTGGATGCTCTATTTCTAGAAGATTGATTACTTCATGGGTATTGTGAATTTATTGGTGGTAATCCATTTTTTTTTTGGAAAAATAAGAAACAAGTGTCTCATGATCAAGCATTAGTTCAGAACATAGAGCTCTATACAGATGTGTCATGTAAGATGACACGGGTTAACACTTAAAAGACTAATGAGAGTGGTTATCAAGTACTTGATGAGGCTTTATTATAATAGTGAGTGAGCCATCCATGTAGCCAAGAATCAAGTCTTCTATGAGAGAACTAAACACAATGAAGTTGATTGTCACCCTCACCTGATTAGTGAACATGTTCTGGAACGTCAATCTTGCTGGTGCACATTAAGACTAAAACATTGATTTGTAAACACAGAGCCACCAATCGAATCACACAAAGATTTTATTTGTAGCAAGTTGGGCATGGTTAACGCCTTTGCTCCATCTCGAGGAGTGTTAAGAGATTTTATAGTTGTTGTTTAGATCAGATTCATTGTTCTGAGTTTAATTAGTTTCCTATTACTGCCATCTTCATTCTAAATACCTTGTTTATTTATACAGAAATATCCCATATGTCTTGTTTCACTTAGAGATATATCTTCTTTTAAATGGTTAATTTTTCATACAACATATTTTCTAAAGTTGATCATGCATTTGGATTTCCCCTGTGGATGATAGATGATGGAGTTGAAGGTGGATTAATTGCTTTGTACGGGAATATTCAGAAAGCTGTGGAAGTTAATTCATCAAACGAGAATATTATGATCATGATTGATGATATTTCTCTTCTGGAAGTTGCTACTAATGGTTCTACAAAAGATGTCCTAAATTTTATGCATTACTGCCACACATTAACAATGCAGTTTGTAAGACGTTTGATTTTGTTCATTTACTCCATTCATCATCATTCTAAGACGTATAACAATGTCCATTTGCATGTCCCAACCTATTTTGTTTTCACAGGGTTGTACTATAATTATGGTTCTTCATGAGGACATCTACTCAAATGGAGATGGATTTACCTTTCCTTTACAAATGGAGTACCTTGCTGATATCACTATAAAAACAGAGCCTTTGATAACGGGTTTGGCAGCAGACGTTCATGGGCAGGTATTTGCTATATTTTTTACTCAATTCCACTATAGTATTAATTCTAGTTGGCAAATTGGTCAGGTCAGGTTGACATGATATGTTATTGTCAAGATTCATTTATATAATTAGCTGAAAATATGATTACAGTTTTTATCTCAGTAATAATATTTTTCCAATAAAACGATTTGAAGTTTTATGCATTATAAATACACTTTGGGCCTTTTGATCCCTTTGATTTGTTTCCCTTGTAGCTGCTTTTCTAGTTTTCTTTTGTTTTTTCTTTTTTTTACCCGTTTGACTCTTGACAAAATGTAGTTTGAATTAACTTCTTCAAAAGATGTCAGAAATGCAGCCTGTAATTATAGTGTCCACTATAATATTTGTGACTATAAGTTGATATCATGCAGTTGACTGTATTAAACAAGGGAACGATTGATGGATTTGGAAGCTCGAAGGGCAAGATACACAATTTCCACTACAAGATCAAGGAAAACATTGTTGACTATTTCTACCCAGGGAGTCGGTCTTGAGAAGGTGCATTATTCTGTTCGAGGTATTCTTATTTCTGTTATGGTATTGCATGTATGCTCATTACATAAACTTCACCTGCACCGAATTAGAGGGATTTTTGTATTGACTTTGCTTTTAGATTGTAGAAAATGAGAAATTAACTATCGTTTCAGCTTGTGGCATTATGTTTACCGCCGTTTGTCAAAATGTGTTTCAAGTTGCGTTTAACACTGTTCTAGCAAAGCAAAGTTGTTTTTTTTTTTTTTTCATTTTGCAGTTGCTTTAAGAATTTCGGATATGAAGTATTCTATTTTATAAAAAAGTTGAAGGACAAGTACTCATGTTACCCTTAACCAATTGAAAGGTGTCCGGTTCATTGGTGGGGAAAAAAATCGCGGGCTTTGGTGATGAGCGATTTCATGTGTAGCTTGCAAGTGCTACCACGTTGGATCATACAATGACCGTTTATGTTAATGTTATATGAAAAAACTTTAAAATGTAATCACCTCTCTTTATATAATAAAAGTCATACCGAACTATTGTTTGCTGCTGAGAAGCCCTCATAACGATGGTCAAATCAAAACATGCTTGAGAAAGAACGTGCTTGTGGTAACGTAACCCATGAGATATTGGGTACTAATAATCTTCTTCAATCCTTGAGAATCTCATATGGCAATGTATGGTCAAGGAATGGAGAAGGTAGACGGTTGATAAGAAAGATAATTGTTGCATATGCATCGTACCAGAATTTTTAAGACAAGTGGGCGTGGTACAATATGGCTCGAGCAACTTCAGATAGATGATGATTCTTCCTCTTAGCTACCCCATTTGTGAAGGGTGTATATCAACATGAAATACGGTAGGAGATGCCAAATTTTGAGAGGATAAACTGGCCCATGGAACCATAGTGAGTTTGGGAGCACAATCCCACTTATGTTAGCACCGTGCATTAAAATGTGTTTTCATCAAATGCTTTAAAATGACGAAATGAGTCAATTGCTTGTGATCAATTAGATAAAGGGTATAGACATGTAAACGGGCTAAAGTCATTAGTGCAAGTGATGAAGTAGCGGCATCTAGAGAGAGAATGGTGGGTGTTGGTCTCCAAATGTCATAATGAGTTATGTTTAAAGGTAAGGTTGCTACAAGTCAAAAGACAAAAAAAGAGGTAGTCTCTGTTGATTTTAAAATAATGCAAGTTTCATAAATGTTTGGTGATTTTGAAATAATGCAAGCATCATAATTACTCGACATTGATTTATTTGATTTATTAGGAAATGAAAAAAATGAGTCAACACTGAGTTGCATGTCCAGGTGAGTGTGTCACGGGTCACGAGGTGCGAAAATAAAAGCCGATAGTGAGTAGAGTTGATTTAGTCTAGGACCCCATGTGGTGGAGGGTCACCCTGTTGATGAACCAAAATGCGAGAAGACAATAACCACAGGAATATCAAACATGCAATCAACAAAGTTGGTTCTCCGGACAAGATTAGCGACAACATGTGGTGGTTTAATGGTGTTGTTGCTATAGCATCTCTAAAATCGCCCATAGTCACCTCCTCTTCGGTTTGCCACGAGGTTGTCTCAGTGAGAAACTTGACTCCCTTCATAATATCAAAAATAACATCTGAAAGCTATGTGACCATGTTTCTTGCATGTTTGGTAGATTATTCCATATTGATTTTCAAGAATTTCAGTTGTTCTTCATGCTAGCCAATATGTTCATCATATACAAGAAGTTATGACCTTACTTGGGCAAAGGTTGGTGGAACTTATGTGCTTTCAGTAATAAGAACAAATGTGTTAAAACATAAACTTAAACCTTGTAAAACTTGAAGAACCAATGTCTCATCAGACACCAAAACTGCTGTTTAACAGTTGGTACTTCAATATATTGACGAATTCAAAAAATAGTTATTGATGAACTCCCTAACTTTAGTAACTAAAATTGCCTTTTAAGTTGCAGTTTCTTGGCGAACACCTGCTCAAAGTATGTTTATTCTATTATATTCCAGCAGGCGTTGTTCCAGTGGCAAGATGAGCAATTGACGAGTCTAATGTTGCGTTGATACACGCTAAGACATGCATCTCATTTCTCCCGTTCACTAAATTCTTCAAAATCTTCATCCGATGGTGGATGATTTTGAGAGACAAACTATAACATACCCATAGTCTTAAGGGATGGTAATCATCCGATGCTTCTAGCTAAGGTAGTTCTCACCATTAATTTTCCGAGACTAGTTGACAATATTTGAAATGTTTGTGAACTGTGTAATTTTTATTTGGATGTCAAATTTGACTTAGAACCTGAAGTTGATTGGGAGGACTTAAAACATTTTGTTTTGAAATAACAAGTGACTCAATTATGTGATATTCACCTCGCTCTGATACCATGTAGGCGTGGTAGAGCTAAAAGTAACTTTATAATATTATCTCAACCATTACAAGGAAGAAAGAACTTATACATATAATGAGAACATAATCTAAACAGATATCAAGGACGCCTACCTTTTTATTTTTTATTTTTACTTTTATATACAACATAACCTTTGCACTTTTGAGATTTTAAACACTCATTCTTTTATAAGAAGCAATCCCCAATGTCACTAGACTACAAGATCATAGACATAGAACACCTTTGGACAGCTACTAATGAAGAGGTTAACGTGAGCCTCAAGAGATAATGAACATAAATACACTATAAAGATAAAACAATAATTGCTAATAATATCTTTTCCTCCATTATGCATCCCGTGTGATAAACTATAGCCTTTTAAAAGTGTGTTCATATAAATTTTGGTTTGAAAAGTCATTCCATGAACATTGTAAGGTGGCCACTTAACCCCCACAATTAAATTTTGGTTCAAGTGCATGGATCCATCTCAAAAATTTTAATAAGTATTTTAGTAAAAACTAAAGCTAAACCTAAAGGGGTTGAGTAGGTTCTTAAAAATATTTCTTGATCACTTCTGAAAACTCTTTGTTTGTGATTAGAGTGAGTGTTAACAAATCCACTTTACATTCACCCATTGCCTCTCACCAAAAGCTGCTCTTCATTAGTCTTCTCTCTAAAGCGGTAGAGATCACCGTATACAAAATTCTCCTCACACTTGGTAGTACTCGCCAATGACTTCTCTCTATGAAGGTAGAGATCACCAATACTTCTTCCTTATAACAAACTAGAAAGTATCACATCAAGACTCGATTTAGATGTCGACAAAGGCTTTGTCATCTATCATTTCTTTAGTTTTCAACACCCACCAACCTCATCAGCATCATGATAAAATGTTGACACATTCATCTTTCATTCTCAAGACTCGATTTCTCCGGCAATAAAGCTATTCTGGACTAGGAATTCTTTTCATAAACAAGCAATATCAATTTCTTCAATCAAATCTTGAATCTTCTATGGAGACACGAGACCTTCAACTCAAAACTTAATGATGTGTGTCCATAGCCAAAGAAAATAGAGCTCAAAGTGCTCATTTAATAGAAGTTACACCACTCTCCTTGGTTTTCACAAGTTAATGTTGATCTTAAAAAGGGGAAATTTCAAGCATAAGACAAAACTATAAAGGCCAAGGTGGTCATTGAAGAAAAAGAGAAAGAAAGTCATGATTTTGGATTAAATTCTGATGAGATTGCTTTGGCTAAGGCAGAAAAAGAAAGAGTGGATAAAGAAAAAAATGAACGGAAAAGGGAAGATGCAAGAAATATATGCAAGAAGGAGTTGCATGCTAGAATAGAAAATGAGAAGTACTGGAACTTCTAAAGAGATTCAACCGAAAACTGAAACAAAAGAATAGAAGAAATAACTTTTAAATAATCACTCATGTTTGAGGGTCAGGCGGTTACGGATGAAAGCAGAAATTGGTTGGTTCAAGATGCTTAGTATAAAATAGAGGATTGGTCATTGGAAAACTCAAGATGAAACTTAGTTTAACAACTAAAAGAAATTAAAAGAAAGGAAAGAAAAAGGGTCAAAATAAGAAGTATACAAATGATCCAGAAGTTATTCAGCTTTGGAAGGATGAGCTATGTAATGCAAAATTGTTCAGCAAAAGACAACTTAGCCAATGAGCGTGGCATATTTAAAGAGAAAACTACAATGAGTTGAAGCAAGATCAGGAGAGGAAAAAGCTAGAAAAGGAAATAAAGGAAAGAGTTCTACAGAAACTAAAAGAAATAAAAGAAAAGAAGGAAAAAGAAGAAAAGCTAAATTACAAAAGAAAAAGAGAGAGAATAAAAACAAAAAGAAAAAGAAGAGAAGGCAAAGGAAGAAAAGAGCATCAACAACAAGAAAGACAACTAGAAGAAAAATGGTATCTGAGAGGAAGTCAAAAGCACATAAGTCCTATTTACTCCAAAATAAAAAATAAAAAAACTCAGATCTTACTAAACATATCATGAACGAATTCATTTAGCTACTAAATCATCTCAAACAAAAAAAAAAACTCACAATCCAACTCTAGAATCATGTGACGTTGACGTAAGGAGTGCATGCTTTCTAGTTATTCATGCTTGTGTATTCATTGTTGAAAAGATCTAGAGAAGTCAGTGTGTGTGAGAGAGTGTCTTCTCATATGATTATTATAGTAAGATCATAGCTCGAGTTGTGGTCAATTTGTAATCGGTTAAAAAAAAACTAAATTATGTGTTCTTCAATTATGTTTTGTTTTATTTAATTATACAATTTCAATTCTGATCCAAACTTCATGAGTCGGATTAGAGAAGTGCAAATAGAGGCGCTAAGGACATATGAAAAGATTAAGAAGGAAGGGAAGGTCAGCCAAGTGAAGGATTTGGAAGAAAACAAAATCAGCATTAAAACTTGATTTGGTCGTATTTGGATTCCGAAGCAGGGTGAACTCAGAAGTAAAATTTTGGATGAGGCACATAATCACGTTACTCGACACATCCAGATGCCACAAGCTCAAACCAACCCCAATTCTAATAAATATTAGCTTGGTGGCTAAGTTTCAATATCCTAATTGCAATCAGTATTGGATTGAGCTTAAGAGACTTGGAAGCTAAGTTTGTGATTATTGTTTCATTAAATGGATATTATAAATAGGTAGCATGGAGTAACAATTTGATAATCCTTCTCAAAAGTCAAACCCTAATTGCTTCACACTTGAAGTCACCCCCTTTCCTCTTTCATTGGTCACAAGAAGAACAAGGGCCGAATGTCAATCGTTGGTGGATTGATCGAAGCAAGCAACAACCTGACTAGTTAGGTTTTTGGCGAGTCACGAACCTTCAAAGTTCGTTCACGCGTTGATTGCCTCTAGTTATTTTCATTCACTTCACAACTAAAGTTCTTATAATGTATGATTACCAAGAACACCATATGGTTGTGTTTTTTTGGGTCTTTTCTTTCTTTGCAACGAGACCTGGTGGAAGATCTTAGGCCCTGTTTGGTTTGCACAATGTTTTTGAAATGAAATGGAATTGAATTGGAATGGAATTCTATAAAAAATAGTATTGTGTTTGGTTGGTAAATTTATGAATGGAATCGGAATGTTAAATTGACAAGTTTACCCTTGTCTTCTTTTCTTCAACCATGAAAGACACCCCTTCAACCTGATCTGGATTCTACTTTCATCATCATCGTATATATTCAACCTGTTTATGGCTTCTTCATAATGATTTTGGATTGTATCAACTATAATCTTCTTCGCCTTATGTTGACCTTGGGTGAAGGAAAAAGTTTTGATTTTGTTCAAGATGAAGAAAAAGTTTTGATTATGGTCAATCGGGGATTTCTGATTTTAAAGGCGTTGGTTTTGATTTGTTCCAAATGAAGAATTATGGTTTTGATTTTTTCCGAGGAAGGAACATGGTCCTTGATTTTGTTTTTTTGGAATTGTTTGAATTCTTATGGTTGGATGATTTTATTTCAACTTCATGAGTTGAAATTGTTTCCAATCGATGATGTTTGAATTGCTGTAGTGAATTGAAATTTGAATCTGATGAGGCTAGTAAAGGTGAAAGGTAAAAGAAAGGAAGGAGAGGGTCTTTCTGGTATTCTTTTAACATTTCAATGGAATGTTTGAATTCCATCACTATTCACTAGTAGGAAGTAATGTGAATTCCAAATATTTTTCAATTCCAATTCCCTCAATGGACCAATAATATGAAAACTTACAGATGATCCGCAATAGAGATAACATAAGGGGCAAAAACATCATTAGTAACCTCACAAGGGAATGGTGTGAAGAGTAAAAGCAGGCACCTAACGTTTCGCCAAATAACCCTAGATCCTAAATGTATAACATGCTCGGAGAAACTAGCATAGTATATAAAACATGGCCTGAGTATACCTAAAAGCTTATGGTAATCAAAGTAGTGAGTAAAAGAGCCATGAAAGTTGATGTTAGGCTGGCGTCATTTAATTAGTTGATGTATACCCTACAACCATCAATTATGTATCATTTACCAATGCGTTTACCATTACAACAATGTTGGCCTAGGTGCTTAAGGATTCTTCTTTGAGGATGATGCTTGGTGGGAAGCATGTTTTTCTTGTCATGATACTTGAAAAACAAACACAAGGTTTCTTGTTTGTGTAGAAAGACGGTGTTTATGTGTGTGCCTATATGAAAAAAGATGTCTACATGTTTGTCACTATGCATTTTGGGTTAAAAACATGCCATTTGTTTTTAAAAAAAAGTGCGACAAACATAGTAGTAGGTTAATATATGCTTAAGGAACTTGAGAGAATGTCAAGAATATGTGAAATCTCTGTAAAAGTTCCTCATCAATGTGTGTGAGTGAGTGAATTTAAAAAAATGTATGCACACAAACAATGATAAACAAAGATTTCTACAATTCTAGAAAATGGCAAAACTAAAATTGTAGTTTTAGCAATTAAAAGAAAACCACATTCATCATAGAAAGTTTTACTATATTGAAAGGTGCATTTAAAAAAATGTCAGTTAAGAGACCTGTAACAAAGGAAGTATTTTTTATGTAACGCGTTACAATCACAAGCAACATTTAATGTATATCTACATAAGTAAAAAATAAGTGAACCTAATCGTGAGTAAACAATATATTAGGTTGAGAAAGGGAAGAACATTGCCAAACGAGAAGATGTGATTTAGGGGAGAGAGAGAGGTTGTGGTTACGGTTCTAGCCACAATTAGAGGACCCCGAAGATTCTTTTTAGGGTTCTAGAGATTGTGAGTGAAAATGTTAATGTTGAGCTTTGGATCTAGGTTCTTTTGGGGAGGAAGATTTAAGAAGAGAGAATGGTAGAAAAAGTAGCACTTAGGGTTAAGGAGGGGAAGAGATGATTTACAAAGAAGATTTTGAAACAGTATAAGTGAATAATTTTAGCGAGGTTGTTTATGGTCAATGCACGGTTGGCTTGTGAGATCAACGACTGATTCTGAAGTGAACTTGAGATTAGACTAGAGGACAAACGTTCAATACCATTGATTGAACCAGAATCTTTCTGCTAATATGGGCAGAACTCGGACGGGCGATGTTACACATCGACCATGGATTGACCATGAAACCATTCAGACATATTTTTGCTGCTTAACCATGTATTGCATTCTAGCATTACAAAACCTAACATCATAGTACAAAATAGGTCTTATAAGTGGTTTAGTAAAAATGTCAATTGCATTTTCTTAAATGATGTTTTATCAATAAATTTTTTTTCTTTTTTAGACATTATCTCTCAAGAAACAATGTCTTGATTCAATATGCGTAGTTCTAAAATGCAACACATGATCATTTACTTAAATCAACAACACTCTTATTATCACACGATATAGGTACCTCGGATAGATTTACCTCATAATCAAGTAGTGCTTGATGCATCCATAGCACTACATGCTCCGTGTGTACATGCCCTTTGATCTACTATGCATCCTCCAAGATACGAATAGGCAAAGCACATTACATCTGCACTCGTTAGTTTGGGACACCACAGTTCCAAGTTTGTAGCTTCTTAATGTAGCGAAGATTCTCTTTATTGCATCATGGTGTGATATTCTTGGATTTTCCCTGAAATTTTGCACAACGACAAACATTAAATGTAATATGGTGTACTTGACGTTACATAAAGCAAGTTTATGGTGATTCCTCTGTTTTTGGTGCTACATACGGTTCTCCGCCTTCATCATTTAATAAGTTTGTGTTAGTGGTCATATGAGTGTCCATAGGTCTACTTTCTTAACAAACAAATTTCTTAAGCATATCTTATATAATTTTTTATTGGTTTATAAATGTGCCGTCTTCATATTACTTACTGGAAAGAAATTTAACTCAGTAATAATATTCTTCTCAAATTCATTATGCATCACACTAACAAATTCATTACATAAACTTTTATAAGTTGAACCAAACATAAATCATAAAAACGTATTTATTCAAATATGATATGACTATCCATTTTTAATGATAAGTTAGTTATTCAACTTACTCATACTACATTCATATTTACTTAGAGAATATTTAAATCCATTCTATTGTTTATTTGAGGTCATACAAGGTTTTCTCAAGTTTATATAAATAGAAGGGTTTTGTTTAGTTCTTAAAACCAATAGGTTGTAAGACATAATATAGTTAAAAAAACACCTTTTTACATTCATTTAATATAGTTAAAAAAATTGTTGGCATCCTTGTGAATTATAATCTAACAATCTTTTCATCATAATATATAATATGCACCCCCTTGTTGATTGTACCATTTAGTGACCAATGGTGATGGTTCATTCTCATTTACCTTATTTCTAAACCCCCATTAGGTTTTTCTTATAGTATGACCACTAGGTAGAGGGACAAGATCTCATATATCATTTCTAGTAAATTGGTTTAGTTCCTCTAGCACAGTTGTTATTTATTTTCATTTTAAAGTGTTCCTTATTATAGTTTTAGGCTCAAGAGCGGATACAAAGGGAACAAAGGAACTTATGCTTCGAGCTTGTAATCTAGATAATCTTTGTTCAAGGTTCGATATGGTTTGATCTATCAAGTGGTCTTTGACATCTGTTATGTTTATGAGATCATTAATTACTTCTCTATCCTCTATATCTTTACACAAATGTATGAAGTTTCTATATTTGATGGAGTATCAAGGTTGTGTAGGTTTCAATATTTTCAAGAGGCTCTTCCTCTAGAGGAGGATATTTTGGTCATGGAGGAGTTCTATCACATGTGACATGTAGGGATTCTTCAACTACCATTGTTTGTCTATTTAATACCATTTAGGCTTTACTATTAAACAAGTATCCTAAAAGCACACCTTGTAGGCCTTGCGTTCAAATTTTCTAAGGTGATCTTTGACGTTAAGACTAAAAAATGTATATTCAATTAATCTTAAATAAATGACCTTACAGAGTTTTCTACCATTCATTAGTTCATATGCGGTTTTCTATAGGATATGTCTCACCGACGCCCTATTTAGAATGTAGGTTATAAGTTGCGATTTATATGACACCACAATCAAATTGTTAAGATATAGACTGTTCTTGAGAAGTAATAGGACACCTTGAGTACCACAAAATGCTCCAAATTACACATCGTTATTAAATTTTCTACCATAATTTGTACGAATAGATTTAACCACACAATAAAATATGCTTGAAAATTTTCTTTCCAAAGTATCTTGACTTTTTTAAAAGATATATTTTTAGTTTCAAAGATAATATCAATGCATATCTTGAATAACCATCAAGTACTAAAAGAATGCTAAAACTCACAATAACTTTTCACATCTGGACCAAAATTCCCACGTGACTTTACATACTACAAAGACAAGATCCATATGAAGCAATTCTCAACAAGTTATTTTTGTTACAAGACTAATTGTTTTCTAAATTTACTTGAATATTTCCTCAAGAATCAAACAATAAATATGAGATAAGTTACAAAAATACCAACACACAAACAAAATATATATATACAAATGTATTTAAATGTTAACAAATCAACCTTACACAATTCTGAGCTTCAAACAAGAGTTGTGCTTTATTATCTTTTCTCTAAGAATAGGCAAAGAGCACTTTTTAAGTCCTATCTCTAGATTGCTAAAAATCACCAATGACTTGTTCCTAATGACACTTGGTAGGAGTCACCAAACACTTACCCCTAATTAAAACTTGGCATGGATCACCAATAGTGTAACACCCGAAATCCTTGTCAAAATATTAGAAAAGAAAAGTATCTTGAAGAAAACAAAAAGGGGCAAAAGTGGAGGGGGGCTTTGTGTAAAAGATACAAAAGTCAACTATTTTATTAATTTATGGGTATGGCCGCCCATATTGAGCTCTTTACCTGCTGTTTTCGACAAAGAAGAAAGAAAGAAAGCTGAAACTTTTCCCTCTTGGTTTCAAGAAGAAGAAGAAACTGATTCTTGCTCTTGGTAAGCAATTCTTCGCATAATTGGTTCGGTTTTGTTGGGTTTTCAACCATAAAACCGATTTTTATATGCTTTTTGTGTTTGGGTGTTTGTTTTGGTTTGTTTTAAGTGTTTGAACTCTCGTGCACACAAGTTGGGAGAGTTTTACTTGTTGGCTGCAATAGGTGAGTTCTAGACCCCGGTTTTATGTGTTTTTAAACTTTTTGGGGCTGAAAATGCATGATTTAAAATGTTTTACAACTGTTTAATTTGTACCCGTACGTATATGTGCATGTATGATTGTGTTTTATGGATGTATATGTGTTGGGGATGTTTAGAATGCTAGTTATAAGCTTAGAACATGTTAGAATGCAGATTGGGTTTGAATTTGATTCTGAAAAATGAACAACAGTTGGTCATGCGCCCAAATAGGGTTCATGCGCCTGGAATTTTGCATTAGAAAAACTTAAGTGAGATTCCTGCGCCTCAATAGTTCCCATGCGCCTTGGAGTTTGTCTGAAAATACTAAGTGTTAACCCATGCGCCTAACCAGTACCCCATGCGCCCAACCATTTTGCTCAGGCGCCTAAGTGTTAGTCATGCGCCTGAACAGTACCTCATGCGCCCAAGTTAGTGCCCAGACGCCTAAGTGTTGGCTCATACGCCCACATAGTGTTAATGCGCCCAAGCAGGATTCATGCGCTTGCATAGTGCTCATGCGCCTAGAATACTTAGAAAATTTTCTGAAATTTTGGGAAATTAGAATTTTAAGGTTTGACCCTGGTTTGACTTGGTGTTTTTATTTGTTTATTTTATGCATGTTTTTGGGCTCTACTTATGTTCCTTATTATGTATTATTATGTGGCTTTACGTGGTGTGATTGCTCATAAAGTATTACCATTAATCAAGTGAAAGATGAAAATTAATGAAAAGTGGAACATAATGAAAGAATGAAAGTCTTGCAAGCAAATTGAATGGATGTGCATGACCACGTTGTCGTTAGCTCAACTGTGTACGGTTTAGCTAACCCGAAGGATGTACACAGGGTCAATCCTTGAGATTGACATGACCCTTGCTGCTTGCCCCAGGTGACTGGGTCAGCTTAGTGCACAATGTTCGGGGTCTATTTATAGATCTCAGGACCAGCACCAGCTTAGTGCACAATGTTCGGGGTATTGCACATTGGTCCGAAAGGAAAGTGAAAGATAATAATGAAAGGAAGAACGGGAAAGATAACGATGATAATTATGAATATTATCTGAGTACGTATGATGCGTGTTCGCATACGAAGGTAATGTATTTTATTCAAAAAGGGATATTTTCGTATACAAATCATACGATGTACATGTATACTTTTAAAACTAGAACTCACTCAGCAACGCTGACTTTTATGCATTTTTAGTTGGTAGGTAATTATTGCTGAGAATGGCACTCGGGGAGGCTACTCGTCGGGGCAAGACTGGCGTCCGTTCATGCTTAATGATTTTGTTGTATTATAATGCAACTAATTGATTATTTCGTAACTCTAAATTACTCTGATGTATTATTTTATATGCAAATTTTTGCTCCGCTGTAATATTTATAAAATATGTATTGTTTAATACAATAATGCTATGATTGTCCAACTGTGAGGTCTCCGGGAACGGGGCCTTACAAGTTGGTATCAATGCCAAAGTTTAAGAGAAATAGGTAAATATTTTCAAAAACCTGAACTTAAACTGAGAATGGGACCGAATGGAGGGATGCCAGCCCGAGTAGCTACGTGCCATCAGGTATTTCTTTCTTAATATTAACCGGTATTATGTGCGTGTGTTGTTTGATTTATGTGCTATTAGTAGATTTGAATACTAATGTAGTCAGGATAGGAAATGCTCGGGGGATGAAGAGTAAAGTAAGTGGCTAATCACAACTGGCCACTGTAATTAGGGACTTACTATACTTGACATAAACTGAGCTATTACCTTGAATGACCGTGTTGGTGTTTGAATCTTATAGTGTTTAGAGGATGGCTGGAGGAAGATCGTCTAAGGCTTCTCGAGGTGGAACACGGGGTGGTCGTGGTGTTAGACCACGGACCGCAGGGAACAAGACTAAGACTGCAGAGACGGCTCCAGCTGAGCCCGAGCTTCATCACCCGGAGGGCGGTGATGAGAGTGCCAACTTGAGGGCCTCAGTGAAAGAGGCGGTGGTTGAGAAGGTTCACCAAGTCATGCAGACGATCTTACCGTCTGTAGTGACTGAAGTCATCCGTGCTGTGAGAGAGGATGAAAATAAGGAGGAGGAGAGAAGGAAGACGGCTGGGAGAAGGGAGAATGATGGTGATGAAGAGGAACTGAACGCTGGGATGGCAGCCTCCAGTGATGAAGAGGAGGTGGAAGTGCAGGAAACCGCGAAGGGGTGTAGTTATGGGGCATTCCAACGATGCAAACCCCCTACTTTTGATGGCAACGGTAATGCTGCCGCTGCCCACCGCTAGGTAAGAGAAATAGAGGCGGTGTTAGAGATTAGTGAGTGCAGGGAGGACCAGAAGGTGAAGTTTGCCACTCACTCGTTTGTTGACTCAGCTCTGTGTTGGTGGGACAATATTGTTCAAGCCGAGGGCAGCAGGGCCATCGGGAGAATGAAGTGGGGAGAGTTGAAGAAAATGGTGATTGAGGAATTCTGTCCTCACCGAGAACTCGATAAGATTGAGAAGGAGTTCTTACAGCTAGAGGCGGGCACCATGACACACCAACAGTACACTACCAAGTTTAATGAGATGGCGAGGTTGGTGCCGGATCAGGTGACGCCGCTGTTGAGGAAGATTAAGAGGTATGTGCAGGGATTGCCAGCTGATATCCGCAGGCATTTGATTGTTGCCCGACCAAGCACATTTAGGTCGGCAGTGGATCTGGCTGGGAGGCTTTACGATGAGAGAAAGGTGGCGGTGGTTGAGGTGAGTTAGACAGGTGGTGGTGACAAGAACTGGAGCGGGAAACGGTTTGGGCGTGGTGGATTCACCCCAAGTAACAAGAGAATGAGGGTGGATGACCGTAGGGTGGTGTCATCAAGCTCGGGGACGAAGAGATGTGGTAAGTGTGGGAAGGAGCACATCGGGGAATGCAGGATGGGATTAAATGTTTGCTTCAAGTGCGGGAAGCCTGGTCACATTGCTAAGGATTGTAGGATGTTGAGGTGTTATATCTGTGTGGAAGAAGGACACGTGAGCAGGGATTGCAAGAAGCAAAGGGCAGAGAGTTCCGGAACGAAGAAGAGGGCGAAGGAAGGAGTACAGAGGGCAAGTGCTAGAGCCTTCACAATGACGCGGGAGGAGGCCCGGGAAGACCCCGACGTTGTGTCAGGTATGTTTCTAGTAAACCAAACTTGTGCCTCTGTGTTGTTTGATTCTGGTGCTAGTAGGAGTTTCATTTCTGCTGCTTTCTGTGCTAAGTTGTCTGTTAGTAGTAGAAGTATTGATGAGCCATTTGATGTAGAAACTGCTATTGGTATCTACCGGAATTTCTGATATGATAGAAGGTTGCGACATAGAATTAGAAGGCCATAGGTTCTCTGCTAAACTATTTGTGATGCCCCTATGCGGATTTGATGTAGTACCAGGGATGGATTGGTTAGCAGCCTATGAGGCAAACATCGTGTGTCGCAAGAAGATGATTCGATTAATTGCGCCCAATGGAAGTTCGGTGACAGTCTACGGGGATCGCGTCACTACGGTTCCGAAGGTGATTTCGATGGCGGTGGCAGAGAAGTGCATGAAGCGAGGATGTAGTGCCTACCTGGCTTACGTAAAGGATGTGGACGCGTCAGTACCACAATTGCCTGATGTACCGGTTGTGTGTGACTTTCCGGACGTGTTCCCAAAACACTTACCAGGTGTGCCGCCAAATCGCGAGATCGAGTTTCAGATTGATCTGATACCCGGTGCTCAACCCGTTGCCAAAGCACCGTACTGGTTAGCTCCGACTGAGATGAAGGAACTAATGGTTCAATTGCAGGAGTTGATGGACAAAGGGTTCATCCGACCGAGCATCTCTCCCTGAAGCGCTCCGGTCTTGTTTGTCAAGAAGAAGGACGGTAGTTTGAGGATGTGTATCGACTACCGAGAGTTGAACAAGTTAACGGTGAAGAACCGATATCCCCTGCCCAGGATAGATGACTTGTTCGACCAGCTCCAAGGTGCCAGTTGGTTCTCAAGGATAGATCTCCGGTCCGGCTACCATCAATTGAAGGTGAAGAAGCAAGATATTCCTAAGACAGCTTTTCGCACGCGTTATGGACATTTCAAGTTTATCGTTATGTCTTTCGGACTAACTAACGCGCCAGCTGCCTTATGGATTTGATGAACCGAGTGTGTCGGCCAATGTTAGATAAATCAGTGATTGTGTTTATTGATGATATCCTGATTTATTCAAAGAGCGAAGAAGAACATGTTGGCCATATACGCGAAGTGTTGGAGACACTTAGGAGGGAGAAGTTATATGCTAAATTCTCTAAGTGTGCTTTTTGGTTGCGCGAAGTTCAAATTTTGGGTCACGTGGTGAATTCTGAAGGAATTATGACCCGGCAAAGGTTGAGGCGGTAATGCAATGGAAGTCTCCAAATACGCCATCCGAGATTCGCAGTTTTTTGGGTTTGGCGGGCTACTACAGAAGGTTTATCCAATACTTTTCCAAGATAGCCTCACCTTTGACTAAATTGACGCGCAAGGATGTGAAGTTTGTGTGGGGTCGAGAACAGGAGGATGCTTTTGAGGAGTTAAAGGCAAGATTAACTCAATCTCCTGTTTTGACATTACCCGAGGGGAGTGAAGACTTAGTGGTGTATTCGGATGCTTCTTACTCAGGACTGGGTTGCGTGTTGATGCAACGTGGAAGGGTAATAGCCTACGCGTCCCGACAGTTGAAAACTCACGAGGTCAATTATCCCACCCATGATTTGGAGCTAGCGGCTGTGGTTTTCGCACGAAAGATTTGGAGGCACTACCTGTACGGGGCAAAGTGCACAATCTTCACGGACCACAAAAGCTTAAAGTATTTCTTCGAGCAAAAGGATCTCAACATGAGGCAAAGGAGGTGGTTAGAATTGATCAAGGATTATGATTTTGAGATCCACTACCATCCGGGTAAAGCCAATGGAGTGGTCAATGCCCTCAGTCGAAAGGAGAGACCTGAGCCGATCCGGGTGAAAGCTTATCAATTGGTGATGACCTCTGATGTGATGACACAGGTCAAAGAATTTCAGAATGAGGCGTTGAAAGAAGATCGCCTTAACTCTGAAAGGATGAGAGGTCTAGTCACGGAGTTGGGAGAAAATACCTATGGGGTTAGAACCCGCTTTGGGCGGATGTGGATCCCTCGTTATGGAGACTTACGGGGGCGGATTATGGATGAAGCTCATAAGACTCGATACTCCATCCATCCCGACGCTACCAAGATGTATCAAAACATGAAGAAAGATTACTGGTGGCCGGGAATGAAGCGCGATGTAGTGGAGTATGTGAGTAAGTGCCTTACTTGCTTGCAAGTGAAGGCAGAGCACCAGAAGCCATACGGGAAGATCCAATCGTTGGATATACCCGAGTGGAAGTGGGAGCACATTACCATGGACTTCATAACGAAGTTACCCCGCACGGCAAGGGGGTATGACGCCATATGGGTGATAGTTGATCGTCTGACAAAGAGTGCTCACTTCCTACCGATACGCGAGACGTATTCATCCGAGAGACTGGCGGATCTGTTCATTAAAGAGATTGTAGCTCGTCATGGTGTGCCGGTGTCTATCGTATCGGACCGTGACACCCGGTTCACATCAAAGTTTTGGAAAAGATTCCATGATGCGATGGGGACAAGGCTACACATTAGCACGGCTTATCATCCTCAAACAGATGGTTAGTCTGAGAGGACGATTCGGAGCTCGAGGATATGCTCCGAGCATGCGTGATCGACTTTGGAGGAAGTTGGGATAATCACCTACCGTTGGCGGAATTCTCATACAACAACAGTTATCATGCAAGCATTGGTATGCCACCATATGAGATGCTATACGGTAGAAGGTGTAGAACGCCTGTGTGCTGGGGTGACATTGGGCAGAAAGAGTTAGGAAGCGTGGAAGTGATCGAGGCTACGACAGAAAAGTTAGAAAAGATCAAAGCCTATATGAAGGCGGCCAAGGATAGACAAAAATCGTATGCCGACAAAAGGCAAAGACCGATTGAATTCAACGTGGGTGATAGAGTCACGTTCAAGGTCTCGCCTTGGAAGGGGATCATCCGGTTCAGGAAAAGGGGTAAGCTGAGCTCAAGGTACATAGGGCTTTTCCGAATCATCACACGAGTTGGAGAGGTGGCCTATCGGTTAGAACTGCCTGATGAGTTAAGTGGAATTCATCCGACATTCCATGTATCTCATCTGAGAAAATGCTTAGCCGTTGAAGATATGATCGTGCCATTGGAGGATATCGAGGTGGATGAAAGGCTCAATTATGTGGAGCAACCAGTGGCCATCAAAGACAGAAAGGAGAAGAGACTGCGAAATAAAGTGGTTCCGCTTGTACGTGTGCAGTGGAAACACCGGAAGGGTTCTGAGTCTACGTGGGAGACTGAGGAAGAAATGAGACAGCATTACCCACAGTTGTTCGAAGAGTGACAGGTTTCGGGGACGAAACCTCTTTAAGGGGGGTAGACTTGTAACACCCGAAATCCTTGTCAAAATAAAAGAAAAGAAAAGTATCTTGAAGAAAACAAAAAGGGGCAAAAGTGGAGGGGGGCTTTGTGTAAAAGGTACAAAAGTCAACTATTTTATTAATTTATGGGTATGGCCGCCCATATTGAGCTCTTTACCTGCTGTTTTCGACAAAGAAAAAAGAAAGAAAGCTGAAACTTTTCCCTCTCGGTTTCAAGAAGAAGAAGAAACTGATTCTTGCTCTTGGTAAGCAATTCTTCGCATAATTGGTTCGGTTTTGTTGGGTTTTCAATCATAAAACCGATTTTTATGTGCTTTTTGTGTTTGGGTGTTTGTTTTGGCTTGTTTTAGGTGTTTGAACTCTCGTGCACACAAGTTGGGAGGAGTTTTACTTGTTGGCTGCAATAGGTGAGTTCTAGACCCCGGTTTTATGTGTTTTTAAACTTTTTGGGGCTGAAAATGCATGATTTAAAATGTTTTACAACTGTTTAATTTGTACCCCGTACGTATATGTGCATGTATGATTGTGTTTTATGGATTTATATGTGTTGGGGATGTTTAGAATGCTAGTTATAAGCTTAGAACATGTTAGAATGCAGATTGGGTTTGAATTTGATTCTGAAAAATGAACAAAAGTTGGTCTTGCGCCCAAATAGGGCTCATGCGCCTGGAATTTTGCATTAGAAAAACTTAAGTGAGGTTCCTGCGCCTCAATAGTTCCCATGCGCCTAGGAGTTTGTCTGAAATACTAAGTGTTAACCCATGCACCCAACCAGTACCCCATGCGCCCAACCATTTTGCTCAGGCGCCTAAGTGTTAGTCATGCGCCTGAACAGTACCTCATGCGCCCAAGTTAGTGCCCAGACGCCTAAGTGTTGGCTCATACGCCCACATAGTGTTAATACGCCCAAGCAGGATTCATGCGCTTGCATAGTGCTCATGCGCCTAGAATACTTAGAAAATTTTCTGAAATTTTGGGAAATTAGAATTTTAAGGTTTGACCCTGGTTTGACTTGGTGTTTTTATTTGTTTATTTTATGCATGTTTTTGGGCTGTACTTATGTTCCTTATTATGTATTATTATGTGGCTTTACGTGGTGTGATTATGCTTATAAAGTATTACCATTAACCAAGTGAAAGATGAAAATTAATGAAAAGTGGAACATAATGAAAGAATGAAAGTCTTGCAAGCAAATTGAATGGAGGTGCACGACCACGTTGTCGTTAGCTCAACTGTGTACGGTTTAGCTAACCCGAAGGATGTACACAGGTTCAATCCTTGAGATTGACATGACCCTTGCTACTTGCCCCAGGTTACTGGGTCAGCTTAGTGCACAATGTTCGGGGTCTATTTATAGACCTCAGGACCAGCACCAGCTTAGTGCACAATGTTCGGGGTATTGCACATTGGTCCGAAAGGAAAGTGAAAGATAATAATGAAAGGAAGAATGGGAAAGATAATGATGATAATTATGAATATTATCTTAATGTACGTATGATGCGTGTTCGCATACGAAGGTAATGTATTTTATTCAAAAAGGGATATTTTCGTATACAAATCATACGAGGTACATTTATACTTTTAAAACTAGAACTCACTGAGCAACGCTGACTTTTATGCATTTTCAGTTGACAGGTAATTATTGCTGAGAATGGCACTCGGGGAGGCTACTCGTCGGGGCAAGACTGGCGTCCGTTCATGCTTAATGATTTTGTTGTATTATAATGCAACTAATTGATTATTTCGTAACTCTAAATTACTCTGATGTATTATTTTGCAACATTAATTATATGCATGAATGGCTTTTGTTAATTAAATTCCGCTGTAATATTTTATAAAATACGTATTGTTTAATATAATAATGCTATGATTGTCCAATTGTGAGGTCTCCGGGAACGGGGCCTTACAAATAGTAAAGGTTACCAACTTATAAATACTTATAAGTGTATGGATAAATCTTGTAATTTTTCTCGCACACAACTTCTCTTGCTACTTAATGATGTTAAATCTATTGTAAGAGATATTTTAAGAACAAACATCACCCAAGAATGATTTAAAAAGCTAGAGTTTTCAAATTCCAAAAATTTAGATGAACGAAGCTAGCGATCAACTAGGAAATGAAATTCAATTGATGGGATGAATGACAATCAAAGGACATCGATCGCCACAACTATAGTCAACAACCACCATAAATTAGATTTTAAACAAGAAGTGGTTGAAACAATGATAAGAGAAACATCGGTTGACTAGCTGAGTCATTTGCGTTGATTAAGGGATCTAGCCTATTCCTTGCGGCGTGCACATTAAGAACAATTGATCATGAACAACCAACAAGTGGTTGAGTGGTGAATCGATAGGTCAAAAAGGCTTGGTTGTGACAATATGGAGATAAGATCAATGTATTGATTTTGGAGAGGAAGGATTTTTTCAAGGGCTCACAAACTGAAAATGCATGTGGGACACCTATTAGATACAAAACATCTAGGACCCGAGTAGCGTATTCTTCGTTGATAATATGTATAAAGTTATGAAAGTTAAAAGGTGTAAAGTTGAAATTGTCGGAGGAGCTAAACGAAAAGAATCGCCAGAAGGATTTTGAGAATTTGATATGATTTTATACGTTTTTTGTATTTAACTAAGAAGTACGGTATTGTTAGGATACTTGGTGATCAAGTCATGTATGGAATAAAACAAAGTAGGAACCTCATTATGTAATATGACTAAGAATGAAGTAAAAACACGGTGAGAGAATTAAAAGAGATCAAGAAGTATCTGATGTGTAAGAGATCATTTAAGGAAGTTGTGAAGGTGAACAAAAGTTGGTTAATAGAGAACATGTTTTAAATGCAAGGCTATTGAAGACGAAGAGCGGAAGGAAGATAGTCCAAGGATTGAAGTGGAAGGGAATACAAGACTTAGGTGGTACAAGAATTGAGATTAAAAGGAGATAGTTGGAAATTCATTCATGATTTCAAATGTGAAAGGTAAGTTAGTTAAACTTATGAAAGTAAAAGGGTTTAAAATTGAAATCGTGGGAGGAAATAAAGGAAAGGCTACCGACTTGGCCTACTTTGACTATGCTATTCTTCTCATTTTGAAGCGGGGATAAGATTCTGTTCTTGGAGTCAGAACTACTCCTATGCAAGACTGTCGGCTAATAGGGCGAGCAACATAATAGAGTCCCCGGGGCGGACGGCGTGAGTGAGAGCCCAGACCATAGCGGCTTTAGAGACTTCTCTCTCGCATTTAACGACGACGAAAATGTCAGGTTGTTGCTTTCTGTTCAAGCGGAGCTCGCTATTTGATACGATTTGATTTGTTATTTAATTAAGGAATTAGAGTATGGTTAATCTTGTATAATATAAATAAGGGCATTGCATTGAGTTGAATTTGTTGTTTTGTTCATCATTATATTGTGACTTAGGGTGCATTAAAAATAAGGTTTCTAGGGGTGGATCAGGTAAGAAGTGCTAGACTTCAAACATTGATGAAAGAGTTCGAGGATTTCACATGATGAAGAGTGAGTCGATTGATGTCTTTGCAAGCAAACTAAATTGGTTGGTATTAAAAGCAAGGATTCTTGGATCAACAATTTTTGAAGAGGAAACTTCGGTAAGAAGGTTGCTTCATCCAATGCAAAAGTCGTTTATCCATATTGTAGCGTCAATAAAGCAATGCTATGACTTGAGAACAATACCATTTGATGCCGTTAGTAGGTTAAAAGCCAACAATTGATATCTTGATAAATCTCATACCTGGGACGAGAAGAATCATCAACAATAGGCTTGATCAAAGGTTAACAACGATTATCTTTTTCATCAACAACAAGGTTATCGATCAGGGTGAAGTTCGAACAAGTAGCGATCTTGAAAAATCGAAGATAACCCAAGCGCTCATCAACCGGATTTTGCTAAAATCGCATCAGCCGCTTTGATAATAGGCTGATAAAGGACTCGATCAAGGGCCGATCAACAAGTCTTTTTCTTCCTAGCAAATAAAAGAATGGATAGCATGGTAGCTAGTTCTTTGGCAGAAGTAATACAAAGTGAAACAACAGATGGTCGGGTTTTCGCTTAGCAAGCTTAAAAAACATATAATAGGTGGCTCTTTTATAGGTTGGTGATTGATAGCATGTGATTTATGACCCAAGAAAAACTAGAGCAACAGAGTTCTAATCAAAGTGAGGATAAAAGTTGTTGAGGGAGAAGGCAGCCTAGGTAGAAGAACATGGGTGATAAAGCGATTGTACCGGTGAAAGAAGGAGCATCAATGAGTTATTAATGAATGATGCTAACTCAAACGGAATTCCAATCTAGGCTGTGAGGTTACAACCACACTAGATGCATATGGGATGTGGGAAGCGATCGACCAATGGTCTGGACAACAGTGGACTCAAAGAAATCCAAGATGGCCTTAGCTTTAATGTTTCAAGCCAAACCCGTAGATCTTGTTTTACATATGGCAAGCTACATCGAAGCCAAGCAGGTATGAGATGCATTAAAAACAAGGTTTTTCAAATGGGTTGAGCAAGAACAACTAGACTTCAAATTCTAAGGAGAGAGTTCAAAAGATTTACGCATAAAGGAGTATGAGTCGGTTGATGCCTTTGCAGACAAACTAAATGTGTTGGTATCAAAAGAAAGGAACATTGGATCAACAATTTTTGAAGAGGATACTTTGGTAAGAAAATTACTTGATTCAATGCCAAAGTCGTTTATCCAGATATAGCGTCAATACAGCAATGGTATGATTTTAATACAATGTCATTCGATGAAGTCATGGGAAAGTTAAAAGGCAACAATTAATAGATACAAAGACATAATATTAATAGAAGAAAAATAGACCTAGGAAAATAAACTTACCATAACCTATGATCTTCATGTAACATCCAAAGATATAAAACAACATGGTCCTCTTTGATTTAAGATATAAAGGAAAATGAGCAACGAGAAGAGTTTAGACATGCCTCTGCTTTCATGCAATAGGCTTGGGCCGAGAGACAAAAACAAAAAGAATGGTAGCTAACTCTTACGGTGAAGGTTTATCTTCTTTTTTTCGTTGATATTATCAGGTTCACGATCAAGGTTAGCTTTTCAAGTTCATGTCAAGCATTTTCAGTGTCACTTTTTATGGTCTTCTATTGCAACATCATGTAGTGAGTTACAATTCTCTTTTTCTGCCAACAATCTACTCCCCTCTATTTTATTTTATGTATAATCAGATTAATTATTTAAAGAACTGAAAACGACAAACAGGTTTCGTTATCAGTTTATATGAAATCAGAAGTCATGATGGAAGCCATAGGGAAAAAAAGAATCCATCTTTGAGTAGCGGTGGCTCAACCATTTTGGAGGTCAAAGCAGGTTCTAAAATTAGTGTCATTTTCATTTATATATATATATATATATATATATATATATATATATATAATACTAGAAGAGTAACTTAGAGGGACATTTGTCATATTTCTAGGTTCCCTAAGTTTATTTTTTCCGCCTCTCTCTCCTCTTAAATAATTACCTAAATTAAGAAATATTAAATAATTTTAATTATTTTTTTAATAAATTAAGAAAGATGTCTTTTTATTAATGTTATTTCTAGAAAACAATTTTTTATACAATTAAAAATTTTTCTAAACTATTTTTTTTTTAAAATATAAAATATTTTAAAATTGGTATTTTTAAAAAGTAAATTTTTTTATAAACTAAAAATAATTAAAATTAGGAGTTATAATAACATTTTTCTAATAACTTTTTTTAAAACATTTTTTATACGTTTTGTTTGAAAGAAAATGTTTAACTTTTTTTGGAAAGAGAGTTTAAAAACAAAAGCTTAAAAATTGATATCGTTATTTTATTACTTATAGTTATTACTTATATGTAATTTTAATCATATCTTATTTTAGATTATCATTTTATACTTCATAAAATTTTATTATATTTAATATTTTATTTTTTCAACCTATATAATACACGGGTTTACTAAAGTTAGTATTAAATAAATAATAATCAACAACTAATCAGAGATATTATAAACATTTATAGCCCGATCCAACCCGATTCAATACTATATCTTGTTTGATTACAGGGTCAAAATAATTCGAAATTGATCTAATTATTGCACATAACTTTTCAGTGTATATTATTCAAATCTTAATTTCTTCATACTAATATCCTCACACCCACTCAATATCTAGCTCACGATTTGACCCGTCAAAAGTATTCATTTTAAGTCTAAAAGAGGACAATTTTCTTTGACTGTATATTTCGCTATGACAATAAACAAAAGTTAAGGTCAATCTCTGTCAAGTGTCGGTTTATACTTGAAAGAGCCTATTTTTACGCATAATCAGTTTTATGGCATCTTGTCACAAGTTAGAGTAAAGATGGATTGAAGCTTTTAGCTTTAGATAATGAGTGAAACCTACTAATGTTACTACAAATGTAGTTTACAAGGATGTTTTTGTTCATTTGTGACCTTATAATCAAAAGTTGTTATGTCTTATTTAATATATAACACACTTGATTTTAATCTTATTTTTATGTTATTTAATAATTAACTCTTCATACTTCCGTGTAAGACACAAGTAATTAAAGCTAGTATAATATATATATATATATATATATATATATATATATATATATATATATATATATATATATATATTATGCTCACAAATTCACAAACTTAATCAATCAAGATACTATGGTCGTTTTGATGCAAATAGAGAAGAATAATGCACTCCTCAAATACTTTAAGTGAAAGTTGATGGATCAATATAGAAAACATACCTGCGCCTGAAGAGGTAGGAAGATCTATCATAGAACAACCACTATAATAACAGCTTAAGCATGTAAAGCACCAACATATTGAATCATTTTGCACCATTCCTAAGAATCACTCCTGCACCCTGCATAGGCATGAATCTCACTAGCATGGTGGTGAATAGCATCATACTGTTGCACATTAAATGGCTGCAATCTTAATATTTGGGTCAAATTGATAAAGAACAAATAAGCAGGATATAACATAAATATAGCTATGGTGATATTAGAAGTACATAAAACTACTCGATAGTGTTATTTGGTTACAAAATATTTGCATTTGAATGTTAGGTTCAACTGTTAATACCTCATCCCACAAGAAAAGTAGGCTTTCCTCCATTGACATATTGGCTCAATATCACCACCGCTAAGAATCACCCATGCACCTCTACAATAATCAATGAGGGATTGGTGTTATGAAAACAAATAGCATACAATCTTATAATTAAATTTTATCATATTATACAAAATTTCGCCAAACACACATGCGGCAATAACATTAAAGTTCTTGATTGGTAAAACGTTTCTAAAGCTTCTTCCCACTCCTTATGTGCACTATAACAGAAATTAGATTATTCCAGGAACCAACATCTCTCTTTGGCATTGCACCAAACACGTGGCTTGTCAAGTACACAGAATCTACCCCACATATCAATCAATGTATTACCAATATACAAATTTAATCCACAGCTTCAGATCTCACACCAAAGAAAACCAACAAAAATAAATTAGCAGATGACAAAGAAAACATTGTTGCAAATGGGAAAGCAAGATGCGAAAAATAGAAAAACAAGCAGACACTTGAAGAAAAGATTAGACAAAGAAAAAGGAAAAAAAAAAAAAAAAGAGCAAATATGTTAAAATGGAGGATGTACCTGTGTTAGTGAAGACAAGAAAATGAAGAAATCTGCAGAGTAAAGAAAATAGGGAAGCTTGAACAATCTTAGATACTGCCCAGAATCACATGAATTAATCACCAAAGATTGAACACATACATGTTAATGAAAGATTCACCAAGCCTCCAAATAAATCTTTATATATACACTCTTCAGTCCGGCTAGGCACATTCCAGTTTCCATTGATCTTTCATCTCCAATTCAGCCACTTTCTTCTCCTCACAGTCAACCTTAATGTAGCGTACATATAGAAAAAATGGAGGCTCAGATTAGAGTAAGGAACCTGTTGAATTCATTGATGTCATTTTAATGGTGGGTTCCACACATGACCCGGATACTGTAACAAAATTCAGCAGGTCCCATGTTCATGATCAGGAATCACTATTCATCATGTCAAAGCCTATAATCTGCTACAAACATGGAAGTCAGAGCAACCCTGGGACCAAAGTCCCAAGAGAATCCTCCAGGCTCCAATGATAAAGTTTGAGTTGATACAATCAAGTTGATAGCAATATCATATAGTGTTTGGATTACATACCTTATACAATGTTCGGGTTAAGAGGGGAATGAAGCCCATGGGTTGAATGGTTGATTATGCGAGCCAAATCAGTATATAATCTGCTATTAATATGTAAGGAAGGATCGCAGAGCAACCTGGGACTGACGTCCCGAGAGAAGCCTCCAACATCAAGTTAAATTGAATCCAATGTAGTTGATAGCATTATCATGCAGTGTTAGAATTACATACCTCGTATAATGTTGGAGTTAAAAGGGGAATGAAGCCCATGGGTTGATCATCTGAGCCCAAACCAAACCCGTATATAGGATACCCATCGGTATTGTTTAAGATAATCGTATCACGAGACCTAAGTTAATGTGTGAAGAAATCTAACATGTAACAAAAATAATATATATTTATTAATAACCCGACCCATTCCAAATTGGTTGATCCTGAACTGCTCATCAAGTCAAACGGTTCAAACAGATTTATAGAATATTGGTTTTTTGGGTAAGTCTGGGTCAGCTTTCTCACCTGAACAACCTGTAGGACTGAATTTGATTCTTAAACATTGCACCAAACACAAACTAAAAGTTCAGAAACATGTAATGAGATGATCAAAGCAACTTGCTTGAATAAAAGATAAACTTGGGACAAAAGTTCAAGAACATAAAAGCAACAAACTGCATAGAAAGCTTCTCTAGAAGAAAACTTTCTAGAATCAAACGATATCTAAGCAAACCGAAAAACATTATTTTGAGAATTCTTGGAGAGAAAAAAAAAACTTACTGCTAGAAACGGGGGACTATGTTTTAATTGAAGATTCGGTTGAATAACCTCCTATAATCGTTCACTGCATCCCCACGCGTCTTGAAATGTACCCTTCGTATCTAGACGACTGCTAATTTTTATTTATTTGATATCAAAAACAAAGTCAAAGACAACTGTTATGAATCTGCATCCTCATTGTTGACCCCTTTAGCTCCATGTCTAACAAATTGCCCACGAACGCGTGGTCTCTGTTCCGCTAGCTTCTTTCTGCTCTGGTACCGCACCTTCAAAATCCACCAAAGAAAATAGATTACTTCCATTGTTAAGTGGGTACTTGGATTCACGGGTGGGGACTGTTATCTGTTTATTGCAGCTTGAAATCACAATAATCAGTATTTAAGTGTTTGGATAAACAGACTATGCTTTTAATTAGGGATAATTTCTAAAAAAGGTAACCAGAGATCCAAATTTGACAATATGATTTACAAGAAACTCGTTCATAGATAGGAGTTAAAGTTCAATTTTTGACAAATTTAAAGGAAAATTTTCCCGATATTTGTAAAGACTGAATATTCACTCCTAAATCTGTCAAAAAATTACTTTTCATTACTAAATTTGTTGAAATATGATCTCTCTTATTAATGAGAGAGAATAATTCATTTTCCCCCACATTGTCAAAATTGGGATTTTTAGTTACCAAATCTGAAAATTTCCCCTTTTATGTATCTAGGGAACAAAATAATGAGTTTGAATACTAGCAGCAAGAAAAATGATATTTAACAAAATACCATGCTTACACATTCGTTTAACCTAATTTGACCAAATTGTCCTCCAATTTAACAAAATGTCGTTTTTTCCCACAAAATGTCATTTTGATCATTTTTTATTAATTCCATCAACAATCGGACGCTATTTTCTTTTCCTGCTTCACTACAGTTGATAGTTTGATTACAATTGTGAAAGAAAGGGGCTACCTTTTTCACAAAGCATCTTTCTTTTCTCTTCTGGCGGAATTTATTTAGGGCAGCCTCACGTTGAGCTAAGCGTTCTTGATCCACACCATTCCCACTTCCACTTCCATCTCCACCATTAATTTTTAAAGGGCCACCATTACCATTTTCAATCTTACCACCTTCAACTATTGGAGCAGAGGTGCTTCCCTTTTGCCAACTGCCACCATTTTCACCATTGCTCTTATTATTACTTCCCGATGCACTACCATAATTAGCAGCATTTCCTTCTGCTGAAGCAGTCAAAATGTTCGACACCATGTTTCTTAAAGATCCATCATCAGGATTCACTATTGTCTGTTGCTGAAGTTTATGGACATGATGGTGATGGTGGTGGTAGTGGTGGTGATGGTGGCGGACTTGAACCTGCTGCTGGACAGCTACCTTTGGTTGTGCTACAGTGGTCTTAACTGCATCACCCTTAATAGCACAAGGGGTGAGTGGTTGCAGGGTGGAAGTATGGTGGTCGTGAACAACAATGGTGGAATTACTGGGAGGTGTTTTGTCATCTGGTTTGGTTGTGAAAGCATTGTTGGTGGTGGACCCCAAATCATCACTGCCGTTAGAACGATGATTGGGGGTTCCATTTGAATTAGATAGTATGTTATTTGGTTTTGCGGCTTCTGAGCTTACACCAGGGGGTGAGCAACTGTCCACATTCCCCGTTGGAGTTTGATTAACATTTGATATAGTGTTGTACCTGCATAATTATGAGAGCATTAGAACACAAAATTAGAAAACAGGAAAAAAAAGAACAAAAAGAAGACAGTCTCCCATTAAATAACTAGAAGCGTCAATTTCAACCAATTGAGGGGGTGGATTTAATTTTACAGCTGACTATTGGATCATTGTGAATGAAGCGATATAGTCAATCTTTAAGCTTTGGATAAATGGATTATGCTTCTAAGTATAGTCTTATTTAGGGTTAAATAATCAGTTTTGGATATAGGTACCATACTGGCTGCAACAATCGGATAATTAAGACATTGGGAGGCACCCTAAAATGCAACCTAATCCATTCAAAATATGACACATGGTTTAACCATTCTATCACACCACATATTAAACTTTGATTCTTTGATTTTGCCATTTCTTGCAATCACCATGTTAGGTTGATTTTTAGCCCTCCCAATCATATATCTTGGATAGTTGGTTCCATTAGGGGTGTGCAAAAATATCTGAATCTGAAACCGAATCCGAATATCCGAAAGTCTGAAACATCCAAAATTTCGGGTATCTGAATTTTCGGATTCGGATGGTGTTTTTGCAAATTTTCGAATGCTCGGATTTCCGAACTATCTGAAATATTTTTATAAAAATTTTTAAATAATAATTATTATACAGAAATTTCAGATATTTTCATAAGAAATTCGGAAATAATATATATATTTTTAAATATATGGAAATCCGTTCGGATATCCAAATTCGAATTTCAGATTCGGATATTGAAATCCACTATCCGAAATTTTCGGATATCCGATTTTGAACACCCCTAGGTTCCATACCAACCATAAACGCCAATTATTTACTCCTTTTAACATAATTTGAGTTATGCAGATATTACAATATCTCCCTTCTTTACAAAAAAATGACATTTTGGTCTTTTTATCTTGGTTAAATAATGTTAATTAAGTACTCAAACATCTTACTATTGCAACTTCAAACATCATAACCACTTCTAAACACTATCACTTTTAAAGAACGCGAACACCTTCTTCCTTATGAATGAGTAGATTTGTTTCATCTTTTAACGACAGGTCAAATGGGTTATAGATAAAAAAAGCATTAAGCTAACATTCGAAAGTCACCCAAAGTGTACTTTAATGCATATGGCATCTTAAACCACTTTATTAAAAAAAACCAGATAAAAGGATTGTAGCAATATACTTTAGTGATTATTTATATATAAAGTATTAATAGAAGTAAACTGAAGTTTTTGGCAAAAGATGTTCATGGGTCATCCCTAAACCTGCATGTTTCTACTCACACAAAATTAGCCATTTTGAACCAAACCTGATTGGACTTCTTAACCTACATGCTCAAACAACATTTTCCACCTATACACACAACATACCTTGAGAAGGCTGAAAGACCGGAATGCCGTAAAACATTTCGTTCTTGGGCGCTGACATCAGCATCCTCCACATCTCTGGGCCTCTTCAAACTGAGCTCAAGAGCAGGTGATTCCTTAGAATAATAAATAGATTTATCTTCAATATTAATGTTTTCAAGCAAGTGGTTTTCTTTTATGGCTTCCTTATGAGCATTAAGAGGTTCGGTTCTCGATGCACTGTTTTCACAACCAAGTTGCATACGGATATCCAACTTATCGCCCGCTTTTTTCATGTTTGATTCACAAAACTTGTTTATCTTATTTTTTGTCGAGTCTTCAACCCCAGAACTAGAACTTTTAGGTACTCCAATCTCCAAGTCTTTTCCCATGTCAATAACTTCTACAAAAACAAACCAGAAATATTAACAAAATTATAGAGTTGCCAACATCAACCGATCTGCTCATACATGGGTCGATTTGGGTTATGCTTTATCTATAAAAAGATCAAATGGGTTAAGCTAAAGGATGTAATTAAAAAGAACGAAGGTCAAATGGTTGAAAGCCGTCCAAAGAGTACTAAAATGCATAAAAACCTCATAAATAATTTTTGAAACAGACATTATTTACAAAATAAAAAAAACAAAATGTTTTTAAGGATCTTCACTTTAAAGTTATTTGTTTTAAGCAGTGGGTGAGCCACGGTAAGGAACTAGATCACTAAGTTAGAAAGTTGAGCTGCTTGGGGGCCAAAACAATAAAAGGTCAAGTATTTAATTCCAGGTCAGTTTGTTTTAGTATTGCTTTTTGTGATCTTTCTTATCCTAGGCATAAATTCAAGTTTCCGAACATAAAAATTTAATGTTAACTTTTTAGAAAATGAAATGAAGGGTTAATCTTGATTTAGGATTAAAAATTAAGGGTTGAAGCTGTGAGTCAAGAAAAGAAAAAAAAGATTTGGTCAATATATGTATTAGTTGTTTATTAAAACAATTTATCGAATATTTATTTGTTTCCTTGTTTAAGGTAGCTTGGTTTCCAAGTTATGTTCGTATAATAGATGGTTAGGGCCTTTGTAATTATTTTGCTTTTTGTTCATAATAATATTCTTAGAGTAGGGACGGGTTGTCTCCAAAGCCTTAGTGTGTTCTTGTGTTGATACTTGTTAAAAAAAATTATGGGCCAACATATGATAAAAGAGCTTAGGTGAAGCTCATACCCCGGAAAAAGGCTAAGATCAAGACCTGTGAGAGGAAGATCAAGATGAAGATCAAGTAAGAGCAAAACCACCAAGAGAAGATAGGATTGAGTGTGTCATCCGAGTCGAAGCTGTAAACTGTGATCAAGGAGGTGATCAAACCCGTGTACACAAGTTCATAGTAGAAGAACAGTAATGTGGTGATCATTCGAATCAATTGAAAGAAAGAGTTCAAAGTCCAAGAACAACGAATTGGATCAGTGAGTGGCGAGATCATTCGACTTAGTATAAATCACAACTAGTGTGGTGTAATCAGATTTCCGAAAAGACCATGAGTGATTCTTCCGATCGGAGTACAAGAAGAGAAAAAAAAACGTTGCATGTTGATCCACAAGGAAAATGATAGAAAGAAAAAGATCCGCCAACCTTTTGAGGCAGTGTGCAAGAAGGACCCAAGATAGCTTGTGACGGTGAAATTAAAGTCAAGCAAAAAAAAGGAGGCGGTTAATATGTCATAGAGGTTCTATTGGCGGTGTGAGGCAAGTTTTTGAAGCAGCTTTAGGCTGTTTTAGTGGTGATTTATTGTGTGGTGAAACAAAGGCAAACATCAATCAAAATTAATTTTGCTAAGAATTTCTATTTGAACGGATCAAGGAGAAGATCGAGTAGAGCAATTCAAAGAAAAGAAAGGATGAGAATCATTATAGAATTACCATGAATCATGATGACGATGAACGAGATAGAGCTACCAAGATTAAGTGAGCAGGTTAAAAATAAAAGTTTGTGAAACTAAGGAATAGATCGGAAAGCAAGGTGTGTGATCCAAGAATTAAAGTTGAAGAATTAAAGAAAAGGAAATCAAGGATCTCAGATGTACAAATCAAGATTAAGGGGAGAATAAAGGGTTAATCTTGTTTTAGAATTTAAGTTAAAGGGTTTAAAGCTGTGAGTCAAGAAAAGAAAGAAAAAATGATTCGGTCAAGATACATGTTAATTGTTTATTATAACAGTTTATTGTGTCTTTATTTGTTTCCTTTCTTAAGGTAGCTTGTTTTCGAAGTTATTTTAGTATTGATAAGATGGTTAGGGACTTAGGGCCTTTGTAATTTTATGGTTTTTGTTCATAATAATATTCTTAGAGTCGAGACGGTTGTCTCCAAATTTCCCTGCGTTCCTGTGTTGATATAATGATTCTAGGCCAACAAAAAAAAATAAAGTTTGGTTTAGCTATTTTCAAAATTTGTGGAAGCCCAAAGACAACCTTCAATGTGGTTCAACCAAAATTTCCAAGCCAAAATATGACTTAACTTGCCGGTTCAAATCTATAAGCAAATCAAAAAGAGGGGGGAAAGTAATGACGTTTGTGTTTAACACTGGCAATTTCTAGATGTGATAATTTCACCAATTTATTTATGAGTAGTCTATTTAGGTTATATTTTACAGCTAAGGAGTCAAATTGATTTTAAAAAATTAAAATTAGTAAAAAAAGCTAATACAAAATTACCCCCCTTGGAACTTGTTTTGACACATTACCCAATCCACCCAATCATTTTGCCCTTCTACACCATTACGATGCATTTGCTTGAGAATCCACTTCCCTTCAGTAGATTCCAGTTGTTGACAAAAAATTAGTATTCATTACCGGTTAGACAACTGATCAATGCATTAACTCTTAAATAAATTACCTGCAAGACATCTATCGTTTTGTAAATTAACTCTAAAATAAAAAAAAATACCAATTTAATACCTAGTTTAGATGTTTCCGGCCTTGCAACTTGAGCAGAAGTGATATCATGAGGATTTGGTACTTTTTCCCACATAGAGTTTGCTTGGGAGCTATCCACTTCTACAACCCTTTTTGGCCAAGAACTCTAAATAACACAAATAAAACAGTGTAAATTAAGTGAGAACTTAGCCATTAGAATCTTTGCTCCATACATCAGCAATGTTCTTCGTATTAAGCAGTATTCAAAGGACCTCACACAATAAATAGTGCTTAACAAAGAAAATAGTGGTGTTCATTTCAATCTATTTACTCATAAATGAGTCGATCTAGGCTGTGTTTGATCTCAAATTGGTTGAATCAAAAAATATCAGCAGAAAGGGGAACAGATCAAACAGGTTGAAAGCTGCCCAAGGTTTATTGTTAACGAGACAGCCTCCAAAAAAGATTTAAGTTATTATGATACATACATTTTGTTTTTCCATTATAGGTAATGTATTAGTTATTTACAAGAACTGTTAGAAAATGGACAGAAAAGAGTTTGCAGGCCAACAAAACCCGACCGGGCCCATTTTGACTCATACTAAAGCACTTACTTCAGCCCTAAGCCCCTAACCTGTCTTTATCAAACCCAACCAGCCCCTCTTGCCATCTCTGCTGATGGCAAGGCCTCTACCTTTAGCAGTATAAAAGAAATTAGCACTTAAGAACGGTCTGTTTTTTCATTTGAGACATTGAGGGATTACCTGAGTTCCACTTCCATTGTCGCTCCCACCCTTAGCATTCAACTCTATGCTGACAATATCATCTTCATCAGTATTGTCACTGTCATCATCAGACTCCTCAATGCTTCTTGATTTAGTAGATTTATGATCCCGTATGCCACTCTCACTCCCACTTCCACTACCGCTTGACTGCTTAAAACACGAGAAATTAAAGCAAAACAAAAGGCAGATTTTTTAGACTATTGGTGAATTTTTTTATCAAATTCAATATGGACAGATGAGCATATTGGAGCTCAAATCCAGTACACTCCACCCCACGATAATTTAACATACGAAATCAGAACACACCTGAAGCCGAAGTCCAAAAACTGGTCCGTTTTTAATGATACATAAATCATAATACAACCAAATTAACTCACACTGTGACATTTCCTCCACACATGCTGCCAGAGGTTTTTAAGCTCATTCTTTCGAATAGGTTTGACCAAAAAGTCAACTGCACCTTTGGATAAACAATTAAAGACTATACCCATTGAGTCATCGGATGACATCACTGCATGTAAAACTCATTAAGTACAACATTTCAAAATATGAGAACCTTATACAGATTAAATTTCATAATATCATAAGAATGTTGAGGAGGAGTTGGAAAGATACACTCACTTATCACTGGTATATTCTTGCGAGTATCATGGTTCATTATCTTGGATAATAGACCAATACCCGATAAATATGGCATGACTACCTCGGTTAAAACAAGATCGATTTGCTTGTTGAGATCAAGCAACAGTTTCCATGCTTCTAGACCATTTGCTACAGCAGTAACTGGCACGAAATTATTAGCATTTGGTTAATAAAATTGAAGAAACAAAAAGTAGTAATAAATTAATCAAGAAAGTGAGTAAAATGTATATAATATTTTGTACATGCTTATTTTCTTGAATAAAGTCTACCTAGAGAACAACACACAATGGGGGATTTTGATTCTTTTTGGATAAAAGGATGAAAATACGACTTTTAAAATCTAAATTTGGGGCTAGATATGCCAGGGCTAAACTTGCATCGTAAAGAAAGATAATTAAGGCAAGACAACACAAGGAGTTTTTTCCCCCAGTAACTAGGCTAATATGAACACAAAAAGTAAAAGCAAAAGCAAGATAAAACTTCAGATGACGTAGATTTTCTTATGACATGATTTTTCTTCTGCTTGTTTCATTTTTCAATAACAAAAATACACACACATATGTACAGACACCTCCATATCCTTGCTATCTTAAGAACCCGTAAATCCTACCATCAACGTAACATGCACCCATATCAAAATAATCTATTATGCTTTATCACAAATATGAAATTCTTTTTATTTAAAGAATTAGATATTATCATATTAATGATAATTGTTAGTTTTACATTATATGCATGAGTTTTGGAGATAAATGGCTGCATAAAAAGACAAATGGCAGTGGATGACTACGGGTTCCTTTTTTTTTTGGGTGTTAAAGGCTGAAATATAAAGACCTAAATCTTAAAAGGCAGCATCTGAAGTCCCAACTGAAAATCATTAAGACCGTTTAGATAACTAGTATACGCATCTGAATAAGGGCATTTGTCTATTATACCCCACAAAATGCCAACCTAAAGTAAGACTTGAGTAACTACAAGGATGAGTTTTGTAGTAATGTAACCCATGTCATGGTAACTACAGGGACAAAAATACATATATAGCTTGTGAAAGGTTAATATAATAAACGGACTGTTTGAGTAGATTTACATGAAGATAAACATTTGCATCAACACTATAAAATGTTTACCATTTATTTTACATGTTATATGTACCAAAATTGGCAAATGAAATAGTTATATAAACCTTCATAGCTGCAATTACGGAGGAGAGCACTAACAACATGACGAGTTGAATCGTCACTTTCAACTAGAAGAACCTTGAGGGACCTCAGAGGCAGAAAGCTCTCCCACTGAACCACAGGTCCCTGAGGTTGTTGATGTTGCCTATTCAGAGCAGCATGGGCCTGGCCCAGATCTTTGGGCCTTATAATATTCACGTCTTCATTAAATCTTGACTCGTCTTCTTCAGACAACCCTTGCCCATCAAACGGGGCTCCATTTCTCCCTTCCTTCAGGTCTACCCGGTTATGGTGGTTAAGTTCTGCCAACCCTTTTGGTGCCGGAACATCTGTACTCACCCCAACACTCCTCATCAACAGAATTCAAATAAAGTTTGAGAAATTAAGACGGGTTCTTTTTTGGTTGAAAAGTGGCACATAATGCTTTTCTCCAAGTAACGTAACTTTTTTGAGAAACTCTTCAAATTATCCTACATAAAACACATAATCAAAATTAAAAAGCATATAAAAAATCCAACCAAAACCATAGTTGCATAATGGAAGAGAAGTAATCTTTTTTCACAGGTGACTATTATTGCAAATTTTCGTTTTTGTTTCATCATATAGTAAGATTAAAAGAAAGATCTCAGATCTCCCACCTTCAACACCACTAATCCAAAATAAGTACTTGAAAGATTCCATCATCAAACAACATAAAGAGAGAACCATCTTACAGCTAAGTTTGATCTTTCTCAAATGACACATCCATCAATTTTCTCAAAATAGATCAAAATCTCCGAAAAAGATGTTCATTTTAATTTCAGATTATACTTTAAGCAACCAATTCATGAATCTTCTAAAGAAAATCTCTGGATCAAACAATCCAGCCCAAAGAAGAGGTTCATAAAAATCTCATTATCAAACTACATAAAGACTCAAACAACCACCAAATATGCTAATAGTCACAATCTCACACGCACCTCAATTGACATAAAACCATTTTTAATCAAAGTAAAAAAAAATCCAACTAAAATCAATTCTGACACTTTTAAGCAAGTAAATCAAAATTACTTGCAAACCAAACGAAATCTCAAGAACAAACCCTAACTCACATCTCAGATTCATAGAAATTCATCACAAAACGCAATAAACCGACCAGTTTTTGAAGAAAAAATATTAATAACAGACAAACTCCTAATGACAGAAGCACAAAACACTTCTCAACACATCCATCCACCCCTTTCATCAACATCAAACGATTTCTCAGACAAAAACCCTAACAAAATCACATCAATCATCCACGGCACTTCAATTCGAGTCTGTTACCGAAGAACAATCACATTACCGTGGATAGCGGAGACCTCAATGGACAGAACTTTGACTCAAAGCTCAAATCCGCAAAATTAGGTCAAATCATCCACACAACATCACCACCTCACGGCAAATCAACAAAAGTTGAGATTCAATTTATCGATTGAAACGATTTTGAAGAGATCATCCACAGATGAAGATTTATATATAGGGTTTGTTAGGTTAGTAAAGGGAGTTTTTTTTTAATCTACTGGCTCAACGATAGGTTGTAGAAGAAGATATTATTATTCGTTATGATGACGTGGATATATCGACGGAGAGGAAGGTGACACGTCATCGGCCACGTGGGATGCCACGTAGGATGGTTGATGGGAGATCAATATACGGGCTGTGAGTTGTTTTGGGGCGGATTGCGGATCCTATGGGATCGTTTTAGATCCGATTTGTGTGGACACGTGGCGCGATGTGAGACGAGATAAAGGTTCTTGTTGCTTTTGTAAGGATGTGGGGCCCGTGAAGTTAACGGCAGCGTGCTTTTCCGTTAGTTTAGTGGGAAAGCCGTGAGGGTTTAAATACGGAAATACCCCTGAATGTAGTAGGGTATATATCTGTAATGCCAAAAACTATGTTACCGTGGTAATAAACTAATAATTATTCTTTTTTGACTTTTATATTGGATGATATTTTTTTAGAAACAAAACTAAAACTGATCAATGAATATTTTTTTTATAATGTGATTAATAAAATTTTATAATTTGTTCTATCGTTTTCTGTTATAATTATTTATCTACTCGTTTAACTTGTTATGCATGGAGTATAAGACAATTTGACAATTTAACATTGAGATTTGTCACGTGTAGTTATCGGTATCTATGTAATTAACTGTACAATTTATTTTGGTCGATGTGGCATAATGTAATTAACTGTACAATTTGTTTTGGGAGATGTGACATAATAGGTTTAGTGAAGTTTTATTCGTAATAAAAGGCACACGAAAGAATTAAGTTGAATATACATTAGGTTGTGAAAGATTCCACCAGGAGGTATATATGTTATGTGTGGAGAATTCTCGAGATGCGACTTCAAGAATTAACAATGTGAAAACTCGAGTGAATGTATGTGTTAACAAGAACACTTTGATTGCTATGAGACTAAAAGGATATTGATCTCGGTTAACTGTTAGTTATTTGAAAAGCTTTGACTTGATGCAAAATATTTGGAAGGTTTGGTTGTTTTTTTGACATGTTTTTTAAAAGTTCTGAAATGAACCAAATTTAAAAAATTTAATAAGACAATCTTTTTTAACACGAATACATTACATTATAAGTGAATGGTGTGTTAGTTCTTCGAAAATGCTCCATTAAACTAACAAGCTAACATAATAGCATACTACACACTGTCATGAATCCAATTACTTCATCATATAGTTCAATATTAGTTTGTATTATCTACTTATCACCATTAGATAACGAAAACGTGTTAGACAAGTTACCTAATCAATAAGGCAAGGCGAAGTGTTAGGATGTACCACAAAAAGTAATGTCATTCGGAAGTGAAGTTGATTGATGCCAAATTAACTCCAAATGTGGTAATAATTAGCATACTTTATCATTTATATGATTTGTTTGGCACTTTGGCTTCTCAAATGCCACGTAAATCCATTTTGGCCTATTTGAGTTAGTGTAGCTAACATGCTTTGGTTTATAAATTTGGTGATTTTTCTTGTTTATTTCATCGTTTGCAAAGTTAGATGCATAAAATTTAAAACTATAAGATATAAAAAAAGACAATATATTTTATTTCTGAAATCTATATATATAGTATACTATTGCAAAGGAGAATGATTTGCTTACAATGGTATTCAAATTATCGATTCTTTATTTGCATGCTAGATGGAAAAGAATTGAGCCAACATGACATATAGCTATTTGTCATAAGTTTGAACGAGAGTGTACCTTTATTTTTTCGGTTTTTTTGTTTTCCAATTTTGGTATATAAGGGAATATTTTACGAAGTATGACACATCTTCTATTTAACTTTGCATGTAGGGTAAATTATACTTTTATATATCAATCATAATGCATGATCGTTCTAAAAGTCATAAGTTTTAATCTTTGTAGTGAGGTAGTACTAAAAGTTAATATCAAAAGACTTTATATTGCAATCTAATGAAGTTACTAAGTCTCACACAAAAAAGATTTCATAACAAAGTAAGAACACTATGACCATGGCAATTAAAAATGCTTGTTATCTTTAAAGGCACAGTTCTCACGACTTTTATGACAAATTTACGAATTAACAAGCAATTAAACAAGAAAGCTTATCCTTTTTTGGATGGTGAAGCGGCAAGTTTCTTGTGAGGAGAATTGTATCGTTGGTTGGGTACTTTGTCACGTTATCTCATGATAATGTTAGGTCAAAACCCTCACGATTAATGTAGTTCTTAGCAATCATATGAAGTATGTATGTGTCGGTATGAATAACAACATGTCGAATGGGTACAAAGTCATTTGGTGCTTCAAGCATTGATAATTCCTTAAGGCATTCATTTATCTAAGCTTTCATTCATTTTTTATTTGATAAAAGCAACAATGGACACTATTCAACTACATAGTCATTCACTTCTCATGATATTATAAGATGTAAAGATTTATAAGTTTAACTGGATCATTGCCTTGACTACTTTAAATCGGATTCTAAGCACCAATTATATTTTGTGTCTGTATATGTGTCATTTGGGGGATGACTATAACTCATCTTGACCATATTCTATAAATACATGCTCATACTCGTATTTTATCGATTCAAATTATGTTCTTGGGTAGAGATTATGATTTCAGTGCCTAACCTTTCTTGAATTAAGTGGTCTCTGGAGGGTAACACCCGATAAACCAATGACCGTTAACTCACTGTCATTTGGTTTGTTTGTTGATTGGTCGTTTGTAATTTTGATTATGTCTATAATTTAATCTATAAAGCTAATGTCTTGAGAGCTAGCATACGAAGGAATTGAGCAAGTGTAATATAGATATTACAACACATGTCACACATTTTAATATTTTGTGTCAGGAGTATGTTTTATGATTATGATACGTGGCTATCAAATCATGAACAATGTATTATGTATGTAAACATACTTGTTTCTCCTTTTTAAATAATGTACTATTAGTTGAAGATTAATTATAACGCATTGTCTTTTTTAAATAAAAAATCAAACAAATATCAAACAAAAAAATAAAATAAATCATTTAATATAAACCAAGTCATTATGTTTAATCTTCAAATTGACTGGTAACCATATGTTAAACTAGCTTTTCTTAAGAAACCTCTTATATTTATTCGATTTGAAAAAGAAAACATATATTATAAGATCATATCTAATTAATGTACGTAATATGCTCCATTTTGAGTGCTTTACAACATTATCAACTGAATTTCATGTTAATATGTTATGTATTGCAATGATGATACGTTAATCTTTTCTTCTCAACCACTATTTTCATATTGTAACTAGTTACCATTATAATTTTAAGAAGAAGAATTCATTTTACATGTTACGATGGTGATGCATTAACATTTGCCATTATATATAACTTTATTTAGAATGATTTAATATCCAAAGTATTTAGAGTTTGATGGATAAGGTTATAGCCTTATACGCATAATAGTACCTAAAGTCAATAAAAATTAAACTAAGTAATATAAATAGAACATATATAAATCCTGGATATTTAAATTGATTATCTTCTTTAAATTAACTTGGAGATGTAATAGTGAAAAAAAAAATCAAATTTAATCACAAAATAATATTATTTAGGTCAATAAACTTATTAAAAAACTAACATTTATTAAAAGAAAGTATGCCAAGTTTGAATAACTCAAGTTCATTTCTTATAGTTTAAAAATAAAGTCGAGTTTATATAACTTAAGTTCATTGTTAAGTAGTTTAAGAAATTAAATAAAACTTCTTTTTAAAATATTTTTTAAATATATGTAGACCCCCGCATAAAGTCATAAACCCAAGCAACTGGTTCATTCTCATGGACCCCATACATGGGAAACAGTGAAACACCCGTTATCCTTGTGTTGCCAGTCTGTTTATGTTCCAATCCGTACAAGTTTAAATAATATTAACATACAAATACATAAAAATCTTTTCTTTTGTCGTTCAAAAAATATGTTATAAAGTCAGTAACATAAACAATATTAATGATCATATTTTGATTTTTCAAATAAAAAAACTTTTACATGGTCGTGTCATTAAAATAACCAAAATTTCCATAATAATGTATCTTTTAGAATAGAAGACATATAATTTAGTAACATAAACACACTCCACTTGTGATAAAAATACAATAACTTCAATCCCTTATTTCTCTCTTTAGGTTTAGTGAGTAATCATCCGAAAATAAATGGCAATGTTTAGTTTTTGTATATACGTCTCTCTCTGAATATATGTATCTACCTATCTATCTATCTATATATCTACTTATTATAATAAAAATGTAACAACTTATGTCACATGGTAACACCATATTTATTTTTAACAAAATTTTCTTGCTTCTCTTTCTTATTAAATAACTCCATTAATTACTAGTTATGTTATTTAATTCTTTTTTGATTAAAAATTATTTTTATACCTATTCTAGGCTAACTAGGGATGCCACATGACAACATCACGTTCATTTTTAACAAAAAAATTTCGCTTCTATCTTTTATTAAATAACTCCATTAATTACTAACTAGGTTAGTACCTCGTGTATTACACGGATTGAATAATTAAAATATAAAATAATTAGTAATAAAAATTTATTAATTATAAAACGAAATGACTGAAATTGCATATGAGTAAAAATATAAGTAACAAAACAATGATATCATTGTTTTAAACTTTTATTTTTAAACCCTTATTATTTTTTTAAATAAACATTTTGTTCCAAAATACCCCGTTTTAAAAATATCAATATTAAAAATTTTCTTATTATAACTCCTAATTTTAGTTATTTTGTTTTGTAAAAATCATATTAAAAAACCATTTTAAAATATTTCATATTTTTAAAAATGTTTGCTATTTTAGAAAAAAAAAATTATTTTTAAAATTTTGTTTCTTTAAAAGTTACATTTATAAAGGCATCTATTTCCCAATTTATTGAAAAAGAATTTTTAATCTCAAAAAGAATTAAATAATATTATTAGTATGTAATGTAGTTATTTAATACGAGAGAGAAGCGGGAAAATTAAAGTTAGATGGTCTAGAATTGTGCCAAGTGTTATCTTAAAATCGTATTTTATTATAATAGATAGATTATATTATTTAATTCTTTTTTTGATTAAAAACTATTTAAAAAAATTAAGAAATAGCATTTTTTAATGTTTTTTTCTAGAGAAACAAATCATTTATAAAAAGAAATTTACCTTCTACCTATTATAATAAAAAGGTAACTAGTTATGCCACATGGCAACATCACATTTATTTTTAATAAAATTTTCCCGCTTCTCTCTCTTATTAAATAACTTCATTAATTACTAATTATATTATTTAATTCTTTTTTTTATTAAAAATTATTTTTAAAAAAATTAAGAAATAGTATTTTTTAATGTTTATTTTTAGAGAAACAAATATTTATAAAAAGAAATTTTTCTAAAACATCATACTTTCTTTAAAACACAAAATACTTTAAAAATTACATTTTTTAACATGTTTTATTTTGAAACGAAATGCTTAATTTATTTTTTGGGAGAAACAAAAAAGAGTTAATAAAAATTAATAGTTAATATTATTGTTTTATTACTTATATTATTTACTCATACATAATTTAAGTCATATATTATTTTATAATTAATATAAATTTATTCAATCCGTGTAATACACGGGTTCACTAAAGCTAGTATAACATATATATGTATGTATTAAAAAAACATACACGGTCTATAAAGTCACCAGAACGTGACGTGTGTTCTTAGATGAGAGGGGAGATTTCGTTCATGTCATTTTTATGCAGAAAAATACATAATTACTTTAGTTATATGATAATTACGCAACCCACTTTTATAATTACTTTACTTATACTTATAATTACGCGCAAAATAACTACTCAAGTTATATGATAATTAGGCAAATCATTTATATAATCATTCAAGTTATTCTTATAATTACGCAGATTATGTTTATAATTACGTAAAACAATAAGGACGCCATTTAAATAATAGGAAAACTATACTCAAACTAAACAGAGGAAAATATTTAATTTTATGTTGTAATTCTTTTAAATAGTAATATCCTATAAAAAGTTAATGCTGCAAGAAAAAAGATATATTGAAAAAGGTTTGTAATCATAAGCTGTTTCAAATTTTACCCTTCATACTCCATGCATGATAAGTTCTCATATGTGAAAATTTCATCCTTAAATCTCAACAATTGATTGTCTAGATTAATAACTCATACAACTTCTTACACTTTACACGAAATACATATATAATACATAATTTTCTAAAGCAAAACCTTTAAATACACACTTTATGTTACTTAAATTCCAATTCGGAAAATTCCACCCTATGTTTTATAATAAGTATATATTACCCAACTTTTAACTCCCAAGTTAATGTATTTAACATTATTCAATATAAGAATATTATAATATGCCCATTTTTATATGTTATAATAAAAATGATAAACATATTTGTCTTTTAATTGTGCGTTAATTTCTTTAACTAATTCCCCAACCTCTTAAAACGCCCTTCTTTTTGTATGTACTAGACATCCGATTATAGATAACCAATTTTCATAAAGCCATTTAAAAACACATGCATAAACTTTTTATGCTAATAAAACGTGAATAATTATTCTGAACTTATAAATCATAGCATGTTAGGTTTATGAGTAGGGCAAACCAACACACATGACACTTGTGAAATTTATGGTTTATATAACATCTGATATTCGTTTTATATGTGTTACTACAACCATGAGGGTCAAGTGACATTAATTCATCAAAGAAATTTAAATGACCCATCAATGTTTATATGATTACATAAGGTATTTTTTATTTACGAAAAGCAATATCCTATTTTTTGGGCCCTAAACTATTTTTGGTTAGGTTTAAACATGTATGATCTTTAAAAAAATACTTGACTCTTATTACTGGATTACCAACCCAAGTAGTACAAAAGAATAACTTCATTTGGAGTTTGACCACTAATTAAAAATATAAATGTTATATAACATCTTATACTTGTTTTATGTATGTTACATATGACAATCAAGTGGCACTGTTTTATCAAAAAAATTCAGCCAATGACACCAACAAAAAATCATGGGCCTATCGCTATTTATGTACTGGATAAGGTAATGCATACAACCAATATTTGAAAGGAATAACTTCACATGGAGTTTGACAACTAGAAATTTTGGGGTCGCAACAAATGATTCGAACCGATTTGTGTGGCCAAAAGACCATATGCTTGAATTGGTTGAAAGATTCGACCAAAAATCATTTGCGTGGCCAAGAGACCATTTGGTAGAATTCGTGAAACATAGGAAACACAAGTGGCTTCCAACCATTTCCCCTAGTTTAAAGACCAAGAGCTTCTTCTATTAAAGGCTCACTCTCAAAGCATCACATATGATTAAATGATCAAAAATGATTTTGGGGTATCGTCGATTCACTCGAAATCTTTTCCTCAAGAATATGGAAATTAGAGGTCGCAATACTTTGCATTGGCATAACATTTTATTGAATAGATTTCTGTTTCAAAAAGTTATTATATTTTTGGTTATTTGAGTTTGTGTTTTTTTAAATTTAGTAACTTTTCTTCTTTTCCTTTTCCTACTTTAGGTATATGAAATTTGAAAAGTTGTAAAATATTACAAAAACTATATTTTATTTCTATGAGTTTTAAAATGATATATTATATCATTGAACTTTGAATTTTTATTTCACTTTAATAATGTAAATGTATATATAATAATATATGCATTAGGGTAAAAATAGTAGGAGTGGGGAGGGGTGGGGCTCCTGTATGTCCAGAAGAGAACACCACCCCTTATCGGTCCCGACTAAGTTCGAATCTTAGCGGCTTTATCTCCTCGATGGCCTCCTGTTAATTTTTGACCATTGAAGGGCAACAACAGCCATATATAGTCATGGGAAAATAAGAAAAAAAATTTGTTAATTTTTTATAAACTATATAGATACCAACTTAAAGCTTAACTTTTTCCAAAATAGTTTTAATCATTTACTCTCAAATTCCAATCGCATTTAATCACTCAATTCAAATGATGTTTACCCCTCATTTCTCTTCTTCAAATTTACCATCATCATGAAATTTTGATGATTCGTCTAAGGCAAATGTATAGTTAACTTTTCTTTTCTCTTTTCAATTGCTAATCTCATGTTAAATCCTCAGGTTCAAGATACTGTAGATTCAAAACCTTATATAGGAAGAGGCCCTGAAAGGCATGAAACCGCCTAGTGATAGATTACTTTTCTAGTGCTACAAGATGACGTACTTGCAATATGTCTTGATCGTGTTGCAGATCTTGCAATCGATGTAGAAGTTGATGATAAATTCTTATGGAGTTTTGTTGCCAAGAAATTCATGACAACCTTCAATCAGATATTGTGGAACATATTCAAATGCATACATACCCACCTTAGATGACTAGTTATGTTTTTAGTTGTTTTTTATTAGTATTTTAAATTTTTATTTAATAAAAAATGTTATTTTATATGTTTGAATAATAGTTATTATTTAACTTAAACTAATGTTCTTTTTATATAAAAATTTTGTGTTTAATTGATTAGCTAAAAATGGTTAGGGATGGAGAATGTTGGACCCCCACCGATCACTTAGGGAATGCCCGGGAACAGAACGAATAACGAAAAACTGATGTGACGTCTACGTGAAGGAAAGAGAGCTTAGATACGGGAAAGATGGACTCCCGGTAGTGTAAGGCATATTAGTCCGTTAGCATGCTAATTACAAACGATTTCTTGTTCTATGTATATCAGTGCATCTAATTCAATTACCATAAGGCTTGTTGTCAAGAAGTACTAAGGTGTGTAAGAAAGATGTTCTTTCTTAGATAAATGAGGGTTCAAATCACACGATGGACGCATGAAAAAATTAAGAATAAATTAAAGAGAGCACAAGTTAACTGTTTAAGCAAATCTAATTCTTTTATTTTTAGAAAAGTATATAATATTTCCCTCTACTTAGGAAAACTTGGCCACCATCTCTCTTATTTCTCCTCTCTTCCACTCTCTTTCCAAAATTTAAATACATACATTACTTTTGACCTCACTGTCATAATCATTCACTTTATCTTGAGCTTCCGATCAAGCCCATAAAATTTTGTCACCAACCAAGTACTCTTGTTGGATTCTTATATATTTGACCAATTATTCATTATCTCGTGCATGCATAGCCTTAAAGCTAAAGTCATGATCCTAGTTAAATAATTTCGATCAAAACCAAATAAATTAAGTCATTACTTGTGATTGTGCCATGTCTTTTTTCACTAACTATTAGAGTTGTTCATCGAGAAATCATACGTTACAACTTGTTAGCCTAGCTTCCTAGCCCTTTATTGTCCTAGTTTTATGACCCTAAACCTGTTGTCGGCTTGATATCCTCACCTCACCAATCGGGGTAATTTGACTACACTTCTTCAAACGGCCCTGGTCTCATGGCATAGAATCTTCCATCACATTAGGATGACACCTATGACAACAATATAATGTAATTTTATATAGTAAGTATCACAAGTTTTGCAATAACCTTCTGAAAGTCATAAATTATATAATATTAACAGATAATGATTTGTTTGTCACTTTAATACATAGATGTAAATAGCTATGTTAGTGTAAGTTATTAGTTAGTTAACCTTTTACAAAATGTCTATACGGTTTTTTTTCATGAATACCACTTTCTAGAGTTTTAGGATAAATACACCGCAACCTGCACATAAAGAATTTGAAACCACAATCTTTTGATTGTGGGATAATACTTCGAAAATTTTCTTCTTCATTTGTAGTGGGACACTCATCTGCACCGGGATGTTCATTCGTAATAGGTTGATCATCAGCATGAGAAGGACTTAGTTGTCCACTAGGCTTTAATTTATCCCCAACAAGGAATGTTTATCCGTAGTGATGCAAAGATATGTTTTATGTGCTATGAATGACTTGTAATACAAAGATAAATAATTATATCTTGCCTATGCTATAGAAAGGGTTACGTCTTGTCTATATGTATGAAAAGGTTAATTCGTGTTGTGTGACAAGAAATTAATTAGATCCTACCTATGTGCAAGAAAGGGCTGTGTCTTGTTATGTGACAAGAAATGGATTACGTGTTGCCTATGTGCAAGAAAGAGCTATGTCTTGTCTATGTGACAAAAAGTGGATTACGTCTTGCCTATGCACAAGAAAAGACTGAGTTACATGAAAGGTATTAAGTCTTGCTTTATGCATGTTACATTTGTTGCTAGAATTTATGTGTTATGTATGGTAAAGTTACATGAGTAACTTGGCTATGCTATGTTATCATATGCTATGGTTGTGTCATGTTATGTATGTTATGATGCAATAGTTATTGTTGTTATGTATTGTTATAAAATGTCAAGTTATGTTTTTAACTACTTAAATTTTATAACTCACTTAATAACACTGACGTTTTAGTATACGCATCATGTTAAGCATGTATGAGTTAGAGCTTTTGATGATCAGCTTGGCATGTAAGGGAAGGCCACAGGGGACATCTAGAAGACTAGCATCCTAGTTATAAAACCACAATAATACATGTACTAGGATAAAAGATGTGCGATCACATATAATGTAACTTTCTATATTTTCTTCATATATTAAATATATGATTCAAGTTCCTTTTCAGAACCAATAATACGTATATTGCTGAGAACCACAAGAACCGCATGAAACACATGCATATCACTTGAATGAAAAGAGTGAAATTGAATAACATTGTTTTATTTATCTTTTCATACTCTTTCTTTACTTTTACCTCTTCTCTTTTAAATTTCTTGTAAAGAAATATGCATATATGTATATTCATATGCATATGGTATATATGTAAATGTGTATTCAGATAAAAGACTACCAAGTAATATTTGAAAAAAAAATTAATCACATTGAAATTAATATGTTTTATAGTCAATTTATTATAACTAGTATAATAGTATCATAGTCAATTTATTATAACTAGTATAATAGTTAATACGGTTAAGTTATCACAATTTTCAACATATTATTGGTTAAATGTCTAACTATTATGTATTAGTTATCTAAGACATATATAGTATAATATAAGATAAACCAACCTTTTAAAACTACGATTTTAAAAACTCGATCCAACTTAATTAGCTACCAATCTTTCATCCTCTTCTCTATGTGAATCATATGTGATTAAACCTAACATGTTTCTGAACAACCCCCCACATAAATCTGATCTTGTGACATAAATGGATAACCTAACTTCATAAATCATTTAAAACACATGCATAATCTAGTTAAGTTAATAAAACGTGATTAATTATTTTGACCTCATAAATCAAAACATATATTAAGTTTGTGGATATCATAAGGCATATAGTTTACATTTGAAAGGAATAACTTCACGTGGAGTTTGGTCACTAGAATTTTGGTGTCACAAACACAAGATTCGAACATCATTTGTGTGGCCAAGAGACCATTTGCTAGAATTGATGAAACATAGGAACCACAAGTGGTTTCCAATCATTTCGCGTATTTTATATACTAACTCGTTTAGATGATCAAAAGTGATCTTATAGTATCTCGATCATTCTAACACCTTTTCCTAAAGAATATTGAGGAGACGTGACAATATTTTATAGTAACTTTTAGTTTCTTTTTTTTATTTCAAGAAAACAAAAATATTTTAATTTTTATTTGATTTCTGAGCACAAATTAATATAATATTAATTACTAACTTGATTTATTCATTGTGGTTGTATATTTGCCTTCAAAAGTTGTACTCATTCTCATTTGATCAACTAAATCCTAAGTGGGTCAACTTTTCAAACTAATTTATATATTATATATATTTTAATTACCACATCTATGTATATATATTTATGCACATAATACAACCATTTAAGCTGTCTAAAATTTTAGTATAATCTCAATTTTTTTTTATATTTTTTAGAATTTAACCCCTATAACTTTTTACATTTAACTTTGTTTCACTATACTTTTCATCTTTTACAAATTTGTCGGTCGACATTTTAGTCTAAATTTTGAGAGTTACACGTTACGTGTGCGTATCATTCAACGTTGTTACATCTTTTTTTTCCCGTTTAACAACCCCGTTGCAACGTGCGAGTCCTAGACCGACATAGTTATTGTTTATAATGTTTTACGTTTCACGCGTGTGGTTTAACGTTCTTATGTCTACTTTTCGTTTGATTTTATTTTTTCTCTTTTTTAATACTAGTTTTTCCGGTCTTGGTGGTCGCTAACGGTGGTGTGACATTAGTGCTACTTGGTATGGTTTTATGCCCCCGCCGCAACACGGGGGGCTTAATACTAGTTGTTACTATTTATTACTTTGAATGGGTTATAAGTAAATCTATCTATATCTATCTATAACCATAATAATAAAATAACCATAATAAAAGACTAACTATGAGTATATGTGGCCTCTTTCTAACCCATCCACATAAGCGCCACATCTGTATTGTCACATGTCGTTATATCCTTTAATCTTAAGTTACAATAAAGTTGGAAACTATTAAATCATATCAATTACAATATAAATTATATTTATGATCACTCATCCTTTATAACTTTTAATACCATTACCTAAAAAAATATTTACATCTTTTTGAACAATTACTTTTTAATTTTAGTTGTTTCTTGTCTTAGTTAGATATCATTGTTGCATACTTTTATAAATTTTATCAAATTTGTTCATTTGTTGATATTTTTTTTTATTTTTCTATTCAACTATTTTACCTTTATTTTTTTCTATTGTGGAACGGTATAATTTTTTGATACTATTATATTATGATAACTTTTTTATTATATATATATATATATATATATATATATATATATAAGTTATATAGATAAATGATTTGAAACATATCATTTTCCTCCGCTAGAAACTTGCATATTTGTTAATAATTGTAACATCTTTATCTTCAAAAGAATATCATAGATACAAATAAAACCAGTTGAAGCAGTGAATAAAAGTAAACAATACATATATAATGAAAATAATATGTGTGTTTGTGACGTTCTATTCAGAACCGGTATCATGTTGAAAACAACAAGAAACACATAAGCACATGTATATAACATTTCAATAAAAAGTATGAAATGGAAGAAAATGGTTTATTTATCTTACAACTCTGTCTTTGTTTTGATAACCCCTCTTAATTTTCTATTTTGGTCTCTATGTTTTGATCATTTTAACTATTTGAGTCTAAAAACGAATTTTCTAACAAATCAAGTCTATGATTTGTATTTTATAACTTTTTCAGTCAATACACTAATAGAGTTATTTTCTAACACAAACATATTATATATATATATATATATATATATATATATATATATATATATATATATATACATATATATATTATATTATATATATACACGAAATATTTTTATTTTTATTTTTCAAAGTTTTTTAAATTTTAATTTTAAATCGCTCGGTTTTAAACGTCGTATTTAAACCATTCATCTTATCTAACGGAAAATTTAAAACCATTTAGCTTATTATACTTCTTAATTAAACTGTTAAGCTTACTTAAACGTCATTTTAATCTATTTGTTTTATTTAAACCGCAAAGTCTTTTTAACTGTTATTTTATTCTTTTTTTAATCGTTCAATTCTATTAAGCTTCTTTTTAAATTTTTTGTATTAATATATATTTTTAATTATTCGGCTCGTTTAAACGTAATTTTATCCCGTTCTTTTATTTGAACATCTTTTTACTATTCGTTTATTATAAAGCTTCCTTTTTAAACCAACCTTTTAAAAATATTTAACTATTTAACTAATATGCGTGTGTATATGTATAAAAGATTTTTATTTTTATTTTTTTAAAATTTTAAAAATATTTTTTTAAACCATTTGGATTTTAAACAATAATTTAATTACTAAAAAACATTTTTAAGTGTTTTTAAACCATTTGGTTTTTTAAACATCATTCTTTAAACAATTGGTTTTTAAATTTTTTTTTTAAAAGGTTGGTTTTTTAAACAATTTTTAAAACCATTCGTCATCAAACCGTTCGGCTTTAAAACCTTACGGCTTTTTAAACGTATTTTTTATAATCGTTCGGCTTTTTAAATTTATTTTTTAATCGTTCGTCTTACTTAAATATGTTTTAAAATCTTTTTGTTTTTCAAATGTTTTATTTAAATGGCTTTTTAAACCGTTCAAATAATTAAACTTCTTTCTAAATTTGTTTGCCTTATTTAAATGTCTTTTTCAAATCGATTAGTTATTCAAACGCAACGATTGACTTAAAAAGTTTAAATAAACTAAACACATGTAATTTTAATATCGTAAAAGCCCTAATTGTAATAATCAAAGCTCAAGTTAATCCTTAAAATAATACAAATGACATAAATTTAGAAATCACTTTCAAGTCAACTTGAATAAAAGATGACAAAACATCGAAAAGAGGAAAAAAATGTTTTAATAAAATGAATTGTTTAAAAAGAAAGTTTTTTTAATAAACGAATAGTAAAAAGGCGTTCAAATAAAAGAACCGGACAAAGTACGTTTAAACGAGCCGAATAATTAAAAATATGTATAAATACAAAAAATTTAGAAAAGAAGCTTAATAAAATTGAACGATTAAAAAAGACATTTAAATAAAATAACAGTTAAAAAGATTTTACGGTTTAAATAAAACAAATAGATTAAAAAGACGTTTACGTATGCTTAACAGTTTAAATAAGAAGTATAATAAGCCAAACGGTTTTAAATTTTCCGTTAGATAAGATAAATGGTTTAAATACGACGTTTAAACCGAGCGATTTAAAATTAAAATTTAAAAAACCTTGAAAAATAAAAATAAAACATTTCGTATATATATAATATATATATATATATATATATATATATATATAATATGTTTGTGCGAGAGAGTAAATTACGTTTTTGGTGCCTGAGGTTATTAAAAATAACCATTTCAGTCTAAGGGCATTTTGATCATTGTATTAGAAACTAACTGAAAAATCTAACTCTGTTAGTGTATTGTACTGAAAGAGTTATAGAATACAAACCATAAGGCTTGATTTGTTAGAAAATTTATTTTTAGACTTAAATGGTTAAAATTATCAAACCACAATGACCAAAATAGTAATTTGCTCTTATATTTATGATCACTCATCCTTTATAACTTTTAATACCATTACCCAAAAAAATATTTACATCTTTTTGAACAATTAATTTTTAATTTTAACTGTTTCTTGTCTTAGTTAGATATCATTGTTGCATACTTTTATAAATTTTATCAAATTTATTCATTTGTTGATATTTTTTTTATTTTTCTGTTCAACTATTTTACCTTTATTTTTTTCTATTGTGGAACGGTATAATTTTTTGATACTATTATATTATGATAATCTTTTTATTATATATATATATATATAATAAGTTATATAGAAAATGATTTGGAGCATATCATTTTCCTTCGCGAAAAACTTGCATATTTGTTAATAATTGTAACATCTTTATCTTCAAAAGAATATCATAGATACAAATAAAACCAGTTGAAGAAGTGAATAAAAGTAAACAATACATATATAATGAAAATAATATGCGTGTTTGTGACGTTCTATTCAGAACCGGTATCATGTTGAAAACAACAAGAAACACATAAGCACATGTATATAACATTTCAATATAAAGTATGAAATGGAAGAAAATGGTTTATTTATCTTACAACTCTGTCTTTGTTTTGATAACCCCTCTTAATTTTCTAAAAGTAAAAAAGTATGCATATCGTGTATTTGCGTATGTGCATTTAGACAAAAAACTATTATCATATTTATTTAAAAAAATCTTATATATACATACATGTATGCATTCTAGTCAACTAATACAATAAATAAACACACAGTTTAAAGTGTTTTTCAAAGTTCTCAATATTAGTGGTTCTGAAATGAATGCCCCCGTACATATATAGGGGCGGTTCTTGTATAAAATCGATTTAGCGTGTGAAGCATACGAAACCACCAGAATACGACACACGACATGAGGGCAAGGGCAAAAGCGTCCGCCATAATTACGCACATATGTTAAATAATTACTCACAAAAAGTTAAGCAACTTATATCAATCGTTACGTAACTTCAATAATTGCGCAACTTGTGCCGTAATTATGCACAAGCATAGTTGTGCATGTCATGCACATGGTACATTAATATTTTAGTAAAACAACCTTTTTTTAACAAATATATAATAATATTATACTTAAATTAAAAGAGAATAAATCATTCGTTTATATTGTAAAATTTTATAAAAATAAAGTCTTATAAAAAACGAACCAACTTGAAAAAAACATAACAGTGGTAGTAAATTCCAAATTTACCCTCCAAGTCTTTTGAATTGTTTTATTGTATACATGTGACAATTCTTTACATCTCTACCATCGGTTATTTTCTCAAATGGTCCAAATTTACTTTGTACATTTCATTTAGTTTTTTTATTTTGTGTTTAGAAATTTTCATATATGTATGTATGCATGTATGCATGTATGCATGTATGCATGTATGTATGTATGTATGCATGTATGTATGTATGCATGTATGTATGTATGCATGTATGTATGTATGCATGTATGTATGTATGTATGTATGTATGTATGTATGTATGTATGTATGTATGTATGTATGTATGCATGCATGTATGTATGCATGCATGCATGTATGTATGCATGTATGTATGTATGTATGTATGCATGCATGCATGCATGTATGCATGTATGCATGTATGTATGTATGTATGTATGTATGCATGGATGGATGTATGTATGTATGTATGTATGTATGTATGGATGGATGTATGTATGTATGGATGGATGGATGGATGCATGTATGGATGGATGGATGGATGGATGTATGTATGTATGTATGCATGCATGTATGTATGCATGCATGTATGCATGTATGTATGCATGCATGTATGCATGTATGTATGCATGCATGTATGTATGCATGTATGTATGCATGCATGTATGTATGCATGTATGTATGCATGCATGCATGTATGTGTGTGTATGGGTGTATGCATGATGTATATGTGCATGCATGCATGTATGGATGTATGTATGTATGTATGTATGGATGTATGTATGTATGTATGTATGAATGTATGTATGTATGCATGTATGTATGCATGTATGCATGTATGCATGCATGCATGTATGTATGTATGCATGTATGTAGTATGTATGTGTGTGGGGAGGGTTCAATGAGAGACAAAAAAAAAAGAAATTAAGAAACCAATCCTAACCACAGAGTTTAAATCCAAGAACACTTCAAAGAAAGGGCAAAAAAAAACGTTGCTATACGATTTCAACGTAAAAAGCGAAAGAAAAATAAATTAAAAATAAAAAAGTCACATTTTACAAGTGAAATCGATGTGTTTCATAAGAAAAAATCCATTTCACAAGTGAAATCAATTTGATTTTTTTTTTAATTTTAATTTTTTTTTTTTGCTTTTTCTTAGTTGCAATGAAATAATGGGTTTTTATTTTTTATACCTTTTTTGTTTTTTTTTTTTTTTTTGAATTTTTGGAATTAAAATGTGCGGTTAGAATTGGTTCTGTAGTTCTCTCTTTTTTGGTGTTCCCTTTTGAACCTCTCCCTATATGAATGTATATAAGCACTAGAAAAAGATAATTTTCCTAAAAAGAGTGAGAATGCACCGTCATGCGCCACACGTAACATCGGTTGAGGGTAATTGTGTCCTGTAAGTTTTGCTTGAATAACATGCGTAAAAATGTGACACACACACACTAAAAAAGATGATTTTCCTAGGAAGAGTGAGAAGGTATCATCGTGCACCACATGTAACATAGGCTGAGGGTAAATGTGTCATGTAAGTTTTGCTTGAATAACATACGCAAAAACGCACAAGGTCTGGACACAAAGGCGCACAATTGAATCATGCACAAAAACGCACAATGGTCTAATACTCTGATGTCAAAATGCATAGTCGTTTGGACGCGAAAACACACAATTGATTGTTGACACCTTAATTATTTAAAAAGCACAATTGAAAAGGCATAGTATACAATTGAAAACGCACAGTTCACCATGTTTAAAAAAAATTATAAAAAAATATATAGCAATACCATTAATGGCAGAGCGTTGATATTTTCATAGGGGGCAAATGCGAAATTAATTTTTTTAACGGGGGTGAACTTGTTATATATAAAAACAATTATACTATCGGACCAAAATTTTTGCACTGCCGAACTAAAATTTAACATTACTGACGAAAAAGAGGGGGAGGGGGGGCTTTAATGCTTCGCCCATGAATACCATAATGATAAAAAATACTCAATTTTATGGTATAAACTTTTAAAAAATTACCATCATACAAAAAAGTTATTTAAGTTTTAAAATGATAGTGTTTTCGGAAATTTCTTTGTTATACAAAAACACTTTTAAAAGTAAAGATTTTTCTCAATACAAAACATGTCAAGTTTTAAAAATGTATTTTTAAAGGACAGAGCATGACAAACAATTAGGGAGTATCTATGGTCTAACCTAATTTAAATTTTTTAAAACTCATTTTTAAATTACTTGAAGACATTACTCCGACTCTTTGAAAACATTAGGGGGCAGTAGGTGCCCACGCCAGGAGGCACGACGGCACCAGTGTGGCCCATTGCGTTGAACCCCGACGCCCACTTGTCGTGTGAATTCAATGTTGGTGTGTGGTGTGGCATAATGTGACATGAATAGCCCCTTCAAATGCGATTATGATTGTGTGTAGCATGATATGATATGACAATATGTTATTTATGAAATTTACAAAGTGGTGCGAGTGTGTGACGTAAATGTCCCCTCCATTTTTAATGGCAAAAAGACGTCACGTGGGTCTCCTATACATATATATTGATAAACTAGGCTAAAGACCCATGTTACACACGGGTTCAATCCAAAAATATTATTGTTGTTTAAAAAAGTTCGTAAGTTATAATGTTGTTGATAATACTTTGTATATCGACTTTTATGTATAATTTTTAACATTAGCTACATCTAATATTAGTAGGTTTTCTCTATTAATATTTATACGTCTAAATAGTATATAATATGGAATGAAATAAACTTATAAATAAGAACTTTAAGTAATAAATAAATTAAATTGAACATGAAAAACAATATTTCAAATTCATAAACATCCAAAAATTTATTTGTATACAACATTTGATGTTTTGTTGGTGATTTTTTTATCATTATCTAATATTAATAGTTTTAATCTCTATCTACTTTTAACTCAAGATAATGCAACATAGAGCTAGCCATGATCCTTGTTTAAAAACAAACCAACTTTAGATAGCGATTGTCCTTGGCTCTTGTTTATTGTCATTACAAAACACACTCCTAACAAAAACTGTCTTATTTAAAATTTAAAAGAAATCCTTTTGTCTGAAGGTGTCAAAGTCAATCGTAAAATAAAAGTGTGATTTTCAATATTACTTTCAGATACATCAAAACAATTTGCACACATATCAAACGAATTCCAATCAAACATAATAATAATATGATAGTACCCATAAAAAAATAAAAAAAATTTAAAAAGTAGAAACATGTAATACCTCTTCACAGATGGATTGTTGAAGTAGATCACCTTCAAATCAAAAAAATGAAAGTAAACTAATATTAATCCAAAAACACAATTGTAGACAATGATAGGTTCGATCATAATCGCAGAGGATAAAAGCTCAAATATAATAAAAAACATATACATTTTGTTGAAGAAAACTTGATGAAACCGAAGCCAAAATGAAAACTTGATGAAACCGAAGGCGATATCATCAGACTTTATAAATACAAAAATCGCGAGGTCGTAAAGCTGGGATGGTTGAGAAATATTTTAAAATCGGGTATGACTTTATTTCCAAAAAAGATACCCATGAATTCCTTCAAATTGAAGAGGAGTCGATGAAAAAATCTCGTAACTTTTGTCAAGATTCGAATATAAACCAAGTATTTAATGGAAACACACAACCAAGGAATCGATTTCAGAGATGAAGAAAATCGTAAATGATTTCTACAACTTTTGTTGATGAATTATTTGAAAAAAGAAGAACTATCGTGTATGATTTAATTTCCAAAAAAAGCTATGCTCTAATTTAGGGTTAAATTTCCAGATTTTCCTTAAATATCTCTTGTATTAGAAGTTGACTTTTAGTCAAATAAACCTAGACTAACACTAAGAACAGATATATATTTAGACAAAAAATAAAAAAATAAAGGCTTAAGAAAATACCACGTGATACTAAAGTTGTTGTTTTATTAATAAGTATAGATGATGCAACATGTTAAAACTCAAACAAAATATATTCTCGTTGTTTCGAAATTCTCTCTGACTTTGTTACAAATATAATATACACGCAATTAAATGTGGGTTCAATGAGTGGAGTGAATGGTAACCTCTTTTTATTTCTTTTTCTTGATTATATCAAGAAAGATTCCATTGATTAAACTTTACTTGGCTTCATGACAAGCTCCCTCTCCTTTAAACTAACTTACCAAGGTTTGATTCCTAGCCCCGACCGAACCCCCTGATTTTCTTTTATTAGTTTAGCTAAAAGTTATTAGTTTATTCAGCTAAATAATTTTTGAAATGGTAAAATTGATTGAAGTGGTAATTTTTGTCTATTTATGTTTCTTTAGAGTTAATTACATAAAAAGTTCCTGTGGTTAGGTCTATTTTTACTTTCAGTTCTCAGGTTTGAAAAACTACAAGGTCGGTCCAATGGTTTGTCAAAACGTAACACAAAAGGTCCCCGTCATGAATGGCCATTATCTTTATCTTTTTCCGTTAATTTTTCTAAAATGACCAAATTGCCACTGATTATTAAAATAGGTCAGTATGACGACCATCTCATCTTCAACCTGCACCACACCATCGTCCACTGTTCACAACACCCACCACCATCAGTACACATCCACCTTCAAACCACCACCATTGGTCCATCTCCACAACCTCCCCAGCATTACCGGTCCGCCACCACCAAAACACACCACCACTACCGCTACCCTCCTTCACCGGCGTTTAGCTTCTATAACTTACCAATTTCAGCTGGGATTTCACCTGTGATCATGTTGTCAAACAGATATAGACTCACCAAATTACTCAAATTTCCAATTTCAGGAGGTAAACCACCTGAAAAACTGTTGTTATGCAGCAAAAGATCAGTGAGGTTCTTCAGGTTTTCTATCTCAGATGGTAGATTGTTCTCAAATTCATTATCATAAATGTCTAATACTTCGAGTGAAGAACAGTTTAGCAATTCTAAAGGGAAGTTCCTGGAGAGACGGGCGGTGAACGGGGTGGGGTGGAAAAAGTCAAAGGGGTGGGGTGGTTGTGGGGCGGTGAACGGCGATGGTGATTCGCGGTGGTGGGTTGCCGGTGGCGATTGTGGACTGGTGGTACTGGTGGTGCACTGCAACATTTCTAAATTGGTTTGAACTTAGAAGGTTAGAAAAGAAATGCGGAAGAAGATGATGGTGGGGGTTGGGTCCCACTCTTAATATTATTTTTTTTAATTTAATTAAGGCAATTATTTTAATGCTGTTAAAAAAAAGTCAATTATTTTAATACTAAGGGTAATTTAGTCATTTTATACGTAGTTAATGGAAAAGTTAACTCTCCATCCATGACAGGGACCTTTTGTGTTATGTTTTGACAAACCATTGGACCGACCTTGTAGTTTTTCAAACTTGAAGACCGAAAGTAAAAACAGACCTAACCACATGGACCTTTCTTGTAATTAACTCTTTCTTTTAGTTTTCCTTCTTCCTTGTCTTTTAATTTTTCTTTTTCTTTTTGTATTATTTTCTTAATTCACTCTACACTTAGGCTCTAACACATAGCATGAGTTAAACTCATTACTTTATAATTATTATTATTGTAAACTTTTTTATTTCACTGCATCAAGTTTCATAAGTATTTCAGTAACTCAATCAAACATCTTTTTATGGAGAAACTTATTCAATTTTAAATATATGTTTCGGTGTTTTGAAAATTTTTAAAAATAAGTGACCTGTATTTCAAGTTAACTTGAAGTAAGAGGTAATAGTGAAGAAAAAGTTTACAAAATAATAAACAGGTTTTATAATTATTCAATTTACGTCAAATTGGAAAAAAAATCACTAAGACGTAATCAAGATTTATATATGTTCCAAATTGCTCACTTAGCTTTAACGTATTTTAGCAATTACAACAAAAAGAAAAAAGAAAAAACACACACACACATAGAAATATAGAATAGCTAATAAAAATAAAGTGATTTTATTAGTAACTTTATTGGATTGTTTGGGCGATTTTTCTCTCATTATAGTAATGATCTAATTCACTTTATATTTAAATATTAATTATTGATAAAAAAAATTCACCCATTTAACTAGTTATCAAAACTTCTTTTCCTTTAGTTCTCCTTGGTTATTCATGAAATAAATTTGAATATTAATTCAATTATATATATATATATATATATATATATATATATATATATATATATATATATATATATATATAATATTTTAAATAATCCTATGTGCATCTTATGCTTTTTTAAGGTGGATTTTTTGTGGCAGAGACTTCATCACTTTTATACCTTTTTTTATGAGCCAAACCTTTTTCATGCAAACAAAAAAAAGGAACATATTACCTCGCTTTCTTTTAACAGCAATTATGACCCTCTTTTTAAAGTCAGACGATACATTTTGTGACTGGTTTTTACGGGACACTATTTTATCTTATTGTTCAAAATTTGTCTTTAGTTTAAACTCCTCAACATTAAAAGTTTTAGTATACACTTAGATACTATTTAATAATGTTTTTATTACTGATAAATGAAAATATAAATATGCATATAAAGAGATTATAAGAGAGATTAATGGAATTTATACAATAGAAATATGAGACGAATGAAAAATGGACCAACGTAGGACGTTATTTCGACTTTTTAATATTAACAATCAATAATTTTGAAATGTATTTCTCTCTCAAAAACATATTCTATATCCAATAAAAGCTTTTATAAAGTTTTAAAAAATTATGAACTCCTTATGTCTTTCATAACTTGCTAAAACTAAATAAACAAAATGAAGTAAACAAGTAACCTTTTTGTCACTAATCAGTATGTTTTTTAGTTGAACTTAAAGTAAGTAACTTAATAAGAAACTTTTTTTAAAGGATAATAAGTACGTTTAATACTAAATCACTAACCGTTATAATAAAATCAAAACATGAGTGATTTTGAAGATAACGTATTGTATATGATAAAATTAGACCCTAAAAAAAGTTAATATTTAGGGAAAATTATTAGAATAGCTAATTGACCAATCAAATTTATACGTACAGTCATTGACTTTTGCTTTTACCAAATTAACCATTTGACCAACATGTATTGCCACGTGAACCAAACCATGAGGTATCGCCCACATGGCACAAGTTTTTTTTCTCGGGGATATGTCGGAGATACGTGGGTGCTTCTGTATCACCAGCAATACATTTCATATAAATTTAATTTAAATATTATTTATTTTAATTTAATTTCATTTTAAATAATATATAACTATATAAATAATCACATATTTGATTAACACTAATCAATGAATTGCCGATAAATAAAAAAATTAAAATTTATTTTAAATATAAATCAAACAAATTATTAAATACGTAAGTAATCATGAGGTCTTCATAATTAATCATATCCGAAGGACCTATGACAACGGAGATACAAATGTTATATGTCGCGTGTTTGAGCTTTGTAAATTGTTATATAAATATAGTGTAAAATTACTTGTAAAAATACTTTTTTCTCACCTTAACTGGTAAAGTTTAGCCAAGTCGTGTACTCACTATTTCGTGAGATTTTCGTAACGAACACAACTGGATCCAAAACGAATCTACGACGAAAATGACACGTCACTAGCAGTTGTGTGTTTGATATTTGTAGATTGTTATTGCAAAAAAATTAAGTCACTTTTTTATCTTGAACTTTGAAAGAAAAAATGCATTTGAGTCGGTAAAGATTTTAGCAAACTCTTGCTATTCTGTGAGGTCTTCGTAGCAAACCCATCCGCTTCTAAAACGGACCTACGACAAGGGAGATACAGATACTAAAAGTTATATGTTTTATCTTTGTAAATTGTTATCCTAGAAAATCGTCTAAGAATATCGTATTTAACAGTAACCGCTAACTTTTTTTACTTTTATAAATTTATAAAAGTGAATTGGCATTTTTCTCCCTATGGTTTGATCAAATATGTCATTTTCATCTTTTTTTTTTTTTTTTTTTTTTTTTGCATCTAGCTTCCCAAGGTTTCAAAAAATTATCATTTTTATCTAAAGAAATTAACTATGTTAATTTAAAATGATAAACCATCTACCATTAAAAAAGTCATTATGTAATTTTGCATATAAAGATAAAATCTTAATTTATGTTAACGTATTATTATTATATTTCATTTATGTGTTATTGTTCCATTCACGAAACTTAAATCGGACATTTCATTTTCAAACATTTTATCATGATTGAATCACGAGATTATCATCTTTATCAATAAGGGAGGAGAATGGACCTCATGTTTGGAGGCGGTCGGGAACCCATTGCGAAAGGGTTGTATAATAGAGACCATTGCCTCCAGTCGTCATCTCCCCTGTATTGTGATTAGTTTCACTCAATTATGGTTATATAATTGAGGGATTTTGTATTGTAGTTTAAAGGATAATTATGTTAACTTACGTATTTAACAATTTAAAATAACGGAGTAACTTTTTTGGATAAAAATAATAACTTTTTAAAACCTTGGAGAGGCAAATGCAAAAAAAAAGGATAAAAATAGCAAATTTGCCCAAACCACGTAGGAAAAAAACAACAATTCACTCTTTTATAAAATTAAAAACTTTATCCTAACTAGTTTTCTTTAAACATAACACTTGCATTTAAAACCATTGGATAGTTCACAAAAATTTCATCAGGAAAATAAGGAGAAAACTGCTTAAATGATTTATATGGTTTAATCAGATTGTATGTTTGGTCTTTAAACTTTAATAGTTATAAAGTTAGTCTAAATTTTTGTGTGCTCATTGCACTATTAATCCCTGACATTAAATTCATTTAATTTTTATGTAAACTTGAATGATCATATGTACTTTTTCAAATAATTAATTATATTCTCAATTTCTTATTTAAGAGAAAATCAAATTGAATTAAAAGTGCCAAAAATGATAGGATTCTCACTTGTGTCATTAGTACACTCAAGTAAACATAAGAAGTTCCATTGAAACAACCATTAAACCTAATCTTATTCTATCTTTATTATTCTCTATCATTAAACTCCTACCGTCAATCTTATGTACACATTACATACCAATAGATTACAAGTCCTCTTTTGGTTGTTAGTTATTACACTTTTATGAAGCCTTCTTTTGAATTCACCGGTTTCTGTTTAATTTAATCATATAATTAAGAAAGCAAAATAACTTAGGTTGAAAAAGTTGTTGAAAGTTGGGTTTTTTTCACCAATTGAAAAAATGATTTTTTCGAACTTTAAACACCAATAATTATCGTTATTAATATAAATAATATTTACTAGATTTATGTTTCTCAGTGAACCACATCATGCTCAAATAAGTTAAGTTGAACGATAGAACGATGCTTGAAGTAGTGTCTTTGAAATTGTTAGACTTTCATACATCGGGAACACAAATAGGAGGACTTGTCTCACATAACAGAATGATGAAACTTTGAAGCGGTATATAAGGGTGTACATCTTTTAGTAATTGTTTCTTAAAAGGAAACACAAGCGGAGACCATACACACTAGCACACACAAAAACACGTGTGGGCGATTGGTGCTTTGATGGCGTACTTGCACGCTCATGTTGCCGAGAGCCGTAGGCTAGTTGAAGTTGCAATCGATGATGTCATCATTGCTACTGATGACGTCAACATTGCTATTGATGACGTCATTACAACTGTGCAACTGCTTGGGGTTCGACATTGGTGCTAAAGCTTGTAACCACAAATGATGTTATAATTGCGACTGATCACTGATCACGTCATCCCATATTCCCATCCGCTGTTGTTGATGTGTTCCCGTTGAACAGATGCAACTGTTCGTTATCACTAATGATGTCATCTCAAAAGTTTAATTGAAGACATGTAATGAAGTTTAATTTTTTTCTTCAAATTTTTATTGAGATATTTCAGTTTGTTCCACTATAAAACTGAGGTGTTCCTTAGTTGAACAAGACACCAGAATCCACAAACAATTCAGAAACATGCAAAAGCTCTTCTAGGAATCTATTGATCATACTTGCTCTTCTCATTTCAAAGGTAATTGCGGGTGTTAGAGTGTTCCCGAAAGCACAAATTGTTTCAAAACTTGTATCGTGGAAAACATATAAATTATCTCCGGAGATTCAAAATATGTTTTGAGAGACTCATATTGAACACGAATCCTTTGCCACCGTTCATCTTGTTCTTCATCTTGTTTTTGTATCTTGATTTATTTATGTTGTAAAAGTGTTGTAATTGTGTAGTTTCCTTTGATTCTTGTATTGTAATTTAATAATATATTTTTTCTTTGTTACGGGCGGATTTCCTATAATTAACTTTTTAATGGCTTTTATATTTTGCCTTCGCCAAGGATAGAGCAAGAGGTTGTGAAACTTCCTTTTCACCACTTGCCCCTAACCCCCAACCTTTAATATATCTAAATTTTTTTCCTTCGTTTTATGGATCTTTAGCTTGTGTATTAAGAATAAATTATATATAGCAAGTTCAATGGTCTATATTATATATATATATATACACTGATGGGTGTAAAATTTTAAATGCTTAATTCTGACTACTTATACGTTAATATTAACCACAAAAAGATAAAATATAATTCATACATGCATGAAACACTTATAAAAATGTAAAAAAAAAATACTATAAAACTATATAATGCATATTAATATTTGAGCAAACAAGTTCAGATAATCTAGTGAATATTTTTTATACGTCTCTAACTCATAAAACTTTTAAAATTAATCAGTCTCAAACTTCAATAAGATATATTCAAGTTTTTCCATCATTATCTATGTTTCTTTTATGTTTGATTTTTACATTCTAAGTGATCCAAATAGCTTACTAAAATTTTAAGTAAATTCTATATTTACATAATTACCGGTCTCCATGACATTGTAAACATACTTTTTTTTTCCTTTAACAGTTTGTACACATTATATTAAATGCTAAATAATGATATGGATTTAAAGGGTTTAAAAATAAAATATAAAAAATATAAAACATTTACCAGAGAAGATTAACAAACATCATTCATTCCAGAAAAAGGGCAGAGAGGGTCATCCCAAAACTTTAAAAAGCCAAACATTAAACACTAGCACAAAGTTAACTACAAACTACACAAATTCAAAGTCAAAGGACTCAAAGCCATTGAAGCTACATATGGTCTGCTCTGCCATCTTCTTCACTGCTGCCATCCCCTCCATGCCTGAAACAAAATTTAACTTTTATTTATTAATTCACTATAATTTATAAATTATAAAGAGAATTTAACTGTAACTGTCTATCAAAAATTCAATTTTAGTTTTACTAACCGCCAAGAGCTTGTGAAATTACGAGTCTTTCTATCCAACTGAAGGTTTTCTAGCGCAGCTGAGGCGCGCAACATTATATCGTCTGGGATAGCTTCATTATCATACCTTCGATTGTAGTCATCTTTCCTGTACCCCGAATTAGAGGAGCCACCTAGTCGATCTGGGTTATTGAAGGAAAAATAAAGTTATAACTGAACAAATATTCTGATCAAAGTGATTTAAGTACTTACCAGATGCCTGGGAAGAAGGGATTTGCCTGCCAAAAATAAAATAAATAAATAAGCAAGCAATTATTACTAAAACTAAGAAAAGGTGAAACTACTTGTTTGTCACCCCTGTTATTTGGGTTTAAAATTAAAAGTGTCCTTTGTTTTATTAATATTAAGATTTTGACAAATCGTTATAGTTCCTATGATTGTAAGTAGACGTGTATTATAAACGAGTTGTGTAACTGGTCAAGACATGTTTGAGTTGAAATGGGTCATTTGTAGTATGGGTCAAAACAGGGACAGGTCTGAATGGGTTGACCCAAAAAAAATTGTGGATTTTTAAATTTACTTTGTAAATTATTAATGTGCAAATTATGATTAGAAAAACAATTATAATCTAAATCTTGAGTTAAATGCATTTTACATCCCTGAGGTTTCATATAGATTGCCATTTGAATCCAAAAGTTTAAACTTTGTCATTTGCATCCAAAAGTTTCACAAAAATTGCCATTTGAATCCACTTAACTACTCCTAATTAATGCCGTTAAGTTTTTCCGTTAAGTTTCCTAAATTAGAGGTATTGTAGTCAAAACAATTACAAAATAAAAAAGCAGCTCTACGTGATAAGTTTTAAGCGTTCAGTCTCCTTTGATAATCAACATTGCGATTTTAATTAACCAGGAATGATGGTAAGCATTTCTTTCATTTCATCAAGAAAGACATCTCTGGATATCATATTATATAAAATAAAATATAAGTATAACTAACTAAAAGTGATTCATTTCTAACTTTATAAAACATACAAAAACAAATATATATATATAAATAAACAAACAAGTCATATAATATAAATTATTTAAATTATAACCATAAAAGACAAATTATCATAAAAGTATAAAAACAATTAATAGAATGACATTAACTACCCATGAATAATAATCATAAAACATCAATCATCGTAACCATAATTAAGCTTTAAACCAAAGAAATCTATGTTTAATTAAAAAAGTGGGCAAAAGTAACACAATTACTAAACCAAAATAAATTAACAAGACAAAACAATAAAATACGATTATAGAGTCAAATCATAACTACAATTATCAAAAGAGGCTAAACATATAAAAACCCTCACGTGAGTTGGTTTTTTATTTTGTACTTTTTTTTAATTAAAATAACTCTCATGTTGGAAACTTAACGGAAAAAAATTAAACGTGTTAGTTAGGTGTAGCCAAATGGATTCAAATGGCAATTTTAGCGAAACCTTTGGATGCAAATGGCAACATTTTAAACTTTTGAATTCAAATGGCAATTTCTATGAAACCTCAGGGACGTAAAACGCATTTAACTCCTAAATCTTTTAAAAAGAATGATTCAGGAGACTGAATGTTTGATGCATCAAAAATAGAGTTTGGGACTTTCAATGTTTGACCCATTTCATCTATCCTTCTAGTAACTAAGGGTGTAAACGAGTCAAGTCAGCTCGTAAGCTACTCGGGATCGGCTCACTAAAGCTCAAACCAAGCCGAGCTTAAGATCTGATATTATGGCTCATCTAATAAACAAGCTTGAGCCCACGCTTCAAATATCGAGATCGAGCCAGCTCGCAATCCTAAATGAACCTTATCTTTATATAATTTTTATTTATTCTATATATATTTTTATGTAAATAATTATTGTTATATATAAGAATATGATAAGAATAATTATTATTATATTTAAGAGTTTTCTCAATTTCTCTTGGTTTGCATTTGAACTCTTCCCTACTTATAACTATACAAAAAATTAATTATTAATTATAAAAAATATAGAAGTAAAATAATTTTAATAAACGAGCCAAGGCCAAGACCAAGCCCAAGCCCAAGCCTGAGCTCGAGCTTGAAAAACAACTCACAAACTGAGCTCGTGCTTTAAGAATAAAGCTCTAAACTAGCTGAGCTCGAACCTAGGCAAGCTTTAGCTCGGCTTTGCTCGTTTACACCCCTACCTGTAACTAAATTAACTTTGCTCAACATGTTTGAGATAGAACACAAACATTCATAAGTGAATGAGTCGAAATTGCCACCTCTAATTGCATGCCAATTTAAGGTTGCAATTTTCACATCATTAACAGGCTTGATAATCACACCTTCCAAGAGGAGGCAAACCCCCAATAACAGACGATGAAGATGACCTTCGATTTCGGGAGTCAAAATTGGTCAAAGAGTCTTGCTCGGGCGTGACTAATCTCCTTCCACCACTTCTCACTTGAGATTGACTCTACAAGAACATATCTTTATTAGCAATTAGATGTTTATGAGCATATAAAATTTAGATGTTTCTGCATATGTACACACATATATCTCAGTTTACACATTATTAAAATGCTTATCAGGTTTTCTGTATATATTGATAAAAAGTGTAAATCCCATGAAAACAAGGTATTTATCATGCACTCGAGAAACCAGAGTCAGTTTACGGAAATTTGCAAATGATGAATATGAGATGTAAACTTAGATTTAATGTATTAATGGCGTATAAGTTAATAAGAATATAAAAAAGTGTCAAAATAGCTTTGTTATGACAGTTTTGGTTTCATTATCAACAAATATCAGAACACTGAATCATTACAGGTAATGAACATAAGAAAATGGAAATATCATTCATATATTGCAAAGTTTATAGCGAGAAAAAATTAGTAACAAACCTCAATTTTCAAGAAGAACCCTTCAAGTACATCCAACAACAATGGACCACTATCTCCATTTCGGTTAACATCATAACCATTTTTATTACTCAACTCTTTTAATTCGGTTTTCCAAGCATCCTTTTGCTGCAATGCATGGTTTAGACAAAAGTTAAAGAATCTGCACTAAAATATATGAGTGTTTGACCTTTTAAACCATCATACTTTTTTTGTTGCAACCTATCATTCTTGCGGAAATAGTAGAGGTGGTAGAAAGGGCAAGTCGGGTGGGTTGGCAACAAGACAAAATGGGTTACTCAAATGACTCATTTCTAGATGTGAGTCAAACAGGTTGTGTTGACCTGCAACACAACATAATCCTTATAATTTTAGATTTTATAACTAATTAATGAATTTTAATGATTACAAAACCTATATTATACAAATAATAAACTAAATTTTAGTAGAACTATTTGTTGTAAGGGAATTTGAATACATTTAGGAGACTTCTACAGGTTGACCTGTTTCCATTATGGGAACCCCGTCTCTTATTTACCAGTTTGACCCAAGATCAAAAAAAACAACCCAAAGCAACATGTCTTCATATAAATAAGTTGAAAATGCCACCTCTAGAAAATACCAAAAATAATGCTAAAGTTTGAAAGAACTTCAGACAAAATTATGGAAATGTGTACACCAAAAAAAAAAAAAAAAACTTTGTATTTTGTTCAAGATCCCTCATTCTTGCAAAGCAGTGTCTTAATATTATGTTTTTATAAGAATGATTGTTTGTAATGAAACACCAACACCATCTCATCACGGTTTCAAAAGTTAACCACTCTTGAAAGCTTGGTATAAAATAAACTAAAACAAATCAGTAGCAAGAACATGTGCACGCTACACTATGAAGCTTGTAACTTTGCATGTATTACCAAATTACACTCTGGCAAATAAACTTTTAGTGTGTGGTTAAGTTGTGCCCAATCCAAGTATTCACAAATTAGAGCCGTCAACAACCGACCTGAAAAACAAAATGTCAAATCACAGCAACATGAGAACCTACATATTGCATTTCGCATACGAATAAAACATACGATCATGTTCATATATTAATATGTGGTTGACAACACCAAATCCCAATATTGATTATTAGAATAAACCTTATCAAAGGGTGTCATACATAGAGTAGATCATAAAAGCCAAAAACGAAAATCTAGCACATAAATGGCAGCATCGACACGTTCACTTATAAACAGGTCGAATCAGGTTATGTTTTTCTCTGATGGATCAAACATATAATAAGAAATTAGCTAAAAACACGTCGGTTACCCAAAAGTCTCCTAATTTTTAATGTGTAAAATCGCCTCAACCATTTATTCAAATGTTCAAAATATTATTGGAATAATACAACTGCAAATCATATGTAATACACTAGTTAGTTTCTAATAAATAAGCAAAATTGTCAACCTATTCAGCCCGAAAAAAGACAAACCATTTTACTCGTCAATCTAATAGTCGAAGAGATATACCAGTAGGAGAGGCGTGAAGTTGCCTTGCACGGTCATTGCAACTCCCCAAAAGTGCAGGAGGCAAGCCTTCATCCTTTTCAATTGCCTTATCTTCTTCCTCTATTGCCTCAAACACACTTGCTCTAAGCTCAGCCTTGCATCATTAAGTTAATCATAAGTGTAAACACATCAACTTAAAGATCAACTCTTGACTACATAAATTAAACCCAAAACAAACCCGAATCAAGTCTCGTTTTTTGTAAAAGAAACAACATCTAAACACATACTAGAAACCAAAAAAATTGCCTTTTCCTCTAGCAACAAATATACAAACTCTTCACCATAAACAATTCTCAAACATAATACACCTCAATTCACTCAAACCTACAAACATTATCCTCGATCATCTAAGAAAACCACACGCACGTAAGTGATATAGGTACATACGCTCATTCAATTCAAGTAAATAACCAAGAAAGCTAACATTTTTAGGGAAACATCAACTAAACTAATATGATTTTGGGTGTCTTCAGTAAATGTAATTAAACCCCAGATGAATTCAACAATCAAAAAGGATAAAGGGAAATGGGGTTTACTCGGATCTTGGCGAGAACCCCCTTCTTTTCTAGGGTTCGAGTGACGAGGGTCTTGAGGTCCATCATTTCTCTAGTATAATCATCCATCTTGTATGTATTGATCGTCTTCTTCGGGTGTATCTCTGTAAGAAGAACACCTGAAATTGGGGGAGTGTGTTCTCCGATTCTGAAGATTTGGGTTTTGGGTATACAAAGGTAAAGCATGATCCGAGAGTAGAAACGGGTTGTGAATATGGGCACAACCTGGATCCGATTGCATGTGGTATGTAGGCTCCATAGACCTTAGCGGGTAGTGTAAACGAGTCGAGTTGTCTGAGAGCTATTCAAAATCCGTTTTTTAAATGATCGAACCAAGTCGAGCGTAAATAAGCTTGAACTTTTATATAGGAGTGATAGAGCACTAGGATTTGTCAAAGACGACCTAGATTCAATCTGCATTTCGTATAAACACATTGTTAAGAGTAAAATAAGAACTTTTTCATAATGAGTGGAAGTCTGATATAACAGTGACACGATATGTTTGTGATCGTTTGAAGTTTGAACGCCTTTTTGTTGGAGATACTCTAAGAAACATATAAACTTTTGTACGGCAACACGATATGTGAAGACTCTTTAAAATCAATCTAAGCATTAGTAAAACGCATGGCTTTGGTAGGAGCCTATCAAACAAAAAAGATAAGTATGGAGCCTAAAAGAAGTCGAGCAGCTTATGAGGAAGTGTGGAAATTGCTTAAGGTAGAAGTCATCTTAAAGGTAAAATATTCAACTTGAATAATTAACCGAGTAATGGTCAAAAGTTAAAGTGAAAGTTGATGAATCTATATTGAGTGTATGGATTTGAATAAAACGGACCCCAAAGATTGTTATCTGCTTTTGGAAACCAATGATATAATAGACTTTCCCCGTCTCCCTTCATGTTAGAATGGTTTTTGGATGCATATAAAGATAAACAATTGCAGATGACACCCGAATACAAAAAGAAAACAACTTTTTACATTAACGAAGGGTTTTTTTGTTCTACGAAATTATCTTTTAGATTGAAAATGCACGTGCTACTTATCAAAGATTGATGGACTAGCTTTTTCATGTTTAAGTAGACAAAACCTTGAAACTTATGTTAATGATTTGGTGTTCAAGAATAAAGAGGAGCACTCGATACTATAAGACATCACTAAAACCTTTAAGCCCCGCATATCGGACTTCCCTAAAGAAAAGAAAACTCTTAGCTCGGGGACTTTCACTATCCCTTTTAAGGAAAGGAGCATAACAACTTCACACTCTAACTATATTTAAAAAGAGAAAATGTTTTCTCAAACATGTTTTATACTCTTCAAGGAGTAAGACGCATCCACAAATAAAAGTGTTTACTAGAAAACTTATGTCACTAATGATAGTCATACCCGATCTATACCTGGCAAACAAACCCACTGGTCTAATTTTAGGTCATTACGAGTGACTTTATTTTACACACTGGATTGTTTTTGGGTCGCATTTCAATTATAGATGGGTTTAGATGGGCTAACTCTCTTGATGAGAATTTGACGGGTGAAGATGGGCATTAACATAATTAACGACGGGTCAGAATGGGTACCGTGTTTCTTCTTCAACGCGTCCACTTTTAATCTTCTTTTTGAGCAGCTTCAACGACACTGGCTTCTCTTCATTTTTTTCTTCAGTGAATCTATCGATTTCAGGTTTCATGATATGCAGATTCTACCAAACGCCATTGAATTTGATTGTTACCAATAACATCGTTAGATTTTTGTCCAATTGTTCGAGTTCAATTTCGATTTCAAACCTACAATTATGCGATTTCAAAACTCCCTTTGATTTCGATTTCTTCATCAGGGTTTAATCATCTTCCTCCTGGTTTTCTTAATCGATTGATTTCATTATTGTAAGGTTTTTAAAACAACCGATTTAACCGATTATGGTCTCAAGATTTATGGCTTCTAGCGTATAATTCACCGATTCTAGTTTCTAAGTTGTAGTTCCACTTAGTTAAAATCAAGTTTTTTGGCTTGATTCATCATTTTTGGTTTCTAATTCACCGATTCTAGTTTATGATATCAGTGATGTAATTAATTATAATTTTAATAGTTATGTTTTTGAGTGTTAGTTTATGATTCTTCCTTTATGGTTTCATATCTCAAATTGGTATAAAGAAGACGACTAAAAGCATAAACTAAATGCAAAAATGTTTCGAATTTGGATCAATTGTTCGTTTTGGTTTTTAAATTTTGGGGTTCTACTAGAAAGTTTTGATCCACATTTTGTTTTATGTCTTCAGTTTATCATTACTTAAATCCAACCTGACCCATGTCTATCCTATCATTTTTTTATTGACCCGTCTTGACCCAAAGCCATCTTAACTTAAATTTATTCTGACCCGATAATCAACCCAATCCAATCTACATACTTTGTCACATTTACCCGTAACCCTTATGGATAAAAACCCATGCCTTCATTTCTTCTTTGGAATAAGAAAAAAGATAAAAGTTTCAAGACCAAAAAAAAAGGCTCTTTAAAAAAAAAATACTAATCAAAATACTTTCGAATAACATAAAGAACTTAAAAATCCTAAAAAAAAGCACTAGAAAACCTTCAAACAAGATGACCATTTATTTATACACAAACGAGCAAACCATACAAGCAAGGACAAATAAGTATAAGCAAGCTATTACTAACGAAAAAACTTTTATAAATCTATACGATTTTATATAAGTGTTAGCGGTGTCTAAAATTTTTACTCGAAGAGCACAAATTATAACAAGATACATTTTCCTTTTCATTTATTGAAAACGAGTAACCAATATCCTTAATATCTTTTGCTTTAAAAATATTATGCTAATATTACGATTGATAATCAATCACAAATCACAATCTATTAATTTAATTTGAGAATAATTTGATAAAATATTCTATTACGCAAAGTTTACACTCGCGAATCAAATACCCCACTAAACATCGATTAATTCGCTCTGCACTCATCCTCTCAATCAAACACACAGAATCCCCTTTCAGTTTTCTTCATCAATCTTTTCTTGAACACAAACCCTAGAATTCCAACAATGGCACCAATCGATCCACACTCATTCACCGATTCAAAACACCCACTAACAACCCACATCTCTCTTTCACTCTACTTCGATTTCTCCACCTCCACCATCGCCTCCTCCGCCGTGATCACCCTATGCAAACCTCACACCGGCGATCTTTTTCTTGACACTCGTTCACTCACCATAACCTCAGTTATTGACCCAACGAACAACTCCCAACTCCCCTTTTGTCTTTCTGCTGATGTTGATCCCATAAAGGGTCAATCTTTAACTGTTACCCTCACGAACAATTCGAAAATCTTGATCACTTTCGTCACGTCTCCCTCGAGTTCAGCGCTTCAATGGCTTACCCCACCTCAAACGTTCAACAAGAAGTTCCCTTTTGTGTATACTCAGTGTCAGTCTATTCACGCGAGGTCGATTTTCCCATGTCAAGATACACCCGCATCACGTGTTCGATATAATGCCAAGCTGAACATTCCGCATCAGTTGTCGGGTGTTATGAGCGCGAGGCATGTCGAAAGGCGGGCTCCGTTGGCTGGGGTTGATTCGGGTTTGGGTTGTGATGAGTCTTTGTGGTGTGCTGAGGGGAGAGTGGTTGAGGAGTTTGTGATGGAACAACCAATTCCACCTTATCTGTTTGCATTTGCTGTTGGGGAAATTGGGTGTAGGGAAGTGGGTCCCAGGACTAAGGTTTTCGCGGAGGCGGTGCCTTCGGTTCTTGATGGTGCAGCGAAGGAGTTCGCAGGTACTGAAGATATGATTCGGGTTGGGGAGAAGTTGTTGGGGATTATGATTGGGAGAGGTTTGATTTGTTGGTTTTGCCTCCAAGTTTTCCTTATGGTGGGATGGAGAATCCAAGGATGGTGTTTTTGACTCCAACAGTGATCAAAGGGGATGCTAGTGGGGCCCAGGTTGTGGCACATGAGCTTGCTCATAGCTGGACTGGGAATTTGATCACTAACAAAACTAATGATCATTTCTGGTTGAATGAGGTAACTTTGAATCTTTGATCACTTCTGTTAGTTGATACCATAATTACTAATGGCATGTGTTTATGTTGAGATTGTGTTATGTATTACACTTGTTAAACATGTGAAATCAGTGTTGAGAATGTTGATTATGATATTTGAGTGGTGATTAAGTGTTCTTGTTGTAGGGATTTACAACTTATGCAGAAAGGAGAATAGTTGAGGCTGTTCAAGGGGAAGACATAGCTGCATTGAACATTGGAATTGGTTGGAAAGGTTTAGTTGATGAGATGGAGAGATTCAAAGATAACATGGAGTTCACAAAACTGTTAACTAATCAAGAAGGCGTAGACCCTGATGATGTTTATTCTCAAGTTCCGTATGAGAAAGGTTTTCAGTTTCTATGGCGCATTGAGCGACAGGTAATCATATTATTGTATACGGCTAATTGCAAAAATATGCAACCATATTGTGTCAAATATGAGATTTTACAGGGTACGATTGTTGTTGTATTTGTCTCGATTATCTATTTTGATGTAACGAGGCAGTTCCACAGTGTCGGTAACTTTGATCTCGTTAACTTTATGTTGACAAGGCTCATGAAAACAGTTTACTTATAAGAGCACCCTAAATCAAAGATTTGAGACTTGATTTGTTTTTTTTCCTGGGGTAGGAAATTTGGTAATTTTGGTTATCTTTTTATGCAAGCTGAACTGTTGTATATCCCATTTTTGTTACTTTCATGTTCTTATATTGTTATTTTTGTAATTCCGTGTTTGTTCACATGTGATGCTTAGATTGGAAGGGCAGCTTTTGACGAGTTTCTTAAGAAATACATTGCTGCATTTAAGTTTCAGTCAATCGATACACACATGTTTCTTGATTTCTTGAAAGCAAATGTACCTGGAATAGAGAATGATATTGACTTAAAAACATGGACCGAGGGTACTGGTATCCCTCCTGATGCTATGGAACCAGTGTCTAATATTTATACGAAGATTGTTTCTCTTGCACACGAGTTTAAACAAGGTAGGATGCCAAGTGAGGAAGAAGTTGCTAGCTGGCACGGGCAAGAATGGGAGCTTTATTTGGAAAATCTCCCAAAATCCGTTGAAGCTTCACAAGTATGGTCTTTTGCTCCTACTTTTTGTATAGAATAAGATACAATTTTGGCAGTTGTCATTATCTTTGTCTTGGATTTAAAAAGTGCCCCTGAGTAGCGAGAGTCTTGAGGTGGTGCTTCATGTACATGTGGGCCAAAAGCGGTTATATGTAGGGCTTATATGTAAAAATGGCCAAAAAGATGACGAGATTACGAATGGTCTAGACTTGGCTTTCTGGACCTGAATGCCTATGAGCACCTTGTGCTTTTTAAAACCGACATCTTTGTATTATAGGTGGTGTTTAGCATAGCATTTGAAAATGATTTTCTGGTTATTGCCTTTCCAAGTTTCAGATGATAAGTAATTTCTAATGTTTGGGTTATGCAATTAATTCTGATTATCTGTTATTTACGGGTCAATAATTAGTATAGGATGATTTTGATGAAATGATAATGTTCTGTAAAATATTAATTCTGTTTTCTTACATAATTTTGATGCCACTATAGGACAGCAGGCTGATAGTGGTCAACTGGGCGTTTTCTTTTCATATGATTCTGATCATAAGATTTTGATGGTGCAGGTTACAGCTCTGGACCGTCGATACAGGCTATCAGAATCAAAAGACTATGAGGTGAAAGTAGCATTCCTTCAACTAGCAATTGGTTCAAGATGCAGTGAGTACTATAATGTTGTGGAGAAAACATTAAAGGAAGTCGGGAGGATGAAGTACCTTCGCCCATTGTACACCGCGCTTGTGCAGGGCAATGCAAGGAAAGAAGAAGAAAAGATATTTGCTCAACGGGTTTTCGCAGAAGCTCGTGAAACTTATCATCCCATCGCTCAGGGTGTTGTCGAGTCTATTCTTTCCAAGCATCTCTAAATGCATGACAATAAAATTTGACTAAAAAGACTTGTTAGATGTTAGTCTAGGGGTTTGAATTTGATGAACTTATGCGGATTATCTCTAACTTTATGTTCATGTTCATGGGTGCGTTTCTTCATTTTCTTGGTAATAAAGTGTTACTTGATCGGGACGGCCGGGGTCATTTAACACTGTAAGGTTATTGCTTTACGACCTTAGGTTGTGGATTTAAGCTGAGGAAAATAACTTCTGCACCAAGTGTAGTGTAAGGTGTGTATATTCCTTTCCTAGCGCTAAGTTAAGCGCTATATATGTTTTTTTAATCGTGTTTCTTGAACAAATTTTTAGTTTAAAGATCTTGAAATGATGTATGAAATCAGGATATATTCCTTTTGTAGGATTTTATAAGATTTCATCTGAAATGATCTTAAAAGAATGGCTCAAATGCTAGTAAACAGTGATCAAAGAAGGCAAAGCAATTGAGGGCTTGAGGCCCAGACCCAGCCTTTAGTTTGGGCCAAGACAAATGCTAACAGACTTGGTTAAATTGGACTTAACTTGCTTCGACAAGTTGGTTAGTCTCAGTGACGTGGTCCGGAATAAAAGCGTGGTTGGCCCAATCCAGCTAAAGCCCAGTCACTCATTCTTACAAGTTACACCGAGGTGGGCATAAAAACCGGGTTCGGACACGACCCGGAACCGGGTACGGGTACGACCCGGTGTATGTATACCCGGTTTGGACCCGAAAAAACCCGTAGGGTTGGAACCGGGTATGATTTTCTAGAATTTATTAGAACCCGACCCGAACCCGACCCGACCCGGAACCGGTTGAACCCCGGTTGGACCCGGTTTTGACCTTTTTTTTTTTTTAAAGTAGCCGTTTTTTAACGGCTATATAGCCGTTGGGATCGATTTTTGGCCGTTTTTTTGTCACTTTTAGGCTTATAAGTTAGTATAAATAGGTGTGGGTTGATATGGTTTAGTACCCAAGTCTCAAACGCAAAAAACGCAAAAAATACTCTCGTTTACTCTCGTTTTACACGTTCACTCTCTCGTTTTGCACTTTCACTCTCTTCAATCTTGATATGGCTCACTCACAATCTTCCGTTGGTCAAGGTTCGTCCAACGCTCCAACCGTCGTTCGTGTTCTTGCACATAATCGTAACATGGATGTTTGGTGCAATTGGGATATGGTTGAGTTGAGTGACGGGTCTGTAAAGGCTCGTTGCAAGTTTTGTGGAGCTTTGCTTGCTAAAAATTCTAACACGACTTTAAACAAACACATTAGCAAGAAGTTTTGTAAGTTGTTGAAAAGTAATCCGGATTCGCAACAAACACAATTGGGTGGAGACGGTGGAATCTTTAATTACGATGTTAATACGGTTCGAGATCGAATGGCGAAGTTCGTGATTCAAGAAGCTTTGCCTTTTAGTCACTTCGACAATCCTCGGTTGACCAACTTAATTCGAGAGACGCTTCAACCTCGTTACACTCACGTAAGTCGTACTACACTTAGACGTTATTGTTTAAAATTATGGAAACAAGCAAAAAATGATTTAATTGTATTATTTGAAAATTTAAATACCGGTGTAAACTTAACTAGTGACGTTTGGTCGACTCCACACGGTTTACCCGAATCGTACCTTTGCGTCACCTCTCATTGGGTGGATCCTAATTCATGGCAATTGATGAAACGTACGATTGCATTTGATCTTTTTCCGCATCCACACACCGGAGAATTTTGTTTTACTTTTTAGATAATGTAATAAGTACTTTTAAATTACAAAATAAACTTTTTCAATTGCATTTGATAACGCCTCTAACAACACAACCGCGGTTGAAAATTAAAATTAAAATATCTTCCGATTGCAAACGGTGATTTTTTCCATACTCGTTGTGTTGCACATATTATTAATTTAGTAGTGTAAGACGGACTATCCGGGCAATATGTTAATAACTTTATTACATCTTTTCGATTTATGTTACACGACGTTTTTAAAAAAGTAGAAGAAGATATCAAGATTATAAACAACTTTGTAAGGATACGCACTCTAGATTTTAGGTCCTAATTGGGATGTACCTACTCGGTGGAATTCGACTTGTCACATGTTTGAATGTGCTTTAAAACAAAAGGGCACTTTGAAAGCTTTTCATAATAGTCTTTCGGATAATGGTGAAGCCGACCCATTTCCGGATGCGGGTTGGGAGAATCTTCAACGTCTATTCGAGTTTCTTGAGGTTTTTAAAAACTCAACAACAAAATTATCGGAAGTTTATTATTCCACTAGTTATTCGGTGCTTCAAGAATTATATTTTATGTCTTTGAATTTTAAAAATTTTCAAAATAAAATAATACGTTTAATCAATGATAGAACCAATGAAAGAAAAGTTTAAAAAATATTTTAAGGCTTACCACCCGTTTTTACGTGTGCCGCCGCTTTAAATCCGTTTCTAAATGTTGCGGGGGTTGAATGTTTGATAGATGAGATAAATGACAATTTGATATGCATGACGAAAACCCTAAATTTTCAAACGAGACAAAAGAAATTTTAATCATAGTTTGAAAACAATTTATAAGTTTTATTTAAATAGATATGGGCCTAACGTAAACATAACCATGCCAAGCGAATCAACCTCAAGTGCTAGTACATCGGTTAAAGACCCAGTTTTGACTATGTTGAATGTTGTCCGGGATGTGACGGCTAAACGACAAAGGGGTAACACCCCAACAAGTGAGCTCGGTAGATATAGTGGAACGGATTTTATTTCCACTATGATTACCGAAGATTATCGTGCATTCGATATTTTGGCTTGGTGGAAAGGAAAAGAATCTCAATTTCCGATTCTTTCTGCTATGGCCCGTGATTTACTAAGCGTCCAAGCTTCTACGGTAGCTTCGGAATCTGCTTTTTCTCTTAGTGGCAGGGTAATATCATTACGGAGAACAAGACTAACTCCGGAAGCAGTGGAGATGTGCATTTGTTTAAAGAATCACTTAGACGCAACGGATCGTATACAAGACCAAACAAGCCTCGAAGACGAGATTACACTCGAAGCTAAAGCACATGATGAAGAGGTAGAAGACGGAGTATCTTCTGGCATATCCGATGAAGAATTAGCATTTGATCAAGCATCTCGTAGTAGATAAAATTAGACGATATAGTTATTTTTTATTGATTCATTTTGTATTTTTAAGTTGTTTTAATATTATATGTCTTTCATGTTCTTTTTAAATTTCTTTGTCATTCAAATGTTTTATATAAAAAGTATTTAATATTTGTATATTACAAGTGTAACCTTTTTCTGCCCAAGATTTGTATATATTTATATATTAAGTTGTTAAAATTTTGTCATTCAAGTGAACCCGGTTAGGAAAAGAAAAATAAAAAGAAAAAAAGAAAAGAAAATATAAGAAAAGAAAACATACGACCCGGTGTTCGACACACACACAAGAAAAGAAAAAAAGAGAAAAAAAAGGACAAAACCCGGTTGAACCCGGGTTTCATACCCGAACCGAATCCGACCCGACCCTACCCGGGTAGGGTTTGTATCCCGCTGAACCCGACCCGGTTCGTACCCGGGTTCACCAATACCCGGGTACAAAAAAACCGGTTGGGCCCAACCCGGTTTGTACCCGGGCCCGGGTACGGCCCAAAACCCGGTTTGCCCATCTCTAGTTACACCTAAAGGTGGAGGTGTAAAAAAAGAGTAAAAAGAGCCGAACAGATTTGAAAAAAAAAACCGGTTTGAGCCGAACCGGTTCCTAGCCCCACCTGAACCGACGGTTTGTATACCGATTTGGTAGCCCGACACCCAAAACCAGTTTGTAAACCAGTTTCTATTAAAAAACCGGTTAAACCGGGATAAAAACCAGTTTACAAACAGGTCCAAACTGATTTGAGCGGTTTGAGCATTCTTGATGAAAAACCGGGTTGAAAAAAAAAACCGGTGTGTACATATTAAAAAAGAACCGGTCCAGTTTAAAAATCAAACTGGTTTGACAAAAAAAAAACCCGGTTTGTACACCTCTACCTAAAACTAGGCAAAAAAAGCTGTGCAAGAATCAAAATTAACAACCTCAAACCAAATCGACCTGATTTTCAAACCGGTTTCACTAAAAACTGGTTCTAGGTTTCACTAAAAACTGGTGCAAGGATGAAATCTGTTTTATCTGTTCGAAACAAATAGTTCAAGAATAGATTGATAACCAAGACAATTGACACGAATATCATTTAATATTCAAAAAGATTATTGGTAAACACTATAAGGCACGACTACAACCCTATCTATACTAGAAAGACACAACTACAAACTCAAAGCATATTTAATAAATAGCATGAAACGTTTAATAATTGACCCAGCTCGTATCCAGATAAAATTTACCTCAAAATGTAGATGAATTTGAATTCACAATGACGCTACATAAAAAATAAGGACCTAAGAAATTAACTTTTTGAGGTAAAAATATACACGGATAAACCCAAAATTTTAGAAACTCGAGCGGCACGTCATGACATATTTTAAATTTTTGAAAAAAGCTAAGGGTTTAAAATTGTCGATTCAAAAACTTAAAGAGTGCTTAAAAATAAAAGATTGTTAAAAAGAATATATAAGTTAAAACTAAGCTGCTGACATTTAGTTGTAAAGCTTGTAGACAAATACCGTATGTATGAAAGCAAAGTCACCTGGCAATTTCCCATTGAACACCGACTTTGCTTTTTAAGGTTAACTTTATGAAGACAAACTTAAATATTTTTTTGTGAACTTAATATACCATAAAAGTTTTTTATTTAACATATTAAGAGAAAATCCGTTAAATAAAAAAATTAAAGAAAAATAGTAATAAATTTAAAAGTTGAAAGAATGAATACAAGTAAAAATAAATTAAAAAAAGATATCGTTTAGCACACTATTTGTAAATTTAAAAAGAAGTAAATTATTATTTTGGCCCTTGTGCATGTCATTTTAACTCATTTGGCCCAAAAAAAAATCTTTTAACATATCAGACCCCAACATTATATCTTATAATAGTTTTGGCTTCTAACCACTAACTCTGTTAGTTTTATCAGTTATATGCAATGGTATTTTGGTATTTTTTAGTTCAGGCGTTGTTCTGAAAGTTAGAAAAGTTATTTAACTTTAAGGTGCTATTTATGTAATTATTTAAACTAACAAAAATGAACCCCAAGTTAAATAAATTTTTAATTATATATTTAAATATTATTAGCATTATCTTTGAAAATTTTTGGTTATTTTTGTTTTACTGTTTCGTTACTTTTTAATTATTTTTTAACAAAACATATCTATAACCTCTAATAAAGCAATGTTTTCTTTGCCACTTGTCATTATCTTATCATATTTTTTGCCACTTGTCATTCTTTTAAACATGTACATATCAATTTTCCCTCCAAAAGGGTATTATAGTAATTTAAATATCAAACAAATTTCTCTCTTTTATTAAAAATGAATTATATTAATTGCTTATATATCTCTCTTATTAAAATCAAACTATCTTTTTTAAAAATAGATTTTATTAAGGAAATTAAAATCACATCTTTAATTCAAATCTAAATAATAAAAAACTAAATTTTACATAATATGAAATTTTATAACACACTAAACCTTTTTTTAACAAAATATTTAAATCATTTTGTTTTTAAAAAAAGTTATAAACAGGTGATTTTTTTAAAAAGCTGTGTTATTGAAACAAAAAGAATCATTACAAACCATTATTTTAAAAAACAAGACTTTTATTAAAAAATATTAAAAAAAACTTAAAACGAATGCTTAAATATGAAACTTTTTAGATAAGAGAGTTAAAAATTAGTATAATTGTTTTATTTCTTAAACTATTACGTATATATAACTATAATTATATTTTATATTAAAATATGATACCGTAACTCTTCTTGTTTATTACTAGGTATAATCCGTTTAATTAATGATTTTTAACCTATCCATCTATCTATAAAAAAACTAAAGTAAGCGTGAAACAATTGTAAGACTCGTTATTTTTATTTTCTCATTTCTCTATGTTGTTAATAATAATACTGAATACTAATAATATTACACGTACCATATTCAAATTAAAAATGTATAAATTAATATATTAAAAACCTGTTTTTTTATTAAAAACACACTTTTTAAAAACAGATATTTTATTAAATACAGAATACAACGAACTTTTTTTTATCATTTTTCTTAAAACAAAATATTCAAAAATCACAATTTTTTAAATAAAAATTTAAAAAAATACATAATTGTTTATTTACTTAAAATAGCTATTTGTACGTAATTATAACATATTTTATATTTAATCATGATCTTATAATGCATAAATTTTTAGTACTAATTATTTAATAATTTATTTATTCAATACGTGTAATACACGGGAACCAACCTAGTTTTTAATATACAAATAGATACGAAATTTCCAAAGAGCGATTTTAAAAACAACGGTTTTAAAATAGAACGATTAAAAACAAGCGATATGTTTTATACAAAGAAAGATTAAAACGGAAGTTTTCATTTATTTAACCTTTTGTTTATTGAAATATTTTTTCTTAAACCTTTTCATTCCCTAGATTCTTTTGTTAACCTTTTATTTTATTTAAAATGTCTTTTTCTTTAAATAAATATATATAATTTTAAAAGCATTCCATTTTATATAAAAAAGATTAAAACAACAATGATTCTAAAAGAAATGGGTTAAAAAAAGAATGATTTAAAAAGAATTGTTAAAAAATAATTTTATAGTGAATTGTTTAAAGAAAGAACGATTTAAAAAGAACGGTTTAGAAATAAACGATTTAAAAAAACTTTGAAAAGAACTGTTGAAGAAAGAACACTTATAAAAAGAAAAATTTAAAAAAAGAACGATTTAAAAAAGAACGGTTTAAAAAACGAATGATATTTAAAATCTCTCTTATTTTAAACCCTTCTTTTTAAAATCGTTCTTTGTGTTTTGGCCACACAAGCAGTTCACGTCAACAGGAAAACTAATGGGGTTATCTCTATTAGTAATGGATCGTTAGAGAAAAATAAACTTATTAACAGTGTCTATAAACATTTATTGAGTTGGTATTAATCCCGGCTAATCCATAAAAGTTAGGATTATTAAAATCCAAAACCTAAAGTTTAATAAAGAATGATCAGCCACACACGAAATATGGGTTTGGGAGTAAAAAACCCACAACAGGGTTAATTTACTAATTATGAATTAAAGTTCTTTTAATTTAAACCAAATGACACATGACATTTTATAATTTTAATAAACTATTAATTAATCTAACATGTGTTAGTTAAAATTACTGTTTCATTATTAAAGACAAAAAAATATATATAAATCAACGATAGATCATTCCTAAAATGGTACACATGTGTCCGGTATCACTCGTTTTGCACCCTTTAAGGATGTTACATATATAGTTAGAGAATTATATTGATTTGTACTTTTGAAGATTATGAAATCACATAAACTTAGAGTAAACCTTTACGATAGTTATATTTCTTTTTTGTTGTCAGCACTTTTCCTTATCTTTTCTACAAGACAAACAAGGAGCTCCTTAATTATTTATTAAGTGGGTCAACAAAGTTGATAATTATTTAATAAGTATTGACTTTGACTGAACTTAATTACAATAAAGGTCTTTTCTTGCATATTAATGTATTTTAGATTAGATAAAAGTATTTCTGCTTTTAAGTTAAGTCACTAATAGATATTTTTTTTTAAAAAAAGATGATTTAGATAACATTTATATATCCTTCAGAATAAGGTCGTATATTTGAATTAAAAATGGTTATATATATATATATATAAGGTAAGGTTATACTAAAAAAGATTTAATTTGAAAAGTTTAAAAAAAATTATAGACTTGACACGTGTCATTTTATTGTTTTAAAAAGAAGAACATCAAACTTACATAATAAATAAAAAACAATGACAAAACCATACGAAATAATTTAAAATATAAAACATAATAATCAATACATACAACAAATGATGAATTATTTTTGACACAACTGATATTTGACCGATATTTGACCTGAAGTATCTGACACAATGATCAAACTGGTTTTTATTATAACTCTACCTAATTTACAAGTAATACTAAAACTACTTTAAAATTATATTTTTCTAGTAATCTTTGCTTTTAGGGTAATTGGATTTTAATAATCACAACTTTTAATTATTAGCCGGGATTAATCACAACTCAATAAATGTTTATTGACACTCCCAACTTTGAGCTTCTTTTCCTACCAATGATCTTTTACTAACTGAGAGTTAACTTTGTTAGTTTTTTGATGACGTAGACTGCTTATGTGGCCAAAACACTAAGCAGAAAGTTGAAATCTACTATCAGGTCTGTCAATATAAAACTATTACACCTTAAAACCCATCAATCTTTACCTCCTGGTTTGAACCACTTAACTCGTTGGAGTTAGATTTCAGGTGACAATGGAGACTACACACTAAAAAGCGTACCTGATGAAGGCTAGGCGGCGACGGAGTTGAAAAAGGCTCAAAGTTGGTCTCATGTAATAAAAAAACTAACGGGGTTAACTCTCAGTTAGTAAGAGATCGTTGAAGGAAAATAAAATTAAAGTCAGAAGTGTCTGTAAACATTTATTGAGTTGGTATTAATACCGGCTAATAATAAAAATTGGGTTTATAAAAATCTAGTAACCCTTGTTTTTTAATGAACACTTTATGAAATTCTTTGGTTGTATAGCAACCTAATAAGGATAAATAACTCCAATTGAATATCTCTGACTATGTTTATTATATAGATTTATTTTTAACAAGTAGCAAGTTAATATATGAAATATTTTTATAAGTAAATTATTTTAATCTTTATCAGTTACGAAAACATATTCTAAAATCACGGGTTAAGTTTTGTGGTGGGAATATTTGCATATTTGACGCTTTTGATTAAAGCAAGGTAAGGTAAATAGTTGGAGTACCCAATTACGACAAGAATAATCTTTTATTTGCTCTATAATCCCTCCTTTCCTTTTAGAATACAAAAAACTCTGACAATACAATTATATGATCATGTGTGTTTTAGTTACTAATAATGATTTTTTTCCATTAAAAAAAACATGAAAAATGCAATGATGTGTTTTTATCTACTTCTGTTATATAATTCTTTGGTACACAAAAGTAATATTACCATATTAATATGTTGAATATCATAAATTAATAAAATTAACAAATAATATTTTTTTGAACGGCAAAATTAACAAGTAATGTATGTTGATAATTTCGATGTACGTTTACTTTTGTTACATCACAAATCACAAGAAAGGGACTCGTTAAATATATCAATAAAAATACACATGTTTTTAATGGTTTCGAGGAATTGTTTCAGAAGTATACATCTTGCTTTCGAAGGACAACTTGCTTTCGAAGAATTGAAGCTTTTGAAATACATCTTAACCCCAATCACGGGTGTTGTCCGATGGACCCCACTAGGGGCTGCCGGCCTGCCGCTCTTAGTTACTTGCTAACCAGGGACGTTGCCCCTGGACCCTTGTGGTTCAATGGCCTTCGCACCCTTGATACCATAACAAGTCTATAGTACTAGAAATCATAACATCATCAAATAAGTATGCACTCTACACTTATCAACTTGTTTGATGGATTAGTATGATTTCTTCTTTGATTATAAAGAAAATCCTATTTCACTTAAATAGCCAGTAGACACTAAAATCACTAACACATTATGCAAATGATTAGACAAAATAAGATATCGAGACATTTTCAAGTGTCTAACGTAAAGTTAAATCTCCTTTAGACATTAATACATTAATATGGATCGGAGATCATTCTTAACTCGTATTACTTGGCCATCACGGGCACAACAATACTAGTAAGTTGTACATTGAAAGGAAAAAGTGTTAAATGTAGAAAAATTAATACAAATATATAAAAACCCTACCTCATCAATTTGTAATAGAATTTGAAAGTAGTTATGTTAATATTTAATCGGATACATATGTTATACAGGCAAACAAAAAGTAGTTTATCCAATATAATTTCACATATTTTTCTATTTCTATCTCTAAATCAAATGTATTATTTGAAGAAAGAGAAACTAACGTTATGGCAACAAATTGGAATATTACTTCATGTAACTCGTGGTGATTGTGGACCTACACATACAACCTTGCACTCTATATAAACTCAAGCTCTTGAGACAACGCCTGCATTGATCGATTTACAACTTAGTCAAGACCACTTCGAGCTCGATTGGACTAGATCGAGAACCTTTCACGAGGCGAGTTCCATGCACGATGAAGCATGAGCAAACAATTGACATGCCGAACACTTCTAGTGTCTCCCTTGTATATGATCCATTTGGTAACATACATATGTCTCTTCTTCTACCATATATATACAAAAAATGTGTAAATCATGGATACCTTTATAGTGTTCATGGGTGAAGCAACTTGCTTAGGCTTCTAGAAAAAAAAGAGCCCTCGTTGGGCCAAGTCTGATATGTATTTAGGCTTAGTTGCTTCACCTATGAACACTAAAAAACCGGTCCTGCTCGGATGGGAGAAGTCCATCTAAAAACTTTTGACGGGCTTATGCCAACTAAAGATTTATTATCTAGTCATAAATTTTCTAAAAATAAAAAAAGCATTAGGTCATAAAAGAAAAAAGTTGTGAAATTTATGATGGAAAGCTTAATCTAAAATTTCTTTTGTAAAACTGATGCCAACTTTACTATTTAGGTGGTGGTGTTTTTTTTTTTTTTTTAAAATTTTCTTTTACTGAAACTAACAAAAAAACTTGTTTATAAAATGATATAAGAGCATTCATAATAGGTTCTTATAATCATCCCCATCTCTAAATTTTAATAAAAATTGAAAAATTGTGTTATTAGACTTTTATAAATATCCCTCATTTATTGTTTTAATAGTTTTAGTGAGCGAAAGAAAAAAAAAATATTAGGAATACAATAAATACATTATATAATTGAAATATGAATAAATATAGGGAATGAGATGTGTAAGATTTTAAAAAAGGGATTTTTACATATTTTCTCTTCTTAAGATCTTAAATTACATATTTCCCCAAGGCACAAAATTAATTACATATTTCTCAATTCTAATACACATATATTACATATTTATCTATTTTATTTAAATTAACCTATCAAATGACTATTATATCTTGTTCTTACTAAGAAATTTTTACGTATTAATATTTTGTTATTATAATTGTTTGAACCTTTTTGCAATTGTGTTTTGTATTTGAAAATATAACTTGGATTACGATGATTATTGTTTTGAAATGAACTTTTGTATTTGAAGTTATAATTATATAGTTTTTCTTTATATAGAGAACTCAAACTTAAGGAAATATGTGTTTGATGTTCTTAAAAAAAGAAATACGTAAATATAACTTAGTAAAATTATGGATACAATAGCCATTCAAGAACTAATTTTAATAAAATGGGTAAATATGTAATATATATGTTTTAGAAAGAGAAAATATTAATTAATTTTTTAACTTAGGTTAATATGTAATTAAAGAGTTTAGGAAGGAAAAATATCTAAATGCTCCTTTTAAAAGTAAAAAGATAAATTTAAGAAATGTTGATTTTTAGTCAAATTATTGGTATGAGAATGGGTAACTAAAGAGTTAAATGTTTTTTTTTTCTTGTTTTGTTTTATCACAAACACTTAGTCCCAATCACTTATAATTTAAGCCACACTCTAGCCATCTTAATTACTTTACTCCCATGTTTTTTCCAACTACTACTTCACCCACCTAACACTACAAAAAAAAAGCCGGCTTGTGATGAGCAATATTTTCAGAATCGGATCGGACGTCGAACCGGATGCTTTACTGTTTTGGTGGTCGGATCGGATTTAAGAACCTGATGACGTCATAATTATATATATAGTATATTATATATATAGTTATACATATAATTTAATATAAGTAATTTATGTGTGTATTTTATAGTTATATATAAACTTTAACAATAATCTTATGTCCAACATACTAATTTATTGTTCAACCGCTCGTTTTTACCCATTAGAATCCAAAAAAAAAATAATTAAAAATCCGATCCAACCACTGGTCCGGTTCCCGGTCCGACCACCGGTTCGGGACGAACCGGCTGGTCCAACCCCTCCAAAACCAACTGGTCTGAACCGGTTCGGCCAACCCTCCTATTCCCGGTCGGACCGGTTTGACCGACCGGTCCGAACCGGTTTCGAAATCATTGGTGATGAGGAATCTATAGGAAGTTTCGCGATGAAGGTAATCACTAACAGATTCTAGACATCGATAACCTACACCCAGTCTTCTAGTAGTGTAAATGTGATCGTCTACACCACCATTGCTCAACCTTTAAGCACTGCCATACAATGGTATACAGCTCCATATATCAACTATTTAAATTTTCTTGCTTCTTCTCTATTGAACATATATTTCTAACTTCTTTTTTCCATCGACACCATTGTTGATGTATCATTACAGCCATATTATCAGAGTCACGAAAAAATTAGCAACATAAATCATTAATCGTAGGAGAAATCAAAACAATTCATTCAACAAAGGAAAAACCCAAATAAAACTAGGTTTAAAACTTAAGATGAGCATCACGCCAACTACGTGCTAAAAGTCAAAACATTAGCAATGTTTCAAATTGGTTAATCCTCATTATCATCGACATGATGAATCACCCGATCAAAATGTCTCAGATGAGGTAATACTTATTGATTGAATTGTTGTGGTTGAATAAAACAAATTAATTTCAAGGACTTAAATACCTATAACTAGTATAGGTAAGTAAGACTCGTTTCCATAAGAAATCTATGTGTCATGCTTGAATACCTTAGAACTAAAACACAAATGAGAATACTGAAAAACAAATATTTTTGAGTTTTATTTTAAGATGAAAAATAAATTGAATGCAAATATTTTTGTGTAGTGCATGGGTGGTACACACAACATACAAATGTGTGAGAGGGTGTCGGAACCCCACCGCCCTCACCATTATCACAGACGACAAAAAGCTCTAATAGGAAAAAAATTAAAGGATCTCGTATGCAAAGCATGGGTTGTACACGCAACATACAAATGTGTACAACCACTCTTTATGCAGTTTACAAATTAAGATATAGATGATATATTTAAATTAACTATTTTTAAGCATAAGATATTTTTGCTTAAAAATTAATTCTTTTTGTTGCATTTTGACGGGCTACGTTTTATTGTATACACACACCAAGAAAGAAGAACACGAATATACGTTACTAAAAAACCTTTTAGAGTTATAATCTTAGTTAGTTTATAGCCTTTATTCAATAGATTGATGATGTTGGAAACAGATTTGATAAAAAAACAACTAAATGGATATATGCTGAACGATATATACTGAACAACTTATCTTAAAACTTTGTGCCTTTAACACTTCAACCATCTTTATCTGATATGTTTCACATGTGAAATTCTAGATTAACATCTTCATTCTCTCCCTTAAACTTAAACTAGGCCTAATGAACTAAATTTGTTTTTTTTGTTTTTTACTTCGGATCCCAGCTGCATAATGACATACTCATTGCAATTATAACATCTAATGAGACTTTATCCCAATTCAGACTTTGCTCTCTTCGATTTTCATTATATCGAACCTCTGATCTCTACCTTAGAACATTGACGGTTATTGATTATTGAACCTCATCCATACTGATAATTATCATATTCATCATTTCTTGATCTCTGTTGCATTTCTTATCAAGTCATGTAGACTCATCCTTTTGAGCTAAATTTGCTTCTTTTTCTGTTTTTTTTTTACTTGGGCACACAGCTGCATAATGACATACTCAATTGTAATTATGATATCTAATGTGTTTATCCAAATTCATACATTGCTCCTTTTGATTTTCATTGTATTGAATCTCTGACCTCTACATTAGAAACATTGACAATTGTCTTGATTATTGAACCTCATCCAACTGATAACTATCAAATTTATCATGATCTTTGTTGCCCGTCAGTTTTTGAGAACAACACTTTGCTTTAATCCTGATTGTTGGTTTGGTCTTGCATTCTAGTATGTACCTCATTAGCTTTTAAGTGTCCTACTACTTCTTCAATGACATTGTATCGAGATCTAAATACTGCTAGATCAATGTCACTATTTGCAAGAACTTAGGCAAACCAAAGTTGTGAAGTTTTATTATAGTGATCACATCATATTCTAGATTTGATCCAAGGTCTCAAAACTTAGCCACTATATGATGAATCTTTTCTATGAACTCGACGATTGAGTATTTTTCTTTCATCTTTAACATTTTCAGTTCACTTCTTAGGGTTTGTAAACAACCCTTTTGCACCCTTTTAGCTTCAAGAAACCAAACTCGAATCGAGTCCCAAACATCCTTTGCATCCTTATATGTTGCCACGTGAAGTATAATATGTGAAGTAAATAATTAACACCTTAGCATTATGTTTTGTAATTACTTTGTAGGAAATAAAGAAGAGTACTTAAACTTGGTGGTTCCATTATATGAAGCATCAATCACGGGTGACTGGAAAACTGCAAAGATAATCTTCGATGAACGCAGAGATATGGTACGGGTTGGCCTCGGTAAGAGACTTGGCACAGCACTTCATGTGGCAGTGACGGCAAAAGAGAACAAGTTCACATTAAATTTTGTGAAGAATCTTGTAAATATGATGACAAAGGAAGAGTTGGAGCTTAAAAATAAACATTCCAATACTGCGTTTTGGATAGCATGCGCATGTGGAAGAAAGAACATGGTTAAGATTATGATGGAAAAGAATCGCGACCTTCTACATATTCGTGGTAATAATGCAAGTTTGCCATTGTGTGTCGGGGCCAAGGAAGGAACAAGCGACACAGTAAAGTTGTTATACAGTATTTCTCAGAATACGACTAGCGATCATTGGACACATGACGATAGGCGTTTGACACTCACTTATTGCATGGAGCGTGACTTCTTTGGTGCGTAATTTGACCACTCAGAGAATTCACATTGGGTTTCTTGATCCTCAATCACATTTAATATATCTAAATTTGTTCTTCTTTCAAAAATCTTCTGCATCACATTCCTCGTATCTAAATATGCATTGTGTGGTTATCACATGATCACACAAACTAACAATCTATTATCTATATACACTTAAACACCAACCTCCTGTAATTAAAAAAATTATAATTTACAAGAAGTTATTGATGTTGAAGTATATTAATTACCTTAATTAAAGAAAAGAAAGCATTTTAAGTCTTTAAACATCGATCAATTGCTTGCTTTAAGAATACAAGCACTAATGCTTAATATAAGGTATTCTTCAATTACCCTGAAGTATTAGGTTCTATTTCATTATATTTGTATGTCGTATGTTTCCTTAACGTCATATCATTAAGAGGTTGTCATATTATATTTTCTCTAGATGTTGCGCTCCGAATTGTGAAGGACTACCTAGAACTTGCTTCGGAGGTGCATCTACTTAAGATTTTGGCTCGAAAGCCTTATGCAATTAATAAAGTGGAAAAAAATCTAATCACGAGAATCATAACACCATGTAAGATAACGTTAGGTATGTTTATAGATACATGTCTCTTAATTAATCAGCGTTACCGTAGAGCATTTGATATTTCCTTATTTTGTTATGTGTTTTAGCTGCTTGTAGATTTTTCGGTATGGAACTACAACTTGGAGCTGAAGAAGAACCCGATGCACTAAAATTACTAAAAATCATATGGAAGCATGCTAGTAGAACATCAATGTCCATTGAGGAAATTCAGGGTATGGGAATATTATTTGTTGCTGCAAAAAGAGGCAACACCAAATTTATAGTTGAGTTGGTTCGAACCTATCCTGATCTTATGTTTGATAAAAATAAATACGGGCTCACTATGTTTCATGTAGCTGTTATGCATCGTCATCATGGTATCTACAACCTGTTGTATGAGATAGGTGACCCCGCGAACATATGCATATTACATGACAAGTCTGGCAATAATATGCTTCATCTAGTCGGGAAGACTTCAAAGGCGATGGCATCTAACACGTATGGGGCATCTCTACTAATGCAACGAGAGCTATTGTGGTTCGCGGTAACATGTCCCCAAACTTCTTAATTAATTAGTCTATGAATTAAATAGTAATTCTAATGTTCCTATAACTCAAAATGTTATCAAATAATCACGATAAATCACAGCAGGTAATGTGATAACATAAACATAAAAATGGGTTCATTTGCAAAACATTTTTGAAACGTGGTGTCTTTTTGTCTTGTAAAAATGAATTCTTCCATGACTTAATACCTAAATAGCGAATTCAAATGGTGGAAAATGAAAAACAAAATAGTATTCAGTTGTTTTAAAACATATTCACTTTTAAATTTTTTTTGGACTGTTTTTTTTAATATATAATTGTGTAAACTTGATTTTTAATAAAATTTGTATTGTAACGAAGTAAAATATGCCTGAAACAATGATATATTTTGCAAGAATGCATCGTTCAATTCAATTTATGGCTTATGAACGAGTTCGATCGTTCACAAAATGTAACCAAGCTATTGAATATATTGCGCAACAAATGAAGAACATATATACTTGTCTTGATTGGAACTTAGCACGTTCCATACAACACTAGATAGAACTAGAGGAAATTATAATGAGTACTTATGGTTGTATATTGTGATTTATGTTGTAGCATGTTTATGACATAATGCCACCTTATATGAGGGAAGAGAAGAACAAACGTGGTCAAACGCCGTATGAGTTATTCACTAAAGAAAACGAAGAACATGTTTCCAATGGATTAAAATGGATGAAAGACTGCATGGTTGTTGCCACACTTATAGTCACCATTGCATTTGCTGCAGCCTTCACGGTTCCAGGTGGAAACGAAGAAGAAACCGGGCTTCCCTTTTTCATTCATCGACATATCTTTTTGGTTTTTGTTATTGCAGATGCCATTTCTTTGTTCTCTTCCTCAACTTCACTTCTAGTATTCTTATCTATCCTCATATCTCGTCACCAACAAGCTGAATTCCTTAAATCTTTACCGACAAAGCTGATGGTAGCGCTACTATCACTTTTCATCTCTGTAGCCGCAATGATGGTGACTTTCAGTGCTAGTTTCTTTGTGCTATACCACAAGGGGTTAAAATGGGTACCTATCCTTATTGCTACATTTGCTACTGTGCCAATCATTGTGTTTGCAGTATTGCAATTTCCTCTTTTGGTGGACATGTTTCGCTCCATGTATGATTCTCACTATCTCTTTAAACCCAAGAAACCTATGCTTTACACCAAAAAACCGAAGTTACATTGACTCTACTTATTGGCGTATCCCACGCATAACTAAACGGATAGGTTTTAAAAGATGTTGATGTGCCCTTAGATGAGTTATGAATGCATTTCATTTTACAGCTTACCATGCATGTATTGTTGATATGTGTTGTTTATCAAATCCACCTTTACCTTCATGCACCGCGCTACTACAAGTGTATAGCTAATTAATCATTCTTGTAATCACACTATATTTATAAAACATAATCAGAGTTAATTCTAAATCATAATGTTCATATATTTGTTAGCCAATTTTTCGGATGTATCCGATTAACCATAGGATTTTAATATTGGAACGCGGTGTTTTGGAAAAAGAACTTTAAGACTCAGGTTACATCATGTTGATTGGTGGTATGAAACAAGAGCATGGCAAATTGAATGGTGTACATGTTAATTTAAAAACTCAGGTTACATCATATTGATTGGTGGTATGCGAAGTCAAGGTGTTAGGGCTGCAATTCAACGATGAGTATGACGGGCGGTTTGAATTTCTTTCATCTTCTTCTTCCATCTTCTTGATCAATTCAGATACAAAGACTACTTGATGTTAGTGAGGTTTCTGAATGTTTGTTTCCCATTTTCTCTTTCTAGCTTCTGTGGTCTTTGAAAAGCTTTGGGTTAAAATATGTTGTTTCTTCTTATAAATGCGATTGTGCATTTATTTATAAAGTTTTCATCTCTAAACTTCATTTGTTGAAATAGTCTTAATCTAAATTATGATTTTTATATACTTGTTGCTTGCTGCGCATATCATATGAAGACAATCAAGTCTCCTTGCTACTCCACGAATTAAGTTATGTGGTAATGCACTTTTTATTATCAAGTTTAAGCGTCTTGATGCTTTTGGTTAGATCTATATGTTTGGGAAACAATGAATTGTAAAGTTTATAAAACCATAATTTTCAAATCTTGTAAACATTAGCATTACTCATACGTAAAATACACACACATATATATAAATCTTGGAAATAAAAAAAAATATTCGGGTTAATGTGATTGACTGGATTCTCACAAAAGCAACCCAAATATCAACTAAAAAGTATAAGAAGTAATTTCAACCATTCATCTTATTAATCAATGATTGAGATCAATATGTAGAAAAACATTTATTAGATGGATATTTTAGTAATAATCACTTTTGTTGACTTTTTGTAAGTTTCTTTATTTTTTTAAACGTTCATACTTTTATGTACAATATTATTTTTTATTAAAATTACACCATATAAGCGAGTATTTTTTTATCTTTAAAACGAGTACAGTATTGTTATATAAAAAGATAATAATGTTTTTATGTTTTTAAGTTCATATCTCGTCATTGTGTCTTTTATCGCAAGTCATTGTGTTTTTTTGTTAGTTATTGTGTTTTTCTAAATGTTATTGTGTTTATCTAAAATGATGAATTTAAAAAAAGTATAAGGGTAAATAACATTATTGTGTATCTCTAATATGTTAAACATAATAATAAATTAACAACTAATTAATCTAATATAATAAAAACAATAACAAAATAACACAATGTCTCATTGTGTTTTTTTATCGCTATAATGTAATCTTGAGCATCATGAGTTTTGAAATATACATTAATGAAATGACATCATTGTGTACTTTTAATTATAAAACACAGGTATAGATAATAACAAGAAGTTATATGATGTATAAAAAACAATGACAAAAATAACACATTGCGTTAGTTTTAACACTATAAGCTTTGATAAATATATTGGTGAAAATATATCATTATGCACTTCTAATTGTAAAACATAACGACATATAACAAGTTTATATAATATATAGAAACAATGATAACAACAACATAAAATAATCTAAAACGTAAAGTACAATGATGAATACATATGACAAATGATATAAAAGATATGACATAATGAAAGTATATGACACAATGAGATGATATATTAGACATAATGACCAAAATTAACTTCTCTTTTTAAAACAATAGAACGATACGTGTCAAGTCCACAATCCTTTTTAGACTTTTTAGATTAAAATTATTTTTACTATGACCATACCCTTATAATAATTGGGTTCGCTTTAATGTAATAATCGAATTGAGTTGTTCGGGTTTGTCCTTAATCGGGTTCAGATTGATTTAATTCGGTGTTCGGTGTTCGGGTAAAAATCAAACCCCTAACTCTAACAACCTCAATATTTTAAGATTATTTTACATCAAAGTCCATATTTTAATATAAATAAAAGGATACCGTGTTAATTATAAGATGTTTACGTGCAATGGATTGGAGCTAACGTCACTCTAACAACCTCATTATTAATTATTTTACATCAAAGTCCATGCTTAAATATAAATAAGAGGATACCGTATCTATCTATTACATAATTAATTAATTACTAATTAAGTATCTGTCTATCTATCTTAATCTAAATCTAGATTAATAAATCCAAATTTAAATCTAATCTAATCTAAATCTAGATCTAACCTAATCTAACCTATATAATAAATCACTAACTCTAGCGCCACATGTCGAATTCCTAGAGCTCCACTGTTTAATTTTCCCGCCCAAATGAGTGTATTGCATTTGCCCTAAGAGATTTATTTTATTTCTTTCAAATTTACTGAATAGATCAACAATCTTTGCACAAATCTTAAATTTCATTTTAATTATCGAGCCAGTTAAGTCTAAGATTCACGATTCTCATTTTTGATTAATTTTGTTTTCGAAATCTGTTCATCTAACACATTGACTTGATTTCTTTTATTTTGGAAATGAAATCAGCTCACCAAAATTCCATTGATTTCAAATATATGTCGAATTGAAGAACGATGATAAAGCCATTTATAAGGGTACCTAGATCAGTTTACAATTTACTTCTTAGTTGTTGTTTGCAATTTTGTTAATATCACGGTGCGTGTTGTGTTTTTGCAAATTACTTCTCTAATTATATCATCATGTTTAGCATTATACATTTGTAAATTTTAGGGAATTCTATCAAAATGGTCAAAGTTGACTAACTTTCTACCAAAATGGTCATGAATCTTCAACATACAAGTCATCTGGTCATGGATGATGCATCCAATCCCAACCGTCCATTTTGATCATTTTCAACAACACATTTGGCATAGAAAGGTAGGTAATTCCGCCCGTGGCAGGCGACGAAGCAAGCCATATGTAAAGTTACAGGCTAAGTCACCCTGTATCATACGTCAGCCAGCCTTACGACACGTTAGCATCCATGTTTATGTAACTGATGAGCTAACGAACACTTATGGGCTTAACGGGCGCTAGAAAGGGTCGCCCTCAGCCCATGGTGTTGCCTTAGCCGACTTGTAGGCTAAGCCGGATAAAAAAAATGATCAATATTGAAGTTATAGATTTTCTTAGTTTACCTTGATAGTTTCTTTTTCTTCAAAGTTATTAAAAACCTACTTAGTTTTTTATTAAAACTTTACACTCAAACCTTCAAGGATTTTTTAAAACTAGCCATAACATTTTTATTTATTTTTCTTTCAAATTGACTATCTACTTATTTTTTTTTCTTAAAAAAATTTACATTTAAACCATCATCAAAACTTTTTGATGGCTAATACTAACATATAATTTGTCAGGATTAAACCTTTTAAATTTTATAACCTCATCGCATAACACAGGTCACTCCCAGTAGTGCTTGAAATAATTTTATGGATAGTCATGTAATATGTCTAAATTACATTTTTATTTTTCCAATTAAGAAATTATATGTTGGTAGTCATTGTTCGATCAAACGTAATAAAGACGGTATTTAATGTCAATAGGCGTTAAAATTTTTGTAAGCATTTGTAAAATTTTCAAAATACACTTGCTATTAAAAACTAAATAAATTAAATTTATGAAATTTTAAAATCCATCCCACACATGTTATCGCTCTTCTTCGTTTCGCTGATTGCCCCCCCTCTTTGCGCAACTTCGCTCATCACCATGTCTTACACCATACTCTGACTACCATGATTGGCATGCGAACACGACCAATGAGTCGCCTGCGTGGCATGCGGACACGAATGCAGCTCCAAAAACCCGGGTTCGCGAGAGGTCCTTTTTTTCTACTGAAATCGTTACAGCAGAAAGGATTATTTTCGAATGCGGACAATTAATAACATTACCAAAATGACGAATATACTGTCAAAATAACATTGTAACCAGCGAATATTCATATATATATACACATATATATATATATATATATATATATATATATATATATATATATATATATATATATATATATATATATATATATATAATATAGGGAAGGGATCAAATGAAAACCACACTTATAATTAAAAACCATGAAAACTCCTATCAACCAATCAAACTTTTTTCTATTGATTATTTTATTTTTATTTAAAAGGTTAATATGGTAATTTTAACACCCTTTTAATTATAGTATATTTTTAAAATTCTGATTTCACTCCTTATTTATTAACTAATTTTCTCATCATCTTTATCATCTCATAATCTCACTCAATTTCATCTCCAAACCTAAAAACTCTCCCAAACGACAGAGATGGGTGGTTCAGGTGTGTGTCTCTTGCCTCCACAGAATACATATGCTAGAGTCCTTTTAATTTTTTTTTATTTTGTTTACATCTTCTGTTTAGTAGTCAACATTGCCACCTTGAAATAATGATCACATATCCAATTTATCATTTTAAAGTTTCTGTTGAACGAAGGAATTGTTTCTTAATATTTAATTTGAAGTTGAAGCTAGTGCTTTTTAAAATTTTTTATTACTTTCTTGTATGATTATTAGTTTTGGCAGACAATAGATTTTTAGGTTTTGTTTGTGGTGTGGAATTAAAATAATCCATTTCTATTTATGTTGCCATATCTTTTTGTATATAAACTAGCATACAATCAAGTTGATTTTCAAAAGATTCAATTCTAGTTTCGAAATTAGTTTTCTTAAGAACCTAAAGTTTAAGTCAACTTCGGTTTGTTTATTTAAAAAATATAAAACGGTGATTATTTGTTGATATGTTTACAGTGAGTTGAAAGTGAAGACGATGAACTCAAAGATAACAACAATGATAGGTCAAAGAAGATGATGCAATGACGAGTTAAGAAATTATCAAAGTGTTTTATTTTGAATGCATAACAATGATGTTACATACACGTAACACCAATGTTACTATACGTAACAGCGATGTTACATATACGTAACAGCGATGTTACATATACGTAACAGCGATGTTACATATACGTAACAACGATGTTACATATATGTAACATTGTTGTGTAACATATACGTAACACTCTTGTTAAACGTTTGTAACAACATTTGTTTATTTTTAATTTGTTCTTATGTTTTGGTACTCGTCTACATATATGTAAATTTGCACATTCAATAAAATGTTTTGTACTTGTTAAATGTGTTTTACATATACGTAAATAACAATGGTTGCATACATGTAGCATGATTTATCAATATGGTTTAGATGGTGAGAAGATTTGATATCTATTTGATAGTGAAATTAAAGTTTGATTAGGTTACGTATAGGTAACACCATGTTTCATATATATATATATATATATATAGATATAGATAGCATATTATTACGTATACGTAACACTGTGTCACATACCAAAATTGACCGCCATTTAACATGGTTACATATATGTAGCTATATTGGTGTTCATGTGTTTGTGTTCTTAACTTTAGTTATATTCAATTTATAAGATTTAGAAAATTTTGTATGATTTGATGTTTAAATTTGTTAAAAAATGTTAGTAGAATAAAGTAAGAGAGAATAAAAGATTTGAGGTAAATGAAGAGAGAGGAGAGAGAGTGTGTGTCACACCCCAACAGATGGCGGAAACATCGGGGCGCGAGAAGTGATAGATTGTTCAAAGACATCATAGCACTAAAGTGATAATAAATTAAGATTGAAATTTCATTTCTATTCATCAACATAACATTACAATGTTTCAAATAAACATACTACAATTTTGAGGAATACAAGTCTAAAACAAACATAATAAAATGATAGATTTGGTGTGTTTCTAAGTCTACCTAATTGAATTTTTTGATAAAGCTTCAAGCATTTCCTGCAACATGTATAAAATATTGGTCAACATATGAATATGTTGGCGAGCATATAAGTTTGAATACATAGCATAATAGTGAGCAAAAATCTCAATTCAACATGGATAAAGTATACTAAAGTTTGTACATTCCTAGCATGCAAAGCTAATAATCAAACCAAAGTGTCTACTAGCGTAATCTTAGCATTAAAAATGACCAAGACCGTAAAGATTGAATAACTTAACATAGACCCATCATAATAGGGCGGATGTGCTAGTCCTATAGCGCTATACATGTTAAGGGAGGTTTAGATTGCTTGCAAGATAATGTATTCACAAATAGTATAACAAGTAAGTATGTTTGTATGAATTGAGTTTTAGAATGATTTTGATTGAATAAATAATTAAGTGTATTTGATAATTGATACATGTTGCAACCCAAATAGTGTTAAAACAAAATGGGTGAAGTATGACTCACGGTTTGGCGATTAGAATCCACAAGGATAGATGAATGAGTTTAAAGGATTGAGTCACCAAAGTCACCCTAAAAGATAAACAAAGTGTGTAAGTTTAGGATTCAAAGTTTAAGATGTAGCAATTGGAAAGTATATGAAAATTACAAATATGAGAGTATATGAAAGTATATACTACTTAGACACTTAATTGGACACCATGTAACGTGTGTGTTCTTTATGAGTATTAGTCACTCATTGGAAGTCCAAAATAAGGAATCATAAGATTAGTATAATGTCTATCTTAACACGTAACATTCAACCATGGTTTGATTGATGTTACGGTTTGGTTTTGACTAAGTATTATGTAGATATAAATATAATTCATGCATTAGAGGTAGGGTAATCCACAAACCTCAAGTGTTATGTTCATATAAGTCATGTATTAGAGGTGGGGATATCCACAAACCTCAAGATTGTCACCATTGCGTAAAATCTCCACATAAGGGTGATTCGGATGGTCATGAGTACATAACGAAAGTACTAAAGTAAACTTACTAGTTTGACTAAGTTTTCAAGTGGGGTATGGTGGAAAGCTTAGTTGTAGAACCAAGGTTCAACATCACCATTTCATACCATAACACAAGCCTTTCAACATTGGTTGGAGGCCCGGTTTGGTTTCATCCACTTCTTGATTTGTAGATCACTTAGTGTTTTGTAAAGATGAAAAAAATAGGGTGTAAAAGCCTTAAAATTTCTGGAATATAACTTCAACACAAGCCTTACAACATTGAAGTTGTTGGTGACTTGGTTTAGTATGCAAAAGGCTTATAAAAAGACAAGAGAAAAAAAAATAAAACATGTATGAAAGAATCAAGTAAAAAAATTTCCAACTTGGACCTCAAAAATGGGAGTTTACCATACTTGTTCACCTTGGTGACTAAGTGGTTATTTCCTAGAGGTTGTTCCAAGTGGTAAACAAGATAGAAGAAAGAAATAAAAAAAAATTAAAAAATTAAAACTCACAAGTTGTTCTTGAATATTTCTTGCAAAAAGATGAAATTCTTGGATGGAATGTGAGAGTTTAAGAGAGAGTTTAGAGTGATAAAAGTGATTAGAGAGGGATTTTGGTTAGTATTTATAGATGAAAATTATGGTTGAGCATTAAAGAAAGTAGTTGGGGAGATGAGTGGAGGGAAAATTCAAAAGTTTTAATTTTAACCCCTTAACTTATTTTATTTATTAATTTGCATCATAAACTCATGATTAAGCATGTTTTGAGTATTTTAACATATGAACCATAAAAAGAAAACTTATAAATAACTTTCCAAAAAATATAAGTCCTGATAAGTTGCTCAGTTTTGCGTTAAAATACGTATTCGTAATTGTTTAAGCGTTGCACAAGCATATAATCAACAAAAATGATATAAAAAGATATTTTCACTATGATCAAGTCTACAAGGATTGAACAAGGAGTAATATTACATTTAAAAATAAATAAATAGAAAATAGGGAACGTTACAGTGTGTGATTTTAAAATTTTAATTAATTAAAAAAGGGTTTCCATATAATTTGTATGTGTTTGGTCTATTATACCCTTAAAACCATTTAATTAAATCCTTTAAACATCATTTAATTAAAAAAATACCATTAATTAATCTTCACCATAGATAAAAAAGATCAATGGCTATAATATGTTTTTTTTGGTTTTCAATTATATTGTGGTTTTCAATAGAACCCTCCCCTATATATATATATATATGTGTGCGTGCGTGCGTCCGTCCGTGCGTGCGTGCGTGCGTGCGTACGTGCGTGCGTGCGTGTGTGTGTAGGGGAGAGTTCAAATGTTAACCCTCATTTGTTTCGATAACCGTGTAAACTTTTTAATATCAATTAAAATCATTACTTTTTATGTTGAAATAATATTATTACACATATGCACAAATATGTTATTTATAAATATGTGTAAATTCCCAGGAGTAAAAAAGTTTACACTAGTGTAAGTTACACTTACATATCATAAATATTTACGTAACCTATAGTGGCATACGTGGTTTATGACATCATTGGCGAAATTAGTGGGGATCAATATTGAAAACTTTTGCATTGATATTCTCTCTGCGGAAAAAATAACGTCAATACGATAATAAAAATAAGCACATCATAATGTTGTGGTGCTAACTGATACATAAACGTTGATAACAAAAAGGTTGTGCAAATATAAACATTATGTTTTGAGTTACAAAAATATGTTCGATGAAGGTTGTGTTAAACTTTAGACAATGTGACATATTTTTTGCGACTTAATTTTCAGTAAAATCTATATCGAAATGTAAATAAAAATAAACATACCGCACTTATACATCCAGATTTAGAAAAAAATATGTATTAAAAGTTGAAAGTGTAATTATTTTATCAAATAGAAAAACAAAAATGCATCCAATAGCACATTAATCGAAAAAAAAAAATTTATTCTTACACAACCATTTTGCACAATGTTCACACCTAACTAACATCGAATGAAGTTAGTTGACTTTGTTTTTCACCTTTTCTTTAAACAGCCACTCACCCCTTATATAAAGGTATAAGTTGTGTATGTAAATTATAATTTGTAGCAACCAACATATATGGCAGGTTCAACCATGATGAGGGATGACCATACAATTCATATTCAGAATATGTCTCATGGCTCCACTCCATATATATGTGGTACTGTATATCTTCTTATATCATATGTACATATTTTCTTATATCCTATATGAAAATAGGAGATTAATAAACTCTAATAACATTTAAGGCAATGATTTAAGCAAAACTCACATACATATATTATAAGATGATTTATTTGTTTTCATTAACTTCTATATGTATTTAATAATGTTTACTCGAGACTAAGAAATAGCATTATATGTTGTTCATTTTTACCAGACATAGCACCGTAAATAAAAGGAGCAATTACATATTTTCCCTTCTAAACTTATGAAATTACATATATCTTAAGACATACTTAAAATGCATACACTTTATGCATTGAAACTTATGTTTTTTAGATATATGTAATTTTTTTTTTGTGAAGAGAGGGATATATATAATTTTCCCAAATATAAGTTGGTTCCATTTTAATACGATTTGGAGAGATATACTGTTATAACTATTACTTTTGACATGTGACAGGAGTACATTTTTTACTTTTTAGAAATTTTTAAGTCATTTTTCTTTCACGACGAGTCAAGTCAAATTTCAACCGTTATTCCTTTTCCTTCCATAGACTTCCGTGAAGGGGAACACATATTTCCCATTTCCTAAACATTTTAAAATTTCAAGTTAATTAAATAAATGGTTCATATAGTTTAGACAATGTACAGATTTAAGTACTAACAAAAAAAAGTTGTAAGGTTGACTTTTACGGTTTCAAATCATGTAATAAGTTTAAGGTTTATAACTAACTTACGTTAAATTATCTAGTAACTTGAATTGAAATGTTCAAATTATATTTTGACCATTTTACACTCATGTAACTATTTCTACTCAAGGATTATTTTTGAAAAATATATAAAAAAAATAACTTAATCAACATAAACCCCCACCCCATCGCCTGTTTGAGTTTACAAGTTTGAGTATTGCGGTTTTTATTTCACAATGAGTTTAAGGATTATAACTAACTTAAGCAAAATTATGTAGTAACTTGATTGAAACGTCCAAACTATACTTTGACTATTTTACACTCATGTAAGTATTTCTACTCAAGGATTATTTCTTAACATATATAAAATATAAGTAAATCAACATAGCCCCCCACCCCACCTACATTACAGAGTTTAGTAAAAAATTAAGAGTGATCCTAAATCAAATCGATTGATTTTTTTAAAATAAATCATTTTATTCACAAAAAATCCACAAAAATCAATCATATGAGTTAATGTGACACCACGTCGCGTCCCAATACGAATAGCATTAGAGTGAAACTTTCTTTCAATTTTTTGACCTTAGAAAGATTAAAGTTTAAAAATGCCCAATAAACCAATTTGGTGGTAAGTGTTGTGATCTCAAATCGAAAGATTGTTATAGTCCTACAATGGGTTGGTACGTGGTAGTGATCGAGTACTATTTAACATTATGTTTTTGTGATTTCTTGAAGAAAGTAGAGAAGACTATTTGAAATTCATTGTTCCACTATATGAAGCTTCCATTACGGGTGACTGGGAAACTGCAAAGGTCATCTTTGACGACCGTAGCGATATGATACGTTTTGGTCTTAATGAGAATCTTGACACCACACTACATGTGGTAGCGACATCCGAAGAGACGGAGCATACCATAAATTTTGTGAAGAATCTAGTAAAACGGATGGAAGCCGCTGAACTAGAACTACCAAATAAAAATAAAAACACTGCCTTTTGGATAGCATGTGGGTTAGGAAATATGAAAGCGGCTGAGATTATGATGAAAAAGCATGACAAGTTGTTGAACATTCGTGGTGTTGATGGACTTTTGCCATTGTCGATGAGTGCTTTAAATGGGCAATACAGCATAGTGAAGCATCTTTACAACGAATATAAGAAGCCAAGTGTCAAACAAATGACAAGTGATGACAAGATTTGTGTACTCTTGCATTGTGTGAAGAGTGATATGTTTGGTAAGGACTAAGGAGTTCTTCTCTACATCACACTATCATGATGGTCCTTCGATCTATCTACACAAACCGGGCTGGGTTCAAACTGATTTGGTTTTTAGCAAACAAAAAACACCCGGGTTTGACCCGATTAGGGTAGGGTCAAAACCGGTTGATTTTTTTTATCTTTAAAATAATTTATTCTTAAAGCTAATACAAAATTTATTTAAAACTAACTTAAAATCAAACAACTATTATATTAAAACTAAACTTGAAACTAATAACAATACAAATAAACTTGAAATCAAACAACTTTATTGATTTAAATTAAAAAAAACAAATAAAAAATTTATTTAAAATACAAATTTATTCGTCTTTGTCGTTTTGGGTGCCTATGCATTGAGATAAATCATAAGCGACTTCTACGCCAGAGAGCGGTGAGGATCGTCCGGTTTGTACTTTTTGTTCGTGTATTTCTTCTTTAATTGGTATTTCGTTTTCTAGGTATGATTTGTCTTGTGTTTGTTCCATTGCATTTCTTTTAAACAAAAAAAAAAGTCAAAAACGCACCCCAACGGGTTGAACCAGTTTCAAATCAGGTTGGATCGGGCTTTTCAAACCGGTTTAAAAAACAGGTTACAAACCGGGTTGGGAACAAAAAATATATAATTGGTCTCAAACCGATGTTTTTTCCGAGTTGGACCCGGTTTGAGATTTTATCGATTTCAATCAGGGTCAGTTGCGGGTCGGGTTTGAGGGGCGGTTCGGGTAACCGGTTTGTCTGTGCACCTCTACTTCGATCACTTAATGTATATATTCTTGAGTTAAATACATTAATGCATTCCATTTGTTTTGGTAATGATCCTTACATTCCATTTATAAAATGGTGGGTTTGGGTTAAATTCTTACTTTAAATAAAAATGCTTACGGTTGAGTCAGAAGGTTTTTATAGTTCTGGGTTTACTCGTAAGAAAGTTGGTGGTGTGGTCCTGACTGAGGCAGGGTCGTATATCTGCCGTTAAAAAATTATGTTTTGATAGTGGTCACACCTTAGGAATCTGACTATAAAATGTTTTAGTTATGTGGTTTTCAAAATGTAAATTTGGGTCCTAAACCTATGTCCGGAAAATAATAAATATGTTAATAATCTATGTAAAATAATCAATTTACTATTTTAGTTAAAAAAAATCACATCTATACTAATAAATGATTACATGTGGTGACACATGTTATCGCCAGATTTCACCTCACAAAAACTTTCCCGTCTAAACTTCCGTTAACAAATTTTCACAAATCATGCTATATTTCTTACTTGAAGGTCATATTTTATTTTGAACGACAAGTGTCAAGTTTTTATTTTTGTTACTATCTCAATCACCACCAACCATTTCTATGGATTTTGAATCTATAATATCAATCATCTCAAACATTATTTAACCCTGTAAACCTTATGATCACAAATCCTTATTTTTATAATCGATTTAAAATAAAAACGATAGAGTTTAGGTTTTCTATTTTCATTGTTTTTTAGTTTCATATCATTAAGTGATTTCATTCATCCACAGATATTGCGCTTCATATTGTGGAGGACGATTTGAAACTTGCAGAGAATGATTTGGAACTTGTAGAGAATGATTCAAAACTTGCAAAGAAAGATTCGAAACTTGCAGAAAATGTGCATTTACTTGAAGTTTTGGCTCGGAAACCTGATGCCTTAAATAGGGTAGAAAAGAACTCAATCACCAAAATTATGAAAGCAAGTATCTTTTTATTGTAATAAAATGGTAACTAGCGATATTATATGACAATACTACTTTCATGCTTAACAAAATTTTTCGTTTTTTCTCTTTCATATTAAATAACTACATTAATTACTAATTATATTATTTAATTCTTATTTTAATTAAAAATTATTTTAAAAAAAATTAAAAAATAGATTTTTTATTAATGTTTATTTCTAGAGAAACAAATTTTTATACAAAGAAAGTTTTCTAAAACATCATACTTTTTTTAAAACAGGAAATATTTTTGACATTTTTTAAAATGTTTTATTTTGAAATGAAATGTTTAATTTATTTTTGGGAAAAACAAAAAAAAATTAAAAACAAAACTTTAAAAAGTTGATATTATTGTTTTATTACTTATAGTACTTATTAATACATAATTTAAATCATATTATTTTATAATTAATAAAATTTTATTCTACTTAATATTATATTTATTCAACTCGTGTAATACACGAGTTCACTAAAGCTAGTTAAGTGTATATTAAGATGGTGTATGCTATTGGTTTAAGTTGGTTCCATACCTAGGAATGTTTAATATTTGTTCTTAAACTAAATAAATTACAGTAAACATCTTTTACGTTTAGTTTGCACGTTTCATCCTTTCCTCTAACGGACGTTAATTTTTAACGTTAAATGGGTTATGTGCTTATCATGTGAGGGCAAAATCGACATTTTATATTTAAAAATTAAATTTTAATAAATTCTAAACCATCATCGTCATCACCACCATCTTCATCACCATAAACCACCTCATCACCCCCTATCTTCATCACCATAAACCATCTTCATCATCCCATAAACATCACTAATACCACCAGACACCATCTTCATTACCATTAACCACCTTCATCACCCCATCTTCAACACCATAAACCACCTCCATCACCTCATCTACATCACCAACACCACCAAACACCATCTTCATCACCATAGCCCACCTCTATCACCCCATCTTCATCACCATTAACCACCTCCATCACCCAACTACATCACCAACACCACCAGACACCATCTTCATCACCATAAACCATCACTATTACCGGCCAACAACCACCATCGTCACCTCCATCAACATAAACCACCATCCCCTTTATCAGATCTAAGGTTTACGAAATCAGAGATGTTATTCAGCCTTAGGTTCTTCAGTGGCGGCGAGGAAGGTGAGCTTACCGAAGGGGATGGGTGGTGGTTAGCGGTGGTCGACAGTTTCAAAAAGGGATGGTGGATCTCAGTTAGGGTTTGGGGAAGGAAGTGAGGGAAAAAATGAGAATAACAGAAAAAAAGAAGAGATAAAGAGAGAGAAATGTGTGTATTATATTTATTTTTTATTAAATAGATAAAATGATCATATCACCCTCATGTGCAAAGCACATGATTGAATTTAACTGAAAAATTTAACGTCCGTCAGAGGAAAGGACGAAAAGTGCAAGCGTTTTTAAACGTAAAATACGTTTACTGTAATTTCTTAGTTTAAGGACGAAACCTGAAATTTGTTAAAAAACTAAAGGACGAAAATTATAATTTACTCTAATATTTATATTAAACATGAAAACTTGAAATTCTTTTTGAACCAGGATTCGAATTTCAAAATTTTGAATTCAAATTCACACAGTGAATTTTGGACCGAATTTGAATTTTTGATCTTGGATTTGATTCAATCAAAATTGCAAATATAATCAATACATGTAATAATAATTTTTTATTTTTACGTATATATAATTAAAAATAGGGGTTTGTTATAGGTATACTCGATTTATTTTCAAATCTCTCTATTGCTCTCTATACATACATATAGATACAAGGAGAGAGATAGAGATAAAAGAATGTCTCAATAACAAAAATAAATTTTTATATAATCTAACCGTTTTGGTTATGAACCTGAATATGGATGGTAACTCCCGCCACTTTGAATGTACTTTTTCGTTTTTACACATCCTGAATGTTTTACACTTACATTTTACATTTTTACAAGTTGCGCTTGTCAATTTTATTTGAACTTCTCATCATTTTATTAGTTTGAAATTTTTATTTTCATCTGAAAAATTAGATTTTAATAATTCATATTATGTATTAAGGGTGAGGTTATCGTACAAAGTGTATTTTTGCTACAAAGTGTGAGAAGACACAATTAGCTTAAAAAAGTCACAAAAAATCATATCTTACAATTTAAATCGAATTTAAAAAAGTACTTCAGAGTCTCTGTTACTCTCGTCGTCCACTTTCAGAAAAAAAAATAAAAAAATTAAAAAAAATTTCATTGTGTCTTTTATGACACAATAACGTTATTGTGTATTTCATGACGAAACACGTCATTGTGTCTTTCATAAATAACATAATAAAAAAGTTAATTTTTTTATTTTTTTTATTTTTTGTTTATTTTTTTTTCTTAGTGAGGACGGTTAGGGAAACAAAAGCTTGAAATTACTTTTTTGAAATTCGATTTAGATTGTGATATATAATTTTTTTTGTGATTTTTTTTACTAATTGTGTCTTCTCACAATTTGTTGCAAAAATACACTTTGTATTTGAACCTCTTTCATATATTAATAGCAGATGTTAATCATAACTAACAATTTAACTAATATTTATTTTGGCTTTTAATTTTATTATCAATAACAGTCTCAGTATAACTTTTTGTTAACTCTTTTAATTTTTTTTTTTTGTGATGTAACACGTGACGTTGCTCGTAACGTGACATGTGACATTACATATTACATTATTAAAATAAAAAAATATAAATATCATTAGATTGTTATTAATAACAAAAATTAACGAAGTCAACTAATAGTAAGTCTATGATTGTTTTTAGTAACAAAATAAGAATTATGATTATTACTAGCCAAATTATTAGTTGGAATTAATAATAACCAATAGTTAATAGTTTGAACCAATAAAATCCAAATTTTCTATTCAATATTACAATTTACATTTTGATCATTTGAAAATTAGATGTTAATCTTGAAAACATAATAAAGTAAATATGTCTTTTTGGTCGAATTGGAATTTGTTCAACTACATATCGATCGTACTGAATTCAAACTCATAATTCGAATTGAATTCCAAATGTGACTTGTATTCGAATTTCAAATTTCAAATTTGAATTGGTATATTCTAATTCAGATTTAGTTTAATGAATTTAAAGTTTGAAGAATTCGATTCAATTAACTTGAACTCGATTTGATGAACATGGTTAGCTCACCTTACAAAGGCACACACATTCAAGGGCTTTTGTAGCAACGGGTTTGCCCTTTAGGCAGCCTGTGTGTGGATCAATTATTATTATTATTTTTTCTTATTATTTAATATTGATTTTAGCATGTAGATTTTTTGGCATGAAAGTACAGCCTGAGGTTGAAGAGGACACCGATGCACTGAAATTACTAATAAAAATTTGGGGACAAGCTACAAAAACAATGAAGTTTAATGACATTGAGAATATGCTCAAATCAAGGCCTCATACTTCCTTGCCTAAAGGAATGATAAATTATTCTTCTAGAATATTATTTGATGCTGCAGAAGCAGGAAACACCCGGTTTATAGTTGAGTTACTTAGAACCTATCCTGATCTCATGCTTAATAAAAACGATGATGACCTTACTATATTTCATATAGCTGTTCTGCGTCGTCATAAATGTATCTACAACCTATTGTATGAGATAGGCAAATCGAGGTACAAAGTATTCATTTCTCTTGAGAAGAAAACAAATAATACTATGCTTCATTTAGTCGGTAAGAGTTCAAAGGAGATGGCTGCTAAAACGTCTCATGCATCTCTGCGGATGCAACGAGAATTATTATGGTTCAAGGTACGTATACCTTTAAACTGATCCAGAAAACTGTTTAATTAAGTGATTGCATTAGAACTTAAATTCGAATTCTAATTCTAATGTTCCAACGCTGCGAAAAAATAATTCGCAACATCAACTTATGATGATTAATAGTCCCCTAAATAGGAAAAGAATTTCTAGTGATTCACTAAGATAATATATCACTACAATTTATATTTATATACCACAATATATCTATTTGAAAATGTGAATGAACACGCCAATCTTTCTCCAACACCACCCAAATATATTTCCTAGAAAAGAAACAATACAACAGGAGAGTGTGTGTATGCAACACTTGTTTTATTTTAGTCGTTGTTTTCGTATATTCTTTAGCACTTGCTTACAAATATCTATTTTGGAGTATAGTATTTAGTAGTAGTGACTCATTTAATCACTAACACTTCTTAATGAGTTATGGAACATATATGCATAATCACTTGTACCCATTCCATACAACACCGTAATGAGTAATGAGTTATGGTTGTCCACAATATATGTACATTGTAGGAAGTAAAGAAGATGACGCCATCTTATGTGAGGGAAATGAAGAACGCAGACGGTCTAACAGCATATGAGTTATTCGCTAAAGAAAACGAAGATCTGGTTTCGAAAGGATTGAAATGGATGAGAGACTGTATGCTTGTTGCCACACTTATAGTCACCATCGCATTTGCTGTAGCCTTTACGGTTCCAGGTGGCTATGACCAAGAACATGGACTTCCCGTTTTCATTCATCAGCGTGCCTTCTTGGTGTTTGTTATCGCAGACGTCCTTTCTTTGTTCTCTTCTTCAACTTCACTCCTAGTGTTCTTATCTGTTCTCACATCTCATCAAGATCAACAAGATTTCATGCAGTCGTTATCCGAAAAGCTCTTGATGGGTCTACTAACGCTTTTCTTTTCAGTAGCATCAATGATGGCGACTTTTAGTGCTAGTTTCTTTGTGCTGTACCACAACAGGTTGAAATGGGTACCAATCCTTACTGCTGCATTAGCTACCGTGCCCGTCATTGTGTTTGCAGTATCACAATTTCCTATTTTGGTGGATATGTTTCGCACAATGTATGATTCTGACTATATCTTCAAGCGAAACACACATATGCTTTACATCAAAAAGCAGATGCTAGATTCTAACAAGTCTACTTCTTGGAGGGTCCGCATGAAAGCAGCACTAAAAGGATTCTTTACAAAAGGTGTTGATGCACCCTTGGATTAGTAGCATATCATGTATTTCCTTTTACTGTTGGGTTAATCGGGTTTCGTTCACGGGTCACGCTTCAAGAGCTTCACGGGTCATGGGTACGGGTTAAGAGTTAGTATTTTAGTTTGTTTTATCTAGTGTCATTTGATATTTTAATTGTTTTAATTAATTAGTTTACCCATAAGTCAATATATATATATAGACTTTCACTTCTATGAATAAAGTACTAGTTCTTTTTAGTGGATCAAGAATAGAAGCAAGAGTGATAGGCTAGATTGGAAATGATCATGGTGTAATTCCTCTTTTTAACTCTCTTGTACCTTTAGCTAGCATCTTGTTAGCTCTCTCGTTTTATTCAAAGTGGTTGTTCAAAAAATAATAATAATACAATGACCACACTTAAAAGGTTGAGTAATTAGTCAGTCATTGAGATAAAGGGTCTTATTATGCTTTGATGTACGGGTCGTTAATGTCTTGGCGTATCATATTTGGTCATATTAGACCCAATAGGTCAAACATGAATGATTAACAACTTTTTTTTTTGAGTGGCATAAATGATGATTAACAACAATTAAGATGGCACAACGTAACTACATCTCACAAACATGTTACACGCTTACGAACGATGAGGTACATTAGGTCATAATAAGGTTCATAGGTTCCATTTGGCGTTGATACAGCATCTAAGGTTTCAGGAGTCATTATCGTAAGCGTATGGGATTTGTTGGTTGTCCTCAAGTTCACTCCACTTTTAGTGAAAAGTTAGAAGAGGAAAATAAATGTGATTCCAATAAACTTTGAATTAGAAGTTAAAATAACAACATGTATTCGTATTTTATGTTATGCAATCATTTAAAATATGTACAAACCGGTTAATTTTGCCAAACCGGTTCGGCTTTTAAACCGGACCGTTATTTTTGAATATGTACAAATTTCAAACCAGTTTTTCATCAAAAATCCTCAAACAACTTTTTTTAGAAAAAACCGGTTTTATACAGGTTTTTTTAATTTGAAACCAGTTTTTGGTTTCGGGTTTCAAACCCGTATACAAACCGTCGGTTCGGGTCGGGTACCAAACCGGTTCTTATTTCAAACCGGTTCGTTTTTTTTTCCAAACCGGTTTTTTTGTACACCTCTATAATTAGTTGTAGATTACAATATTTTTACAATGGAAATTTGATGATTTCGTTTAAAGATTTTGAAAGTGATTTTGTAAGCACGTTGCTGCTTAACAAACGGGGTCCTAATTTGTAGCTAGAGAAGCAGCTCTCTTTGTTTAATTGCAGCCATATATTCAATCCTTTTGATGTCTTTTAAGAGCTGTTAAAGTCTATATATGAATGTTTTGTATCTTGGTGTTCAAGTGTAAATCTTTATGGTGTTAAGTTTATATTGTTTGTAGTTGTTAAAAATGTTTTGTATCGTGATGTTCAAGTACCGTAAACGTTTACCGACCATGATATATATGTGTAGCTTTTAAGTTAATTTATGCTTATAACTTTTAAAAAATTATTTGTCAAGTTTTATTAGATTAAGACAAAATTACAGAAAACGTCCTTTATGTTTTTCTCAAATTTCACTGGATGTCCTTAATGTTTAAAAGTAACGTTAGCTGTCCTTTATGTTCGATTTTGTTTCACATTATGTCCTTTTTGGATAACTCCGTTAAATAATCTGGTTATGTCCTATCACGTAATAGTCACGTGATGGGTAATATTGTAATTTGGTCCTACGACCAGGAAATGAAGTAAAATAACCTCCATGATGCAAATTTATAGAAAAATACGTTGGATACATCTCTGCATTACACATACAACAAAACACAATATAATCATTAACAACTCAAAAAAATTACATTTTAATGGAGTATGAACAATATTGAATCAGACCTAACAATTCTTTGTAATCATAATCATCATCTTCGGTTCGAATATGATAACCACCTCCATCAGTTGCCATCGTCTTCTCAATTGCAGTTTTGGGGGAAAATGAGACCTAACAATTCTTTGTAATCATAATCATCATCTTCGGTTCGAATATGATAACCACCTCCATCAGTTGCCATCGTCTTCTCAATTGCAGTTTTGGGGGAAAATGAACAAAACTTTTTGATTATTAAAACTAAGGTAGAGGACCAAATTACAATATTACCCATCATGTGACTATTACGTGATAGGACATAACCAGATTATTTAATGGAGTTATCCAAAAAGGACATAATGTGAAATAAAATTGAACATAAAGGACAACTAACGTTACTTTTAAACATTAAGGACATCCAGTGAAATTTGAGAAAAACATAAAGGACGATTTCAGTAATTTTGTCTTAGATTAAGGATAGATATTCGTCCGTTACGAAGTAAGTTTTATGCATATGTTTTAGCAGATTTTATTGAAATGTGATTTAGGTTATTCAATCGCTCTTATTTTAGCCATTTAGTAAGGGTTTTTGTCCGATGAACGGGTCAACCGGACTCGTTACTCTTTTAATACAAATATAAATAAATTAAGTGTTAAAATACATTAAAAATAAAATTAAATCATTCAAATAAGAGAATGATAATTATACTCTTTACTAAATGTTAAACACTAAATAACTATTAAAATTATTCTAAAAAATCAATACCTAAAATTATTAAATCTAAAAGAAACTAAAACAATAAATAATTAAAACTAAAGAAACATAGATATTTAAAATATGTTTATTTAAAGTCAAATTTATTATTTTTGTGATTTTTATATTTGTTAAGATAGAAAGACAAAATAATTTTTTGATGTGCTAGAATAATAACTGGTGTTTCAAAAAAATCTCATTTTATTATACTATAGATTTTAGTCATGATTCATATAAATAAAAAGATTACATTACTTAGGATCATTTTCTTCTCGAGATCTTTTACTTTTTTTTTCATTATGTGGAAGTTAGAATTAATTCTAGTTTATCTACTTTTATTCATGTGGCAAGGAAAAAACGTCTCTACTTGGCGACAAAATATATTTTGTACACGGCGGGGGGTTCCATTTTTCTTTTAATGGGAGTTTTGGGTGTCGGTTTATATGGTTCTAATGAACCAACATTAGTCTCTAAGGTTTTGTTAAAATAATCATTTTAGTCCAAAATTTCAAAAATGACTTTTTTAGTCGAATAGTTTCACTTTTGTAACATTTTTCATCCAATTTGTTAACATAATTGATATTGTTCTATTAAAATGTAAAAGAACTATTATGTCCCTTTAGCATAAATTTCAAAAAAAAAAAAAACTTTTAATAATTTATCCACCCGGGTCTCCCCTCCCTTTTCACCCATCATCATCGATAATCATCATCAACACCTTAAACCACCACCAAAATTATTGGCCGCCCATGAAGAGCCTCGAATCACTTAAATAGTAATTGACAAGAACATGATTGAAGCTATAAATTAAAGCTTTAACCGGATAGAACCCTAAAATCTGAACTGAAAACAATTATCCGTAAAGAAACTCCAAATAGAAGCTTTAAATATAAGGGATGTGATCAATGACGTCTAGTCAGAATCAACGGTAAGGGGAGTTCGTTGGCAGTGTAGATATGGTGAGTGATTCAGAGGAGACGATGGTGTGCGATGAGAAAGGGAATGAGAGAGATAGGAGAGAGAGGTAGAGATTGCTCAGGCGCCGATGGCTTCAAATGGCAATGGCGGTTTGTTCATCCGACAATGGTTAGAGTGGTAGAGAGAAGACACAGAATGTGAAGAGGGGGGGTGTTTAGGGTGAGGTGTGTGTTATCAGGGGCTTTATAGTTTTTTTGTAGCGACTTAATGAAACAAGACTAACGATGTTAATGCACCGGATGAAAATGGTTACAAAGATGAAACTATTGGACTCAAAAAAGTCTTTTTTAAACTTTTGGATTAAAACAGTTATTTTCATCAAACTTTAGTGACTAATACAGTAATTTACTGAAATAAAAATATGTATGAACATGTCACCTTGTTGGATAATGTTTAAATCAAATAACATCTATCCATCTAAGTATTTAATATATTTATTTGTACATTACAATATTTTTACCGTGAAAATTTGGTGCCTTCGCTTAAAGATTTTGAAAGTGGTTTTATATGCGCTCCGGTGCTTCAAAAACAGGGTTTAAAGTTGCAGCTAGAGAAGCAGCTTGCTTTCTTATAGGCATATATTAAATCCTTTGATGTCTTTATGGGTGTTAAGTTTATAGTGTTTGTAGTTAAATGTTTTGTATCTTGATGTTCAAATGTATATATGGATGTTAAAGTTTATGCTGTTTAGAGTTGTTAAAAGGTCATTGATGTGGTCACATAGAACATATAGAAGAAGCACTTCTTGAGATCAATATAGTGATGAAAGTAAACTTAGAGAAGAAGCACCTCTTGAGATCAATTAAATTTGAGTTTCAATACTATTAGTCTTTTATATTGGTTTCTAAACAAAGTTTTTAAGTCCTGCCGAAACGTGCGGAGAAACTTACTAGTTTTTTTTTTATAAAATCTCACATTTGAAAGGATTAATTTCATATATGTCCCTATAAAACTAGTCAAATATCATATATATCAAATCAAAAATTTCAATATCATATATGTCCTTATAAAATGTACCAAATATCATATATATTCTTTTAAAATAATCTATTTCACATATTTTAAATAAACAAGTTATTATATAACCATTTTATTCTTGTTTTTACTAAAACTTTAAATGATCTTATTTACTTTTTTATCTCATCTTTTATGGGTTTTGTTTTTTGTGTTTTTACAACAAAACTTCTATTGCTTTTCTAGTTGACTTGATCTTTTAAGCATTTTTTACGACATCACTTACTAATTATTATGGTAGACATCACTTACTAATTATTATGGTAATTTTTACTAACTTATATAATTGTTTTCTCTACTGTTTTCCCAGTTATCTCTGTTACATTTTCTTTTAAACATGTTAACAATAAAATTTTATTCATATAGATCATATTTTTGTTGGTTAGATTTATTTATGAAAGTTACAATTTTCGTTAACCTCATTAAAAAGGATACTCTGGCTTTAGAGTGTGATGAAAAAGTTGTTTACTATGCTAAATAATTTATTCAGTTGGTGTTATTTGACAAATATAGTTTATTATAAGTACTTTAGAGTTGTTACACAGTTAGATATCGAGTCAACTAAAAGAGTAGTAAAAATTGGTAATTTTGTTTTTGTACAAGTCAATAAAATTAATATTAAATGTGGAATCCATTGAAAAGCGTTAGAAAAACTTTAATCAATAATGAAAAAAAAGAACGAAAAAATCCGGTAGAAAGATGAGTTTAAAATGTATAAATATAAAATTTTAAATTTTTAAAAAAATTAAGGGTGAATTGGTTATATTTTATATGAAATATGTTAATATAAATATAAGATATTTGATTATTTTATTCATATATTTTGATATTTAGATTTAGAAGTTGGTTTGAATATATATCTTTGATAGATTTTATAGGGATATATATAATATTTGTAGTGTTTTGTAAGGATATATATGATATTAAAATTTTAGTTTGGATATATTTAATATTTTATTAGTTTATGGGGATATATATATGAAATTAGCACTTTCCCAAACATACATCAAAGATTTTTCAAAACAGATCTTGTAATAATCTAAATAATTATAAATAATGATTATATTTTCCCAACATGTACATATAATCGTCGCAATCGTGCTACGTATACGTGGGTAAACTTTTTATTAGAACTTTTGGGGATTTACGTATGTAAACATGTGAATCGTACATCAACAATCTGACGTATGCTTCAGTGGCAATTATATTTTTAAAAATTGTCAAACAACCCCTAAAACAACGTTTACATCACATCATTTTTATAAATGTTTTGTGTTTAAAGTTTTAAGTGAACTATTTTACTTTAAAAACAACCATCACCTTAGATATTTTTCCCTGTAAATAAGTGAAATTTGTTGGAGAAAAGATGACTTAATAACGAGTGATAGATTATAAGATGTTTACGTGCGTTGAATTGGACCTAACGACACTCTAACAACCTATATTATAAGATTATTTTACATCAAAGTCCATACCTAAATATAAATAAAAGGATACCGTATTGATTATGAGATGTTTACGTGCGATGGTGAGCGCTGGTGGTAACGACCGGTGGTGGTGGTTGTGGTGCTGATGGTGGCCGGTGGTAATTGGTGGTGGTGGCAGGTGATGGCGGGTGGTGGCCAATGGTGGTAGTAGTGATGGTGGTGGCCGGTGACGACCGATCTTGGTGGGAAATCGACACCACCAACCGTCGCAATGGCTCGAAAACGATTTGACAGTTAGTCTCAATTGTTACAGTTTTACATAACTACATCGAAATTAATCATCTTCCTTCAGGAAGTATCAAAAGTAAGCTACTCATTTCCAAAGAATAAACTTGCTTCCGAAGAACAAATTTTCTTTTAAATATTGCTACTTCTGAAGCATAGTTTTGCTTCCGAAACTACAAATCGCTTCCGACATCAATTTCCGATGCATAACAAGCGTGTCAAAAATAAATAAAAAATTTCATTCGTTTGTCCATTTCATTGTCTCGCCCATTATATTACCCCGTACCGAACACACCCTTAAAAATTTAAACATCAGAATGATAATGTTAAGTAGGATGTTTAGAGACAGTAGTTTAAAATTTAAACTTCAAGCAATAGAAGCGGTTGCTCACATTGTCAAATAAAAGATCACATCGGTGAGAAAGAGAAAGAAATGAAGAATAATATAATAGCCGCAGCTGGCATATTATTTGCAAATATAGAAATTAATTTCAAACAACCATTTGTGGAGTGCTCACACCTGACTTAACAGCGAAGTTAAATCCTTTTTATTTTATTTTATTTTATTATCTATACTAGACAGCTAATCAACCCATATTAATTTGAATAAATAATACAACTTATAAGGGTTAAAATTTATAATTTTAATATTAACTATAAAATAAAGTTAACTATTGAGCATATCTGAAGTTCAAAATTGTGTATATTTATAAGGTTGAATTGGAATTTCAAACTTTTGTTTATCATAATAGCAAAAGTTACATGAATAAAAGGTAAAAATGTATTTGTATTTATAGAACCAACCAATAAACACTAAAGTTCAAGGGGTCACACCCAAGCGGGTCCAAATGACAAACCCCTAGGCGGGGTCTGGGGCCAGTGATTGGTCTAAGGGGTTCAGCCCAAGACAAATGAAATTTCAATTGTCGTTTATGAAAGCATACGGAAGTTGATTTAGATATTAGAAAATTGTGTTACGCTATCTGGCGTACAATCCATATTCTACATTTTATCCACTGTCACATAAGCATACATCATTTTTCACATTTCATTAATTCACTCTGGAAATGATTTTCATACCCACCATTATTAACTTCATTAACATTTTCACACACACACACATACACATGTGTGTGAGAGAGAGATAAAGAGTTAGAGGAGAGTTTCTGTGGTTGAGGGCACACTTGTGAAGCACTACAGTGAACCACAATACCACATCACCCTCACCCAGGAGGGATGCGTCGTTGAGTCTTTAAATTAATCATCAATAGAAAGTAGTTATGAGATCAGAAATAGCTGAGCGGTCAATATTAACTATACCTCATCAACAACTTGGGTGGTCAACAGTAATTCAACACTACTAAATAAAGTCAATCATTTTAACTGACAAACGACACACATTTCACGAATCATTGTGTCTATCATTTCAAATATACATTATGATGATTCTTTAAGTATAAAATAATAACATCGCCTATTTGCCCGAATGGGGTGGAACATGAATAACACCTACGGGCGGGGAGGTGCATAGACAGACACTTTGAAGCCGAGCCACTTCATCGTTTGACAATGACCCTTACCCCCTATTTTCGACCATTAGTACTTTAAAAGAAAGACTTATCCTCTATAAATACCACCGATCCTCTGACGTATGCAATTGTTAATGAAAATATCGTTTCGGAGCTGTGGCATCAAAATACATAGTTACATATATGTAATTATGTGTTACAAAGTGTATAACTAAAAGTTATGTACATGTTAGGGTTATAAAAATGTAAGTATGTGTTACCAAGTATACAACTAAAAGTTACGTACATGTAACTCATACAAGTTACGTATATATAAATCTTTTCGTCATCATCGCCGTTTCTTCGAGTTTAAATTAAAAATATATAATGACCTCAAAAAATAAGATTGAAGTTACTCAAATATAATTTAAACAATAAACAAATTAAATCAGTTATATATTATGTGATTGGATAGTGATGATTTTTATGATTTTTAATTATAAAGATGGTTTTCATTTGATCTCTATGCTTCTTCACTTTCTAAATCTATATATAATACTAAAAGAGTAACTTGTGGGGACACTTACCACATTTCTAGGCTCTCTAAGTTTGTTTTTCCCGCCTCTCTCTGCTCTTAAATAATTATCTAAATTAAAAATATTAATTCTTTTTTAGATTAAAAATAGTTTTTAATAATTAAGAAAGATATCTTTTTATTAGTGTTATTTATGGAAAACAATCTTTTAGAAAATAAGATTTTTTTCTAAAACATCAAACTTTTTTTTTAAAATATGAAATATTTTAAAATTGATTTTTTAAAAAGTAAATTTTTTATAAACTAAAAATAATTAAAATTAGGAGTTATAATAAGAAATTTTTAAAAATGATATTTTTAATATGACTTGTTTTGAAAAAGATGTTTATTTTTTTGAAAAAAAGTTTAAAAACAAAAGTTTTAAAAATTGATATCATTAATTTATTATTTATAGTTATTATTCATACGTAATTTATTACCTAGGTGTAAATGTTAGGAAGAAGAAAAAAACAAAGTTGTAGAATGGGGGTGGTCCTATACAAACTACTACAGCTTTTACGTAATTCTATATAAACTGAAGCTCTTGATACAAGCTTGTATACCCACATCGATCACAAGTTATTAAGATCACTTAAACAACAGCAGAGATGGATCTAGGGGGAGTGACCAATATTCCGCGGACGGAGAAAAGATTAAGAGAAACGACTACAGTTGTTGATATTAAGGATACTTCTGCTGATGAAACTCAGGGGGATGCTGCTTGTGACTCAATTATATATCAATTTGGTAACATATCATATATCCCTTTTAGTAACACTTTACGGCATGAAAACCAACTTAATTCACATCCTAATAAAGTTTTTATGTACATTGTAAAAACAAATTCATTTAAGGTTCATCATTTCATTTTCAAGCATTCAGCCAATTATGCAAAAAAAAAAAAAAAAAAAACCATCATCATATGGTTGTCATGTGCCAAGCTTAGATTACGATATTGTCTTGGCCATTTTTTGGAAATTAAGATTTTAATTAGTCCCAACTATTTAGTGAGCGGTAATAGTTTTAGTGCATTTTATTAAGTGATAGGTGATTTATACTCTTTCACTTTTACTGTTAAGAACATCTCCAAAGGCCTCTCGTGACAGCTTAATTTAATTGTTATATTTCATGACTATGAGTCTATCCAAATGTCATTTGAAGACTAATTAATCAGGAGCATTGATAGTGGATTTTTTTTTTATTTTTATTTTTATAATTTAATTAAAAATCATATTTATTTTTAAATAATGTTTATTTTTTAAAATCTTATCACATCTTATTTTTAATTTTTATTTTTATTCAATTAAATAATACTCTTTTAATTACATTTTAGTAATATTTCTCTATCTATCACTCACTTGTGAATTGGTAAAAATAAGAACTCACTATTCAACCCATGTATATAATTTTAATAATTTATGAATAAAATAGTTATAAAGAATGAGATGAAATAAGCTTTTTTAAGTTTTTCTTATATTTTATTTTAAGATAAAATATGATTATAAAGCCTCAAAGTTATTGTAAGCCTTTTAAGTTTTGTTAAAAATTCTACTACTATCATTTGTAAACATGTGTGAATAGTTCTTTAGGCTGATTTGTCCATCAATAAGCAAATGGTAAAGCATTGTCAATGTTTTTAAAACTGGATCGAACAGTGAACCGGTTGTCTATGAGGTTCATAGGTCGGACCAAATTTAAGAATCGGATAACGTCATATAAATTTTTTTAATATTATTTATATATTTTCAGTTCAAATAGAAAATAAGAAAATACAATATGTTTTAGATTAAATTTACACTTTTAATACGTATGACAAGTTATTAATCTTAATAAAAAATGAGGTATTAAAGTGAAAAAAATAAAATAAAAATAAGAAAAGTTTTTGAAATCCGGTTCAGCTGAAAACAATTCCCGGTCGGACGGTCCGGTCCGGTCCGGTTCTGAAGACACTGTTCATTATTATGAAACTCAATCTCATGATCAATATATATGTATTTTAAATTACTGTTAATTTGAAGGTAATAGAGAGTTCTACTTGGAAACTGTTGTTCCATTATACCAAGCATCAATCAAGGGTGACTGGAACACTGCAAAACCCATCTTTAATGGAAACAGAGATTTTGTAACGTTAGGCCTCAGTAACAATATCGGCACAGCACTACATGTTGTAGCAACAGCAAAAGAGACCAAGCTCACCTTAAATTTTGTGAAGAATCTAGTAAAAATTATGACAAAGGAGGAGTTGGAACTCAAAAATAAACATTCAAACACCGCTTTCTGGATAGCATGCTCATCAGGAAGAAAGAAAATGGCAAAGATCATGATGCAAAAGAACGACAACTTGTTGAACATTGCTGGTAATAATCAACTTTTGCCATTGTCCGCGAGTGCTATAAAAGGGGAATACAAGTCAGTGAAGTATCTTTACAAAAATTCGAAGAAGATGAGCGGCGAACAATGGACTGATGTTGCCAGAAATCTAGTACTTCTCCATTGTGTGAAGACGGATATGTTTGGTATGTGATTCTTGTGTTAATTTCTCCAAGTTCACAAAAGAGTCTCACTTAAAATGGAGTAAACTATTGAGGTTTCAAATTAAATGATAAGATCAAGTATATTAGTTATAATTTTCAGTAAGGAAAATAGCAGATCGATTTAAAAGGTTTTAGAAATAAATAAAGACAAACCCGATGCATGGGGCGCTCGCATAAAGGGGGCTCAACGGGTGTCTTGTCACTAGCTTAGGCGTGATGTATGCATGCTTATCCTGTAATCATTAAGAGAATTTAATTTCATATTTTCATGCATCTTTGATAGATATTGCCCTTCGAATTCTGGAGGACTGTCCAGAACTTGCTCCAAATATGTCTTCACTTCTTCAAGTTTTAGCTGAGAAGTCATATGCATTCAAAAAAGAAGAAAAAAACTTAATCATGAGAGTCATAGCAGCAAGTAAGCATTAATTATATTCACATATTAAGATCACTTAGTAATAGTATTAAGGTCTTTGATTGTTCCCTCTTTTCAGTTAGATTTTGTCTTGTGAAAGTACAAGCTACGCGTGACAAGCATGTCATCGCGCTAAAATTACTAAAAAACATTTGGGGACATGCTATGAAAACAATGAACCATGATGAAATCGACGGTATGCTCAAAGGGCGTTCTACTTCTTTGGCCGGTTCTCAGATATTATTCATTGCTGCTGAAAGGGGCAACACCGCGTTTATAATTGAGCTGCTTCGATCTTATCCTGATGTTATTCTCGATACAAATGAGGGTGGGTATACTATATTTCATATAGCTGTTATGCACCGTCATCATGATATCTACAACCTACTGTACGAGATTGGCAGCTCTAAGGATGATATATGCATGTTAAGTGACGTATCGGGCAATAACATGCTTCATTTGGTTGGGAAGACTTCAAAGAAGATGGCAACAAAGGCAACTGGAGCGTATTTACAAATGCAACGACAAGTATTGTGGCTCAAGGTATATATATGATCATTTAATTAATTTGTGCTTGATTGATTGCACTTCATGTTAAATGTTAGATTTTCTTTTTAATAGTAGATCTAATGTTCCTAAAACGATAATGTTAATGGAACAATCATAATAATATCCCCTGCAAACTTTTAAGACAATTGCTTTGTGTCCCGCTTTTCCAGGCCTCCATTTTTTCTTTTTATTTTCTCTTCTAATATATTACAAAGTAAATTACACGAATTGTCCCTGAGGTTAGATTAAATTTCACTTTTCGTTCTTGTGATTGAAAAATTATAGTTTTAATCCCAAGGTTTGAAAAAACGTAACATGTTTCATCCCTGGGTCTAAAAGTCGTTAGTTTTTTACGTTAAAATTAATAAAATGACGACTTTACCCCTAAACCGTCCTAACTACGCCATGCGTACCCCACCCCCCTCTTGAGTCCCTCCTGTCGTTCCTTGCTATCGATCTATGCTGCCCGCGACCATAGCGCCTCCACCCTCTTCCACCATCCTCTCTGGTGACTATACTGCCTCTACCCTCTATTCCGATGATATCGATCTGTGCCACCGCTAGCGATGACAAATGTGCTGACGCTACCTCTTATCACGACGATGGCGATTGGTGGAGATGTTTCCGGTTGCTAGTTTCACACGAGGATGGTGTCTGGTTTCAAGTGATGGCGAGGGGTGGTGGTGGTTGCCGGAGATGGAGGTGTGTGGTGATGGTTTGTTGTTAGTTGTTATAGTAATATGGGAAAGCAATGGGTGTACAGGGGTGTGTGGTGGTGGTGTTGGCTATTGAAGATAGGGTTTGGTGGTGGTGGTGGTGATTTTCAAAGATGGGGTCTACGGTGGTGGTGGTGGCCGCCGGATGTGGGGGTCGAGGTAGGGGTTGCCGAAAGTGGCTATCGGAGGAGGTGGACGTAGAAGATGAAGTGGGCGTAGGGGTAGGGGGTGAGGGTGGGGTGGGGTTGGGCGTGAGGGGCATTTTTTTAAGTTTTTTTTTTTAATAATTGAAAAGTAAAATGATACTTTTACACCCACTTAACGAAATTTATTAACGGACTTTTAACGGAAGGACTAAATACGTTATATTTTTTAAATCTTAGGACTAAACCTGTAATTTTTCATCCTAGGAACGAAAGGTGAAATTTAAACAAACCTCATGAACGATTCGTGTAATTTACTCTATATTATATTATTAATTTATAATTTTTAATAATTTATAAATAGATACACGCACATATATACATACCAACACGTATGATCAGATTAAAGAATACTTCAATTTGTTACCTTGTAAAATATAATATATAAAACTATACATAGGGTTATGATCTAAATTCCCATTTAGGCCCTGAAATAAATTTAGTTTCCCTTGCCTTAAATAGGTAAAGAATGTATTTTTTTTAATAATGTTTGGATTTAAAAGGGTAAATATATCACAACATATATCCTATAAGATTTGAACCCTTAATTTTTTGGTTATATATAAGACACACCATTTATCCATGTCCCGTTGGTGACAAGTTTTTTTAAGAACACTTTTTAATTTTTTAAGATAAAAACATCAGAACCTGCACCCCACAAGAGTTGAACCCTAATCTTTTGGTTGCGAACTAGGTAAAGAGCGTAAATGATTTTATTTACAACAATATTTGTTATGTGTTTGCCAGGTAAATATACCATGAATGTTCTGTAACAAAAGAAGCACACATGTATCACAACGCTTAACAGAATTAACGAAACATATTATAACAAGTTACAGTCATTCATAACTTTTGTGTATGTCGTAGGAAGTTGAGGCGATGATGCCACCTTATATGAGGGAAATGAAGAACGATGAAGGTTTTACACCATATGAGTTATTCTCTAAAGAAAACGAAGATCAAGTTTCCAAAGGATTGGAATGGATGAAGGACTGTATGGTTGTCGCCACACTTATTATCACTGTTGCATTTGCTGTAGCCTTTACAGTTCCAGGTGGCTACAACCAAGAACATGGACTTCCTATCTTTCTTCATGAGCGTACCTTGTTAGTTTTTGTTATTGCAGACGCCATTTCTTTGTTCTCATCTGCAACTTCACTCCTAGTGTTCTTGTCCATCCTTACATCTCATCACGATGAACGTGATTTCCTATATTCATTACCCAGGAAACTGATGATAGGTCTACTAACACTTTTCATCTCTGTAGTAGCAATGATGGTGACTTTTAGCGCCAGTTTCTTTCTGCTGTATCACAAGGGATTGAAATGGGTACCGATCTTTATTGCTGGAGTTGCTAGCATACCGGTCATTGCATTTGCAATATTGCAATTTCCTCTTTGGGTCGATATGTTTCGCTCTATGTATGATTCTCATTATCTGTTTAATCCCAAGAAACATGTGCTTTACACCACAAAACCAAGGGTTATGTTCTGATAACTCTCCTTGCTCATGGTTCCCATGCATGTAAAGCACTATTACAAAGATGCTTTTCAAGAGATGTTAGTGTGCATTTGAATCAGTTGTACGCATTTCGTTTTACTGCTTCCCATGTGTTGTTTATCGTTGTCGTCTATGAATTCCACCTTGTGTTTCTAGCTACTACAACTGTATTGCTAATCTTTTTTATGATCACCATATTTATTAAAAACATGTGTTGTAAAAATCGGCCTACTCGGCCGAGTACTCGGGAATCGGCTAGCTACTGAAGCGATTTTCCCTAACTTGGTCAAAAAAATCGGATTCATTGTGGATTCGACCATCATAGCAACGCAAAATCATTCATCGCAGCCTCGCAGGTACGTGTATTTTTGTCGTTTTGGTTTGATGGAACCTACTGGAGTTTTATTGTTTTGGACTTTTGGTCTAATAGTTTGTTTCCAGTAGCATAATGTATGATTTTATAATGAAATCCACCAGATTTTTTGCCTGAATGCTTGTTCAAGTAGGTAGTAGCCTATTACCTGATGCCCTAATATATATATTTTTTGGTTGCCTGTGTTTGCCTAATATTTTGTTTCTTTCCATTCTAGTAGCCTGAATCCTAATGTTAGTATGTTCGATTTTGTACTTGCTATTTTTCAGCAGCCTAGTGTTTCCAAGATTTGATAATTGTGTTATGGAAATTAGAATTAGGTTGATCTGTATGTAAGTATGTTTAATCAAGGTTCTATTTTTAGGTCTGTAGTAATGAATTAGTTATCTGTGTTAATTGGGTTTTGGAATTTTGGTAACTGGGTTTTTTGTTCCAGTAGCATAATGTTAGATTTGTATGTTTTGTAACTTTATCATGTTTGTCTTATGATGTTGTAGTTCTAATGTCATCAACCACAACTCCCACAAGTACCCCATCTACTGCATCAACCACAACTCAAGACCAACTTAAACGGAAATCCAAAGATCCTGGATGGGAATGTGGAGTGTTGTCGGATCCTAACAACAAAGATAGAGTGAGATATATTTTGTGCAATAAAGAGATGTCAGGAGGAATCAATAAACTAAAACAACACATTGCACGTATTAAGGGAAATATTGCCCCTTGTTTTAAATCCACAAGAGAGGATCAAATAAAATGTAGAGATGCGCTTCTCGATAACCATATTATCTCTATAACAATCCGGAAATGCAACATGATCTTGATGTGTCGGATGCGATCATTGATTTTGTTGATACAACATATCCGGGAGATCACAATTTGCAAAACCATATTGTGACGGTTGAGTTGCCGATATACAAGGGTAAACAAGAGAAGTTTAGTCGGGAAATGGCAATTAAAGGATGCAAGGTGAATGATGACAAATTTGATCTGGGTAATATATTTAATATTTTTATTATTTTAATTTATATATATTATATAAAAATCAAATTTATTAATTTATTAAGTGTTTGTTTTTGCATTATAGCAAATTGGTGGGGAGCTTACGGTGCCTCAACTCCTGAATTAAGAAAGATTGCAACGAGAATACTTTCATTGACAACAAGTTCGTCTGGATGTGAAACAAATTGGAGCACTTTTAAAGGGGTTAGTAATATTATGAAAATAGTCAAATACGAGTCAAAGTTAATTATTATTTACTAAACCATTTGTTGATTGATTTTAATTTTGTGGGTACATACAAAGAAAAGAAATAGATTAGAGGCGAGCAAATTGAACAATCTTGTTTTTTTTTAATTTAATGCAAATTTGATGGAAAAAACAAAAAAAGAAAGACTAGAGGCATGAAGTATTATTAGCCAATGATGCAAGTGAGGCACAAGATTGGATTGTCGAAGGTGATGTAGATGAATTTGAGTTTGGAGTACCTTCGGAGGCGGCTAGTGAAGCCATGGGTAACGATGAATCTTTAGAAAACCAAAGAAGTTCTAGATTGAGAGAACTTGATGAGGAAGAATTTATGTCCGAGGATGAAGAGGAATTGAATGATGAGGTTGAATATGAATCGGATGGAGTTAACATCAACGAACAATACGGAGATGCCTTGGAAGATGACATCTAAATGTTTCATGTCTTAAGTATTTTAGAATGAATGTTAGTTTTTGAAATACTTTAATAATTGAACGTGTATCTTTTTGATCTATTTTGATATCCACGTATTTTATTATAAAAGTTAGTAAACTTATGATATCTTACACAATTGACATGTATATAATCTCCTAAAAATTAATTGTTTTTGCAATTTACCAAGTCCAAGTACTTCCCGAGTACTCACAGCCTAGCCCGAGTACTCACAACTCTCCAGTCGACCGATCTGGGAGCGCCTAGACACTTCTGCAACATTGATTAAAAATATATATTTTTAATTTAAATCACAATATATGTTACCATTCATTGTTGGTAAATTTTACCATAAGATATGTTTGATCTATTGGGTAGTAGTTTTTATCTGTCATGATGTGATATTATAGATCTAGAAATCAACATGAGAAAATAAGCAGTTTTGGATGCTTCTCCAAACAATTCCAAAATATCTAATATGTTTTCTTAGAACAAACTCAAAACATTCGTCAACTCAACTACCTGTTTTCAAATCTATACTAATGTCCATATATCATTAGATATGTTAAAATTTAGAAGTGTCTGGTTTGGTTGTTTGCATCTTACCGGAGAATAGGTCTGATCGAACCCCTTATTCGGTCAAATCTAAACCCACATCTGACCCGAGTCAGACGTGGAGTCGGTGGTTCACGGTGGTGGTTCGCGATTGCGAATCTCACCCGAGTCTGACCCGAGTTGGTGGTTCGCGGTGGCGACGGCGAGGGCAGCCACTGCAACGGCGAGGGCTGATCTCGTACTGGTCGGCGACGACGGTTGGGGTACCGATCTGGTACCGGTCGGCGACGGCGGTTGGGGTACCGATCTAGTACCGGTCCGCGACGGAGTTGGGGTACCGATCTGGTACCGGTCGGCGACGGCGGATCTGCGACGGGGATACTGGTCGTGCTCACAAGCGATGAAGGTGGTGGAGGGGGAGCTGGAGGAGAGGATTGTTGATTTTTGTGTGAAGAATAGGGGGGGGGGGGTGGTGGTGATCGCCGGCGGTTGGGTAGGGAGGAGATGACGGGTGGTGGTTAGGGTTTTCTTGGATTTGTAAGGTGAAGGTGGGGAAGATAAAGGGGTGGTATGGTGGAGATAAAGTGTGTAGTTTTTAATTTTTCTTTTTACAACCAAACACACTTATTGGTTCAGACCTCTTACTAGTTCAGACCCTCTTATTCATTCAGCACTTATTCAATCAGATGTTCCCAAACAGCCCCTTAGTCCAGTTTGTGTGAAGGGTTTCGATTATTCTCAACCGTCTTCCTCCCTGTTCATATACGCTCTCTTTCTCTCGCTCTATATAGTTTGTCTAGGGTTTCATCGTGTAGATGAACTATGAATCTTGAGATCTTGTTCTTTGTATAGGTTAGTTCTTAAGATCACCATCAGTGATATGTCTCTGTAATTCGTTTTTGTTTCTTAAAAGTTATTGATTCTCATTAGTTATCTGTCTGTAATTCGCTCTGATATCATTTTTTAAAAATGACTAGCTCTGAATCATTTTTGGTCGGGTGTTTGTGTGTGTGCTTGTGTGATTCATTCTTGCTTGAAAAATGACCGGCACTGAATATGATTCTTTAGTTATTACTGGAACTCTGATTAGTAAATTAGATGCAAGTAATCCCTTGTACTTGCATGCGAGTGATTCTAGTAATCTTACCATTGTTAGCTTAAAACTTAAAGGGTCTGAAACTTATACGGTTTGGTCTAATGCTATGAAAATTGCTTTGGAAGTTAAAAATAAAGTAGCTTTTATAGATGGTTCTTGTGTCAAGTCCAAAAGAGACTCTATTCTTGCAAAACAATGGGACAGATGCAACTCTGTTGTCATTACCTGGATTTTAAATTCTATTTTGAAGAGTTATACATGGGACAAGTATACTCTAAACTTGCTTATGCGGTTTAGAAAGACTTGAAGGAAACTTATGATAAGATTGATAGTTTGGAAAGACTTGAAAGAAACTTGTGATAAGATTGATGGTTCAGTGGTTTATGACCTATATCAAAAAATAAATTCATTAACTCAAAATGGAACATCAGTTTCTCATTACTACCATAAATTGAATATAATGTGAAAACAATTTGATCAAATGCTTCAACTTTCATCATGTACTTGTCAAGCCTCAAAAGAGTTTAATGACTTCAACCACATGATTAAATTGATGCATTTTTTATGGGATTAGACAGTGTGTACCGGCCAGTGAGAACAAACTTACTAATTAGGGATCCTCTCCTAACTGTTAAAGAAGCTTTTTTAATAGTATCTAGAGAGATGTCTCATAGAAACTCGAATTCTTTTTCTAAAACACCAAATTAGAAAGTAGGATTTGCCTCTAAGTCAAATCAATCCTTTGATAATAAGAAAAAAATTAATAGAGGTCCTGATCCTAATCTTAAGTGTTCTCATTGTAACAAGTTGGGGCACAATGTTGATAGATGTTTTGACCTGGTTGGTTATCCACCTACCTGGGTTTAAAAAGAGATTTGCTAAAAGTGAAACTGCTAATAATTTTGTTGCTAGTAAAACTAAGTGCTCATCTGTTTCAACTGTTGGTTCGCTTACTCTGATCAGATTTCTAAACTTTTAGGTCTTTTAAATTAAAAAACAAATTATGGCACTCAAAATTCAAATTTCTCAACTAGCTCTTTTGATTTTTTCTATTCTACCTCTTTAAACTCTCATAAATATTGTTTAAACAATGCTTTTTCAACTAAACAGAATAATAGTTGGGTTATTGATTCGGGGGCAAATCAACGCATGGTTATGTCAGAGAGTGATTTGTTAGATCAAGTTGATGTTTCTGAGTTTAATATCAAAATTAAGCATCCAAATGGAACTAGTGCCTCATTGACTAAAATTGGGAACATAAAACTAAATGACAAAGTTATGTTAAATGATGTTTTTGTTGTTCATAATTATTGTGTCAACTTGATGCCTATGTATAACCTACCAAAGGATAGTAAACTGATTGTGTCATTTGAATATTTGATGATAAAAACTGTTATATTTAGGATTCTCTCTCCAAGAAAGTCCTGATGACTGGTGGTCAACTTGATGAGTTGTATTTCTGTGGTCACTCCTTCCTGTTTGATAAGGTGTGCAATAATAGTTCAAATTTAACAAATCTATGGTATGCTAGACTAGGGCACCCATTTGATTAGGTCCTACATGTTCTTAAAGATCATCTAAAAATAAATCCTTTAAGGAATAACAATCCATGTGAAGTATGTAACAAAGAAAGACAACATAGAGTTCCATTTCCTCTGAGTGATCATGTATCTAAGTCAGCAGGTGAACTTGTCCATCTAGATATATTGGGGCATATAAGATTCAAAGTAAGGAGGGATATAAATTTTTTTTAATCATAGTATATGACTACTCTAAAGTTGTGTGGGTGTATCTAATGAGACATAAAGATGAAGCTTTTTCTAATATCATAAGTTTTGTAAGCTTAATCCAAAATCAATTTGCAAAAAGATTGAAACCTTCAGAAGTGACAATGGCTTGAAATTTTTAGATCAAAAAATGACTGATTACACCCTAACAAATGGAATAATTCCCCAAACTTCGTGCTCTTACACCCCACAACAAAATGGTATCGTGGAAAGAAAACATGCATCTACTTAATGTTGCTAGATCTCTTCTATTACAAAGGCAAATACCCTTACATTTCTGGTCTGAATGTGTTCTAACTGCTTCATATATCATTAACAGAACTCCCTATTGTTGGGTTGGATCCTCTTGTTGCTGGGCTGGAGCTTCTTCTAGTAGAGCCTATTTACTTAAGTTTGTGTGAAGGGTTTCGATTATTCTCAACCGTCTTCCTCCCTGTTCACATACAATCTCTTTCTCTCGCTCTCTATAGTTTGTCTAGGGTTTCATCATGTAGATGAACTCTAATTCTTGAGATCTTGTTCTTTGTATTGGTTTGTTTATAAGATCACCATCAGTGAGTCTCTGTAATTCATTTTTGTTTCTTAATAGTTGTTGATTCTCAGTTTGTTTTTGGATCTCATATTGTGTCGTGAATGTTCCGATACCATTTTTGACAAGATAGAATCCTCAGTCAGTCATTTGATAAGAAACATCTATACTGTAAACCATAATACAAATATACTTGAAGCTCTTTAGTAAACATTAGAAGGTCTTAACATGTAAGGTAAGTCCAATCCATCTGCACCACGGTCAATTAGAAGCGCAAGATGCAATGCGCTTGTTTATGGTTTACTATTATATGCTAGTATCATCCATCATCGAAGCTGAAGCATGAATATATAGTTAAAACCTATAGCATATTTTTACTTTTCAATGGTTAAGAGGTTATCAAACCTTTTTTATCAACAATTTTTCTTGATAATAAACATAATCTTCACTCCATTAAGAATATAAACTCATAACACTTTTATAATAAACAATCATCAATGTCATTAGGTTATAAAAACACTTATATTAAAATAGAATCTGAAAGTGTTTATGTCAATTTCATTTGGCAAAACAAAAGTTATTTTTACCCATTATAATTTCAGATTCTATATCTGAAAGAGAAGTATCATTTGACGAAAGAAAAACTAACGTTAAGGTCATGGATCAAAAACTTGGTTTGGGTAGAAATCATCATTTTATTCTAATAAAAGAGTAAGCAAGAGAACACGCGTTAACATCACATTTATTCTCATAAATATTTTCTTATTTCTCTCTCTTATTAAATAACTACATTAATTACTAAAAATATTGTTTAATTTTTTTAGGTTACAAATAGTTTTTTAATTAATCAAGAAAGAGATCTATTCTAAAGAACCAAAATTTTATAAAATAAGAAATTTTCTAAAACATAATTTTTTTTGTTAAAATTACAAAATATTTTAAAATTGGTGTTTTTAAAAAGTAAAATTTTTATAAACTTGGGAGTTATAATAAGGAAATTTTCAAAATGAAATTTTTTTAAACGCTTGTTTGAAACAAAATGATTATTAAATAAAACAAAAACGTTTAAAAACAAAAGTTTAAAAAATTCATATCATTGTTTTATCACTTATGGTCCTTACTCGTATATAACTTCAATCATATCTTATTTTACAATATTGTTTTATAATTAAGAATTTTTCAATCTCTTTAATAGTTTATTTACTTTTACACAGGTTGCCAAAACTAGTTTAAATGACATACGTGAGGTGTCTTGTTTTTAAATTTTTTATTTAAAATAACTAATTCACACGACCTGTAAACTTACTCGTAATCCTTCACTAACTTTGAGACTTGTGGACCAAATTCAATGTTAAATATCATTATAATTTTGTTCGTTGTGTATTTTAGGTTTTCTATTTACAAGCATCTTGCTATTTTTCGTCTTAATAAGACTATATTCTTCGTTCAAAAAACTATATTGCTATAAGTTTCACAATAACCTATTAGATAATTATTAGTTTCTTTAATTACTTATTAAGTTATAAATAAATCATAATTTCAGTTAATTAATGTAATTATAAATAAGTCTAAAACATAACATAAATATATATAATTCTAAATAAATAGTCCTAAGAATCGTATAAGCACGTGTATTTTTTAATTTTAATTTGATGACTGATACAAATATTTATTAGATTAGGGTTATTGTAAAAAAATATTTAATTTAAAAAAATCTAAGAATGATTGTAAACTTGACACGTGTCATTATATTGTTTTAAAAATATAACATTTTGGTCATTATCTTAAAAACATAAGTTCATTATGTCTATGTCTTATACATTCACTGTGTCATAAATTTACATCATTTATTATATGTATTATGTTTTAGATCATTTTATGCTATTTGTATTATTACTTTTATAGATTATATAAACTTGTTATCTATTATAGTGTTTTACAATTAAAAGTACACAATGAAATTTAAACGCTTAACCTCTGACGTAGACACAATGTTTCTTACGAATCCAACTATTCCTTTAGGAGATATGCATTTAGTTTTATAGCTTACAATGCATTAGTGACCCTTTCCTTATCTACTATAAAATCATAATTAAGAGTTACAGCCACTAGTACTCTATCTATGTTTCTTAACGTCTTCAACTAAATCCCCCACACATAAAATACATCAGCCTTAAACTTCATTAAGATGATGTATTCATTTTACAAAGGCAAACATCAAACCATGTATTTTGGTTTTGAGAATATGATGTTTGGTTTTCTATACAAAAGAATGTGAAGCTGTTTAAAGTAGCTTAACCTTTAACATATCTGTTTGGTTGATTGCTCAAAAAAATCAATAAGTCATTTGGATGTGGTTTTGGTTTCTTAACCATTCTAAAAAAATTATAGAACGGCGGAAAATAAAACATGATGTTAATTTAGGGGATCATCCGGAAGAATAAAGTGCAAGAAAAAAATGTGTTTCTGCTAAGCAATACCTTCCCTTTGCAAGATAAACGCCACAGCCTCTTCTACAGTGTCGACAACCTGCAGGAGACAAGTAATAGACTCAATTTATGTCTCAAGCACTAGATCTAGATTTTCAACTACTTTGACCACAGAAAAGAGAAGCCGAAAAATAATCATATGTCAAGTTTCTCCGTTTCTTTTGACAAACAATTTGATAGACCAAACAAGTGCTTGGTAGAGATGAGCGCAATGATATTTACAAGGATTCTAGTTCTTGTTCAGTGACATTGAAGTTTTAAGCAATGGGTCCAATTTTGCTAACAAAACAAGTTATCCAATAATCATATTTGTAAGTTTGTTATAAACTACCTACTGTAATTCCTAAAGTGCGAAAAATAGAGACAACAAAACAAAACACTGAACTTTCTTAAGATTAACATTGATAGATCTTATGGTGTTGTATTGCTAATAACTTGTCAAGATGTAGGCTTTATGCAATACTGCGACATGATATCATGAAATAACCATGCATCTCTTAGGCGTATAGAATATTGGTATTCTTCTAGGTGTACGTTAGTCTAGGATTTAAGGAAGGCAATTCGAGTATATAATTCAAAGTAGGGTGGCTTGGATTATAGACTGTCATGCTTGTTTTAATTACAAAGACCAAGCTATTTGAGTATTATTTTTTAAGGTAAAAGTGCTGATGCCCTGACAAAATTTATTAAAAAAACAATATAAGCGCAAAAAACAGGCACAACACCGGCTAGGACATATCCGATGCAAATAAAAAATAAAATAAGAATAAAAAACATAACCAACATAGGGATCACTAAACAATCTAAGGATCCAAACCAGGGAACATCAACAAAATTAATCTATAATTAGAAAAATTTTAATCTCAAAATATTCTTTGTTAGCATGAATCACTTAGGATAGTGAGTTTTTTAAGGATACCAAAAGACCACATGATACTTATGCAAATTAACCATTAATCATCTGAACTCTGACTGACCTGATCAGCAGGATAATCTGTATGGTTCCCTTTCTCTCTAAACACACCTGTCCTTGTCAAAATAGAAAACCATGGATGTCCCGCCTGAGATATAAACATGCGAAAATTAATTCATGTAATATTATAACGTCCAGAGATGATTAACCAATTAACATGGTTCATTTGATAAAATCCAGAAGGAATTAAAGCAAACCTGTCTTGCACCCTTGATGTCAACTGATGGATTGTCCCCAATCATATATAGTGTTTCAAAATGGCGAGATTTCATGTCTATGTAATCTCCATTAACATCACCATCACTTGTAAATGACTGAAGTTGCATTAATATGGATTCCGCGTTCTTAAACACAAAAGGATTTGGTTTTCCAAAAGAGGTATACTTCAATGGCTTGTGGTGAATGCTAGATGTGCAGCCAGAATAAATGTCAAAAGAAATGCAGTTAGCAGTGTATGCTAAAAGCAAGCAAACAAAAACAATGAAAACATGCAGGTGAAATAATTGCTGGCATTACCTGTTAAAGATGCTTTCTAATGCGATCCTGAATGCCCCCATGCCAAGACGTTCGAAAGGAAACGCAGCCTGCCCTGACCTTCAAAGTCATCAGTGCATTCCAGAAAACTAGCTAGAAATGCTAAACATGTGCGAACAAACAATGAATGCTATTAGTGACCTGATATTCTAGATCATCAGCTGCAAAATACATATCTGGTTGATGCTCAGACTTCTCTCCCGGAAGACCTCCCGATCTCAAAATGTCACAAAGAACCTATAAAATTGTGTCCGTCATTCTCATTTCCCATGCAAGTAACCCAAATCAATAATGAACACAAGAAAATTACATAAGATGGATAGTATAAAGTATAAACACACGAAATTTCGTTGTGAATGTAATGACTAATGAGAGGCTTCTGCAATGCCCTTCCCACAATTAAAAATCTATTAACAAGAATAAATAATTTCCTTACATGTTACTTGATCTAGCAAATAAAAAAATGAGGTCCATTGACTCTTGTTCTGTACATAGATAAAAATCAAAATAGAAACTTTCAAAAAATGAAAAGAATAAAAGAAAAGAAAAACTACCTGAATATCTCTACCCCAGTCAACAGGATCACTAACAACAAAAGCTGCTTTAACTCTTTCAGAAGTGACATCAAAACTTGGGACTGACTCGCTGGAGTTTCTTTGCACATTGCATGGCTGCTTTGTGGTCCAGGTCTTGTATGGCGATAATGGGTCGATGCTATCAAAGCAAGACGCATATTCGTCTAACGAAACAGCCTTTCTGTACATAATCGAAACCAAAATACTAAGATGATATCCAGAATACAGAACATATACAAACTTTTGTGAATTAAAGATGCTGCATTTCACATTCCATTTAGATTAATAAAACTTACTTGAAACCGTATTCAGACATTACCACTGCAGGCTCCCCTTTTCCAGTGGCAACAACCAATTCATTTTCAAGCCTAAACACAAGGACAAGTAATATTATCCTACAACAATTAACTAACATTATTAAACCAGAATATAAATCATACAGATACCTTGCCAGCAAGTTTTTGAAAGGTGAGTGACCCTGTACTACCTGCATAAAGTAGACATATATCCAAGCAATTGCGGTTTAATAAACTAACAAGCAGAAGAAATGAAATCCATCATGACAGTAAACATTTAAGAATCACCTGAAGAGGGTCGATATTTACTCCAAGAACTTGACTCAACTCGGCAGCCCGTCTAGATTCAGGGATGCCTCCTCCTATCACATCACAATAGGAAAACTAGTTAGCACTTATGTCTTAAGCATAGTTTCAACTAATAGTAGAGGATGGTACTATTGTATAACTGAAATTGCCATTTCTAACTCTATGAGAAGGATGATTAACCATAAACACATAATTATTCAACTAAACAAATATCAAGTCCTCCAATTTACTCACCATTTGTCAGAAACAGGTATGGGATCTTCAGACTACCTGCAAGAGAGTGAGGATGTAGAGACAGCAAATCAAATTATAGGGCTTCAAATCATTGCTCGAAATCCACAAATACTGAGGAAAAACGAAGAACATAAAAGCAACTTGGACAATTATACAATATAGCATTAAGTATTACCAGAATCATCGTATAATCTCTTCAAAGCCTTAGGAGAATCTCCAATTGGACTACGTCCACGAAGTATAACACCGTCGATATCAAATGCAATTCCAAACGAAGGTCTGTCACACTCACAATCAAATCAACTTCAATCATGAATCAAAATTACAGAAATCGTAACTATTATGAACGAACAGGTGTAGATTGAAGGACGAACCTCTTAGGTGCTGAATGAAGCTGAGCTAAATCACGATAACAGTGCAATTGAACTGATGGCGGTCTGCTTCTGTCATGTATAACCCTAGAAATCGTACGGAATTTCATCTTGTATTCGAACTTCATGTGTTTTCGAAGACGATGAAGCAGAAAGCGTTGGCTCTGCTTTCACGATGAAGATGAACTAATATTCCAATTTGAGCACCATACTTTCTTTCTTTTGAAATTAGACCACAGAAACTTATTTGCCTATAACGTAATGTTAAATAAGTTTATCTTGGTCGTATTGTTATTGGCTCGTATTGTTATTAGCTCGAGTGTCAATTTATTTTACCAGTAACTCTTAGATTTTTAAGAGTGATTTAATTATAATTTGTGTATTGTGATATTTATAGAACCCAATCAATAAGGCGTGTCATTACCATCATGATATCATTTTATAAACGTTTAAGTTGACATTGGTTTATTGTAATTGTTCTTTGAAGAGATTTAATGATACATTTAATGTGAGAACACTATTTGCTTGTTGCACAGGATGTTTTTATGAAAGTGAGCACACGTAAAAAGTACGAGACATGTACGTTAATGCTATAATTAGATTGATAGATAAACACAATCTGGTAGTAGAAATATTTAGAGAGTTTTTAAGATGTTGTAACTGAAAAACATATTTTAAGTTATGTAACATGCTTAATACTTGGATCTTTTGAAAGCTTTGTAATCTTGTACAAAGCTAAGCTATTAATGAGCTAGTCTTTAGCTAGGTTGTGCTCGAATCGATTTCGATGTTGAAACAATAGACTCGAACAGAGTTGGTTTTGGATTTTAAAAATATAAACAAGCCCAACTCAATGGATTAATTGAGCTTTGGTTCACCCCGTCACTCACGACGTAAAGTTGATGGATTTAAGTAGTTATTTCTATAACAAAACATTACCAATAGCACCACAAGCAGTTTGGTGTTCCAAAAACCATACACTCAGTGCTGAACAACCGATAAAACCCTAATCAGTAATCGTATCACTGAATATTCAATTGTTTGATCTACGAATCATCGGTTCGATTCAATAGCTTCGATTAAGAACACAAATTTGTGTTCGGTTTGAATTTGTTCTCAAATTGAAGGATGCCACCGAAACAATCGAAAGCGGATATAGCAAAGAAGCAGAAAATAGTCGAAGACAAGACATTTGGGCTTAAGAACAAGAACAAGAGCAAAAATGTTCAGAAATATGTGCAGTCACTTCAACAGAATGTCGCCCCTAAACCTGATGCTTCCAAACTCGCTGCGAAGGTAGTAGGTTTTGATAGGGTTTTTTAGTGAATTGATTGATTTATAATTGTTAGTGGCTTCTTATATTGGTTATGAGTTTGTTTGATTGACAGAAAAAGAAGGAAGAAGAGAAAGCTAGAGAGAAGGAATTGAATGATTTGTTTAAGATTGCTGTTGTTCAACCCAAAGTACCTGTTGGTAGGTGTTGCATTAGCTCTCACTATATTGCATTTTATCTTCAATATATTATGTTTTTGGTGCTGCTATGTGGGTTTTAAATTGACTTGATTTGCAATTGTTTAAAGATAAGTGTCTACAGTTTGTCAAATGGGTTATGTTTTGCTAACTACTTTCAACTTTGTAACTAGGATCGGAATGGAATCTCACTTGTGTCTTAGACTAAAATCAGATATCATTTGAATGGTACTCTGTTTCACATTAACTGAATTTGTATCCCTGTTATATTTGGTAAGGAATTATTTGCTTCATAGGACCTGTGAATTTGTTCGAGAATGTTTGGCTGTCTATGAAATGAATTCTGCCATGTTCGTGTTTGAATTAAACATATTCACCTATTATACATGGCAATGTATTATTTTCTGTGCTACTTTTCTACTTTTAGAAGCTACTAATTGATATTTCGTGATAGGTATGTCATGCAGTGATCCCCATCTGTATGTCATGCAGTAATCCCCATCTGATCTTTCATAAATTTACTTATATTGACTGCAAGATTATGTCTCTATGTTATTACTGAACATATCGTGATAATCAAATTTTAACATATGTAGTTATTTTTTACATCTTGGCAACTTGCTATATAGTATATATGTGTATTGATACGTCACTTTGTATCTTTGTCATTACCTGACACTACAAAATCTTAATACTACCTAGAACCTATGGTCATGTGGGTCTGTAATTGTAAAATTGCTTGAAATATAACATCAAGCCATTTGTCTGGCTCACTGGTTTAACACAAAAGTCAGTAACTCTTAATATATTGCATTATATTATGTTGGAAGATAGCAGTTGAGAACATGTTTGTGATTCAAGCTATGCTTGCCAACATGGTTAACGTCTCATGAATTTTGGTTATGGTCAGGGGTGGATCCAAAGTCTATATTGTGCGAGTTTTTCAAAGCTGGTCAGTGTGCAAAAGGTTTTAAATGCAAGTTTTCTCATGATTTGAATGTACAAAGGAAGGGTGAGAAGATTGACATTTTCAGTGATAAGCGTGATGAAGGTGAGGCCTTGACATTTTTCTTAACTTTTTCAATTGTTGATTACCTTTTTTTTCTCTGCTTTGATATGGAGCATAATCAGTTTTTCATGTATTTCTTAGGAACAATGGAGGACTGGGATCAGGAGACGTTGGAAAAAGTTGTGGAATCAAAAGGAAAAGAGTACAACCAGAATAAACCAACTGACATTGTATACTTTCTTAACATCTTATTTTATTACCATCATGGGTTACAGAAACCCAATAGAAAATCAAAATGGGACCTAAAATAAATCTAATCTGGTTTCCTTTTGAAAAAAATTGCCATTGGAACTAAGTAGATGTTCCCTACGTGGGAAGTCACAAGCAGCAAAGGGCTAGCATGTCTCCTAGGGGAGGTGCAAAAAGGCTCATGCCTGAGACAATAAAGCGCAGTAATAGTAAGATAGTAAATAATATAATATTCTCAGAAATTAAAAAAATAGTTAGTACCTTTTCACAAATATAATTAAAAAACCTATATGAAAATATGAAATTAGTGATTGGAATCATACAATTAATACCAGAAGTTCATACCTAATAACAATTGACGAAAGATTCATTGTATCTTGCCTGTGCCTGGCTACGCCTTGCTTACACATGGCCAAAGGTGCACCTCGGTTGCACTTCTTACTATTATGGATTTTGTATGGCTAAAAAAGTGACTTGTACTTCTTAATACTGTTCGGTGTCCAGTGTCCCTTCTGGGCTCAAGGTAGATTCTCCTTCGTGTTTTCCTTTAATGATGTATGCAAAATGGCATGTTAAGGAAATTTGAAGGTTTATTAGGTTACCGTAATTGTTTCTCGGATTTGGGAGGGGTTGCTAACACTTGCTTTTTTATGTGAAGATTTAAAATCAATAGTAAACTCTTTTGCAATTCCATGAAAGTTGCAACTTGCAACATCGTTGTTTCATCACATAGTTTTGTTTCATCTTAATCAAATACTAGCATAGCTGAAAATATTTCATATTTACGTCTTTATATGATAAGTTTGGCTTCTTTTGGCTTTGTATTTAGCACTAAGAAGACAGTCCATGGCAATATAAATGAGATGATTACTGCCCGCTAGTTGTCTCACGCTTTTTTCTATTGTTTTTTTCAATTAAGTCATTTGAAGTTCAATATTTTTTTTTTGTAATACATTCTTTATTTTAGAACCTTCCATTTGACTCGTGGATTTTTCTATAGGTTTGCAAACACTTCCTTGATGCAGTGGAGAAAAAGCAATATGGTTGGTTTTGGGTTTGTCCAAACGGTAATAAAGAGTGTCATTACAGGCATGCTCTCCCTCCTGGATACATATTGAAATCCCAAATGAAAGCACTTTTGGAAGAAGAGGCTAACAAGCTTGCTATCGAGGATGAGATTGAGGATCAGGTGATTATCTTTTTCATTAATGTGGCTGTTTTTCTTTGAGTTAACTGCATTCAAAGGTAACCAACTTTCTTTGGTTTTCTGTTTGAGTGACCTTTTTTATTCTGAGAAATAATCATGAACTTTCTTATTATGTGAAAATTAATGACTTGGTAGATTATGCGCCTTTGAGTATGACCTTGTTGACTTTATTATGATGTGGTGCTGATAAGGTTGAAGATTACCCTAACCATATTTTTTGGAAGTTTGAGGGTTTTAATGGGTGAAAGCAAAGATGATTAACCAAATTTGAAATCAGACCAAAGATGGTTGCCTTTGTGTGCTGTTAACATTTTCTCTATGTGATCGAAATAACTATAGACTCTAGGTGGTCTTTTCTTTTGTCTTCTAAGTATCCTTAATTTACACTTATACCTTCATCTTCTTTCCTAAATTTTACTATTGGAGCCAATAGTTACCATTGTGTGTTATCTTATATTTGCAGCGTTCTAAAGTAAAAACAACTACTCCTATGACTACTGATCTCTTTATGCAATGGAAGAAGAAGAAGATGGACGAAAGAGAAGCTGGCTTGGCTGCTCAGAGAGCTGAAAGGGCTAAGAATGACCGGATGAGGTGTGATTTTTTACATACATGTTGGCATTTTGAGTAACATTTCTCGCTCTTTTTTTTTCATTTTGCTTTTGGTAATGCACAGTGGGCGGGAGTTATTTCTTTCTGATGCTAGTGTGTTTGTGGATGATGCTGAGGCATATGAAAAGTATAACAGAGAAGAAGAACCTGACAATACCACCCAGAAGGTACTCCTTGATCGTCCTGTTTCATACGTATGGAGTTTTTACAAACTGGTTATTGCCCATTATATTCACCTTAGACATTATACTTTGGAATAATTAGCTGTCCTGGCAACAATAGTTAAATGCATTTTAGTCATGGGGTGACCACCCGAAAACTGTAAATAACATATTAAGATTTAGCAATAAAAAGCTAAAACATATAGGTTAAGTTGAGGGAAACAGTTATTTCAATAACATGTGTACAAGAAAACCGCAGTTAATAGCTATTGGATCTGGGTTAGACATTATATGAATCAGACTGATTTTTTCCTTCCTTCTTTGTAACTATATTTGAAACTTGCTGAGAATCTTTATTTTATTTCAGGCACAAGAGAATTCATCTACAGGTGGACCAAGCACATCAACAAGTGTGGCTGCTGTTTCCGAAGATGGGAATTCTGAGATCATCGATGATGACGACGATGATGATCTAGATATGGACGAACTGAATGAACTTGAAGCAAGCTTGTCAAAAACATCCATTCAAATCAAAGAGCCGTAAAATAAACCTAATACCGACAAATTGTCAATCACTCTCGGGGAGAAAATCAACATAATTTGAAGAGGAATCATCATCCATCCCGTCTCGATAACCATGGAGGTAATTCATCCACACTGGAAGTTGCTTCATTTGTTCTTTCACGGTGCAACTGCAACATAAACCAGATTGTAGAATGCAAGTTTAAAATGTTGCTTGCGTGTTTATTTTTTAGAGGTTGCCTTTTATCCACCAAAACAAAAATGTTCTCATATTTCTTTCTTTTTTTTTTCCTTCTGGATTACGAATATGATATTTCTGAAATAAATATAAATTTTATTAATTTTGGCAAATATAAAGCAGGTCAACTCATCTATTGTCGTTTGAGAGAGATGAGTGTCGAAATATTCGTTGAACTTTAAAATAAGGTTTTCTTATAAAGAGATAAATCGGTTAATTATAGATTTGCCAATCCTCATATTCAATGGTCAATCCTGATGTCTAATATTATTATAATTAAACATGAATAATAGATATAGTACACTTTCTATTACAAAACTAGTAGATTATAAGAGTTTAAACATTATCATCAAGAAACGTCACATCCTCATTGAATCTGTCTTAAATCTAGTTAATTATATGAGTTTAAATAATTTTCCAATCATTCTTAAAAGTTTACCAGTAATAACCATAAAATACATGAAACATGATGTTATAAGTTCATAACTTGTGACAGTAGTAACAATGTCGGATACATGAAACAAGTAAAACAGGATTAAAACTACTATATTACCCTTCTCGCTCATACACATGATATTGTATCTCAAATATCGTAGTTATAGCAATTACATTATCATCAAGAAATGTCACATCTCTATCCATACCAACATAAACATCAATTAACACCTACTTCCATCCATGACACCATCATTATTTGCACCAAGAACTTGTCTCCATAATCATTCCTATCAAGCTACAAAAATACAAAGATTACGAATGCATTAGTTGTCGTTTTTGTGATGGATCTGGTAATCCAAGACTCTTATCTTTTCGTGCTATGTAATTAACAAATGAAAACTTCAATTATTAGTTACTTACCTCTATCTCTTTGTTGGAGGGACAAAACTGTGATCTTGTGAAGATGAAGATACTTGATTCTCTCTTATATTCCCTCCTCCACCAAGTGTTATGTTGAGGATTTTCTCTCTCAATTCCTGAAATATCCTTTCTGTAATTTGACCCCTCCTTGGTGGAATCATGCTTTTCTCTTTCTTCTCTTCATTCTTTCCTTTACCCTCCATTTCTCTATATCAAGACTTTGAGAATGAACAATATGTTCTTGTATCTAAAAGCGCTACTATGTGTATGTGTGTATATATAGATACTAGAGTAAACTATATATATATATGGAGAGAGAGAGAGAGAGAGAGAGATTTTCACATCATAAGTATATCAAGTTGATTGAAAATAACTAAATAAGTGGGCCCATGGACTAGATATACTAGTCACACCAACAGACAATTATAAAAGTTACATCTTCCAAAGTTGCAATCTAATTCTAAAACTGTCATTTTCTAAGGACGTGCAAGCCGCCCTGGTTGATTAGTTGTAGAATATTTCGGATTTGGATTTTTGACGTTAAAAATGGAAAAGAGTTGGCATGTTCACATTTCCACGTATGTGATATAACCTTGAAAATTTCAATATTACGAGGACTTTTACCTATTATTTTCTCCATTGTGATCTTGAAAATAATGTGACTATGGTTAGTCATGGAGTTCAATGAAGTGTGAACACATAAAATAAGAAAATACCTTTTGTTTTCCTTTTGGGCCATAAGTGAGTGGGGTTGTATAGATATGTTATAGATTGCTTTCTTGACGTGGGTCCATCCTGCTTTTTCTTTCCTTTTTTTATTTTCTTAATCTAGTATGATTAGATACATGTTATGACAAAGTGAATGTGTGAATGGATTTGAAAGATTAGTGAGTTTAGAGTTGACATTTATTTTAAATTTACAACTTCCTGATCACAAAAGTCATTTTTGTATTATTAAAAATGATAATTTCGTCAGAAATGAGAAAATGATATGAAAATGGGATGGTTTTAGCTAAGTTAAATCCTTTTGTTGTTGAATAACATATCTTTTCATATTAGTAAAACTAGTTTTAGTAAACCCGTGTAATACACGGGTTTAATAAAAAAAATATTAATATACTAAAAATTTATTAATTATAAAATAATATTTTAAAATATGATATGACTGAAATTACATATAAGTAAAGATTATAATTAATAAAATAATAATATCAACTTTTTAAACCTTTTCCCAAAAAAATAAACATTTTGTTCTAAAACATACAGTATAAAAATATCATTTTTTAAAATTTCCTTATTCAAACTCCTAATTTAAATTATTTTTTTAAAAATAATATTGTTTAAAAACACTAATTGTAAAATATTTTGTATTTTTAAGAAAGTTTGATTTTTAGAAAAAAAAATTGTTTTATAAAAAAATGTTTCTATAAAAATAACATTAATAAAAAGATCTTTTTAATTTATTACAAAAAAGTATTTTCAATCTAAAAATATTAAATAATATTATTAGTAATTAAGATAATTAATTAAAATGAGAGAGAAGCAGAAATTTTTTTATAAGAATGATTGTGGTGCTGTCACGTATCATCCCAAATTATTATTTTATTAGAGTAGAAAGATATATACACATGGGAATTGAATATTACTAAATGTAAATGCTTGTATGAGTGGAATTGGGGTTGGGTCCAATAATAAAGTCATTGGGTTAGAGTGGTGTAACTTCACTTGTGATCAAGGGTTCGAGCCTAGTCTAAAACCGTAAGACGTTCTGTTGTAACTTAATTGTGGTCTGGGTATAAGTAGAGTAACATTTGACTTTAAAAAAATGCCCATTTGAGCGTAGTCCCGTCACCCATCTTGTGTAACCAACAAATGTCATAGGCTGCAAAATACAAGAGCGGATTCACGATCAATATTATAGATCAATCACTAAATACATCAAATAAAATTTGAGAAACTTGCCGAGTAGAGACTTTCCATAGACAATATTAGGCCACACGGAGTGGAACCGAGAAATTTTGGGGGACTCTCAGGGCCGGATGAGAACACCACGTACCCCGAACCTGGATTTTTTTTTCCTCTGTCCAGTGAATTTTCACTGGGATCTATTGGTACCACCACTCATCTTTTGAATCTTTTTTAAGAAAAAAAAAACAAAAAATGGGAAACGGGGAAAAAATGAGACGACACCATTTAAAACGAGAAAAACTGAAGAAAACGAAAACAACTGATGTCACTGATGTGGCATTGATATGTCACAAATGAAAAACTAAAAAAAATGGAACGATCGCCATCCCCTTATGTCAAGATGTGTCTTGATCGTTCAATGCACGTCATTTGAAAATATACAATTCCCATGATTGATGTAAAGATTCGATCCGTTTAGTAGTGTCATATTAACATTAAACTATCTATAAAAGGGTCTAATCCATTTAATAGGATCATATCAAAATAAAACAAATTCACGAAACCCGCAATCTAAGTCAAATATTTTTTACGTCTTTTTTAACGTTCATTTTAGGTTAGGTGACAGACGAATCACAAATATCCCCAGGCAATGGAACTAAAGTTTCTACTGTCCACAGAGTCACATGTAGATCTAAGAACGTGTAAAAGAACTACGATTAGTAAGAGAAACGAAATGCATGAGCTACGAAAGAAATCCAATCATTTGTATGAAAATCTTTGACATTTTTTATGCTAACTTTTTTTCTCTTCTTTGAACAGGTGTGAACACAATAGATATAAATAATAAAATTAAGAAGAAAACAAAAAAAACCTTACACATTTAGAAATTTATTTTGCGAATATGACTTTGATGTCTTCGATGCATGTGTAGCTTTCTGTCATACTCATAGTAGTTAATACCATCGGTTACTCTTTTATAGTTGATAAATCAGTTTTTATTTCCAAAATTGAAATATTGATTCATGTTTGCACGATAATATTAAATTAGTAATAGTCTACATTTGTTTTAGTTGGAAAAGGTAAGCAAACAACACGCTACTTCTATAAAATAAAAGGAACATGATTTATGAGGTTAGAATTGAGCTCTTTTCAACTCTTGAATTTCTTTAAAGGATGGTAATATAACAATATTTTTTCTTTTCATATATAAATGTAAAATGGTGTCTTATATTCATTAGGTTGTTAAAATTATTTGCTAAGATTTTTAAGTCGAGCATTAAATCAAACTTGAAAATATTGAAAATCAATATGAATCCAATTATTCGGGTAAGGAATTCGAATTCAGGTTTCGGTCATTCAACACTTATTAAGGTAGTTTTATCTCTCAAATTGCTATATTCTAATCGAAAATTGTCATGTTATAATAGCCTGCAAGTTGTGCTTGTTGATTTATTATAGAATATTTTGGATTTTGATTTTTCGGTTTTGAATAAGAAAGGAGGTGGTATGTTCACATGACAATGTATGTGATATAAACTTGACATTTTAATATTATAAAGACTTCAAAGTTCTATCTATTAATGTTTTAGATTTTGATTTTGGAAAAAATGTGACCATGGTTGGTCATTGAGTTCAATGAATTGTGAATATGTAAAATAAAGAAATTGAGTACCTTTTGTTTCGTTGTTTAAGTCATAACTCATAAGTGAAGTGGGGTTCCATGGATATGCAAGATTGCTTTCTTGATGTGGGCCCATCCGTTGTTTCCCTTTCTATTTCTAGTGTTGAGTTGATGCATGCAATGAAAAAGATAAGATATGAAATTATGAATGAATTGGAAAGATTAGTATTAAGAAAATAAGCGAACCAAGGAATCCCTTAGATGCAAAAAGGATCTTGTTCTATCTTTGATCAGAGATTTCTCTATGAAAAAGACGAATCGAAGTTTGAAGAGGACGAAAGAGAAGGAGCCCTCAACTGACAATAGATAGAGGATGATTTATTCAATCATATAGTTTGGGCTAAGTTTTTAAGTCCACCAGCTAAACGAGTCGAGCTGAGGTTGAGCTTGTTTATGTTTGAGTACAACTCTTTTCGACTAAAGAAAACTTGAGCCTAAGCTTGGCTCGTTTAGAGCTTTGGTTTTTAAAATAAGTCCAGCTCATTTATGTTTTACTTATTCTATTTGTATATTTTTATAATTTATTTTATATATATTGAAGACTATACTTTTATTTCAACTTAATACGTTTTGTTTAATTATTTTTACCATAATTTCATATATTATACAATTGTTATTTACATAAATATATATATTTAATAATTAAATACACTATATAAATGAAATAATTGTTTAGGCTTGCAAGACAGCTCGAACTCTATATGAAAAGTTAGATCCAATCCGGGCTTTTAACGAGTTAATCTTGAGTAACTTAAAAACGGCATTGACTCATTTACATCATAACTACGTTTTATTCTTATTGATATTGCATATTGGTCAAACAATATATATAGTCTTTGGTAATAATAATGAAAATATTAATTATGATAGTAATCATGCTTCACAAGTGACCAAGAAATGTTAAAGATAACAATAAAACAACAAGGCTTCCAATCGATACCATGGATCACATGTTGATACCATGTAGGATACAATTTAAGGAAGGGGAAGGCTAGAGTTTCATAGTCAATACTATGATTTAACAGTGTGTCAACTGCCCAACATACATCATTTGTGTATTAAAAAATTTTAAGACTCGACTACTTGTTTAATCCATTAGATAAAACAAGTAACACGAGTTATGTTTGTGTCACATGCGCTTAAGTGAGTTCAATTTACAATTTACATCTTAAAAATAAATAACTATATAGGTTGTGTTCCATTTCATTAAAGTTAACTCACCAACTCGTTACCTTTTTAGCTTAATAAAGATTAGAATTGAGATTAATTATTGTTGGAGGAAACAATTGATATTTGGCGCGAACACAACGATATACTCAGAAACCCAATAGCTCATAAACTCATGAAAAAAACTTACAACCCTATACATGTATTTATATTAGACAATGACTTGGAGGCTACTCTACCCTATATCTAAACTATAAGATCTAGATAACTATTAAATAAATTTGATACTTAATTCTTGTACGTTCCTCCTAAGTCTTTCAATCCGAGTAGCGTTGGCATTTCTTCGGTAACGCCTTGGTGAATATATCCGCCTTTTGAGACTTGCCTTCAACATACTCAACTTGAATTTCTCCTCTTTCGACACATTCTCTAATGAAATGAAATCGAGTGTTTATGTGCTTGCTTCTTCCGTAAAAAACAGGATTTTTCATCAAGGCTATGGCGGACTTGTTGTCAACGAATAATTTTACCACCTTCTCATGTTGGCTGGCTAATTCACTTAGCAAACCTCTTAGCCAAAGTGCTTGACACGCAGTAGCAGATGCTGCCATAAATTCCGACTCGCATGATGAAAGTGCCACCGTTTTTTGCTTTTGAGAATTCCATGATATCAACAATTTTCCGAGGTAGAAAACCATGCCAGTTGTGCTTTTTGCATCCTCATCGGTTACGTGGCTACTATCACAATAGCCAACTAAATCAACGTTTTCATGTTGTTTGTATACTATCCCATAACTTTGTGTTCCTTGTACATATCTCAGGATATGTTTTAGAAGTTGGGAGTGAGACATTTTTGGCTCTTGCATGAATCGGCTTGCTATTCCAACCGCAAAACTTAAGTCAGGTCGTGTGTGTAGGAGATAGCGAAGGCTACCGATGACCCATCGATACTCGGTAGAATTTACTTTTTCTCCTCCTTCATCCTTGTCCACTTTAAGTCTCGGCTCCATCGGATATTTTGACGGATTGAATTCTAACATTCCTCAGCTAGCGAAGATTTTCTTAGCATACCCTTTTTGTGTCAAGGTGATATTCCCATCCTTCTGCTCAACTTCAATTCCTAAATAATAAGATAGTACGTCAAGATCTTGCATTTTAAACTCTGCCATCATTTGTTTTTTGAATAACTCGATCTCTTTTAGATTCGACCCCGTGACGATTAGATCGTCTACATAAACTCCCACAATTACAAGCCCATTTGGCTATTTTCATTTAGTCGCTTGCACACGGCTTGTTCTCTTGGACAACGTTGGAACTCTAGTCGTTTTAGCTTCCATCCAATGTTTTTTTTTTAATTTTGGCTTCATGAACATTTTGTGGTTCATTATCATGCATTAAGGTTTCTTCCTGGAGCAGAACATAATTATCAAGGTGTTTTGGTCTAAACACTTGACGAATAGATCTTCGAACTGTTGTACTGGGATCGTCTTGCTTTTTTGAAATATTTTGTTCATCATAATCGTTGGAAGGATGATCTTGAATGTCTTGATTTTCTACTGGACTTGAATCATTTACTGCTGGACTTGGATCAGGTCCACTTGGGATTGCTGTTGGGTCGCTTACTACTTCAAAATCACTTTGAGTTTTTTGTTGTTTTGAAGAAGATGTATTAGTGTCAATTGGTTCATATTGTTGGAGGAAACAATTGAAATTTGGTACGAACACAACGATATACTCAGAAACTCAATGGCTCATAAACTCATAAAAAAAACTTACGATCCTATACATGTATTTATATTAGACAATGACTTGGAGGCTACTCTACCCTATATCTAAACTATAGGATTTAGATAACTATTAAACAAACTTGATAAACTTTGAAACAAAGATAAACTTCTTTTTTTTCTTTTCTGGATTATTCCAACCGAGTTCTATACCCTCACATAATTTAGGCTTTTGAGTTTCTTGATTGTTTGACTAATCCTTATGGCCCAACAAGAATTAATCTATCAATTATAAGTTGTTGATCATATTCTTGTTAGTAAATAAATTTTCATTTAAGGAAAGTACGAATGCATACGTAGATAAGAGCAAGTAATTTTTAACGTTTAAACTTGTTAAATAGAATAGTTATAATTTAATAGCTCTTTTAATATACTAGTAATCATGCCCGCGCGATGCTACGGGTTTGCGTTTTCAAAGACGCATAAAGAGGCATCAAACGCTTATAAAAAAGTTTATCTAAACAAAGCATCAGTACAAAATAGTTACACACTATCTGACTATTTGTACATTGTAGTAATAAAATAAAGAGTAAATTACAAATTTTGTCCTTTGAGTATTGTTAAAATTACAGATCTTGCTTTTAAACTTTGATAAGTATACTGGACGTCTTTTATTTGAAAATTTATCTCATCTTCTGTCATTTCTACTAACAGAGGTTAACTTTTTCAGTTAGTTTTCAATAAATGACAGCTTTGCGCTTACCATTTAAAGGACTAAATATATAATTTTTATTAATCTATTGTTTTCTTTTGGCTTTTTTTCTTTTATTACTTTACTTTTTTTCTCTCTTTTTTCATCATTTTGTTTTATAAATATTATCTTAACCATTACTAATTAACTAAATTTACTTTATATATATATTTTTGTATAAATGTTTTAATTAATTGGTAATTTATAACCCAAATATATGTTATATTACATAAAAATAATAGTAAAATAACACAAAAGTGTTTGAAATTTCATATGGTTTTTTGTAGTTCAATTGTGGTTAAGACATTTAGATCATTCTTTGTATATGATTATTCATGAACAGAAAATTTATAAGTTATTTAAAATACATCATCTATTTTCTTATTAAAATATCTAAAGTATTGATTCAAAATAAAATTGGTTCACAAATTTTACATAGTCTTTATTTGTATCTAAATATTGTGTAGTATATATGTCTAAAAAATTTAACTTCAAAACATATTATTCTAAAATTTAGTTCGTTTAAGTTTGAACTAAATTTTCAAAACTAGAAAGCAGAATTTAAAAGATACAATTATAAAGAACTTTGTTCTTTACAAAAAAATGTTATATAACTAAATTAGAATTTTAACAACTAAATTTATTAAATAGATTATATAAACTAAGAAAACCTTGAATATATATGATGGTCATTATTCTTATTTAAATATCTGTTTACAAATATTCTTTGGAAACTTGCAATAAAAAACTACAGCTTGATTCATCTGTTCGAATTAAATATATTAAAGCATTACGATCGCTAGAACTTGTCTGGAAAGTTATATTTCATAAAAAGTAGATGGAGATTGATGAATGATGTTTGTGCCTATGTTCGAGTCAGAGTCGCATTTTATAGACATAAAGGAATAATGTGGAAATTATTTATGTTTTATTTAATGTTTAATGGTTAGTGGTGTTTATGTTTAAGTTTTAATTAATTAAATTTTGGTAATTTATGTATTTTAAATTAGTTCAAAAAATATTATGGTTTCTCTAATTCTATTAATTTTATTAGAAAAGTAAATAATTATATCGAAAAAATAATAACTATAATAAATTATAAATCTATGAATAGAAGTATGTTTTATATAAAATAATTAAATTTAATTAATAATATTTAAGATAAGCTTGTAAGATAAATTGATAAGAAAAATAAAAAAGAAAAGCAAGTAATAAAATAAAAGAAATAAATAATAGACAAAAATATAACTTACATAGTTTGTTCTTTAAAGAGTAAGGGAAAAAAAATCATTTACTAAAAACTTAACAGAAAAAGTTAACTTCAGTTAGTGTAAAGGACACAGAATGTGAAAAAATTTCAAATAAAAAATATTCAGTGTACTTATCAAAGTTTAAAGACTAGATCTATAATTTTAATAATACTTAAAGGACAAAATTTGTAATTTACTCTAAAATAAACCAAAACAAATAGAACAAGTAAGCATTGACATGGTTACATGATTTGTTTACCAATAAAAAGAAAAAGTGAGCATTACCCGCGCGTTGCAGCGGGCGTATTAAATAAGAGTCAATTTCAACAACGTGCATGTTAATATTTGTTACGGGGGAAAATTTAAATCAGAAACAAGTGTTTAGTATATAGGTTACTATGCATAACGTACGTAGATTAGTATGTAAATATAATATAATTTAAAGTTAAATTTGGTTTTGCTCATTCAATTAAAACATCTAGTATGACAAACTACACGTTTAGTCAAGCAAAAATGCACAAACATAACACGTTGAGTCCCAACTTGAATGGTATGAATTCACTTTATTAAGTTCTTTGGATGAATTAAATTATCATGTATCTATGAAAATTTAAAAAAAAAAAGTTAAGTATACAACAAAGAAAACTACTCTCTCATTTCATGCTTAGTTATAGAATGTTGTAGGTTATGACTTAAAAACTTGAATGTTTGATCATTCAAGACATATAAATGTAAAACAAAAGTTACTACAATTTGATTTTACACTTCAAGATCAAAGGGCTTTTATCATTTGGGTTTCTGAACTAAGAGATAATAAGTAACCGACTACATTGAACCTTTACAACTATTGTGTACTATTTACAGTAATAAGCACCAAGCCAATATTACATTTAAAGATCACTTGGTTGAACAAATCAATTTGCATTGTTTATAACAACATAGGGAGTAACAAATTGAACACCTACACTTACCCTTTTTGTCAAAATTAACAGGGCAAAGTGATAAAGGCCCAATTAAAGTATATACTAGAAGAAGGAAACGGGCACAGAAGCTGCCCATATGGGCCAATTGAATTCTGTTTTTGGGCTTAAGTTGGACCCATTTAGTCAAGGAGTCAGCAGTAATCTGTAATCTGGAAGAGTGAGAAGCAGTTACTATGCTTAATTATTAGGAGGAAGATTGATGGCTGGGGAGCTCTTCCTATGCTTACTTTCAGGAGCAATTATTAAATGTCATGGGTTATTAAAGCAGGCTTTTTCCTTTCATATTCCTTATCCTTGTTTTTCATTATCAAAGAAGTGTGTAATTGGAGACATTGCCCATCTCGAATCGGGCTGTTTATCTCAGTTCCAATAAAGTTTCCTGCTTGAATTTTAGCTTTTATCATTTGGTTCCATTGCCGGGAAACGAAGATGGTTCAAACCCGAAACAGTTCTGAGGCCAGCGGTTCAAACCCAGACCAAATTACTGCCCAATTGGCTGCCATTGCTGCAAAGTTGGAGTTCATTGATTCAATGAAGGAAGATATTGCAGCCTTGAAAGGAGATCGATCTAGGGGCAGCAAGTTTGACGAGGGGGAGAGTTTGTGGAGGGGAAGAACTGGATACAAACCCTATAACAAAATTGATTTTCCTAGTTTTAATGGAGGGGATCCTCGTGGGTGGATATTAAAGGCGGAAAAGTATTTTCGGTATTATCAGATACCCGACGAAGAGAAGGTAGAAATAGCCTCCATGCACCTAGAGGGAGACGCCTTAGACCTTTATTCCTGGCTTTCAGACGATCACTCCTTGACTTTTTGGGAGGAGTTAGTGCAAGCCTTTACCAAGAACTTTGGTCCAGCCGAGTTTCAAAATCCAGATGAATACTTATGCAGCATCAAACAAACTGCATCAGTACAGGAATATCGTCAAGAATTTGCCAAGCGGTCTTCACGGGTTTCGAACTGGCCTGACCATTGTTTGTTAGGCGTTTTCCTTAACGGGTTGAAGGAAGAATTAAAAGCTGATGTGAGGATACACAAACCACGAACTGTTTACAATGCTATGAGTTTTGCCTTGGAATTCGAGTCCAAATCCAACCAGCACCTACCTTTAAAAAGTTCTAACTGGGCAACAAATTCCAAACCACTACCACCACTTGATTCCAAAACTGCCACCACTCACATCCCTCAACCCTCTAACCAACCAAAAACTCCATTCAAAATTTCGGATACCGAAAAACAAAACCGTTATTTAAAGGGTGAGTGCTTTAGATGTGGGGAGAAATATGGTCCGGGGCATAGATGTAAAGCGGGTACGCTGAAAATGTTAGAAGCCGATGAGGATTTAGAAGAGCAGCAGGGAGCTGAAATTCCTAATAATAATGAGTCACAAGAAGAGACAGCAGAGATCAGCCTACATGCTATTATCGGGAAATCGCATCCTACAACAATGAAAGTCCATGGTATGTTAAATTCTACCGAGGTTTTGATTTTAATTGATGGGGGTTCCACCCATAATTTTATCTCAGATTGTTTGGCGAAAGAGCTTAAACTCGAAACCCAGCCGATACCACCTTTCGGGGTTCAAATCGGTAATGGAGACGTAATCCGATGTGGCCAGATTTGCAAAAATCTTTGTTAATGATTTGAAGATTACTCAGGACTTTCATCCTTTTTCAATGGGAGGGGCTGATTTAGTTTTGGGTATTCAATGGCTAGCTACCTTGAATACGGTTCAAGCAAATTGGAAAGAATTATTTATGATTTTTACTATCGAAGGGAAGCGATACAAGCTGCAAGGTATTGAATCAGGACCCCAAAAATCATCTAGCTTCCAGCATTTGGCTATTGAACCAATAAGCAACCAAAAATTTCCAACTTCACTACAACCTATTATCGACAAATACTCTACAATTTTTGAGGAACCCAAAACCCTACCACCTGTTAGAACCCAAACCCACTCAATCCCCCTAGTTCCCAACACACTACCACCTAACATCCGACCCTATCGATACCCCCATTCACAAAAAACCGAAATAGAGAAACAAGTCGACCAACTTTTGACAGCCGGGTTTATTCAATCGAGTACTAGTCCATTTTCGAGTCCAGTGTTACTAGTGAAGAAGAAAGATAATACTTGGAGAATGTGTGTCGATTATCGAGCCCTTAACAAGATAACAGTAGCCGACAAGTACCCCATTCCGAATATCGACGAGTTACTAGATGAATTGTATGGTGCAACGGTATTCTCGAAGCTTGATTTACGATCCGGGTATTACCAAATCAGAGTTACTGCTCAAGATGTTGCAAAAACAGCTTTTCGTACTCATTCGGGGCACTATGAGTTTAAGGTCATGCCATTCGGGTTGACGAATGCGCCTTCCACTTTTCAAGCTATCATGAACGATTTATTTCGGCCCTTTTTACGTTGTTTCATACTTGTATTTTTTGATGATATCTTGGTTTACAGCCATACCATGGAGCAACACCAATCTCATTTGGAGCAGGCTTTAAAGTTACTATATGACAATCAATTTTTCGCTAAGATGTCGAAGTGGTGTTTCTTGGGCATGTGGTTAACTCGAAAGGTGTTAAAGTTGAAGATGAAAAGATTTCAGCAGTGCAATCATGGCCGATACCTACAACAGTCAAGGAAGTGAGAGGGTTCCTCGGTCTAACGGGATACTATAGACGTTTCGTTCGGAACTATGGTTTGATAGCACGCCCTCTCACAGCTTTGACTAAGAAAGATGGATTCGTGTGGTCAGATGAAGCCCTTAATGCCTTTAATAAATTGAAACAAGCATTGCTGTCCACACCTGTATTGAGGTTACTAGACTTCTCACAACCGTTTGTAGTCGAATGTGACGCTTCTTCTGATGGGGTAGGGGCTATATTGTCTCAAGCAGATCACCCCGTCGCCTATTTTAGCAAGGGATTTTCCCCTTCTAATCGATTTAAATCAGCTTATGACCGGGAGCTGTTGGCTTTGGTATTGGCAGTACAAAAGTGGAGTCATTACCTGCTTGGCCGACATTTTCTCATTCGTACCGATCATTACACCTTGAAGTTCTTACTTGAGCAACGTATTACAACTACCGAGCAGCAACGTCTACTATTAAAACTTATGCCTTATGACTTCTCTATTATTCACAAAGCAGGGAAAGAGAATAAAGGAGCAGATGCCTTATCTCGCAGACCCCATTCAGGTGAGTTATTGACACTAATGGTACCCTATTGTGTAGATGTGGCTGACATCAAACTGGGACTCCAAAATGACCCGGTTACCAGCGGTATAGTCAACAAATTACATGATGATCCTTCATCGATTGCTGGCTACTCCATCGTTGATCAGTTTTTATTTTATAAAGGACGTTTAGTGATACCGGAGGTACCCGATCTCAAGCATAAGTTGTTACAGGAAGCACATGACACCCCAACTGGAGGTCATGGGGGATTTTTAAAGACTCTTAAGCGTCTCTCAGCCAGGTACTTTTGGCCAAGACTGAAACAAGATGTTCGAACTTTTGTGCAACAGTGTGTAATTTGTCAACAACAGAAATACCAAACATCGTCCCCTGCTGGGCTGCTTCAGCCCTTACCCATTCCCAATCAGATTTGGGAAGATCTTTCAATGGACTTTATAGTCGGCTTACCTCCGTCGGGTCGTTATGATACTATTTTAGTGGTGGTCGATCGTTTGAGCAAATATGCTCATTTTCTCTGCCTCTCGCATCCTTTCACAGCAAAAGGGGTGGCTGCAACTTTTTGTAAGGAGGTAATTCGGTAGCATGGATTTCCACGATCCATCGTATCTGACCGGGATGTGGTTTTTCTAAGCCATTTTTGGCAGGAATTGTTTCGTTTGAGCCAAACTAAGCTCCAATTGAGTACAAGTTACCATCCCCAGACGGATGGGCAGACTGAAGTCCTAAACCGTTGTCTTGAAGCCTATTTACGGTGTTTTGCCAGTGAACAACCTACACGGTGGAGTACTTATTTACCATGGGCTGAATATTCATATAACACGGGGTATCATACGGCAACAGGCACCACTCCTTTCACCATTGTCTATGGCAGGGAGCCCCCTCCTTTATTCCCTTATGTCATGGGGGAGACTAAAAATGCAGAATTGGAGCAGCAGTTAATAGACCGGGATGACATGTTGAAGCTTCTTAGAAACAATCTCAAAAGGGCCCAAGACCGGATGAAGAATCAAGCTAACCTCAAACGGAGAGATTTAACGTTTCAGGTTGGGGATTTTGTTTTTTTAAAAATTCAGCCTTACCGACAGAAGAGTTTAGCCAAACGTCGCTATGAAAAACTTTCTCCATGTTTTTTCGGACCATATCGTATTAAACGGGCAGTAGGTGCAGTTGCATATGAATTGGAGCTCCCACCTAATGCTAGAATTCATCCAGTGTTCCATGTGTCCATGCTTAAACCTGCTCATGGATCTTTTTCTTCTGACCAGCAGTCCTCATACCTATCACTAAAGATTGGGAAATTGAATTACAACCAAGTTCCATTATAGCTCATCGTTGGGTTTCCGAAGCTGATCATATGGTCCTAGAATTGCTGGTATATTGGTGTAATCGCCCAGTGGAAGAAGCTACCTGGGAATCCTATGACCTATTTGTAGAACAATTCCCCACATTCCACCTTGAGGACAAGACGTTTTACCGGGAGGGAAGTAATGATAAAAGCCCAATTAAAATATATGCTAGAAGAAGGAAACGGGCCACAGAAGCTGCCCATATGGGCCAACTGAATTCTGTTTTTGGGCTTAAGTTGGACCCATTTAGTCAAGGAGTCAGCAATAATCTGAAAGAGTGGGGAGCAGTTACTATGCTTAATTATTAGGAGGAAGATTGATGGCTGGGGAGCTCTTCCTATGCCTACTTTCAGGAGCAATTATTAAATGTCATGGGTTATTAAAGCAGGCTTTTTCCTTTCATATTCCTCATCCTTGTTTTTCATTATCAAAGAAGTGTGTAATTGGAGACATTGCCCCTCTCGAATCGGGCTGTTTATCTCAGTTCCAATAAAGTTTCCTGCTTGAATTTTAGCTTTTATCACAAAGTGAATCCCTATTTCTCCCTAGACAACAAATCCAACTAATAAAGTTACGCAACTTTAATCCTTTAATAACACACTTAAAACAAAATCACACAAAAACTCAAAAAGCAAAAACCAGTCGGAACAAAATATACCAGGAACTCAAATAATATGAGCATACCTGATTTCTAAAACTCTTGTTGCTCCTGTTTTGTTTTTTTAGCATAATTAATATTGAACTCAAAATAAATAGGCTTTAATCAAGATACATTATGTCCCTGATATCACCCACTACAGCCACAAAGTTAACAATAAGAACACACATAAATGTGAAGTAGCTGATAAAGGGTTATATTCTTTTAGCATAACAAAAGTAACACACTTAAGTACAATGCTCAATGAAACAAGGTTCAATCATAAGATTTCAAGTCAGCAATGGCTCTCTTTTTTCAAGGGAATAGAATAAAGTATGGAAACTTTCAGGGGATCAAGAGGATACTGAAAGAATCATGTTCTGTTTTGGTCTTGAATCAACAACACTCATCAAGAGAATATGGTAATTCAAGTGGATACATGAATGGAACTTTGGGTGGGGGTTCATCAACTATTTCTTATAAATTAAAAAGAAAAAACTTACAACTATTACCTCTATAACAGCCTTGCTAGTTTCAGCAGGTCTATTTATCGCTAGTTTCATCAGGTCCAAGTATTGAGCCCCCATTCTCATCTGATTCTTCAGAATCAGAAATATCCTTAAATAGATGAATCGATGTGGTTTCACTTGTTTCACTGAACCTGACATGTCCTTTGCCGAAGCCCTGATTCTGTTCTTCACAAAATTGTTCCTTTTCGTAATCTTATTGCTAACAAAATAATCAACGCAAAACATGTTAATCATAACAATCATCACTAAAAGTCCAAAAGCTCTAACTAATTAAACAAGTTCGCTTATATATCGTCTCAAATAAAGCTCATGTTCTACATGTACCGGTCAATAACAAATAGTAAAGCAAAAAACACCAATTTACTAAAGGCAAAATAGAAAAGCAAAAGCTCAATTGTATGCATGCAATACCAAGGAGCGATTAAGCTACGAGATAGAGGAGGCGACAATGACGAGCAAATCAGACGGCAGGAGGACTTCCATTTTGAACATCCGATAACTTAGCAGACTGATCTGCACTCCCTATAATCAATCTTGTTGAATCCTCTGCACAAAGTAATAATCAATCGCGTATTAATACTACATCAAAAACACTAAGAAATCCAGTTCATAATCCAATTTATATACTACTACTTGCTGTTGTTTGGAGTGATAATACGAATCTAATTCCTAAAATAATAGGAAACAAACAGCTAATACTTTCAAGAGACAAAAAAGGTCAAAGTAAGTGAATCGGTGTGTGAGATTATTGGATACCTTCATGAGAACTTTCTATTTTTTTTGTATCCTAGCATATATTTTGACTAAATACTCTATAGCCTGTAAAATAGACTAAGTGCAAGGAAAATTAAACATGATTAATCAAGAAATTAAGCAAAGAAGTTGAAATTTGATACCTTGGAACTCTTTTTCAGTTATCTTTTTTGCTTCTAAAAATAAAGATCTTGATAGAAACTATAACCCTGCAGAAGAAGATAGATAATAACATGACAAAAAGCTAGTTTTAATCAAAGAGAACCCCAAGAATAAACACATTGATTATGTTCTTTAATCATCGTTAATCTTAATTAGAACCTTTTAGTTTATTAAACATAAATAATTAAAACAACACATCCCAACCATGCACAATAAATAATTAACACAACACATCACTCTATGCAAATCATGCTAGTTTAAACCATGTAGAATATGATCATCAAGTATATTAAACAAATAAATTTAGTTACGAAAGAATACGTAATATATCTAAGTTTTATATCCCAATACAGAAACCCCATCATCATAACACTTGTAAACTTACTTCCTTGATAGTCCTTGAATTGTAATATTTGATGCCTCTGTCCGTTTAACTACCAATCCCAACACATCTCTTGGATGTCAATCAGCATATTTGACCATATAAATGACTCGACTACAATGCTTATCATCCATCTTACATAATCAACACATCATAATCATTTTACACATGATTAAACTTCTATTATGAACTTATTCTGATGAAATAATCCAATTTAGTAAAATATGTAGTTGAGGCATTTAGGCAAACACCTAGTAAGCATTATTTTAGTAAAATTTGTAGGTGAGGCATTTCGGCAAACACCTAGTAGGCATTATTAGTTCCAATATGCTATAATTATGCATATAATCCTCTACATCCAATTAATGATCCTTAACATTCAAACAAGGATATATATGGATCAATATACATAATTTCAACATGATTCTTCAACTATTATAATCATATAGTATCAAAATTTACTTAAACTTCCAGAGGGAATGTCTAAATGTTATAACCAAAGTAAAGATAATCAAAAGAGCACTTTCAAATTTGCAACAATAATTGAGAAACATGCATACATCAGAACATATCATATACAAAACCAGAAAAGTAACAAACTAATACCTTTTCATAATCAGAAAGTAGAAGCAAGAATGCATTAAGACGCTTCATATGGCGTCTTAAAAATAAAAGGAAATTACCAAATTACCCCATGTTTATGTATTATAAAATAGTAGAGATAAATAAACTATAACAAAGCTATATAAGAAGAGGTTAATGATTCTAGGTTATGTGACCGACAAGGGTCCATAGACTGTGGAGCCAAGGTTTTTTTTTATTGTCCAGAGAATCACAGGTAGATCTTAATTCTTAGAATGTGTAGAGAAAAAAATGTGAATACGATAAAAATAAATAAATAAAATTAAGAAGAAAACAAAAAACTTTTAACATTCTAAAAAATGGTCTTCTGAAAATGACTTTGTTGTGGATTTGTATTTGATCCATGAGCTGTTCTCCATCATACTGTAGTTGATATTATCTATTAGAGCATTTATAACTTGTTTCTTAAATTTATATGAGTGTATTCTTTATATTATATAGTATGATTACAAGTGATTATTAATAAAGGAGAGAGAAAATGTAATTATTCAATCTGTATTTTGTGTATTCTTTATTTTATTAACTTGTTTCTTAAATTTATATGAGTGTATTTTTTATATTATTTAATTAAAAAAAGAGAAAAATTAGTGATTTTTAGTGTAATGATATGGATGAGCATGAGGAATGGGTTGTGAAAACATTCACAATCCATCACTCATCCCCATCCTTATAATTACATTAAATAGTACTATTTTTTATCTATTTTTTTAATTAAATAATATTTTTTCATACTTTTATCATTATATTTTTTTTTTTATCCACTCACAACCACCTTCAAAAAATTTAAAAATTTATGGGGGTTGTATCGTGTTTCCACAAATATAAGGAAACAAAGTACAATCCTCATAAATTTTCTATCTTTCTCACTCATAATCATTCATAAGCTATGATCATCCTCTATAATATAGGACACCTAATCACATATATGTAAGGAACGAACTATGAATGCTCTGAATGTTCTTACACTTCCATGTTTAGAAAATCATATTTTATTTCTAAAACTGAAAAAAAGAAGTAAATATATTATACTTAATTCTAAGTTCAAATTTTAATAAAGAGAAAAGAAAGGTAAAACAAATTCAAAAGTAACAAAAGAATTATAAAGATAAACTTATGTTGATCGGTGATGATTACAATATCACATAACCCTATCAATATATAATCCCGTATAGATACGTTTGCAAATGAGATAATTGTCATTTCGTGAAAACCTTATTTGAAAATTGAGAAGGAAAGAAAGAGAAGAAAATAATGATAAAAACATATAAAAAAAGGGAGATAAAGTGAGGGTTCATTTATGGATGTTCACTTTAATTTCTTTAGTGTTAAACAACAATCCTACTAATAAAATCCACCTAACAAAAAATATTTGTAAACCAGATTTTTTAAATAATATAAAACATATAAAATTAAAAAAAAAAAACATATAAGATGGACCGATGGTAGACTAAAAAACACAATGATTTCTAAAAAAAGAAAAAGATAACTTCAAATGACACATGGACCACTAAAAGGTTAGTAATATTCATTAAGTTTCCAGATATACAATTTCCGAACGTAAACTTAATGATGTTAGCTCACTGACGTGTATGTCATGATGTCACCAACTCACCATTTCGTAATTTTATCTTTAATGACATTGTCATATTTGCCCTCAAGGTCCCTACACGCACCTTCTTTTGTCCCAATTATCCATAAAATAAAGATAGCTAAAGTGATAGTTACTGATATTATTATACAAAGTATATTTTTGTTATAAAATATAAAAAAACATAATAAGCCTAAAAAGGTTATAAAAAAAATTATATCTTACAATCTAAATTTAATTTCAAAAAAATACTTCGGAGTCTCTGTTCCTCTCGTCGTTATTTTTCAGAAAAAAATAAAAAAAAAAATTATTGTGTCTTTCATAAATGACACAATAAAAAAACTTTAATTTTTTAATTTTCCGTTTATTTTTTTCTTAGTGAGGACGGCTAGGGGAACAAAAACTCGGAATTACTTTTTGAAATTCGATTTAAATTGTGAGATATAATTTTTTTGTGACTTTTTTTTACTCATTGTGTTTTCTCACACTTTATAACAAAAATACACTTTGCATTTGAACATCTTTCCTGTCATATAACTATTAAATTATAGAGTTAATTACATGAAAGGTTCCTATGATTTAAATTGTAGAGTTAATTACATAAAAGGTTCTTGTGGTTAGGTTTGTTTTCACTTTCGGCCCCCAGGTTTGAAAAACTACAAGGTCGATCCACATGTTTGACAAAACGTAACACTAAAGGTCCTCGTTATGGATGGAGAGTTAACTTTTCTGTTAACTTTTTAAAAAATGACCATTACCCCTATAATATTATAAATAAAAAATAAAATAAATGTATTTATAATAAATAAGAGAAGTCAGAGAACCCAACCCTACCCTATCTTCAACCTAAATTCAACAGCCTCATCACCGCCGCCTACTACCGCCCCTCACCACCGTAACTTACCACAACCTCCGGTAGGAAGTTCCAGTAATGCTGGTCACCGCCTGGATTTGTTAGAGTAGCAGTCCATTTATGGTACTTTTGGGATAACAGGGAGACGACGATGGTGCTACGATTCCGGTTGGATTCCAGCCGCCCACGGCGGCCCTCCGGCGAATAGGAGCACATAGACCACCCTATCTTCTAAAACTCGACCCCCGAATCTGCTGGTGATGGTTGTTTCCTCTAAATCACGACGGTGGCGGCACAAAACAACCATAAAGGCAACGTTGGAGGTGGTTCTGTTGGTGTTAAAGTGGTGGATGCACGCGGTCGTGATAAGGCTGCTGTTGGTCAATGATGGTGAAGGCGATCGCGCAGGTGGTGTGAGTCGGTGGATAAAGGGGGTGACTGTGATGGGTGTTGATCGTGGCTTCGATGGTGGTTCATGGGGGTGTTAAGGGAGACTATGTTAGAGAAGGTAGTAGAATGTTGGTGGTGGCCTGGCAATATGATGGTGGTGGTGGTGGTGGTTGGGTAGAATGATGATGGTTGGTTTAAATTAAGGTTTGAAGGTTGAAGATGAATGTGTGGGTCGCATTTTTTGTTGTTATTATATACAAGTATTAATATTTTTCTAATAATTAGGGGTATTTTGGTTATTTTACTGGGACTTAAAGGAAAAAGATAACGGCTATCCATAGCAGGGACCATTTGTGACACGTTTTTGTCAAACTTGTGGACCGACTTTGTAGTTTGTCAAACCTAGGGACCGAAAGTGAAAACAGATATAAGCATAGAGACCTTTCATGTAATTAACTCTAAATTATATTATTCGCCACTCAAAACATATCATTTAAGGTGTAGGAGGCACTCTTAGTATTTACACCACACTATACCATAAACACATCAATTAAATTTGTCATGTCATACTATGTCAGATTACACCAAACATTCAAATTTGATGGTGACAGTGTTGTCACACCATACCACACTACATCACCACACCATATACACACAAGCAACGGTCAAATGGGGCAAGCTCGACGAGTATATGTCATGAAAAAGCAAAATGTGACGTGAAGGGGGTGACGGCGGTGGAGCTGCTCGACACAGGGCCTTGCCGTGGGCTCACGGTGTTGGTGCCCCTCCCACTCTTATAACGATAAAATACGTGAAATAAAATGTTATAATTTTATTACTTATGACATTAAGGACATTGTCAAATATTCGAAACAAGTAAAACATGACTATCGAATCATGAACAAGACTAAAACTATGATATTTCCTTTCTTATTTATACATATGTTCTTCTATCTTAAAGTTTTTAGCCATAACAAATTCATCATCATCAAGAAAAACCTTGTCACTATGCATATAGCAACATATACATTGAACTAGAGTGAATCTTCATCTATGACACCATCATTATTTGCACCAAGAACTTGTCTCCATAATCACTCCATTCAAGCTACAAAGATACAAAAAGTTATGACCACATTAGTTGTTGTTTTCGCTACATATGAACTCGTAAATCGATTTTTGAATCTTTCATGGAATGTAAAAACAAATGAAAACATAAAATATTGATTGCTTACCTCTATCTCTTAGTTAGAGGGACACAAATGTAATCTTGTGAAGATGTGGCCACTTGATTCGCTCTTACATTTCCTCCTCCACCAAGTGTTATGTTGAGGATTTTCTCTCCCAATTCATGAAATATCCTTTCTTTAATTTGACCCCTTCTTGGTGGAATCATGGTTTTTTCTTTCTTCTCTCCATTCTTCCCTTTCCCCTCCATTTTCTATACAAGACTTTAAGAATGTACAATGTGTTCTTGTAGCTAAAAGGGCTATTATGTGTGTGTATATATAGAGACTTGATTATTTAATAATATATATAGATATGCATGTGTGTGTAGAGAGAGAGAGAGGGAGGGAGAGAGTCATGATTCATATCTTGACTAGATCTAGTTGTTTGAGATGGGCCCATTGATTTATAGCTAGATGTATAAGTCACACAAACACACACTTATAATGTAGGTTTATCTTCCAAATTGCATCCAATATTGACATGTTATAATAACGTGCAAGACGTCTAGTCGATTAGTTGTCGTGGAATGTTTTGAATTTGACTTTTTTGACATTGAAGATGAAAGAGTTACCATGTTCACATTCCATTGTATGTGACATAACCTTGAAAATGTTAATATTATAAGGATTTTTAAGTTCTACCTATTAATATTTTAAAGTTTAATTTTCATAAAAATGCGAGGAGTTCAATGAAGTGTGAACACATAGAATAAAGATAATACCCTTTTGTTTTTTTTTGGTCACAAATGAAGTGGGGTTCATTGGATATGTTAGATCTTTCTTGATTTAATTCATGGTAACTAAAAAGAGAAGATACGAATGGATTCAAAAGATTAGTGGGGTTTAGATATGACATCTCAACTATTTGGCCACGTACAAAAGCAATTTTTCATTAAAAAAAACTAGTAAAAAAACACTAAAGATTATTTCTTGTTTAATACGAAAGTGATATCAGATAAGCTAGGTTTTAAGTTTGTTACGTTAATTCGTTTTGTTTTGCATACTCGCCAATAATAATATCTATTTTGATAATAATAAATATATTAATATATGGTGTGAATAATAAGCAGAGTTAAATGTTTTTTTGGTCCCTGGTTTTATGTTGTTTTTATTATTTCAGTACTTGTGTTTTAGTTTTTGTCATTTTAGTATCTGTGTTTCAAAAAAAATCACCGAAATAGCCATTCCGTTCAAATCCCTAGATAACGTCGGTTACCACCAGCGGTAATACCGTCATTTCCTTTATTAAATTGCTATTTTCATCCCTGATTTTATATATTTTGTCATTTCAGTACTCGCGATCAATCACATTTACGTTCATCCTTTCTTCTTCTTTAGCACGATCCTTTTTTCTTTTTCAAAACAACTAACGATATTTTAAGTATGATTATTATCTCTATTTGATTTTATAACTTTGAAAACAATGGCACGCTACTAGTTTTTGTTGATGGTTGTATAATTTATAGTTAGGTTTTGTAGCAATTTGTTTGTCTAGTTTGTTGGTTAGGTTTTTAATTTTTCTATTACCTAACTCATTTTCAAGATTGGTTCCATATGTCTTTTGCACCGGTCTGTTTTGTTTTTGTTCTTACGTGGTTTTGCCATGCATTTATGTATGTAGCATATTTTCTTTTCATTTTTTTCTGATTTGTGCCTTTGTCGTTTCCCCTTTCATTTTCATTAATAATTCATCAAAACACTTACCAATGACGAATGACTAAAGCGATTCCCCATATCTAATTATTAAAGTTATCTAATGTAGTCTAGAAGTAATAGGTGACAAAAAAGATCGGTATACTATGAATAAAGTTCATTTTTATTATTAACTAGCAAGTTCACACCTGTGTAATGTCGTGGATAAAATACATATTAAAATCTAAAAAACTTTATTTACACCGGAATATATTATAAAATAAAAAAAGTTTATATATAATAGTATTAACTTTAATAACTAGCTAAAACATTGACATCTTCGAAAACAAAAACATGTCGTAATATTATAAGTGTATTTAATCTAGAAGGCTAAAAAAGATTTTGGGCTTAAAATGTGTCATTCTGAACTCTGATGAATCACAAAACAAATCGAGATCGTGTGTATATGTGTGTGGTATTGAATGATATAAATATATAGGCATATGAATAATCTGAAGGGAAGAATTGTAAACCTTTGAAGAGTTGGATAGATCATGCTGAATAAGAAGAAATGATGAAAGTGAACGAGATTGATCGCGAGTACTGAAATATAAAAATTATATAAAACCAAGGACGAAAATAGCAATTTAATAAACAAAAATGACGGTTTTACCCCTGGTGGTAACATACATGATCTAGTGATTTTGACGGAATGGTTGTTTCGGTGATTTTAATACGGGTACTGAAACCGCAAAAAACTGAAACACAAGTACTGTAATGACAAAAACGACATAAAACCAAAGACCAAAAAAGCATATAACTCTAATAAGTATACATGCAACGATCATATATCAACAAATGCCCAAGATTGCAAAATAGAACACATTTCTTACCATTGATCGTTAGCGGATCAATTGATACCATGGATGATGCATCAATAGTGGATCGACCATTAAATGCATTGGATACATGAAAATAATAATTATCGATGTTAGATTTATCCCGTTTAATAGGATCATGTTAGAAATGAATCTATTTATTAAAAAAAGCTAGTGTTGTTTCCATGTGCGCGCGTTGCGCGCATGACAAACTGGTTAAACATAGTCTCAGATAAACGTATATTGTCCAATCATGACGTTTCTATCATCATAGCCTTTTTTTTTTCACGGGCCTGGTATTTTGTCTCATAGCAAGTAAAAAACAGACCCAAATTATTTCAAGAACATAAACAATTAGGCTCAGATCTAGGTATTGAGTTATCATGGCTGCAACACAGATTGCAAGTGCAGAACAGCACACTTTCCCTCACTGGTTATGCCACACCAAGCAACCATGTTTTCCACGTTCATCATAGCCATGCTTACAACTAATCGATTCTGCAATCATAACCGAGCCAGTGACGTTTCATGGCAACAATCATCGATGTACCATAAGCCACCATCATCAATAAACCAGAAACAAATCAATGTAAAGATCCTGATAACTCTAAACAATCAATGAAAGGGATGCGGGTTTAAAATGACGTGTTGTCATCATCATCGACTTATGAACACTAAAACATGCACCACAGTCATAAACCAAAAATAGAATATTAGTGTTCAAGGTCGCTCTGCCCATCATCACCATCCAATAACCAGAACCGAAGGTTCATAACAACACAGAAACACAAGAATTTAGGGTTCAGATCCAAATACCCAAAACAAAACACCAAGCAGTATGAAAAACCCATAGATCCAACAGACTATTAGGGTTAAGTGAAACCCTAACTCTTAGATGAGCTTTCGCACATCATCATTGAGTCAATAGAACATGCATACCCGAATAGCTTCGTCAGAATCAAGAAGCAACGCCGCTAGTGTTCCCCTACCGACAATGCCAACCGAGTCGGCCAGAGGCCATGACAGTTACAACTCAATCTCTGGCCCGTCCCTAACCAGAACAGGAGGTGTCACACCCCGAAAATCGCAGCGGAAAGTCACGTGACGTGATGATAACGGAAGTTGGAATTATTCCAACGATTGTAGTCAAACATTAACATTTATTAAGTTGACTATCTTTTCATAACAAGAAGTTCAAGAACATATTTATATTATCATGTTCAATTTACCAAAACAACAAGTTTATTATTATAATCATAACAATAGTCAACATAAAGAAAAAAAAAGTTTGGCCTTTCCAGACACATTTCCATCTTTTCCTCAATTGAGCATACTTATAACCCTGAAAAGCATGAGAAAATACTAGTCAACATAAAGTTGGTGAGCATTCGGGTTTTCATAATTTGAAACATTCGATTTTTCCAAGAAAAGTTATATGATGTAGCGAGATAATATACTCAACATAGACTAGCTAGGTACTATGATTAATTCAGATTATATGTCCATAATCAAGCCAAGAAACACGTCGTTGCCCCACAACTATCCAGACATATAAACTCCCTCGCTACAACCTGACCAACGCGACTGGTCGCGAGAACGGACCCTTCTAACCCGATAGATCTACCAATATAGTCTGCGGCCTCCCCGAGGTTAATGATTATGGGGGGATTTAGAGCCCAATAGTATTCACCGATACTATTGCCTCAACTTATACCGTCATAACATATATTATTCTCGTTTACCCATCATATATAAAATAATTAAACATACATGCTCTTCCCCCAAAACAGTTTAAATAAAACAATATTTAAAATGGGGCCGAAGAACTCACCTTTGTTCGCGATCAAATCTCTAATTTAAGCGTCTTGAACCGATCTTATCAAGATCCTAAACATGAAAGACTTACTTTAATAATCGAAAAACTTGTTTTTAAGAATGTTGTTCACCCAATTTATTTGACCCTTCTTAACATAAAAACACTTTTTAAAACTGTTACAGGAGTTTTTTAGAAGTCATTTTATTTGGTGTGGGTTATTATTAATACACCTATAACTAACAATAATACTAGCCATTTCTTATATCTATAATCGTTTCTTATGCAGACTATTATAGTTTCCAACTAACGATCTATGTCATGCAACTATACTTAATTACTCGTTAGTTCTCACTATGATTTGCGTATATTATTTCAAAATATTGTGTTTTTCCTTTATAAATCATATATATATTCTTTTGATAAAAATGATATTATTTATGAATTTCATATTGTTAAATTTAAAAATACTCTAACTTGTTTTTGATGGTTTTTAAAGTATATTTACATAAGTTTACTTTTATTAGTCATAATTCACTCGTAAAAATCTTATTTTATAAAAATTTATTTTGCAATATTCTTGAAGTTTTTTAGAAACGTTATTTTAGTCAAGTTATCTTTTTATAACGTTATGTTGATCTTAAATATTGTCTCAAGGTCTTCTACTTAGTTTAATCAAATCCTTCGTTGAAGCTTTTCTAATCGTGTTTTGATTATTATGTTAACACTTTCACTTAGTTATTTTTATAGAAATATTACTTCCAACAATATTCTCCATTTCTCCTAGCCTAATCATCTTTTTATTTGTCCAAAAGTCCCTATTCATCCAAAGGTTCTTATATGTCCAACATTAATTATCCATCCAACTTATCATCCTTATGAAATACATTAGACCAATCTTTTCATCTACACATACAACATGCATAGGCAATATATACATACATCTATACACATTCTTATAAACCCAAAATCTTTCAAATAATAAGATTTATCAAACTAAACTATAACAGCATTCATTTTTAGATTATAAACCAAATCAAAACCCATTTTTTTTCATCAAAATATCAACTTTCTAAAAACAACTAAGCGGGTGAACAATGTTTCATCAAGATTTCCATCTTGATCATCCATGCGTGAATAGATATAGATAAATTAACCCAAAAAGTATACCTCAAGCCTAAATCAACGGTTTCTAGCGTTAGCTCACAAATCTTTGAGACCCGGTTTCACTTTCAAGCTCTTTAACGAAGAAATAACTGAAATCCTCATGATCTTGACTCGAGTGGAAGAAGATGAAAGTCTCAATATGGTGGTGGTGCATGCGGCAGCCGAGAGGGTGAGGGTTGGGTATTCGCAGGTGGTTGTCGGCGGTCGATGGAGGTGGTGACGCGACGACGGTTGGTAGTTGTGGTGCTCAGCGGTGGAGGAGGCTCCGGTGATGGTGGTTCTCGGGTGGGATTGGTGATGGCGGGCGATGGTGGTCTCGATGATGGTGCAGCAATGGTTGATGGCTGCGGTTGTTGACGTCGGAGGATGGTGCGGCAGCAATTGGTGGCGGTGATGTTCACCGGTGGCGGAAGGAGGGAGGGTGGCTTTGGTGGTTCTCGGGTGGGAAAGAAACCGATGGGGAGGTGGTGTGGAAGTGGGAATTTGAAAGGTTTAGTGTTAGTGTGTGTGTGTAAAGAATGTGTGTAAGTGTGTATATATACACTCATAATGGATTAGTTGTCAACCATGCACCATGTCCAACATATCAATAAAAATTAATTTTATTATTATTATTAGTTGTTATTATTATTATTAGTTATTATTACTCTTAGTCTCAAACGGTTAATTGACAACGAGGCTCACAGGAAACATTGGTCAAAGTTTCTGATAGTCAAACGTGTCAGAAGAAAATAAATAAATATTATTATTATCAGACATCATTGAGCTGCCGTTGACCTGATTTTGACTGGTTGTCACAGGAGGCAGAGCGCCAATATTATCCACAACCATCGCAACGATATAAACTCACCTCACCGCCAACCATCGCCACCTAGGGCTCGAAAAACAGAGCAAAGGCGCAAATGCATCACAGCCTCCAAACTATCGCCACCTAGGGCATGATAAACAGAGCACAACCGGCAACCGTGTGCATACACCTATGACAATGGTGGAGGTGGGTTACCGGAGACTATAACCCCTCCCTCTCCTTGAACAAGGGTCGCCTCGATTTGGGGGTCGTCAGAAATCGAGCGGTCATCGGGTTACCGGAGAGGCAACCGCCTCCACCTGGACAACCCCTCACTCAAAAACCCCAACAAAGAATCTGATGAAGTAATAGAAAGCTGTCCTTTTTTCCCCTTTAAACACCCATGGGGGGGGGGGGGTTAAAATAAACAACATAGAAACTTTTGTGGCCAAACAAAAACACATTAAACCTAACTATTTTTTAACTTTCTTTTTCCATATATAGGTAAATTTAACCCTTTGGTCACTTTAAAATAAATATAATTTCTAGGTTCTAACTGCTTACGTCTTTATTAAATCCGTACATACTCTATCAACCTATTTATTACTCGTTAAACCAATTGGCACCTTGATTACTAATCATTTGCAATATGCGTAATTGCTAATCTATTTGGAAACCTCAACTTATTGACTCATTTAGATAAGCTAAACGATTTTGTTAGTGTCAAATGGGTTTGAGTGTTTTTGACATAGAGTTTATATATTATAAATGAATCAATATATAGCTCATTTTTTATTCACAAATTTCAGCCCTCTCTCACACACACAAGAGGGAGTATGCTCAATACATGGGGTATGTTACCCACACATAGAGCTTAAAGTCATTAGCCGGATTTAGAGTTAAAGTTGATTTTGGTCTTTGAGTTTTAATAAAAATAACTATATTCATCTAAAAGTTTAAAAACATCATTTTAGTTTAAAAATTTTATAATTTGTTTCATTTTCAATCCAGAAGTTTCATCATTTGAAGGTAAAATTGACTTGATTGGAAACAACACTTAACACTTTCGGATTAAAATAAAAACAACTAATAAAACTTTTGAAGTTAAATTGATGTATTTAATGTTTTAAAAGAAAATTGTTATTTTATCAAATCTCAAATTAAGAGCAAAACCAAATTCTAACTCATATAATTATTATAACTTTAAAAGTTCATTTAATTAAAAAGATTAACTAGAAAAAGTGTAGGAATATTGTACACAAAATAAAATAAACACTTGTATTAATTTAAAATTCCAAAGAGAAAGTATCCGAACAAGAGATATAAATATATTGAAATAAAAATCTACAAAATTGTGCCTCGAATAAATAGCAAAGGAATCTATTTGCTGGAAAGTTTATGCGGAAATCAAGAAATCGCAATACCCAAAACATTTAACGAATTAACCAAAATAACATGTATGACTTCTTTAATACACATTTTGGATTAATTTAAAAAGCAATTGAAACAGATGAAATAAGTTAGAGCTGTAACAACTATGAAATATACATTGAAGTTGCTCAACTTTGTTAGTGACTAGTCAGCAGCAATCCGACCTAATTCGGTAGTTTCTGAAATAACGTTCAAAAATGTTTTGGCGGCTCTCAAGCTGCTATTATAGTGACCTAGAGTTAGCAGCAACCTAGCTCGACCTGATTCGATGGTTTCTGAAATAGGGTTCAAAAATGGTTTGATTGCTCTCAAGTTGCTTGTATAGCAATGCAGAGTGTGTAATCAATACGTCACATTACGTCCGTCATCCTAAGATCTCAGGCATCTAACTTAACCTCAGGGTAAGGGTAACCACTGAATGTCTCCTTCTTAAAAGAAATAATAAACAACGAGATTCCCTCTTATAAACTCACTCAAGGTTTATCTTCAAATCTATGTGGAACAAGTTCGCACATTTGTTTCATTTTCACATATTTATTAGTTTCAACTACACATCTTACAAACATTGATATTTTTTTTAATATATATATTCTAATTACCATATTATGTGTACACATTTCTAAGCATGTAGTACAACTATTTAATTCTTTTATTTTTTTATATTTTTATATATCTTATATTTTAACCTCTCTAATTTTTTCACTTTCAACTTTTGTCATCTATGTTTTTCATTTTACAATTTTTCGTTTTACATTCCGGTCAAATCTTGAGAGTTAACACATCGTAACATGCATGTGTGGTTCAACTTTATTACGCCTATTTTTTCCCGTTTAACGGCCCCGTAGTAACATTCGGGTCCTACATTGACTTAGTTATTGTTTTTAATGTTTTACGTTTTACGTGTGTAGTTTAACGTTTTTACATCTACTTTACATTCGGTTTTATTTTTATTGTTTTTATTTTTTTTAATACGAGATTTTCCAGTTTTGGTGGTTGCTGACGGTGGCGTGATATTGGTGCTACTTGGCACGGTTTACGTCCACTGTCACAAAGCGAGGGGCTTAATACTAGTTTTTTTTTTTTAATTTTAACTTCGTTTTGGATATGGTTTTTGTTTGTTATCAAGCGCTTACATAGTAGACAAAAACTAAATAAATAATAATTATTTTAGTATTTAATACACAATATTATTAGTCTCTAAATTTAGTTTAAAAAAATCATTTTCATTATACTTTTAACAGATTGATTCTAGGCATGTGACAGACAAATGTCCACAGACTCTGGAGCTAATGTTTTTTTGTGACAACAAAAAGACATATGTAGATGTGACCTATGAGAACGAGAAGACGAATAGGTGTGAACACAATTAAAACATATAAGTAAAAATATAAAATTAATAGAAAAACACAAAACCTAAACATTCTGACAAATGGTCTTCTGAGTAATGCGAGTATGACTGTGTTTTGGTTTTGTCTTCTGTCATATTTGTAATGTGTAGTTAATAAATTAGTTTTGTCATATTTGTAATGTGTAGTTAATAAATTAGTTTTTCTTTCCAACTTGAGAATATATTCATTTTTTTAGGATTACGATAGTATCATCCACTCATTTGATTTATAGGATAAAGAAAGCAACTAAACATAGCATCTTATCATAAAAAGAAACGTAATGTGTAGTTTATAGAAGAGTGTTGTTCATTGTACAGTAATGTATAAAGTTAAAGAAAAATAAGAGAAAAGAAAGAACGAAAGCGTTAAGCTTTACGTTTAACGAAAGCGTTAAGCTTTACGTTTGACATGTTTTTTTTATGATAACTTCACATCTCTACTTTGAGAACATGTTCTTTTTTATAGGAAACCATATCGTAGACAATTAGTTGCACAAACGAGGCTAAATTTTTAGCTAAAAGGACTATGTTGAAGCTATTGAAAATTCTTGATGTGTTTCTTTAAATTTTTGCATTTTGTATTGTCTTGAACTAAGATAGAGAATATGAATCCTCTACACATTAAATTAAAGATTTTTTAACTGTGATAATTAGCTCATGAATGCTCTACCAATTGATAGAAAAGTCTATAAATAAAAAAGGAATTTACATAATAAAGACCTAACTATAGCTAAATTACAGATTGATACACACAATATACATATTATACTTTTATATCCCCCCTCAAGCGAGAGGGTGGTGCTCCGAGATGAAGCATTTGACGAAAGTATTAAAACTAATGACGAGGGAGACTTTTGGTAAAAATATCTACCACCTGAAGCTTGGTTGATATAAGTTTAGTGTGTAGTTTCCCAGAAGCCACAAGTTCACGTATAAAATGATAATAGAGTTCAACATGTTTAGCCCTTTTATGTGAGACATGGTTTTGTGTAAGAAATAGAGCACTTTGATTGTCACACAAGATAGTTGCACGAGTAGGCAGCAAGGCATGTAACTCCCGTAATAAATGAGTCACCCAAATGATTTCAGCAGCAGCGTAGGCCATTGCACGATATTTAGATTCACAGCTTGATCGAGAGATTGTAGGTTGTTTCTTTGCACTCCAAGAAATATGATTGCCAACTAAAAAGATAGAGTAGCCGTATGTCTACCATCGTGTTTCAATGCATCGAGCCCAGTTAGCATCAGAGTAGCCAATGATAGATGAACCATATGGTTTGCTAAAGGTAATACCGAAGTTCATTGTGCCTTTGAGATATCGAAGAATTCTTTTGACCTCCTGAATGTTTTTGTTGGAACTTTTAAAAATTGACTCACTTGATTGACTGCGTAAGAGATGTCGGGGCGTGTGATTGTCAAGTACTGAAGAGCATCAACAATGGAACGATAGAGTGTAGGATCTGAAAAAGGTTCCTCCGAAGTAGTGAACGAGACATTTGCAGCTAGTGTTGTGGAGGCGGGTTAGGTTCTAGCATATTTGCTCTTTCCAAAATGTCTTTGGTGTACCTAGATTGATTCAAAAACAAACCATTAGAAGTAGAAGTTATTTCAAGTCCAAGGAAGTAGTTGAGCTCCCCTAAGTTCTTAATGGCAAATTCTTTGTTAAGACGAGTAATGAACGTTGAACGTTGAAAGAATATATATACTTGATTTGCTTTTAAGTGTATGGTACTTTTGTATGTTATCATGATTGTATCTATTTGAGCATCGTGCATCCAAGCTCTTATGAGGCAATATTGATATTTCCAATAACGAGCAGAGTAATTCGTTCTCGAGGAGGTGAAACAATTGCGCAGTTCACTTATGAAGTTAGGACTCGTTGAATTGATTTCTTGAAATGCAAAACATGACCACACGTTGTAATATATTAGTATTGATATTTTGGTTCTTTTGAATTGATTAGTATCAGTTTCATTAAGTTTATATTGCTTTCAAGATCAATTCACACAAGTTTAGGAATTATTTAGATGTTATAATATTTCATTTTATGAATGTAATAAAAATCATAGCAGTTTTTAAACTTCTTCTCTTATTTATATTATTTTCTACCCTCCTACCGTTAAGAACAATTTCATAGCTCATAGCAAATCCTTACAGATAATTTAAAAATTACTCATCTTCCCGTGTTATGGATTTAGGTTTAGTGTAAATAAGTCAGGTAAACTTTATGTTGAACTCGTAAACACTTTTAGTTAAATGGATCATGTTCATGTCAACTGATAGGTTCCCAGACTATAATTTATTTTTAATATTTTTCATATAGTAACTTAACCCTCTCATACTTTTCATACCTAAAGTTAAAAGTTCAAAAATAAATTTTGCGTACTTTCAAACTTTCAATATAAATGCCTTAAATTATAAAATAAAACGTAGAAATTTTATGGATTTTACACACGTGTTCATGTCAATCAACGAATACACGTGTTGGATATGTATGACCGGTCGACCCATGAACACAACCCATTAACAACCATACTCTCACCCCGGTTTTTCACCAAACCAGAGCAAGATTTTGGCGCGTATATATCGCCTTTGAGACTCTGTGGTCTCTGTATTCGCAGATCTACGTTACATGAATAAATTAATCATCCCCTTCTCTGAAACTATAATCTTTGTTAATGGAGGATTCAAATCTTCAGTTAGATCACTTACAGAAACCCCAATTTCTCTCCGATTTCTTTCGACATCTACAGCAACCCCAATTGCTTCAACTTCTGTTCTTTCAGAAGACGAAGGATTTGATCTTGCTTCACACATAATTCAAGAAAAAGATTACTTAAGAAAATCCCTAAATGGTGGGTTACGCATATTACACCTAATTGATCAAGGGTTATTGGAACCAGACGGTAAATTGTACAATCAATTGCTTAACAAGTGTACCCAATTAGGGAAGATTAAAGAAGGCAAATTGGTGCATAATCATTTCATGAATTCAAGGTTTAATCATTATTTAGTGGTTCAAAATACGGCTTTGAATATGTATGCAAAATGTAATTGTTTGGATGAAGCACGCGAGGTGTTTGATGAAATGCCTGTGAGAGATATGGTGACTTGGACTGCTATGATTACGGGGTATTCTCAGAACGATAAGCCAGAAGAAGCACTCGCTTTGTTTCCGCAGATGCTTAGAGTTGAATTGAAGCCAAATCATTTCACTTTTTCGAGTCTTTTGAAGGCTGCAGGGGCTAGAACGGACGAACGAGAAGGAGAGCAGATTCATGGATATTGTTTGAAGTATGGGTATGAGTTGAATGTGTATGTGGGTAGTGCGCTCGTTGAATTGTATTGTAGGTATGAGAGGATGAAAGAAGCACATTTAGTGTTTAATGGATTGGTGGAGAAGAATGAGGTTTCTTGGAATTCTTTGATTGCTGCACATGCTAGGAAGAGTGAAGGAGATAAGGCCTTAAAACTGTTTCAAAAGATGCAAAGACATGATTATAAGCCGACCCATTTCACTTATTCAAGTATTTTCAGTGCTTGTGCAAGCACTGGATCGCTAGAGCAAGGAAAGTGGATGCACGCCCACATGCTGAAATCGGGTCTTAAACTTGTTGCTTTCATTGGCAACACACTTCTTGACATGTATGCAAAATCAGGTAGTTTTGATGATGCTATACGTGTGTTTAATAGACTTGTTAAACCAGATGTTGTTTCTTGGAATTCCATGCTTACTGCATATGCACAACACGGGTTAGGAGTAAAAACCTTAGAACATTTTGAGAAAATGATGAAAACTGGAATTGAACCCAATGCGGTAACTTTCCTATGTGTTCTCACTGCTTGTAGCCACGGTGGACTCTTGGAGAAAGGTCAGTATTACTTTGAATTGATGAAAACGTCCAACATCGAACCAGATGTTTCTCATTATGTAACGATGGTTGACTTACTTGGTCGAGCTGGTCAACTTGACCGTGCTGTTAATTTCATCAAAGAAATGCCGATTGAACCAACTTCAGCCATATGGGGTGCATTACTTGGTGCTTGTAGGATGCATAAGAATATGGAATTAGGTGCTTATGCTGCTGAGCGTGTGTTTGAACTCGATCCTTATGATTCCGGGCCCCACATTTTGTTATATAACATCTACGCGTCTGCTGGTAAATGGAATGAAGCTTCAAAAGTCAGAAAATATATGAAAGAAATTGGTGTAAAGAAAGAACCCGCGTGCAGTTGGGTGGATATTGAGAACTCTGTGCACATGTTTGTGGCTAATGACACGAGTCACCCTCTGCAGAATGATATCAATAAAATGTGGGGGAAGATTAGTGAAAAAATAAAGGAAATTGGGTACGTACCGGACACAAGTCATGTTCTGTTGTATGTTGATGAACAAGAAAGAGAAGCAAAGTTACAATATCATAGTGAAAAACTTGCTTTGGCTTTTGCACTTTTAAAGACGCCGCCAGCGTCCACAATTAGGATTAAGAAGAACATTAGAGTTTGTGGTGATTGTCATTCGGCGTTTAAGTTTGCTTCACTGGTGGTTGAGAGAGAGATTATTTTAAGAGACACAAATCGTTTTCATCATTTCCATCGTGGATCTTGTTCTTGTGGCGATTACTGGTAATTTTTTAATTTATATGTAAACCTATAGCTCCATCTAATTTAAGAATAATTAGTCATGATATGCATACAACAGGTGTTCATGTGATTTTTCCCCTATGTTGTCTTGGGTGTAAGAATGCCTTGATTGTTTGATTATGCAAGAAAGCTTAGTTTACTACAATTATTATACATTTGTAAGTTTATTGTGCTTGATAACTTATTCATGTCTACGGTATGTGACATGAAATGTATCAAGATAGATGGATAATAACAATAGATTACAGTACCATACGTGTCAGCCCTATTGTATAGACGAGCCATGATCTTTTAGGGTTTTTTATGTAACATATATATTTTTATAACTATACATTATTACATACTTGATCAATGTAGTATATACATGTATCTCTATGGATTTTAATTATTTTACAAAACCCAATTTTCTTGCTTTGATATCTTATGTTAGTCTAAGTGCTCTGAGCTGAAGTTTTCCTTAATCCGCCTCGGGTTGACCTTCATTCTTGATGTGATCCGATTATAAGGTATAATAGAAACTTTGCTAATGGGAGGTCATGTGGCATCTCATGTGTTACCTTGCCTCGAGTTGATTAGTGAGGTTGGTCTCGGGCAGCAAGAGGCCGAGTTGATCTTGGTTACACGATAGCTTAAGGGGCTATGATGCAAACCCTAACTCAGCTATAATAGATTGAAATTCATTGAATACGTACACTTGGATTTGAAAAGCGTAATATGTATTGGATTCGAGCTCTCTTAACCTTGAGCAAAGCTCATTATATGTTTCGAGCTCAGGTCTTTTAGTCGAGCTTGATAAAATCTCAACTTAAACTAGTCGAGTTTGAGCTCGCCATGTTTGCAGGCAGACCTACTCCCTCTTCCACTCCATACTTCATAGATATTCCGTTGGAGATAGTATTATATTTTGATCAAGACATTTGAAATATGATATTTTTCAACAATAATGTTTGTAAAAGAGGGATGACACTCGCGGGTGGTGCCGTGGTAGACACGTATATACTTTTGCACATGATTTTCCCTCCACCCGTTTACTCTATCTATGGGTTTTCTCACACTCGCATCCATCACCTAGTGGGCACGAGTAAACCCATTAGTTTTGAATTCAAGTAATTTAGAAACCTCAAGAAAAATGTTTTAGAGGATATGTCTAGCTAGAACAACCTATACTAAATCCAAACAAAAAATATATGTTTTTTTGAAACTAACCTCAAAGTTGATGTTAGCTTAGGTCACTCATTGAACAACCCTAATTAGCTATAATATATTAATAAACATACTATATATATTTCGTGAATTATACGGGTTTACTTGCAGGTAATTTAAATGGATATCCGGGTTTATGATTCTAATATACCCCTGATGGAGTGTATACTTATCAATCTAATTCCCGCGCTGGCGAGGATACACCTTTTCAACCTTAACCACGTCTGTCGGAAAATAAAATATCGGAAAAAAAAAAGAAAAAGAAAAAGAAGAAGAAGAAGTGTAACCAAACTAATTATTTGGTATGTGTCAGACCACCTTAGTTCAAGACACATGAGACAATACAGTCTATACAACGTTTAAGATGGCTAGGCGTTGCTGTCTATACTGCACATTCAAGTTATGCATCTTATCCAGGCCTCTAATGCTATGGTCTTCTCTCGTAGGTTGCTCATCACGAAATACACCTAGGGAGTATCGAACTTAGATTTCCTTATAAACAAAATAAAAGAGATTTTCATCTTATACATACCAATGAAACTATGTTCACGTTATACATTTTGAATCGACTGATTTCATAATAATTAAAAACTTTAACATGTGAATATATGGTATTTAAACTTATATATTCGATACAACTCAAGCATGATTTTGTAATATCCTCTAATTTTTTATATTAAAATAACAGTTTTAAAATAGAAAGAGAACGCTGTCGTTTTGTCTTACAATCTTCCCCATCACCATCATCATTATTTTCTCCTAAAACGAACACCGTCGTTACACACATTCATTTCATTTTATTTCCTCTTCATCCGAATTACAATTTACAGGGCGGTGTGTCTTAACAACAAAAGAAATAAAAAAGTGTTTCTCTCTCACACCTACTGTTACACTTTCAACTATGCGTTTCATTTCATTATTTTGATTGCTCAAAATCGATTGATTCGACTGTATAATCGAGCTATAACGGAGTTCAGATTTGCAATATATTATTATTATATTGAAGGCGTTGGATCTCAATATTGATGTAGTAGCAGTCTCAATTGATGATTCAGATAGCAATCGCTATCAGATTTGAAGATCGTCAATCGGTGATTCAGTCCGGTGTTCAGTTTCATCGGACATTTAAAGGCCGACGATGATGATGATGATGACTCAGTATCGCATACTGTAAGTAATATCTCCTACGCTGCATTCTTTTTTTATTTAAATACTTTTGATCAATGTTTCTGTAGTTGTTCGATAGTATGCCAACGATTGTGTATGGAAATGCATTTGGATTGATAACGTGGAGTTTACAGATTAAAATGGTAATGTTTTGAATGATTATTGTTTTCCAGTTTGTTAACAATCGATTGAATCCTTTTGTAATTTGCTGTTCAGGGATTGAGGGAAGCAATTGACAAAGGAGGGTCAAGAGGGACCTCTGGATCACTGGAGTTTGTTGATTTTTTTTATATATAATTGCTAAGTTGTTTTAAGAAAAACATGAGTTAGACGATTATAGTCAAGCATAGAAGAGAACTTTATGATGACCACGCAATTAATTAAGAATGTTGAAGCGTCGGTTCTATCGAGCACAAGATTCTCTAGAGGAAGTTCAAAGCACAGAGGTGTGTCCCTTCATACATGTGGCAGATGGGAAACTCTAATGGGTTAGCTTCTTCGGAAAAAGTAAGGACTGTTCCTGAATCTATTTTTATGATCATGATCTTAGGAAACAACATTTGAAATGTGTGTTTACTGAATTCAATTAAGGGCTTATGAAAAAGCTACAAAAACATATCTAGTAAAAATCTCACTCACTGTGAGATTATGACACAGTTTACCTCTATCCTAAGGATAATTTGAGGCAATCATCTATTGGGCAGATATAAGTTTGTAAGCAGTGAATGGAAGTATTGAAATTTGAATGCTTAATGGCTTATAAGTTATTTTTATGGCTTTTAAATTTCTTTTTTTTTTATGAAGTGTATATAACTAAACAAGCTGCTGATTTCTGCTTCCTGTTACTTAAAAAATAAAATAATGTTTGCAGCAAGTGGTCCATAGTCTGTTGGAAATATGTTGCTTTGAAGTAACACATGAATGAGATGATAAGCGATGACATGTCATCCCCTTTGTCAATTCACATGTTCAGGCTTCTCCTGCTAGCAGCAGTGGACAAACAGCGATATCCAAGCACTATCCGATATGGTCTAACATGTTTTATGGTATTACACCAAATTATGAGGTACTTATTCTTCAGGTTTTCTGGATTATATATATATTCTCCTAAAACAACCAACTCACAACCCTTTAATTCTACTTCTAAATCTACACATTTGGCTACCATAAAACCTAAAACCTCAACCAAAAGGAAAGGAACGCCTTTTTAACACATTTTTTAAGATTATATGACCCATCAAACATTTTTCCCTCGTGATTGGTAGTTTTTGAATTCATATTGACATTGATGTTCTAGTAAAAGCAGCTATAAAAACCACCACCAATGCATCATCACCCTTGTTTACCTTTTACCATCATCAAACATAAAAGCAATCTGCCCGGATCTGAAATAGTAAACCAGGCCAGACTGGTATTTTGGTACAGATTTACATTTTTTTTCTAAAACCAATTTTCTCTTTGGTTCATGGTTCGGAGTCTTTTCCAAACTTGGTCATTATTTTGGTCCGGTACAGACCAAAACGGGAAGCCAGATCAGTTTTTTAGTATGGTTGAAGGTAGCCATGTTCAAGTTTGCAAAGATATGAACTCTTTATAAACCAAAAAGAGCCACATCCAAACATGTCAAACCTTTTGCTACACCCAACTCCTAGTAATTCACTATGCAATATTGAACCAATTCACTACTTGTATTAGTTACTATATGTCCATATTTAGAGTTTCCTGTTAAAGATTGAAATTTTTTTAGTTTTCATGTAAAATTTAACCTTCATGAAAAAAAAACCTATGTCATTTAAGAAGAAACATTCAAAAACCGAAACTAGTTACGATGAAGGACTCAATCCATAACCAAAACGATAGACAAGAAACCATGACTTTTTTTACCAACTAAAAGTAACAAGCTCATTTCATTTTTTAGTTGGGGTGCATTCTTTACATTCCAAATACCCGGGGGGTGAATACATCGCCCGAAGTGGGCATTTGGAACATATAGTCACCATAACCAGGCAACAAATTGTCAAACCCATACTTTTGTACCTCACTTCTAGTACCCTGTTGTTGAATCTCCTGGAAGTGGTTATGCTGCTGATACCCACCACCTTCAAACATTGGCTGCTGGGAAAATAAAGACAGATTGTAGCTCTGCTGTTGCAGATCCGCTACCCCAGAAGTAAGACCACCATACAAATCAACCTGAGAAGACGGAAACTGGGGTGTTGTGTGTTGCTGCTGCAGCATTGTGGCTTGAGAGTACTGAGGTCCAGATTGTTGTTGCATAAAAAGCCAGGGCTTTGTATCCTCATCAAAGGAGCTGGAACAAAGAGACGAAAAGGACGAGGTCCATGAGTTGGTTAAAGCGTTTGATGATTTGCCTCCGTTAACAATTGTAGCTTGGTCAATAAAATCGCCATTGATGTTGCTTATATTCCCCAATGACGATGAACCATAACGAGCACTTGGTCCAGTCATATAATTTCCTAAGTAAATACAACAAAGCAGTTGTTAGTTAGAGTTGCATATCTGGATTAGGATATGGTCAAACCTACCTACAAACATATATCTGGCTGGTTAGAGTTGCATATCTGGATTCACTAAAAGTTTTAAGAATAAGTGTTAACTACAAGTAGAAGGATTAGTATTAAACTATTAATTAGAAGTTTTAAAGGAAGTCGGGGTAGGATACGGTTTCCCAATGGCCTAATAAACTATTACTTATCTAATTCACCAATCACCAATCACAAAACTAAGGAAACAAAATAGACCCTATCCTTAGCTTTTCTCGCCACAACGCCACACGTTCTTTTTTTTCTTTCCTTTTTGTTCACTGGGCAACCAAGGTGTTGCCACAACCAGCCCTTTCTTCACCAGCAACCCTCCACCAGAATCTCTCAGTTTCCTCTCCCGGGTCAGAGCCCTAGCCACTACCGGCGTTAAATTCTTGGTTCAACAATTCTCATTTAAAACTTCAGTGGGGATATAAAGGTAAAGTCTTGATTTAGTGCGAGCTATTATGGTATATGCTAGAAATAGATTTCAAGCTGTTTGGTTGATTTAATTGAGTTTGGAGGGGCTTATGAGTCATTTTAAAACATCAGTAATTGTGTATGGTGGTCTGGATTGAATGTGATGGATATCAAACAAGTTGTTTTGCTTCAAACTTATAAATAAGTTAATTGGTACTTCCATAGAATAGACACATAGAGGCTTTTGGAACAACAGTTCTAGTAAAAACAAAGTGCTTTTAAGTAGTTCTGGTACAGGGTAAAGAAAGAGAACTGTTTTGGGTCAAATAATTAGATATTTCTGCTTTTATTTCGTGGACCTTGAGTTTGCATGCTTCGGTTATCTAAGTATTTCCCTGTAAACCTATTAATGTTTCATTAGCATTTGATGCGACTATTGTTGGGATAGGGGTGTTAAATTATTCTTATTAATAAAGAACTTTTTAAGTTCTCTCATTAAATACAAGGCAGCATCTAAATGCATAGCATGTCAAGAGTAAATAGACAAATATGGAATATCTTGTATATTTCACAAATAGGCTTAACGCTTCCATTTAACTATGTACCTAGCGAAACATTTCGGCACCTAACTTAGGGCAAGTGTTTGACTATTTATCATGCAAAAAATACACATCAACAATGACAAAATAGAAGATTATCACTGGGAATAAAAGCAACCAATAAATTCACTAAAATTAAGGCATCAGCAAATATGTAACTTTTAGCTTGAAAATTTACAAAAAAGACGACACGTTTGAGGTATTTGCATTGTGGACGAAGGGAGCATATAAGAAGACGCACGAGTAAATATACAAAAAGAGAGTTGGAGTGCAACGAAATTGCTTACCTGAGCTAGCAGCAACAGCCTGTTCAGCTCTCATGGAGGCAGGAAAACCAGGTGGAGGCTTGGTGGTCGCAGAAAATCCTGGTGGTGTCAAGTTTTGTACCCTAGATGCTATTGTTTGAAATAAAACAAGTTATATATAGATTTATTAAGATAATATAGAGAACACACCAAAAATCCATATCTAAACTAAATCTTAATGGTACAACCCATGCACTCCAACTCCTAGATATAGATAGTATTCCCACACATATACATTATAATACATATATGTACGTATGCACGTGTGCGCGTGAGTGAGTGAGTGAGTGGAGAGAGAGAGAGAGAGAGAGAGAGAGATGTACCAATGGTGCTAGGGCTCGGATCATTTTGTTGACCAGAAAACCCATGTTCATTTGCAAATGAGAATATGGATTGATCATTATTTTGGAAATTCCAAGAACGCACATCTTTTGGCTGCAACAATCCAGATACCGTTTGAAGGCACAGTGAATCATCACCATCTAAATCCATAGACAAAATATTGGCTATTATACTCCTCTCCAAAGCAGCAGAATCTTCATCATCGTCCACCAGGGGAGTGTCATGATCAAGCCGTCGCAAATGCTCCACAATTTCTTCATTAGTAAAAGAATTTGAGCCTCTGTATATCCTATCTGACTTAGCTAAGCTTTGAAATTTGTTTTCATTGTACTCATCATTCAATGCTGAATTCATATATGGGCCCGGTGGTATGTTATCTTCTTCATCTGTATAACTTTTTAGAACATGACGGTCTGCACTAATCTGACTATGATTTTCAGTATGACACCAAGAATTATCACTATAGTTTTTAGTTGTGTTGGCAGGATAAAAAGGAATGAAAGAGTCCTTTGACTTTTTATCATCAAAAGTTGGAGAATTAACAAGTTGGCAAGGGTTTGATGATTTGTATAGAACTGAATCTGAGCTTTCAATCTCAACATGCTTACTATCCATATCTACAAAAGATGTCACTTGTTTGGACGATTTGATAGGCAAGTGATCACCTGAAGCCACGGCTGCATTACCCATATCCTGAACATAAACATCATAAATGTATCAGAAACACGAACATGTGTATGTGACAGTTAAATGTCAGCCCATCTGTGTATAAGGATATAATAGTAAATGTCTTACTTTCATGCCATCGATAGACACAGGATCCTCAGCTGAAGCATTCTGGTTATTTAATTGCTCAACAACAGGCGGTGGCAACATGCTTCCCGAGCGTCTATGCACATATTTGGTGCCGCCAACTATTTCCTGAACTCTATTCCTGAAATACAAATATTATTACCAAAAAAGAACATCATTAAGGTTGGCACAATAGAAATTCCTGAGGATGGTGTGAGAAGCTGAATTAGCAAAACTTTTAAAGAATCTCAACTATATAATAGCAATATAAGAAAGGAAGTCAATTGTGTGCATATAATACCTAGTATGAACTGCAGCTGCTTCATCTTTACCAAAACTATCTTCTTCGGCACCAATAGTATGTAAATATAAACATGTTGGATTGTTGCAAGGCTGACCATGAAAATAAGAAAGAGATCTCACATTAATTTATTCCTCTTATCTTACACTGAAATTTCCGACGGAAAATCAAACTAAAATACAAATTTTGATGCGCTTATAATCTCATGTATATCTGTATATATACCATATTCCGCAACCATGCATGACAATACTTTGCAGTCCCAAATGATGCTCTGCAATAGAATTCAAAATGGTAAACAAGAATGTAAATGATGATGATGATTGAACATAGATAACAGTAAGAGAGGGCTAGAAGATGGTATGCTTACTTTAAAGGCCTACCATCCAAGACATAACCATGTACAGATTGAATGCACGCCACTGCTTCCTCCTCTTTCGAGTAAGTAATATATCTGGGAACATAAAAGGAAGAAAATCATTATGAAATATTTAACGATTAATATATTACATAATAATTAAAACCGTTACGTACACACTGCAAGTATCATTGGTAAACTGATGAAGGGCCCCACCCGCCGTCCGAGAAAGAGAAATTTTTGTTACTTTTCCATATTGACCAAAATATTCTTTTCGCTGCAATAACTGCATCATAAAGGTAACTATTAACAAAGATGCATACAAATAAAGAAAGAAAAATGAGATTTCATAACTATAAAAATGATAGGTGCACACATCTTCATCAGCAAGATCAAGAGGCAATCCAATGATATATGCCATTTTTCGTTGAATTACTCGAACACTGCTAAGATCTTTCCTTCCTTCATTTGGTTTTGGCTTTCCCTTTGATACTTTTTGTTTTTGACTTGAACTATAGCCAGCCACCCTATATGCAATAACCACTTAAAATACATTTACATGTTAAATGTATCATTAAAAAATCACATACACCACAACGCATTTTAACCTTTGGAAATTTGCTTCCAATCCTACAATCCTATCCTTGTCATAAGGTGTCCGACATGCAGGACACCGCCCTTCTGTTGCATCCTTCTCAGCCATGTCCATTATGTGATGCCAACACCAAACACAAACCTGAAGCAATAATCTCATCATTACCTAACAAATAACTATTTTACATCTTGTCTACCAACGTTAACAGGTTGAAAAGAACATTGTTTTGAGCTTTGGGTATCTGATGAGCTTAAATTCAGACAATGAAGTTGAATGCCTTTGCACAATTCAGTTAAAGAATAAAAAAATAAGCATACGTTATAATCCACCAGACAATGCTTGCCAAAATGTCATGATGACAAAATGCCCTAACAAAGTTGAACACTTCACGTTGGACGCAATATCATTAATTCATTTCTTATGATGTATTGTATGTAACAAAGTCCTAGAATATAAATTGCATGATCATTCATACATTGCTGCATTTAAGGAATTTATGACAGAACTATAGCCATTGGAAATTAATACACACACATGCATATAAATACATATAAATACATACATTTATAGATCATCTAAGAACTTATAAATATCTTCACTGCAAGAACTACTATCAATAGTTCATATGTTTTTAATTTTATATTTTATATACAATTGCATACGTCTATGTATATAAAAATCCTTCAAAGTAATTTGTCACATTTTTTTAATTTTAATTGTCTACATACACATGTGTAACTCATGACTTACACATGTGTAGGTCATGTACATAAATAAAATATTTTTATAAATTTTTTAAAATTTCGTGAGAGACAAATAAACATTGTGTTTTTATCATTTTTCAAATAAAACATAAATAAATTATGTGGTTGATAGTAGTACTAACACATTCTCAAATGATTCTAACCCGATACGCACACACATGTATGTGTATATTTATACACATGTATATATGTGGAGTAAAAATGCCACCTAATATCATTAAATGATGAAAAATTATAATAGAAGCATCTATAAGAGTTAAGACTATAACTCCATTGATGACTACTAGCCCTTAACATTCATAGATATCACATCAACAAAAAGTGCCCAGATTATGAACATCAGCGAAAACATTAACAGAATTCGGATGATAGTATCACCATATCAACATAGTCAAATCAAGATTCCATAGTAATGACTCTAAAGAAATAACACAACCTAAATAAACGCATAATTAATCAAATTAGCAATCAAATAATTAATCAATGACTGAAAATCCAAACCTCATAACCACATTTGCATGGATTCAACTGCTGATCAGTCCAATCCATCTCCTCTGCACACAAAGGGCACTTTTTCTCCTCTTCACCGCTCATAACTCCTCTGAAAAACACATCAACAGCCAACAACCAACACAAACTAACATCAATCTCCTTCTCAACGACCACATGCACACATAGTCACAACCAAAACCCTAATTCCACAAACTCAACGCCATAAACCCTGCATTACACCCCCAAACCCCCAAAATCATACACATTTCACGTCACCAACAACGTCTCCCACCGTACACCGAAACACACACCACGAAATCCACAAATCCGCCGTTAGAACATCGCATGTGCGCCATACACAACAACACAAACGAACGTTGATGAAATGTATCAGTATAACATATTCACATCAAAACGTAGACAATTAGTTAGGGTTAGAAGCATAAACACTTGGTGAAGAACTTATAGAAGACTTACAGTGGTTGATTGTTGATGTGATGAAGAAAACAAGAGCAAATTGAATCGATTGAAGGAGAAAATGAAGCGAAGACTCAACTGACGAATACGGCATAAAGAAATGGAAGCCACAGGATTGAGAGGCTTTCTTCTCTTTAATAATATTATTATTATTTTAAGTCTATTTATTCTAGTTTTATATTTGTCTTTATGTGAGGGTTTACTTTTCTTTTTTGTTATTTTTTATTTTTGGTCATTAAAAGTCATTCTAATGTTGGTGTCATGCTCCTCTTGAAAGAGAAAGCATTGAAGGGTGTAACTTAGTGAGTTGTGAAGCTTGGTCATGCTTATTTATAAAATGTTTAATATCTAATTAATATTAAATATATAGTGTGATAACTGTTTAAGCGTATAGGTAGTTATATGTAACGTTGTTTAGATACGGTGAAAGAAAAAAAGCGGTGGCGGCGCGGTTGTATTACTGTTTAATTTATTACACTTAAAAGGAAAGGATGCACGTGTATACGCGGTTATTAGTTAATCAGTTAGCGATTTTAAATCAGTTATGTATTGAATGGTATGCGTTTGAATATAATGTATAAAGGTTAAATAAAGTCGTACATGATTATCTTGTGTATCACATTTAAAGTAACATGAACGGTTATAGATTCTTTTGTTTTATTTATAACTATTAGTGTTTTTAATGAAAATTTCACAATATATTAATTTGGATTTTGGTGACAACTAAGATCTCCTGTGTAAAAAAGTCATGTAATTTTTTTTATGCTAGAGGGTAGTCTTCACATGAAAAGTGAATCATGTTGAAAAAAGTTTAAGGTTGCTTTATGATGTGTTTAGTTTGTTGGTAGTCATGGGATTAAAGTTGAAAAAGCAAAATTTAAGATTCAATTTGAGTTTAATTGAAGTCAATCAAGTTTTTTTATTTTTATATTATTATTATTTTATTTTTTAAATGTGAAATATTTACACTTTTACTTGAATTTAATGTAATAAATACAAATAATAATTAATATATAATACTATACTATATTATATTATATCATATTATGTTATGTTATGTTATGTTATGTTATGTCATATCATATTACATTAAATTACATTATATTATATCATATCGTATTACATTGTATTAGATGATAATTGAATTATATTATATCATATTACATTATAATATACAAAGAGTAATACATTTTAAACATTTAAACATTCTTCATCTCATTAGTATCTCCATATAAATTTGATTCCCTTGTTTCCTTTTCAAATTCATTTTTATTATGTTTATTATTCACTGATTTAGAAACTCATGTAATATACACATTGAACAAAAATATTGTATTAAGAGTTATTTATTAATATTTAAAAAGTATAAAATATTTTTTTGAGATAAAATATTATTGAAATTACGTATAATTAAAACTACTTTAGGTAATAAAACAAAGCAATATTTTTCCAAACTTTCGTCTTTAAAAAACTTTAGCTTTGAAATTTTATTTTTTTGAACACTCCAACTACTTTTAAAAATTCATTTTTCAAAATATATCATACTTTGTATTAAAAAATTTATAGTTCATAAGTTTTTTTTAAATAAATTATGTTTTTAATAAAAAGGAATATGTTTTTAACTAATCAAAAATCTTATTTTATAATTTGAAAAGTATATAAATAATCATTAGAATTTAATATATCATTAAATAATTAACTTTCATAATAGCAATAACACGTGTTCAAAACTTAGATGGAGCTTAGATGAACATTGTAGGAAAATGACATGTGACACTAAAATATTTTGATTTGTTAGTAGAGAAATGTTTAAATAAAAAAACCTAAAACTAAAAAGTGTAATAAGTAATCTCAATCATTAATCTCCTTAATCAATGGTTGGGATCAAATTATAAGAAAAAGTTTGTTAGAGTAATATTTTAGAAATAACTAATTTTGTTGACTTTTTGTAAGTTTCTCATTTTTTAAACATTCATGACTTTTATGTATGACATTAATTTTTATAAAGTTTACACCATAAAAAACAAGCGTTTTTATCTTTGAAATGAGTACAGTATTATTATATAAAAAGATAATAGATTTTTTAAGTTTTTAAGCTTGTATTTTATCATTATGTTATTAGTGCAGTTCATTGTGTCTTTTTATTAGTTATTGTGTTTAATAGAATACTATAGTGTGTTTTCAAAAATGATGATTTTTTAAAAAAAAAAACATAATAATGAAATAATATGTTGTGTATGTCTAATATGTAAAACATAATAATAAATTAATAACTAATTAATCTAATACATTAAAAACAATGACAAAATAAACACAATATCTCATTGTGTTTTTTTATCGTCATTATGTTATCTTGAACATTATGAGTTTTGAAAATCAATGATGAAACAACATCATTGTATACTTATAATTTTAAAACACAATGATAGATTGTGTTATATTCAACACTATAAGTTTTAAAGAATACATTGATGAAAGTATATCATTGTGTATTTCTAATTGTAAAACGCAATGATAGATAACAAAGTTTATATAATCTATAGAAACAATAACAAAAATAACATAAAATATCTAAATGTAAAACACAATGGTAAATACATATAACAAATGATGTAAATTATATGATAATGAACTGATATTTGATACAATGAACGTATAAAACACAATGAGCTAACGCATTTGACACAACGTCATCCTCTTTAAAACAATATAAAGGCAAGTGTCAAGCCCCTAATATATATTTCTTAGACTTTTTAGTATTATTTTTTTAATATAACCCTACCCTTATTAGTATAAATATTCATATTTACCTTTAATTTACATGCTATAAACTAATATATCATGTACATATCTATACTTATTAATAAAACAATAACTTTAGTGTCACGTGGCATTCTCTTAAGGCTTTATTTTTTTTTTAATTTCCGCCTAAATATGTATATGTTCTTAATGTTAGTCTAGATTCATTTAGAGATGTTTGGGGAAATTTTGAAAATTTAACCCTAAATTATAGTGCATCTTTTTTTGAAAATAAAATCAAATCCGATGATTTCTTCTTTCTTCAAATAATCCATCTACAAAAACTGCAGATCACTTTCAAATCCATAAAAAGCTCGGTTTATATTCGAATCGTGACAAAAATTACAGGATTTCTTCATCGAACCTCTTCCATTCGAAGGAATTCATGGGTATCTTTCTTTGAAAATGAAATCATACCTGATTTTGTACACACAATTTGAATAAATAAAATATCAAATAGTTTATATAAAATTTTAGAAAATATAAAATAATTTTTTCATATAAAATATGATTAAATTAAATATGTAAATATTTCAAGTAAAACAACAATAATATCTTTTTAAACTTTCGTTGATAAAATTATTTTTTTAACTGTTTCTTAAAAGAAATTTATTTTGTTTAAAAAATCATCCTTAAAAATGTTTAAAAAATAGTATCTGTTTGGAACACTCGCGATTTGTCTTTATAAACTCTGATGATAACGCATTCGACAAGCCCATAGATCTATGACGTCGCCAGGCTAGCAATAGTTAATGATTGTACATATTATAGTCATCACATGGTAATTGTAAGAGTTCAACTAACCACGACAAATAAGAAGAATTGCCCAAGTGTTTACAAGATTCAAACGAGTTTACAAGTGCATTTATCATAAGGTTAACATGTTTCACCCCAAAGTGTGAAAATAGATTAAAGGGGTATGGAAAAACTCACATGAATAATAAGGATGAACAAATAAAAGTCTTGTATAAGATGCCGAGGATTCGATTACATTCAACCTAAATGGAACGTCGTATTAAGTTAATCATGGTGATTTTGGTGTTATATTTATAAATCATTTGTCCATGGTTTTCATGTTAATAAATAGATGTAAGTTATTATTATTTTGGTAATTAAATAATTTAAATAAGAATTTTAATGTTTAGCACTAATAATAAAAGTTAAACTTTTATTATCAAATGGTCGTTATTTACTATTAAATAAAATAGTAATTTTATAGATTTAAAAAATTAAACTAATCATCACAATAAGTGCTCATTCTAAATATGTACATATATATTTATCTTCTTAAAATGTATAAATAAATTTTGTAACTAAATTTTATAACAATAAGAATTCATTAAATTAAAATTATTTAAAAATTAAATGAGATTTATTACAATTTCAAGTTGATAATAGATGGTATTTTATAACACTTTTTGTTTGTTTTATAATTTTTAAAATATAAAAATAAGAATTTCTAGGGTGAATTTCAAATAAAATTAAAAAGAAAATAATTTTATTTTATTTCTGATTAAAAATAATTTTTATATAGTTAATAATAATATTTAGATTTTTTCCTGAAATTTATAAGTTAAATCAAACCTTATAAAAAAATATTGGCAGGGGGCCGGGGTCGAACCCGGGACCTCCTGCCTAACCTCCCTTGTTTTTAACCGATTGGGCTAAGCCTAGTTTTGTTATAAAACTGGAAAATAAAATTTAAAACTCTTTTTAGCAAAATCCTCAAATTGGGTTTAAGAACCCTAATCTTGAAATTGATCAAATTGCACAATCAATCGTTGATTAAACCCAAATTAATCATGGGGCTTTTACTCCCCATGTAAAATCGAATCGGTTAACATCTTTAATTATCTGATTTGATGTTGTTCTTGGTGATCTTATGTTCGAACGAGCCGCGACTATTCTTGATTGAGTAATTCGATGTGTGTGCGTGTTTTGTATCAAATTGAGAGTTCAGATAGTTTAAAAAACCCATTTCGAGCAAAAGCCCTCTAATTTATAGGTTCAATTCGATCCCGAACACGTCCAACGGCTACAACATTACTGTCGGCCATTTTAGGTCGATTTGGTTGAATTTAAAGTTGTTTCAGGTGGAATTAATCATTCCATTAAGTCGTATTTGATTAACCGAATGTTTGTATACGATTAATTGCGTTATTAAAGTGATTTAAGGGTTGAACGGTTATCCATTCGAGATAGTTTCGGTTTCGGGTTCTCAGACTCTTTAAACCGGGTTTAAATCCAAATTAATACCCATGTACGGGTTCGAAATGGTTTGGCGACTCGAATGGTGCGGTTTGGGACGTTAAAAATGATGTTTTGTGGTGTTTGTGAGGTTGGCCGGAGCCGCGCCGGAGTTGGTCGGCCGGTCACCGAGAAAACCGGGGGGGGGGGGGGGTTGGGTGTTTAAAATAATTGCACTTAGGTCCCTGCGGTTTTTAATGTTTACAAATTAATTCCACAGTTTGAATTTGTGTTTTAAACAAACTTTCAATTTGGTCCCTGAAGTTTTAAATATTATTATTTTATGTAAAAACTATTTAATTACAAGTTTTAAAGATTAAACTTATTTTGTTTTTATTTATTCCAAGATTAAACACTAGTCAAGCTTATTATTATTCCTATTACTATTATTATTGTAATTATGTTTATTAATTAAGCATTTATTTACAACAATAATTTACAAAATGAATCCTCGTACTTGCATTAATAACGAAACAAGCCCTTACAAGAGATAACGAAGTCTAACAAACGTTAAATAAAAAAATTCGAAAGGTCACAAAAAGTCTCCATGATGAAAAGATACATTTTACCCTGGTTTAAATCAAACAATCATAAGATAGAAAAACAATGGCAATGAACAAGAATTTGAAAGAAAAGTAATGCAAACTCATTATAAACCTAGTAAGGATCGAATCATAATATTGTTTGGAGCGTACCATAGAGAAACAATCATAACGACAGATTCTTTGAAGGATCAATAGAGGAGTCACAGGTCTGTGAAGCCGATCAAAGAGGAATTGCGGCTTGTGACGCCGATCGATAGAGGAGTTGTAAGTTGTGAAGTCGATTGATGAGGATTCTCAGCTTGTGAATCGGCATCTCATCTAGTCTAGATCGATTCCCTAAGAGCTTCTTCTCTAGCAGGCGATTTGACCATTTTCTCTTTCTTGGTAATAAGGAAAGGCCTTTCTCTATCACGACTGCCTACCTTTATTTGGAATTCATTTGTCTCAAAATAAAAAGCTAGCGAACCACACCAAGCCTCTTTCTCGTTCTCGTTTGGGAGCCAAAACGAACACGTCTGCTACCTACTATAATGGAGCTTCGACCAGGCATTCAACCTTTGTCAAATCGAAACCAATACAACTGCATTGAGGTCTGAAAGTGCTACACATGAGAATATGAATTTGCAGCAGGAATGCAAATTTGCATGAAGGAAGACTCTTTGATCGTGTAGTTCCCCTGCCATGTTCTCAGTCATCTTAGGTATAGTTGGCCAATAAAACGAATTACTCTAGTGGTTACGTCATAGTTATAGCAGTCAGCCCCTAAACCTAAGCCAATCGACAGATGATTACATGTTGTGAAGTCAATCGATTGTAAATGTCAAGTCTAGAAAGTGGAAACCAAAAAAGTATGTAGTTAAATTAACTAAAATATTCATCATGTGAGGGGCACATGGGATACTTTTAACAGAATTTATGGATGGGTTTAACGGAGTTGATGAAAATTATTACTTAATTAAAACTATTAGATTAAAATGGTTGTTTTTAAATTTTTGGATGAAAATAGTTACTTTAAGCAAACCACAAGGATGAAAATAGTAATTTACTCTATAATTTAATTTGTAGCTAATTATTGATAAAACTAAAAATTTTAAAAATGTATATAAAGAGGTTTATAGATATTTATGAATAATAAAATCATTTGTCTCTTTATACTATTGTTTATAATTTAAATATGTTATATATATATATATATATATATATATATATATATATATATATATATATATATAATTTTATTGATATGTTATCTATAACATATATTCGATTATACATATATATAATTTATTATACATTATACATTTTTTTTATTTCAGTTCATGTTATACACGGGTACCTAACCTAATGTATGGTTGAACAACCATGGAGGATCGTTATAAATACAATATATTGTGGTTATTGATATCAGTATAGATAGACTTCATTTTATTTAATTAACCAGAACTCATCATGGATATCTTAATGGATGTTAAGAGTTGATTATAATTAGGTTTTCTTCTCCTTATTGCTTGTTATATTTCATTTAAGTTACACACGTAACACACTTGATCAATAAATAAACATATGTTTTTCTTCATACATTCTTTTAGTTCTCATAATACTTTGCTTTTAGCTAGTTTCATAACAAAGAAAAGATACATAAGAAGAGATAAATTATGTAATTTAATAAAGACTTTGAGTTTAAGAAAGCTAAAAGGAAGATGTCTAACTAATATTACATTCTTTATATAACTAATTTAGACACATCAAAAACACCTGAAACATGATGAAACATTTCTTCTCATTATCTACCATCCACTTGACTTATTGTTACTCCATTAATTGAACCGCAGTTGATTTCATTTTCTTGAATAAAGAAAGCTGGTTTTTTGGGAGAAGGAAGTGAAACTTCACCACCCAACATTGCAACCACATTCGGCGTGTCAGGTTTATCTTCTACTCGTTGTTGAACACATAATAGGCCAACATGTATTGATCGCAACACTTCACAAGCAGAATAGGGCGCGCGTATAAATTCATCAACTAGATCGAGAGGCTTGCCTTTTTTGTAAAGTCTCCATGCCTATATGAATCGAAATAAACAATAGAAGTCAGACCATATCATAAGATACACATGCATTATTCAATACATGTTAGTTTAAATTACAAATGAGTGTTTTAGAGCATCACTGGCTATACGATGCTCATATTTCTTCACATGGGCTCATTGCCGCATACATATACAGAGGAAAGTTGAAATGTGAACAGGAACCTAGAAACCACATTTTAACCTTTAGATCATATCTCATTGATTATTGTGATCTTTCTCAAGTTCACTACTATTACACACATATATGGTTGAAGTATACTAAATAGAAGATTCCGCCTAAAAAATATGAAAACACAAGATGTCTTAAAGTTTAAGTATGGTGTGAAGGAGATTTTGCCTATAAAATCTATAAAAAAAAAATACATATCGTGTCCTTAAACTTTTAGATTTGACACCATATTCACAAGAAAAAAGAAAAAGACAAAAACACCATGCCTAAAATTTAAGACATCATGTAGTTTTTATATTTTTTAGGCAAAACTTCTTTTTACGTGAACCCAAACCTATAAACATGTACATACTCTAAATGAATCATGGGTGCATAGTATATTAAATAGACTTACATGTCCAAGAAGGTTATCATACTGGTCTTCATGAACAAAGCCTCTATTTTTCTTCCCGCTCACAATTTCTAGTACTAAAACCCCAAAGCTGGAAATATTTGACTTTAACGAGTAGAGCCCATTCATTGCATACTCCGGAGGTATGTAGCCCCTGAATCAATACGCACAAGACATATATTAAATGCAAAAATATAATCAATGATAAGAACTGAGTGTATGGTATTCTTACAGAGTTCCCACAACCCTCCTTGTTTTTGCTTCTCTCTCATCTTCTTTAAACATTCTGGCCAAATCGAAGTCTGATATCTTTGGATGCATCTGATGATCAAGTAAAATGTTCCCTGCTTTTAAGTCCCTATGTACCACTTTAAGCCGAGAATCTTGATGAAGATAAAGAAGACCTCGAGCAATCCCATGAATTATCTGGAAGCGTTGTGGCCAATCAAGTAATGATTTTCTAGACTCATCTGTTCAATATGCAACAACTTAGTTTATAGGCATGCATTTTTAATTAATCTGTAATTTTAGCAAAGTAAGAGATCCAACCAAATAGAAAACTATCTATGCTTTTGTTTGGCATGTATTCATAAATTAACATATTCTCATAGTCTTGAATGCAATATCCTAAGAGCTTCACAAGATTCCAATGTTGAAGTTTAGCAATGCATATAACTTCATTCTTGAATTCATCAAGTCCCTGTCCAGAGGACTTTGATAGCCGTTTCACAGCAATCTCTTGTCCTTCTTCTAGCACACCCTGGCGGATCAAGATTGCCATTACTAATAGTATATACACTTGTGTTGATTGTAATTCATATCATTTACCTTGTAAACTGGTCCAAACCCGCCTTCTCCCAGCTTGTTATCGACCGAAAAGTCATTGGTAGCCTTAGAAATTTTAAATAAGCTAAACAGTGGAACCTCTGCACTTTCCATTTGGCTACTACTCTTGGCATCTGATATCTTCTTCGATTTCCTCTTAATGTAGTATGTCAATACTAAGCCCGAAAAAGTCAACACAACTGCTATTGACAAAGTAACTCCCATAACTACTCGCTTCTTTCTATGGAAGCTGGAATGGAGTTCTAAACAGATCCAAGAAAACATCAGATTGTCAAGTTTACAGCAATTAACAAACAACATATATTGGCTAGAAATTTACTTACAAACTGCAGTCATTTCAGTGTGTAGATCATATGTATCCAATACACAAAACAAGTATTAACCGAACATTAAGCTGTAAGAACATGGTTAACATGTAATGCATTAATTTGGTAATATTGTTTGCTTACCTGATAGCTCTGAGGCTGCAAGTCTAACATACAGATCTTGCCCAATTTGTGAATACACTCGGACATCAATCAGACCCCCAAACCATAGCAAGCACCCAATTCCACCTGTGATGTTTGGATTTGCATAGGCTGTGCACGAGCAATTGTTATTGCAAGCTACCTCACATCTAGTAGGCTCATGTTGCTAATATAGACAGCCTTCATTGTGTCTGGTAATTTCATGCTTGAATACTTTAGAAATCCCTCTTTAGGCCCACAATCCAAGGCTATGCGCCGTCTACAAACACTTGTATCATTACCAGGACTTGTTTCATATGATTTTTTTCGTTCAAATCCTTTCAAGCACCCACAGTATGGAGAAGTGGCAAGATTAAAGCTCCCATATGGACCACATACTCCATAGCTGTCACAATAATCTGCTGGTAAGGTGGCAATCGGAATCCATTCTGGGGTCTGATATTTTAGCACTGAGATCTCAAGTTTACCGCTAGGAGATAACATCGCTCTTAATGCAATACTTCTAGAAATATAAGTGCAATACATCTCGTTCTGATGCACAACCACGTAAGAATCAGGCATCGGATTAGCATCAGAAGCATAATTTGCCTGGCCAGAAAACGACATGCCATTATATGGCCCAATCCTTGATACAATAGCAGAGCTTCTTCTAAGATATACTTGTAAATATTTACCCTTAATTGCTGAAACCCTTAACATATACTCGCCTGAGGAAGGATCATCTGCACTCCTCCATGATGTTAGATATGTTTCTCTTCGAGTTATGAAGTTGCAATCCATCTTCATTAGGGGTAAGTAGGTATCTCCAGGATCATCAAAACTTTGCCAAATAAAACTTTCTTTGTTGTGTTTGTTTCCATTCTTGATTACCAAATTGCCTGTATCCAAGAGCTGTGCTACAAGATCGCTATTTGCACCGGACGCCGAGGAGTTTGATGACCAAATGGCTTTACCTCTACCATTAACAAGAGTCAGGTTCCCTTCGTTGTCCAGTCTGACCGCACCCGAGTTATCTATAAGTGGAGTTTCGTGGTTTGCAACCCATGCAACCGTTTGTGATGATGTGTTCTTGAACCATATCCCCAGGTATCTATTTATGGAGTTGCCTGGGCTAAAGAACCCAAGCTCAAATCTTGCACTTCTTGAAACAATGGTCTCACCATCTCTGTTTTGGTGCATACCTATGGTGTCAAATGATCCAGAAGCTTTTAGCATTAGAATGAAGAAGATGGTATAAGTGAGTAACATGGTGTGATTGGCATCTATACAAAGATTCTTTGTATGATCTGAAATGAGATATTTGATGTCGAACAAAGCACAAACATGAAGTATTTAAACACATTTTTTCAAGTTTGACACTTACCATTGAATCTTGAAAATTGAAACTAAAATAAATGACAAACATCACACTGGGCCAAGGAATACTTTGAGAATTCAGCCAATTCAAATATCATAAGTTTGCATTGAATCCTGCCGCCAGGCTTTTGATTCTTTGATTGGATGAAACATTGAAGCTTCTACTCGGCATTTCATCACACAACTTTAATGCAGACACAAAATATACATATACATGTACATATGCATACATAGAGAGAAAAACTACAAACATACCATGTGAGAATGTCTTAAAGCTGTGTGAAAATTGTAAGCATATATTTGTGATAAATGGTGCTGCAGATTCAATGGCATGTTGATGAGAACTGGGGACTGTAACACACATATTAACAACTTATACGTTTACGGATTTAAACTCTCGAACTTTTTGATAGATCACATAAGGACACCTAACCACGAGGCCACGAGGTTGTTGGCCCCACAATCATAAAATTTAACCGTTTAAATCTTCTAGAACGTAACTATTTATCCTACAAAATCTAGAAATCGCGTTTAAAGAACTAGAGTTTGACTCAAACTTTTGATTTGATGTTATTTAATGAGCAATGTACAGATGTCCCTCATTATAAGTCCTTTTATTTTTCCATGAACTTTATCGGTGCATTTAAGACAATCACCGTTACAAATTATGATACGATAGCAGGACCTAAAGTATTACAAATATACTCTAGAAGGGACAAATTGAGAAATTCTAAAAATGACTAGCAGATTGTTTTGAGTGAGAGAGAGAAAATATAAATAATAAAGAATAACGTGGTTAGGGGATGAAAAAATATTTGTTAGAATTTTGTGAGGCTCTTGTTGAGAGAGAAAGGGTACTACCCTGTTGTCGTTTTTGTTCATTCACTGTTAACATCATCCAATACAATTCATCCTACTTTTCTTTCTAAATTCCTTCAATTATTACACCTTGAATCTGCAAATCTCATCCGATCTAAAACCTTATCATTGGTCCGACCTGCCCTGACCTGCCACCCTTCTTTTTCAATGGAAACTCGTTCTATGGCTCGTATCGATGCTCAGGATCTGGTTATCAAACAATTGCAAGGAGATGTCACCGAAATCAAATCCACCTTGAAATTATTGGAGGCCGATCGCAATGAATCGGAGGAATTTCGTAAACTGTTCATCGGTTGGATGAAACAACAGGAGAAGCGAGGTGGGGATGAATCTTCGGGTTCAGGGGCCGCAGCGAGTTCTTCACTGGTACGGGTTCCAAACCAGATCCGCTAGATGGGTCGTCCGGCGTACCGTGGTCGGTGAAGAAAGTAAAACTTCCCGAGTTTACTGGATTTGACCCTCAAGGGTGGATTCAAAAAGCAAATCTCTATTTCGATATCAATAATACCTCGGATGAGCTTCGTCTTCGTTTGGCTCATGATCACGCCATCATATTGACTTCCACTGAACCTGTCTGTGTTCGCTCCTATCGCTATCCTCATGTGCAGAAAATAGAAATTGAGCGACAGGTTACAGAATTACTTGAGTTGGGTATGATCCGACCCAGTAAGAGTGCGTATTCTAGCCCGGTTATTCTCGTTCGTGAGAAGGATCATTCGTGGCGCATGTGTGTGGATTACAGAGCTCTTAACAAAGCCACTATTCCGGACAAATATCCAATTCCCGTGGTCGAGGAATTACTTGATGAGTTATCTGGTGCCGGGTTTTTCTCCAAGTTAGATTTGAAGTCGGGTTATAATCAAATCCGAATGAGGGAGGGCAGCATCGAAAAGACGACATTTCGTACACACGATGGCCATTACGAATATCTCGCTCCTGCCACCTTTCAGGCAGTTATGAATGATATTTTTCGCCCTTTACTGCGTGCAAAAGTCGTTATTTTTTCGATGACATCCTTGTTTACAGTCCCACTTGGCAGGATCATTTGGCAGATTTGAGAGACATTCTGTTATATCACCAATTTCATGTCAATAAACTTAAGTGTGCTTTTGGGCAGACCTCTGATGAGTACCTAGGCCATATCATTGATGGTCATGTGGTGTCTATGGACCCAAAAAAAATTGAGGCTGTTTTAACTTGGCCAATACCAAACATATCAAGGGGTTACGTGGTTTTCTGGGCTTGACAGGATATTATCGAAAATTTGTCAAACATTATGGTAGTATTGCTCGGCCTTTGATAGAGTTAACAAAAAAAGATGCTTTTGTGTGGAATTCTGTAGCTCAACAAGCATTTGAACAACTCAAACAGGCTCTTGTTACTACGCTTGTCCTCGCGTTACCTACTTTGAGCGGCCTTTTATGGTGGAATGTGATGCCTCCGGCCGAGGAATAGAAGTTGTGCTAATGCAAAATTATAAACCTATCGCCTATTTTAGCAAAGCGCCAAGTGATCGTAATTTGGCTAAATCCGCCTATGAGCGGGAAATGATGGCACTAGTCTTGGCAGTGCAACATTGGCGCACATATCTTTTGGGTACCCGTTTCATTGTTTATACGGATCAAAAAAGTTTAAAGCATTTACTTCAACAGTGGGTTACATCTCCGGATCAACAAAACTGGGTAGCTAAATTATTGGGCTACAATTTTGATATTCAATACAAACCGGGCCGCGAAAATCGAGCTGCAGATGCTTTATCTCGTCGAGCTGATTCGGGGGAACTATTTCAGGCCATCTCTTCTCCTGTTTGGTTACAAGGGGCACAATTGATTGAAGTAGTCAAAGCTGACCCCGCCCTTCAACAGCTTCTTCAAAGGTACCTAGCCAACCCGTCTAAATACCCTGGTTATTCGGTTAAACAGGGTATTTAAATTATAAAGATCGGTTGGTTCTCGTTCATCTAAGTTTATTCCGAACCTATTACACGAATTCCACACGACGGTTACCGGGGGACATTCGGGATTTTATCGTACTTATCGTAGATTGGCAGCAAACTTGTATTGGCAGGGTATGACCACGACGGTTAAATGATTTGTGCGAGAATGTGATGTGTGTCAGCGTTGTAAGTCTCAGTCCACTACTCTTGGGGGTTTACTTCAACCCCTGAATATTCTGGTTTCTATATGGAAAGAATTATCTATGGATTTTATAGTGGGTCTTCCGACATCCAAAGGGTTCAATGTTATATTGGTCGTGGTGGACCGATTATCCAAATACGCTCATTTCCTCTTATTAAAGCACCCGTACACGGCAAAATCGATGGCAGAGATCTTTATCAAGGAAGTCATTCGTCTTCATGGGGTACCCCGCTCCTTCTTCAGTGATCTTGATCCTTTGTTTCTCAGCAAATTTTGGCAGGAGATTTTTCGTGCCATGGGTACCAAACTTAACTTATCGTGATCCTTTGTTTCTCAGCAAATTTTGGCAGTAGAGGTTGTTGCTCGTGACCTTCAAGATCGGGATGAAGCTTTGAAACAATTAAAGGTGACTCTTTCTAATGCTCAAAGTTACATGAAAAATCAGGCCGACAAAAAAAGTAGGGATATTCAGTTCACTGTGGGCGAATGGGTCTATGTAAAACTTAAACCTTACCGCCAAATGTCGGTGGCTAATTGCATACACCAAAAATTGGCAGCCAAGTTTTTTGGACCTTTTCAAATCGTCGATAAGATCGGGTCGGTCGCCTACAAATTATTACTACCTCCTACTTCGAAAATTCATCCATGTCTCTTTATTAAAGAAAGCTAATGGAGCATCGGGTGACGCGGTTTTGCCACTGGACTTGGAGCTAGTCGGGTTTTAACCAACAGTAATACGCCAACTGAACAATGGTTGGTTTAGTGGGAGGGGCAATCTACTGACGATGCTACTTGGGAGGATGCTTTGTGGCTTAAAGGACAATTTCCAGATACAAGTCTTGAGTTCAAGACTTCTTTGGAAGGGGGAAGTAGTGATACGATAGCAGTATTACAAGTATACTCTGGCAGGTTGTTTTGAGTGAGAGAGAGAAAGTATAAATAATAGAGAATAATGTGGTTAGGGGATGAAAAAATGTTTGTTAGAATTTTGTGAGGCTCTTGCTAAGAGAGAGAGGGTATAACCCTGGTTGTTTTTTTTGTTCATTCACTGTTAATATCATCATCTTTTGCAATACAATTCATCCTATTTTTCTTTCTAAATTCCTTCAATTACATAGTTACATATTGAATCTGCAAACCTCATCCGATCTAAAACCTTATCAAATTGACACCCCCTTTATACAAGGTCGGCAACACTAAAAAAGAGGAAAATTCAGAGGGGGGGCTGTCGAAGGGCTATACGCCCCATATAGGTTTATACGATGCGTATAACAAAATTCGACACTGAATATCTATCAGATGGGTTTTATGCCCCATATAGGCTATACTATATGATATGTATAAGGCTATACGACCCCTATAGAATTCTAAGATGATGGTTTATAATAAAGGTGGTGTCTAGATATTGAGTCCCTTCTTCAATTTTTAGAAACCATATTACATATAACCATCCACATATTTAGAACTAAATGTAATATTAGCGAGTAGCTACCCGCGTTTCACAGCAAATCAAACTAAAAAAATAAGCATCTCACGAGGGTATATTCGGATTTAAGAAAATGATGTTACGTTTTCGTGAAAATAAGTGATGATGAACTTGAAAGCTAATTTTAAAAATGATCAAGATCTATGTTATAAACTTATATGGGTTTCAAAGTATAGTCTAAAAGGGGAAAGGCAAACATGAAGCTCAAGTTGAAACCACTTCTCTGTAAGAGAGGTGTCTCAAACCTTATAATATTGTGAGGCCATAAGCAAACCAAAAGGTTGGGGGCTCTTTCTAAATTTTACATTGTAAACCATCATCATTTATATTAAACAACAACAAGTCAACAATACACTTAAACTTTATTATCTGTGGAGTTAATATTTTTTATAAATATTTTAAAATTAAAGCCCAAATATATAAGTCAAATCCACGTTTATAAGTTTATTTTAGGAAAAATTTAGAACCGCATATAAATTCTTACCCGGCTACCCTAACACACAATATTTGGGTTAGAGGCGTGCAATATTAACCAATCCAGCTAGCTAACATTTATGTTTTCCTTTTGCTTTAACTATATTTATTAAGTAATCAAAGTGTTCTTTAAAAAGCCTACACCTAAACGGTTTGTACGTTGCTGCTTACACAACTTGTAAATCACTGATAACTTCAATCTTGTAATTGTTATATAATAGTGTGTCTGAGTGTGTGTGTATAAAAGGAAAAAAAGAGATAATAAGAGAAGGAAAAATATGCTAATTTAGTGAAATCACCATATTGAAAAGAAATTTAAGTTTTGCAATAAGGTTGTTTCCGAAAAAGAAAACAAAAACAAAGAAGATGAGCCTATATAGACTCAACTTGCAATCTCTGATTGTTTATGATATTATGAGTGTCAAAAGAGTTACTTTTCTCTCTCATGCATTAACAATTTGTATTATATCTTATCAACTTGTAAATCACTCTTAACATGACAGTTGATGAATTTTAAGCCAAGTTTATAACAATGAGACAGTAGAAAAATGAATTTTAGAGTAAATTACATGACAGTCCCCTATGATGTGATCAAGGGTGGAGCTTTGTCCCCCCCCCCCCCCCCTTTGTTTTTTTCGTCTAGTAGTAGATATTTATACGTACTAAGCTAGACCCCCCTGATTTGGGTCTCGTGACTTTCACCCCCACACATTTCCTCCAGCTCCGCCACTGGATGAGATTGCATCTTTCGCTTTTAACTTTCAATACTTACAGATTTTTCTCAATCTAACATGGCTCTAGAATTATTACACAACTAGAAAAATGATTACTTTCGTAATTTAAATAAAAAATATCATAAACACACATTTATGTTGATATCAAGTGATAAGTGCATACACATCAAGATAATATCACATTCTTTATAAATGGTATAAATATTTCTTAAATATGCATCTGTTGTTTGTAAATGACCTGAAACATGATAGAAATATGTCTTCTCATTATCTACCATCTACTTGACTAAATGTTACTCCATTAACTGATGATGATAGTAACGGAAGCATAGAGCTGGAGTTGATTTCACTTTCTTGAATAAAAAAAGCCGGTTTTTTGGGAGAAGGAAGCGCACCTTCACCTCCCAACATCGCAACCAATGTCGGTGTGTCAGGTCTATCTTCTGCTCGGTGTTGCACACACAATAGGCCAACATGTACTGACCGCAACACCTCACAAGTAGAATACAAGGCGCATAAGCATTCATCAATTAGATTGAGAGACTTGCCTTCTTTGTAAAGTCTCCATGCCTATATGAACCCAAATAAATACAAAAATTAGTTTGTATAAGAAGGTACACCTGTGTTCTTAAATACAGGTTAGTTCACATCACAATGGGTGGCTTAGAGCTTCACTAGCCATATCATACTCATACTTCTTGACATATAGGTTCATTGTCACATATATACATTCATGGAGGTTCAAACAAGTACCATTAAATAATTAGCAACCAAATAACCACTTTCTAGCCTTTGATCATGGAGTAGATGAACACAAGCAGAAATTCGCATTTCATGGAGTGAAACTGAATCCGCTCACGAGCTACTCGAGATCAATTCGCTAAAAGCTCAAAACAAATCGAGCTTGAACGAGGTCGAGCTTATATTAAAACTTATTTAATAAACAAGCTTGAGCCCAAGCTTCGTATGTCGAGCTTGACTAGAGGCGCAAGCCTAAATGGGCCTATTATTTATATAACTATCATCTGATATCTTAAATGCATAATTATTATTATATGTAAAATTATGATAAAAACAGTTGTATAATATATATAAAAATACAATTATGATTAAAAACATAAAATAAGTATAAAGGTATAAAAATAAAATAATTAAATAATTTATAAAGAATCAACAAGCCGAGCTCAAGCTTAAAACAAACCTCACGAGCCGCGCTCGAGCTTTAGAAAAAAAGCTCAACGCTGAGTTCCAAGTCTCCTAAGTTAAACGAGTTAAGCTCAAGCTTAGGCAAGCTTGGGCTCGACTCATCAGTCGTCTCGTTTACACATGTATATGAAACATACATAATAGAGTAAGATCAAAGGAAATGATCCAGGGCCAAAAAGTGGTTTCGCAGGTTTCTGTTATTTGAGAGAACCTCCCTCCATACATGTATACTAGTAACGTGCCCGCGCGATGCGGGGCGTGCGACACTTTTTATTATGGTACTCGTCTCTGGTTAGTTTTATATTTAAAAAACTGAATTCCTTCTTTTAAGCATATTGTAACAAACATGGAAAAAATTGTATATAATTAAAGATACAAGGGTCTAAGTGTAAATAAGTTTAAAGTTCCACTTTTTTAGTAGCGTTAGAAAGACATAATTACCCTTGTTAAATTGATTTTTTGGGTTGTACCTTGTGCTTAAAATTTACAAATCTCTTAACTTTGGCCGGAATCCTTCCTTCGTGTATTATAATATAGTATAGATATAAACGCATCATGGGTGCATACTCTGTAGTATATTTTCATCAATGGATGATTGTATTCAGCAGACTTACATGTCCAAGAAGGTTATCATCATGGTCTTCATGAACAAAACCTCTATTTTTCTTCCCACTCACGATTTCTAGCACTAAAACCCCAAAGCTAAAAATATCAGACTTTACCGAGTAGAGACCATTCACTGCATACTCTGGAGATATGTAGCCCCTGAATCAATACACACAAAACTTATATAAAACATATAAAAATGAACTGAACAATATAAATCAAGCTCATGGATTCTTACAAAGTTCCCACAACTCTCTTTGTATTTGCTTCACTCTCCTCTTCTTTAAACATCCTGGCCAAACCGAAGTCTGATATCTTTGGATGCATATGATGATCAAGTAAAATGTTCCCTGCTTTTAAGTCCCTGTGTACAACTTTAAGCCGCGAATCTTGATGAAGATAGAGAAGACCACGAGCAATCCCATGAATTACGTGGAAGCGTTGTGGCCAATCAAGTAACGATTTCCTTGAGTCATCTGCTTACACAACAAATTAGTTTATAAAATATTGTGATCGTTTTTATTTTTAATAAATATGCATTTTTAGGATTGTAAAAGAGCCCAACCAAATAAAAAACTGTCCAGGCTTTTGTTAGGCATGTATTCATAAATTAACATTTTCTCATCGCCTTGAATGCAATATCCTAAGAGCTTCACAAGATTCCGGTGCTGCAGTTTAGCAATGCATATAACTTCATTCTTGAATTCATCAAGCCCCTGCCCAGAGGACTTTGATAGCCGTTTCACAGCAATCTCTTGTCCTTCTAGCACACCCTAGTGGATCAAGATTGCTATTATTTACAGAACATACATCTGTGTTGAACTTAAATCCAAAGTTGTTTGATATTTACTTGTTCATATACGAGCATCTAGTTCATATCACTTACCTTGTAAACTGGTCCAAACCCGCCTTCTCCCAGCTTGTTGTTGACCGAAAAGTCGTTGGTAGCCCTAAAAATTTTAGATAATTCAAACAACGGAACCTCTACACTTCCCATCTCGCTGATGCACCCTGCATTTAAGTTCTTCTTCCATTTTCTTCTAATGTAGAGTGCCAATATGAGGCCCAACAAAGTCAACACACATGATATTGAAAAAGTAACTACCATAACTACACGTTTCTTTCTGTGGATGCTTGAATGGAGTTCTAGAAGGAAACAATATATCATCAGGTTTACATCAATAAACAAACATCATTTATGTCTTGGCTATATAAACAGTTATTCACCGAACATTAAGCTGTAAACACACTGAAAAATATAAAGTTTATGAACTACATAAACATGAAATGCATTAATTGTAAAACGTTATTGGTGTACCTAATAATTCTGAGGCTGCAAGTCTAACATAGAGATCTTGCCCATTTATTGGGTACACTCGGACATCAATCAAAACCCCATACCATAGCAAGCACCCAACTCCACCTGCAGTGATGTTTGGATTCGCATAGGCGGTGCACGAGCAATTATTCTTGCAAGCTACCTCACAATCTTGTAGGCTTATGTTGCTACTGTAGACAGCATTCTCCGTGTTCGGCAATTTCATGCTTGAAAACTTTTGAAAACCTTCTCCAGGCCCACAATCCAAGGCTATGCTCCGTCTACAAACACTTGTATCATTATTAGCACTCGTATCATCTGAGGTTTTTCGTTCAAATCCTTTTAAGCACCCACAATATGGAGAAGTTGCAAGATTACAGCTCCCATATGGGCCACATACTCCATAGTTGTCACAATAATCTAATGGTAAGGTAGAAACCACCATCCATTCCAGGTTTGGAAATTTTAGCTGCGAGATCTCAAGTTTACCACCAGCAGTTACTATCGTTCTAGACATGAACGTGGCGTCCTTACTATGATAAACATTAGTAAAATACATCTCGCTCTGATTCACAACCATATTAATTTCGTACGTCACATTATCAGGGACAGGAGTAGATTGTGGTCGGCCAGAAAATGATATGCCATTATACGGCCCGATCCTTGTTTCAATAGCAGAGCTTCTCATAATATATGCTTGTTGGTATTTACCCTTAACCATCAAAAACCTTAACGTATACTCACCTGGGGAAGGATCATCTGCACTTCTCCATGATGTCAGATATGTTTCTTTTCCAGTTATGAAATTCTTCCCCAACTTCATCCCTGGTAAGTAGGTATCTCCAGGGTTATCAAAACTTTGCCAAATAAAACTTTCACTGTCGGTTTTATTTTTATTATTAATTACCAGATTGCCTGTATCCAAGAGTTGTGCTACAAAATTGCTAATTCCACCAGATGCTGAAGAATTGGATGACCAGATGACTTTGCCATTACCATCAACTAGAGTCAAGTTCCCTTGCTTGTCCAGCTTGAGCACACCGGAGTTATCTATAAGTGGAGTTTCGCGGTTTGCAACCCATGAAACTGTTTGTGTTGATGTGTTCTTAAACCATATCCCCAAGTATCGATTTTTGGAGTTGCCCGGGCTAAAGAAACCAAGCTCAAATCTTGCGTTTCCTGAAAGAATGGTCTCACCATCTGAGATGCTTTGATTCCCAGCTATGCTGTCTGATGATCCACAAGCTGTTAGCATTAGAAATAAGAAGGTGATATAAGGGAGACACATTATGGCTTGATTCATGCCCACAAACAGATTACACTTTTGAGGATTAAAATAAAGCCAAAGTTTGATGATTGATAGATCTTTTGCAGTTGTTGGTCAATGAAAAGCAGGTCTTTAGGACTTAAGCTGGGATTAGGTATTTCAAAGGCCCCAGATGTTACTCCCACATATTAGATATTTCTATGGTTTGAATCAGTCAAACATTCAAATTTGCCCTCTGGAAGAATCCTGAATAAGAACAAACTAGTAAACCCTGGTTGTGTTATTTCATCAAACAACTTATAGGCAGCACAAGATATGTCACAAATATGCCATTCATGCATATATATTAGCATGTCTATACATATATGTACATTAAACATAGTCATATACAGAGATAGAGACAGCATAACTGCAAACATACGACGATAACGTCTTGAAACCACCGCTGCAATTCATTCATCTGACCGCTCACAATCATTTTGCTACCAACACTCATGATTTTTTTACCGTACAATTTATACAATCGAAACTTAGAGCAACACCCGATGTTGATTACATTGACACTAATGAAAAATGTTATTAGGTTCAAATAAAAAGGGGGCGGATAATATTGTTGCATAAGCATTATCAATGTTAACATAAAGTATGTTTAGAGTTTTTTTTAAATAAAGGATGATATCAGTAATTTTATATAAATTTAAAGGATGTTTTCTGTAATTTTGTCTACACTCCACTAAGAAGGTTTTTAAGTTTTAAAAGCTTTAAAAGTATTCTCTAACATGTGTTCATTTATTATTTTTGAAAGAGGGGTGTATTTGGATGATCAAATACAATTTGTTTTGTTTGATATTTTCAAGCTATTGTATCAAATATTTTCTGGTCATTTAATAGTATATGTATGTAAGAAATTAGATAATTCAAAGAACTAAGACAAACTACACATGAATATAAGTACTTTGTAGAGCTTCTTAGTTTTAAAACTAACATGAAATTTACGTGGTTCGGTCCAAACCGACCTATCCGGTTGTAGCCAGTGAGCGAATCTTACAATTACAATTTTACAATTACAATTACAATTGTTTTATATTTATGGATTGGAGATTAGAGTTAACACCCTCTAGTTATGGTTAACAGGCTATCAAATAAATTTTGTCAATCGGCCAAAAAGAGCCAAAAGTTGGCGGGCAAATTAGGGCCTACAAGACTAGAGTGCCGCAACCTCCATACAACGTAACAAGTACGAGTTTGGATATACGACCCTACTTTAAGGTTGTGATATTACTAGGTACAGTTGTTTGTTTTGCTCTATGTCTCTCACTTTGCAATTCTACTTTCTAGTTTTACCAGTAACATTGTACAGCTAACGAGATGCATTGTTTGACCTGTGGTACATTTGACATTTTCAAATGCTAGATTCGAGAAAAGAAAGAAATACACATGCGAACACACATTTATGTAACTAATATAGATTGATAACTACACAAATCCAAATAATAATACATTCTTTCTACAACTAACTTCGGCATAAAAAATGTCCTGAAACATGATGGAAATATTTCTTCTAATTATCTACCATCTACTTGACTTAATGTTACTCCATTAACCGATGATGATATAAAGGAAGAACTAAGTCAGGGCAGATTTCACCTTCTTGAATAAAGAAAGCAGGCTTTTTGGGAGAAGGAAGTGAGCCTTCACCACCCAACATTGCAACCACAGTTGGTGTGTCAGGTCTATCCGCTACTCGGTGTTGCACACACAGTAGGCCAACATGTATTGATCGCAACACTTCACAAACAGAATAGGACGTGTGTAAACATTCATCAAGCAGATTGAGAGGCTTGCCTTCTTTGTATATTCTCCATGCCTATATGAATCCAGATAGAAGACAAAGGTTAGATCATAACAAAACCTACACCTGTAATATTCAATAACAGGCTAGTTCGAATCACAAATTGGTGTATTAGAGCTTCACTACCATAACTTACTCAAACAGTCAAACCATCACACATATGCACATATAGGATCATTTGTCACATACATACATATATACACACACACATGCGTGCACATAAACATACACAAACACATATACAAATAAATAAATAAATAAATATAGACACACACATTCACATATTGGGGTTATAAATAAAAAACATTATAAATTAGTGTGTAGGAACCAAAGACAACTTTTATAAGCCTTTAATCATGGAGCACACAAAAAGGAGGGGTGATCACGAAACATGGCGTGAAACAAATGTAATAGAGTGAGATCTGAATCTGGGTAAATGATCCAGTGGTTAAAAGCAGGTTTCTTTGGTTCCTCATTATTTAACGATTCTTCTTTCAGCTCACCCTTACATGCATAAATGGGTGCATAGTGGGCTTTCATCTGTAGATGATTATACTTACATGTCCAAGAAGGTTATCATCATGGTCTTCATGAACAAAACCTCTATTTTTCTTCCCACTCACAATCTCCAACACTACAACCCCAAAGCTGAAAATATCTGATTTTACTGAGTAGAGACCATTTACTGCATACTCTGGAGATATGTATCCCCTGAATCAATACAAACAAAACATATAAAATATAAAAATGTATTCAAGAATCCGAATCTAGTTCAGGAATTCTTACAAAGTTCCCACGACACTCTTTGTATTTGCTTCACTCTCTTCTTCTTTAAACATTCTGGCCAAACCGAAGTCCGATATCTTTGGACGCAACTGACGATCAAGTAAGATGTTCCCTGCTTTTAAGTCCCTATGTATAATTTTAAGCCGAGAATCTTGATGAAGATAAAGAAGACCTCGAGCAATCCCATGAATTATGTGGAAGCGTTGTGGCCAATCAAGTAACGACTTTCTTGATTCATCTGCCAAATATGCAACAACTAAGTTTATAAAATATTGTATTCCTTTGCAATTTTTAAATTTTTTTGTAGATTTAGGGTTGTAAGAGAGCCCAACCAAATAAAAATTTGTCCAGGCTTTTGTTAGGCATATATTCATAGATTAACATTTTCTCATAGCCTTGAATGCAATATCCTAAGAGCTTCACAAGATTCCGATGTTGAAGTTTAGCAATGCATAAAACTTCATTCATAAATTCATCAAGCCCCTGTCGGGAGGACTTTGATAGCCGCTTCACAGCAATCTCTTGTCCTTCATCTAACAGACCCTGGTAAATCGAGATTGCCATTATTAATAGAAAGTACACTCGTGTTGAATGTAAATCCAAAGTTGCTCATATGTACTTACCCAGATATGCACATCTAATTAGGGTGTGAATCAAATCGGGTAGGCGGTTTGATGAGATTTGGGTTAACGGGTTGAATTACTAAGCCCGAGCATCCAATACATCAACCCTTACCTAGACACACTTAAAATCGTGTAACTAGAACACGCCCTATTTAATCCATTTCTCTAAACTAGTCAAATGAGTTGGTGGGATGAAATCAAATGGTAAATGTGTTAAACGGGTCGGTGGGTTGCGTTTAATGGGCTATGCAGGTCGTAAACGTGTTTAATTAGAAGGGTTGGCAGGTTGGCATGTGTAATTAAACACGAAAAATATGTTAATCATAACATGAGCCATTTGTTAAACTGGTTAGATGCCACAACCCAAAATTTGAGTATTTATGTGTTGTGTTGCGGGTCATGTGAGAAATTATCACTTCCACATTAAACTCATTTACCTTATACACAGGTCCAAACCCACCTTCCCCCAGCTTGTTGTCCACCGAAAAGTTATTTGTAGCCCTAGAAACTTTGGATAAGCTAAACAACGGAACCTCCGCACTTCCCATCTGGTTGCTGCTCTCTGTATCAGATCTCTTCCTCCATTTTCTCATAATGTAGAGTGCCGGTATGAGGCCCAATAAAGTCAACACAGCTAATATTGACAAAGTAACTACCATAACTACTCGTTTCTTTCTGTGGAACCTGGAATGGAAGTTTATAAGATGTTATAGAGTTAAAAGAGACAGTAAATTATCAAGTCTACAGAACAGCATGCATATCTTGGCTACAAATTTGCTAATAAACAAGTATTGTTCGACCAAAAAGCTGGAAAAAAACATAGTTAACAGATTAAAAACTGGAAAATAGAAAATTGCATGCTACTTAAACAAGATATGCATTAGTATGGTAATGTTATTGGCTTACCTAAATTCTGAGGCCGCAAGTCTCACATAAAGATCTTGCCCATTCTGTGGGTAAACTCGGACATCAATCAAATCCCCAAACCATAGCAAGCACCCAACTCCACCTGCAGTGATGTTTGGATTTGCATAGGCAGTGCACGAGCAATTATACTTGCAAGCTCCCTCACAATCTTGTAGGCTCAAGTGGCCACTATAAACAGCATTCTCTGTGTCTGGCAGTTTCATGCTTGAAAACCTTAGAAATCCCTCTCCAGGCCCACAATCCAAGGCTATGCTTCGTCTACAACCACTTATATAATTATCAAGACTTGTTTCATCTGAGATATTTCGTTCAAATCCTTTCAAGCACCCACAGTAGGGGGAAGTGGCAGTATTACAGCTCCCATATAGGCCACATACTCCATAGTTGTCACAATAATCTACTGGTAAGGAACTAATCGTCATCCATTCTCGTTCTGGAAATTCTAGCTGTAAGATCTCACGTTTACCGCTAGGAGTTACTATCGTTCTTGCCAAGACTGTGGAGGTTTTGTTATTAGAAATAGTAGTGAAATACATCTCGTTCTGATTCACAACCATATAACCAATGTATGGTGGATCAGCAGTGTTGGGAGTAAGGAGTGATCGGCCAGAAAATGATATGCCGTTATACGGCCCAATCCTCATTTGTCTAGCTGAGTTTCTCATAATATATACCTGCTGGTATTTGCCCTTAATCATTAAATACCTTAATGTATACTCACCTGGGGAAGGATCATCTTCACTCCTCCATGATGTCAGGTATGTTTCTCTTCCGGTTATGAAGTTCTTGCCCAACTTCATTCCATTTAAGTAGGTATCTCCAGGGTAATCAAAACTTTGCCAAATAAAATTTTCACTGTCGGTTTTATTTTCATTCTTAATTACCAAATTGCCTGTATCCAAGAGTTGTGCTACCAGATTGATATTTGTACTATATGCCGAGGAGTTGGATGACCAAATGACTTTGCCAGTACCATTAACAAGAGTCAAACTCCCTTGGTTGTCCAGCTTGACCACGCCCGAGTTATCTATAAGTGGTGTTTCCCTGTTTGCAACCCATGTAACCGTTTGCGGTGACATATTCTTGAACCATATCCCCAGGTATCGATTTTTGGAGTTGCCCGGGCTAAAGAAACCAAGCTCAAATCTTGCGTTCCCTGAAACAATGGTCTCACCATCTGAGACGTTTTGATGCACAACTATGGTGTCTAATGATCCACAAGTTGTTAGCAATAGAAAGAAAAAGGTGAGATATGGGAGTAACATTTTTTATTTGATTGATATCTATACACAGACTCTTAGAATTTGGCCTTCCTCACTACCTGATGGTACTTTAAAGGATTAACATCGATCGGGGATATTCATGTTCGTCCTAGAATGAAATTCTTTGGTAATTTCTTTGGTCAACGAAAAGTAAACTGACAAATATCACACTGGGCCAAATGATATTATAATCTTTAATTGACAATTCATCCAACTTAAATCAAATTACATACTTTTGTGGTTTGAATATTGTCAACAGGCTTTTTTTTACTTGATCAAACACCCAACATTTTCCTCTAAGAAAATCATGCACTAGTATACCTAGGCATTTCATCAAACACTTTATAGGCCGTCATGAGATACCATATGAATCTTGTCAACAGGCTTATTCACTTGATCAAACACCCAACATTTTCCTCTAAGAAAATCATGCACACCTAGGCATTTCATCAAACACTTTATAGGCAGTCATGAGATACCATATGAATCAGCCATCAGTTCATATGAGAATGCCCATACGTACATAAACATAAAGCATACGCGTATGCATACACATATAGATACAGAATAACTACAAACATACCATGTGAGAATGTGTTGAAGCTGAGTGACAATCATAAGCATATGTTTGTGAAAAATGGTGTTGCAGATAGATTGACATGTTAATGGAGATTTTGGGACTATAACACACATATTGTTTTGGATTTGCAAAATAATCTCGAATGAAACCTCGTTCATGATTACAGGAAAGTATGTAGAATCACAAAAAGCTATTGAGTAGTCGATTATGACCCTGTGGTTTGTTTGTAGTTCATATGTTCGTGCTCCACTGTGCTGGATATTTGATGAATTATGACTTGTGGGTGTTTAATATCCTGATAGCAGTTGTTTTGTAACTTTTAAGATTGTAGGTCGAGTTATAGTGTCTCTTGAAGAAAATAATGCCGGGTGTTTTAGTGTAATTAGATCGACTAATTACCAATGTGATTATAATATCCATCAAATAATTCAGGAGGTACGAAGTACACGTTTTTTTAAGTTTATTATAATCTTCGATATTGAAAACCTCCTTAGAGGCGAAACCTCTAATTAACGAGGGTTCCAAGAGGGCAACGCCCCCTTGATGCGGGGTCTGTGGGCATCGCTCCTGGTAGCTGGGTCTAGGGGGCGGTAGCCCCTGACTGGGGTAAATTAGTCAAATTTTAAGTTGATAATTGCCAAACGCAGTTGCTCTAATCCCTGCAAAATACGATTTTAAGTGAATTTTGTCATCATCATTGTTTGTTCTTTTGTTCACGAATTCTCACACACATGATTCTTGTTCTTGTAATTGAGTTTTATCCAATTCAAAATATTGGTTTGAACCAAAATAGTTTCGATCTGATAGCGTTTCGTGGCTCTCAATTTATCACGGTATTTCTCTACATATAATGTTAACTATCCTACATAAAGCGGTAGCCAAGTCAAACACCTAGTATGCTCGGGTGTTTAAAATCTGAGTCCAAACCGAATAAATTGAATATCACATTTTGGTTTTCAAAAGTTCAAACCTACCCGACCCGATACACTCGACATAGATGTATAATATTTTAATTATAGAATAACAACTATGAGTTTTGTGTTAATAGTGATGTTTTTTCAATTTCAAAACCAGCACATAAGTTTTATGCTTTTGAAATCGAGCACTCTACTTGTGTTTTTACCTTTTCAATTATGATTATCTTTCTTTTGAAATTCTTTTGTCTTTATGTGTTTTTTCATGTATTTACCCTTTAACTTTCAACATTGACGCTTACATCCTTAACTTTTTTAAGACTTTGTAATCGAGCTTTACATGCTTATTATTATGTACGGTGTTGGTATAGATTGAAGTTGATTTACGTTTTGACGTAAACTTTTCTGGGAAATGAGTTTTGTCAAATATAATACATTTTTGTGGTTATTTTTGCGTACGTTTCAGCTCGTGTACATTTTGATGTAAATTTTTGTTTTTTCCGGAAATGAGTCGGGTCAAATATAATACGTTTCGTGTCTATTTTTATGTATGTTTTCAGTTGGTTTACGTTTTGACATAAATTTTGTTCGGAAACGAGCCAGGTCAATATATATGTTTTAATCATAAGGTATAAATTCGAGTTACTTTCCTTTTCGACACCGCCGCAAAACGCCGTACCATTCTTTATATTAAAAAACACTATTTTCTTACATGCTTATTTTCATGCACGTGTCGGTATAAATTCAAGTGGTTTACGTTTCGACATAAATTATTTCAAAAATGTGTCGGGTCAGATATAATACGAATTTATGCTTATTTTTATGTATGTTTTTAGTTGGTCTACGTTTTGATGTAAATTATTCGGAAACCAATAGTGTCAAATATAATACATTTTCATTAGGCGGTATAAAATCGAGTTATTTACAGTATTAACGCCGCGGCAACGTGTGGGACAATTCACTAGTTTATTATATTTAGAATGCATATAAAAACGAGAAAATTGCAAAAATAGTCATTATGGTTTAATCAAATTGCATGTTTAATCCTTAGATTTTAAAAATTACAAAGTTAGTTCAAACATTTGTGTGTATGTTGCATGTTTTGTCCCGGACGTTAAATTCCTTCAGTTTTTTATGCATTTTATAAAAGTTTGAAGTAACTTTTAGATTTAACTTTTGGGACCAAAAATGCTATACAAGAGTAGTATGTTGAGTTCTAGTTGCACATAACCTACATTACATATGCATTAATACCCGAGCAAAAGTAGATTTGTAACCTTGGGGTCACATATCACATGGCAGCTAAAGACGTAATTTTTTTTTTCTTATATGACTTTAAGAGTATAACACATCTAGAAAGCGATTACTTTCCTAACCTCTCAAAATATCATAAACACATATTTATGTCCACATCAAGTGATAAATACATACCGATCAAAATAATCACATTCTTAATATATAATTACTTTAGGCATCTTATGATCCGAAACATGATTGAAACATTTATTCTCGTTATCTACCATCTAGTTGACTAATTGTTACTCCATTAACTGATGATGGTAGTAAAGGAAGAACCGAACTATAGTTGACTTCACTTTCTTGAATAAAGAAAGCTGGTTTTTTGGGAGAAGGAAGTGAGCCTTCACCACCCAACATCTCAACCACAGTTGACGTGATAGGTCTATCTTCTACACGTTGTTGAACACATAATAGGCCAACATGCACTGATCGCAACACTTCAACGGTAGAAAACGACACGCTTAAACATTCATCCATTAGATCAAGAGACTTGCCTTGTTTGTAAAGCCTCCATGCCTATAAGAATCCATATAAATACAAAAGTTAATTAGTTCGTATAGAAGGAACACTTGTGTTCTTGTTCTTGAATACTGGTTAATTCAAATCACAAATGGGTGTTTTAGAGCTTCACTAGCCATATAATACTCATATTCATCACAGGTATGCATATAACGGTTCACTGTCACGTACATACATCAAGAGAGGTTCAAATAAAAACCATTGTATATTTATCAACTAAATGAGCCACTCTTTAGCCTTTTATCATGGAGTAGACGAAAACAAGGGGGTATTCGTGATTCATGGAGTGAAACATACATGTTAGAGTGAGATCTCAATGAATGATCCAAGGGTCAAAAAATGGTTTCTCTAGTTGTTGTTATTTGAACTTTCCTGATGTAGTGATACTACATGCTGCATAGAATATTTTTATCAATTTATGATTATATTCAACACACTTACATGTCCAAGAAGGTTATCATCATGGTCTTCATGAACAAAACCTCTATTTCTCTTCCCGCTCACAATTTCAAGTACCAAAACCCCAAAGCTGAAAATATCTGACTTTACCGAGTAAAGACCATTCGCTGCATACTCTGGAGGTATGTAGCCCCTGAATCAATAAGCACAAGACATATAAAACACAAAATGTGTTGAACAATAAGAATAGAGTTCAAGGATACATACAAAGTTCCCACAACTCTCTTTGTATTTGCTTCGCTCTCGTCTTCTTTAAACATTCTGGCCAAGCCAAAGTCTGATATCTTTGGATGCATCCGATGATCAAGTAAAATGTTCCCTGCTTTTAAGTCCCTATGTACAACTTTAAGCCGGGAATCTTGATGAAGATATAGAAGACCTCGAGCAATCCCATGAATTATGTTGAAGCGTTGTGGCCAATGAAGTAACACCTTTCTTGATTCATCTACCAAATATGTGACAACTAAGTTTATAAAATATTGTATTCCTTCGCATTTTTAAAAAAATTGTATTCTTAGAACTGTAAGCGAGCCTAACCAAATAAAAAACTATCCAGGCTTTTATTAGGCATATATTCGTAGATTAGCATTTTCTCATCCCCCTGAACGCAATATCCTAAGAGCTTCACAAGATTCCGATGTTGAAGTTTAGCAATGCATATAACTTCATTCTTAAACTCATCAAGCCCCTGTCCAGAGGACTTTGATAATCGTTTCACAGCAATTTCTTGTCCTCCTTCTAACACACCCTGATCAAGATTGCCATTATTCATGGTACTAACACTTGGTAAATCCAAAGATGTTTAATATGTAGTTATTTATATATGAACATCTATTCAAATCATTTACCTTGTAAACTGGTCCAAACCCACCTTCTCCCAGCTTGTTGTCGTCCGAAAAGTCATTGGTCGCCCTAGAAATTTTAGATAATCCAAACAACGGAACCTCTGCACTTCCCATCTCGCTGATTGCATTTGTGCTCTTCTTCCATTTTCTTCTAATGTAGAGTGCCAATATGAGGCCCAACAAAGTCAACACAGATGATATTGACAAAATAACTACCATAACCACTCGTTTCTTTGTGTGGAACCCGGAATGGAGTTCTAGAAGGAAACAAGATATTGTCAGGATTACAGCGAAAAACAAACATCAATTATGTCTTAGCTATTCACCAAACATTAAGCTCTAAACCATACTGAAAAATATAAAGTTGTGAGCTGAATAACCATGAAATGCATTAATTGAATAATGTTATTGCACGTACCTGATAATTCTGAGGCTACAAGTCTAACATACAGATCTTGCCCGTTCTGTGGGTACACTCGGACATCAGTCAGACCCCCAAACCATAACAAGCACCCAACTCCACGTGCAGTGATGTTTGGATTTGCATAGGCGGTGCACGAGCAATTGTTCTTGCAAGCTACCTCACAATCCAGTAGACTCATGTTGCTATTAAACACAGCATTCTCTGTTTCTGGCAATTTCATGCTTGAAAACTTTTGAAATCCCTCTTCAGGCCCACAAGCCAAGGCTATGCTCCGTCTACAAACACTTGTATTATTATCAGGACTCGTATCATTCGAGCTTTTTTGTTCAAATCCTTTCAAGCACCCACAGTATGGAGAAGTGGCGGTATTACAGCTCCCATATGGGCCACATACTCCATAGTTGTCACAATAATCTACTGGTAAGGTAGAAACCGACATCCATTCCAAGTTTGAGAAATTTAGCTGTGAGTTTTCAAGTTTACCGCTAGGAGTTATCATCGTTCTTGGCATGAAGGTGGTGTCGTGACTATAATAAGCATTAGTAAAATACATCTCGTTCGAATTCGCAACCATTTTAGTGTTGTATCTCAGATTAGCAGGGACAGGAGTAAATTGTGGCCGGCCAGAAAATGATATGCCATTATACGGCCCGATCCTTGTTTCAATAGTAGAGCTTCTCATAATATATAACTGTTGGTATTTACCCTTAACCATTAAAAACCTTAACGTATACTCACCTGGGGAAGGATCATCTGCACTTTTCCATGATGTCATATATGTTTCTTTTCCGGTTATGAAGTTCTTGCCCAACTTCATTCCCCTTAAGTAGGTATCTCCAGGGTAATCAAAACTTTGCCAAATAAAATTCTCAACGTCGGTTATATTTCTGTTATTAATCACCAGATTGCCTGAATCCAAGAGTTGTGCTACCAGGTTGATATTTGTACCCGACGTCGAGGAGTTGGATGACCAAATGACTGTGCCATTACCATTAACGAGAGTCAGGTTCCCTTGGTTGTCCAGCTGGACCACACCCGAGTTATCTATAAGTGGTGTTTCCCTGTTTGCAACCCATGTAACCGTTTGCGGCGTTGTGTTCTTGAACCATATCCCCAGGTATCGATTTTTGGAGTTGCCCGGGCTAAAGAAACCAAGCTCAAATCTTGCACTCACTGAAACAATGGTCTCGCCATCTGAGATGTTTTGATGCACGGCTATGGTGTCGAATGATCCAGAAGCTGTTAGCATTAGAAAGAAGAAGGTGGTGTAAGGGACTAACATTATGGCATGATTCATATCATAAACTGATGTCACTTTTATGGATTTTGATAAAATCAAATAGCTCATTTGTTTTCAGTCAATGAAAAGTATGAGTAGTTTATGTGAACAAAGACTTTTTAACAAGATACATATAATCTTTGTATGAAGTCAAATGGGATATTTGGGAGATTTATGGAGTAGAGCCCACATATCTAACCTATATCTAATCAACAAAACGGTCAAAAAAATTTATTTGAACATGTGCTTCTTTTTTCTGCAGTTTCAGTCTTCAATATGCCACCGAATTGGGCTAAAACTCATAAAAAAAGAAATTAGATAAATTTGGTGGGCCCATATTTCTTAAGTGGGTCCACTCCTGTTTGTGATCGAGTAGAGGTGTAGAAAAAACCTGTTTGAGAACCGAAACCGACTGAACGACCTGATTTTCAAACTGGTTTCATTAGAATCCGGTTCCAACCCGGTCAAATGCCAACTGAACGGGAAACCTGGTTTTCGCTCCGGGCAAACCTGGCCTAACCTCCTCAAGAAGCAGTTTTCAAACCGATTAAAACTTGGTGGATTAATCGAATTTGTTCACGGGACACACGGGTCATGGGTCAATGAGTAAATGGGTTACCGAATAGCAAACGGGTCGCGGGTATGGAATTAATCTAAGTTTGACCGAGTTTTATAGGATATGATATGCACGTTAGAAATGGTTTTCATAGAAATGACTTGGGAAACAAGTGGACGTTGATGTCTGTTGCTAAAATAAAGGAGTACTTGATTAATATATATAGTAGTAGTTTCCTCCTTTATTTTTACCCCTTGTAATCGTAATTTTGAGTTAAAAAAGAACACATTAAAACGTTTCGTAGTGTGTGTGCGCTTTATGTGTATTTACAAGAGGGGCCTGAACCAACAAAACTAGTGTTGACTTTGTTGATCAAACCTGAATAAGTTTGGACCTTAAATCCGGTTTGTAAACTCTATGCTCGACTAGATGTATGATCGTTTATGAGTGTTTAATTTTTGGGATTTTAACAATCCAAATCGAAGCGACTTAAGAAACTCAAATTACACAAGTGTATCATTTTAATATATTTACGATGCGCATATATAATATCTTATAAATTAGATGATACATATTTTACTAAATTTTAAGATTTTCGTTTAAATAAGATTGTTTCTGTTTCAGACAAAAACATAACCTAACTACATTAGAATCGCTATAGCACACTTTTCAAGTGTCAATCTAAAATCTAGTCTTCTTCTAGTTTTTACACTTTAGTAGCTATCAGAAAAGTATTAATAGTTCGGTTGTTTTGTAAATGTTAAATCAATTTTGGCAATATGTCAAAAACAGCCAAATCAGATGGCACCTTACGATGGCTGCCCTTGAGTGTTGCCCCCGTCATACAACCCAACAATCTTCCACTTGGAGGGTAATTACTTCGACTGTGCTCCAATCTTGTAATTCTGTTATCTTCCTTTTCGCCTAGTCGTGCGCCTTCACTTCAGTTATTCTTGAAGGCCAGCTGAAGCTGCATCGAGCTTCAACTCATTTGTGTCACGCATTTTGTCAATGTATTTGCTGGTGACTCTACTAGAATCCAAGTTCTACTCTTTTCCTATGACCATGTTCTTTTGTAGCATGCTGAGACTTGTGAACAACATCAGGGTTCTTTAGGATACTCTTTGCTTTTGGCATCTTCATATGAGGTGAACTTGTTCCATCTGAGACTGCTTTAGCGTCTTCTGATTGTACCTCGACCATGTATCGAGTCTCTCTCTTCTTACCACGGACACAACCTGATAATCACCCCCAAAGCATGTCGATCCATCAAATCCCAATCTACATCAAACATTGTTTCTGGTTTCACCCCCAGCAACGGCAGATGTAACTACTTGTGATAAAGATGATCTTCAATCAACATCTTCCATAATCCAAAATCACGCCCATCAAATGTGTTAATCTTGATCTTCTCCTATTCTGCCATAATAATCAAGAATAAACGAGCCTGATACCACTTTATTGGGTGGATATATGGCTAACCAGAAGACTTTCTGGACTGATTATGAAAATTGTTCTGCCTGAACAGATTAAGAAGCACATCAACAGCGATGACGTAACTACTGAAGCCCATCTGGTGGTGGTTTGAACTCAGCAGCAATCTTCTGCTTGACTGCTTGTGACTGGGCTGATCACCGACTGCTGATCGTAGATGGCGATGATGAATACGGTTGGAATATGGCGAAAGAAACACACACAAAACTGAAAAAGAGGTTCCAAAAACAAACATGGCATTTACATGGTCCGGTCTAAACTGACCTACGTCCACGGCTGTAACTGGCTTGGAGATTAGGGTTAACACACTCTAATTATGGTTAACATGTTGTCAAATCAATTTAGGCCATATGATAAATATAGCCAAAAGTCAGTCGGCACATTAGGGTTGGCTGCCCTTGAGTGCTGCAACCTCCATACAACCCAACAAGTACAAGTGTGCTACTTTATGATTGTGATATTACTGGGTACGTTTGCATGTTTGGTTTGCTCTTTGTGTCTCTCACTTTGCAATTATTCTTTCCAACTTTACCTGTAACAAGGTATAGCTAATGAGATGCATCTTTTGACTTGAAGTATATCTGATAATCTCAAATGCTAGATTTGAGAAAAGAAAGAAATACACATACAAACACGCAATTATTAATTGATACATATTGATAAGTACACACATCCAAATTATAAAACATTTTTTATACAACTAATGTATGCATATAAAAATGACCTGAAACATGATGGAAATTTTTCTTCTTGTTATCTACCATCTACTTGACTAAATGTTGCTCCATTAACTGATGATGATAGTAACGGAAGAATAGAGCTGGAGTTGATATCACTTTCTTGCATAAAAAAAGCAGGTTTTTTGGGAGAAGGAAGTGAGCCTTCACCACTCAACATCGCAACCACCGTCGATGCGTCAGGTCTATCTTCTACTCGGTGTTGCACACACAAGAGGCCAACATGTACTGATCGCGACACTTCACAAACAGAATAGGACGTGTGTAAACATTCGTCAATCAGATTGAGAGGCTTGCCTTCTTTGTAAAGTCTCCATGCCTAATTGAATCCAGATAGAAGACAAGAGTTAGATCATATCAGAAGGTACACCTGCAATATACAATAACGGGGCTAGTTCAAATCGCAAATGAGTGTTTCAGACCTTCATTACCATATCTTACTCAAACTTCATCACATATAGGCTCATTTGTCACATACATACGTATATATATACACTTATGCATGCACACTCGCACACGCATATACATATACATAAATAGATATAGAAAAACACATATGTTATACAAGTAACTTTGATCATGGAGCACGCGAAAAGGAGGGGGGCATCACAAATCATGGAGTGAATCAGATATAATAGATTGAGATCTGGATCTGAGTAAATGATCCAGGGGTCAAAACTCACAAGGTGTTTTCTTTGGTTCCACATTATTTATGGTTCTTGTTTGAACTCACACTTACATACATGTAGATATATTCTAAATGGATGCATAGTATGCGGCATGCCTTCATCAATGGATATGATATTCAACAAACTTACATGTCCAAGAAGGTTATCATCATGGTCTTCATGAACAAAACCTCTATTTTTCTTCCCACTCACAATTTCCAGCACTAAAACCCCAAAGCTGAATATATCTGACTTACCCGAGTAGAGACCGTTTACAGCGTACTCTGGAGATATGTATCCCCTGAAATGATACAATCAAATCATATATAAAATATAAAAATGTACATAACAATCCAAATCCAGTTCAATGATTCTTACAGAGTTCCCACGACTCTCTTTGTATTTGCTTCATTCTCGTCTTCTTTAAACATTCTGGCCAAACCAAAGTCTGATATTTTTGGACGCATCTGATGATCAAGTAAAATGTTCCCTGCTTTTAAGTCCCTATGTACAACTTTAAGCCGGGAATCTTGATGAAGATAAAGAAGACCTCGAGCAATCCCATGAATTATGTGGAAGCGTTGTGGCCAATCAAGTAATGACTTTCTTGATTCATCTGCTCAATATGCAACAAATTAGTTTATATGTAATGTATTCCTTTACATTTTTAATAAATATGTATCTTTCAGATTGTAAGGGAGACCAACCAAATAAAAAACTATCTAGGCTTTTGTTAGGCATGAATTCATAAATTAATATTTTCTCATTCCTTTGAATGCAATATCCTAAGAGCTTCACAAGATTCCGATGCTGAAGTTTAGCAATGCATATAACTTCATTCTGGAATTCAACAAGCCCCTGTCCAGAGGACTTTGATAGCCGCTTGACAGCAATCTCCTGTCCTTCTTCTAGCACACCCTGGGGCATCAAGACTGCCGTTATTACTAGAGCATAAACCAGTTTTGAATGGTTAACTTGAAGGTAAAAAAGTGAAATTTTATTGTGATAGTTTGTATGATAGAATGTACAACTATAAAATGAGCTGAACTAAATAGGCCTAATCGTAATATATTCCAAGAGAATGTAAACTGTTTAATATATTTTATTGTGATAGTTGTTTAAATGTACTTACTCGGATATGGACATCTATGTCATATTATTTACCTTGTAAACTGGTCCAAACCCGCCTTCTCCCAGCTTGTTGTCAACCGAAAAATCATTGGTAGCCCTAGAAATTTTATATAAACTAAAGAACTGAACCTCTGCGCTTCCCATCTGGCTGCCGCTACCTTTGTAATCTTTATCAAGGGTCTTTTTAGGCCTACCTAGAAAATATGACACAGTGACAAAGATCTTACCTTCAAACATAATTGATCATAGGGTGCTAACATGTACTTATAGCGCACAAATATATATAGCAACTCAGATCAATGTCACTTGCCTTCTCTCCCCCCATCTGATCTCTTCTTCCATTTTCTCCTAACGTAGAATGCCAATATGAGGCCTGACAAAGTCAACACAGCTGCTATTGGCAAAGTAACTAACATAACTACTCGTTTCTTTCTGTGGAAGCTGGAACGGAGGACTAGAAGATTTTACGAGATCCAGGGAAACAATATATTGTCAAGTTTACGGCAGTTATTTAGTTTGTAGATCATATTTATTCAACATAAACAAGTATTGACCGAACATTAAGTTATACAACATGGTTAACTTGAAATGCATTAATTTGGTTATGTTATTGACTTACCTGATAATTCTGAGGCAGCAAGTCTAACATACAAATCTTGCCCATTTTGTGGGAACACTCGGACATCAATCAAACCCCCAAACCATAGCAAGCATCCAATTCCACCTGGAGTGATGTTTGGATTTGCATAGGCAGTGCATGAGCAATCATTCTTGCAAGATACCTCACAATCTTGTAAGCTCATGTTGTTACTAAAGACAGCATTCTCTGTGTCAGGTAATTTCATGCTTGAAAACTTTAGAAATCCCTCTGCAGGCCCACAATCCAAGGGTATGCTCCGTCTACAGACACTTGTATCATTGTCAGCTCTCGTTTCAACAGAATTCTTTATCTCAAATCCTTTCAAGCACCCACAATTAGGTGAAGTGGCAGTAGTACAGCTCCCATATGAACCACATACGCCATAGTTGTCACAATAATCTACAGGTGAGGTGGCAATTGGGATCCATTCTGGGTTTGGAGATTTTAGCTGTGAGATCTCAAGTTTACCACCAGGAGTTACTATTGTTCTTAATGTGGTGGTATTACTTTTCGAAGTATAGGCGATATATATCTCGTTCTGATTCACAGTCAAGTAAGAAACAGACACCGGAACAGCATCAGGAACATAGTTTGCCCGGCCAGAAAATGATATGCCATTATATGGCCCGATCCTTGTATCAATAGCAGAACTTCTTCTAAGATATACTTGTTGATATTTACCCTTAAGAGCAGAAACCCTTAATGTATACTCACCTGGGGAAGGATCATCTGTACTCCTCCATGATGTCAGATATGTTTCTCTTCCGGTTATGAAGTTCTTGCCCAGCTTCATTCCTGGTAAGTAGGTATCTCCAGGGTAATCAAAACTTTGCCAAATAAAAATTTCATCGTCAGTTCTATTTCCGTTCTTGATTACAAGATTGCCTGTGTCCAAGAGTTGTGCTACAAGATTGCTATTTGCACCGGATGCTGAGGAGTTGGATGACCAGATGACTTTGTTGCTACCATTAACAAGAGTCAGGTACCCTTGGTCGTCCAGCTTGACCACACCCGAGTTATCTATAAGTGGAGTTTCACGGTTTGCAACCCATGCAACTGTTTGTGATGATGTGTTCTTAAACCATATCCCGAGGTATCGATTTTTGGAGTTGCCCGGGCTAAAGAAACCAAGCTCAAATCTTGCATTCCCTGAAACAATTGTCTCACCATCTGAGATGTTTTGATGCACATATATGGTGTCTAATGATCTAGAAGTTCTTAGCATGAGAAAGAAGAAGGTGGTATAAGGGACTAACATTATGGCTTGATTCATATCCATACACAGATTCTTTGAATTGGGTTTTCCACACAACTTAATGGCACTTCTATGGACTTTAATATAATCAAATACGTTGAAGGGAGCTTTGTTTACACGGGTTGTTCCAAGCATGGCATTTCCTTAGTCAATGAAAAGTAAGTAATTTATAGTTTATTGCTAACAAAGACTTTTTTAACGCCAACTAATCAATTAAATTATCATATTCATCAAGGTTAATACTAGATACATGTAATCTTTGTATGAATTCAAATTGAGGGGAGCCCACGGGGCCACAGATCTCACCTATAAGGCATTGACACTTAACCAAATTCATCATGACCTTTAGTTTAATCAAAAACTGTCATTTTGATTCATCTCATAGAGTAAACAATGTTAACCAGTAAACCTAAAGAAAATGACAAATATCACATCATATATATTGACAATCAACCAATTTAAACCATATATTCAGTGGGGTTTGAATCTTACAAACGGGCCTTTTCTTAAACAGCTCAAAGACTAAAGCTTTTCAAAGAATTCCACCAGCATACTTCTCTCAGGCATTTCATCAAACAACTTAAAGGCAGTCACAAGATACAATATATATGCAATGTTTGCATATGAGCTTGTAAATGATAACTAAACAGTTATCTAAATAGTGGGAAAGAAAGCAAATGATCATGTGAATATGTAAACAGTCGATCCATGTGTTCAGCAGATTTTGATTTTTTTTAAAATACAAAAATTAGCAACGTCAAACTTCGTGTGTGAGAAATTTAGAAGTTAGAAGTTTGAAAGGTTGTATAAAATTTGTGGGTTATACGGAAGCCTTTTTCCCTATTTTTTAGTTGGAATTTAATTACACGTGTATTTGATTTTTTGAGCTCAACTTGATGTTTGATTGATACTTAGCCTTGTCTAAAGATGTTTAAAATTTGGGTCTAAACTCATTATCCAATTATTTATCATTATTAAATATAGTTTTAGCTTTGATAGATTCAAAATAATCAACTTAAGAAGGAGTAATTTTACAGAATAGTAATTAAGTTTTAAAAATATTTTAATTACTTCACTCGAGTTTAAAACGGTTCCAATTAAGTCATTCAGTTTTCATATTTTATTTAAATTAAAGGTTTTAATACGTTTTTAGCATGTTTTTCATTTTGTTTTAATTAATATATACTTATATTTATATTTGCTTATGTAGAGTGATGATGTGGATTTTAAGTATTTTTATTATTATTATTATTTTAATATAATTAATATGTTTTTTGTATTTTTAAAATATAGATACATATATTGGAAATTCCGACCCCCCGAGTCTTCTCCTCTATTTCTCTGTTGACATAGAAAAATCCGATAATGACTCAATTTGATGGTTTAGTAATTCAATTTGAGGAAAATATGTATGAGTGACCTAACTGAAACATATTAAAACTTGATTAATATTCTGTGATATATTTTCGCTTATTAAAGAAATGAAAATTACACATGTATGTCATTTATAATATTTGTTTATTTGATTTATTATATTTGCCTGTTTTTTTATTAAAAATAACACAAGGGTATAATGGTCATTTTAAAATATATATTCTTAACTGATATCGACGACATGGACTAAATATATTACGTTTTTTTAAATATTTGGATTAAACTTATAATTCTATAAACCTAGAGACGAAAAGTGAAATTTAAGTAAACATTAAGTATCATCTTTGTAACGTGCTATACATTTATTATAAAATAATTTGTCATCAGTTTTTTCTATTTTGTTATGTGTTTATCATTACGGACTATATCTATTTATCTTTTCTTTGGGACAAATTGTCTATATGATTAATAAACATCGATAAATAGTGTTTTGCTATGATTAAGCCGCTTGAAACGTGACATCTCACGATCGGACCACAAAAAAAATCATGTTTTTCTCCAACAATTTAACGTTTGAATAAATGGATTATTTCAGGTGAGTATTACGAGAATAGCTGGTGAATGAGTTGTTGGTTATGTTCATTCCGGTTTGATCCTTGGGGAGGGTGTCGGTCCAAAATTTTTGGAGTGGTGTAATGTGATCGGCCAACACATACTTCTCTGTGTCTCCATACATACTCAATATAAAAAAGTAAAAAAATCGAAATGGTTGATATTAAGATGGGTGTGACACCAACACCATTTGTATATGGAAAGTTCATCAAAATGGTATTTAACCTGTCCAACTTTACCAAAGGTGACTTTTGTTTTTTTAATATACACTAACAAACTAAACCATTTAGATCTTGAAACTTGGCACGAATGGCTACAATACTTGATGGACACATTACATTAGCTTCCTAGAGCACACTACGCACGCCTTTTGACCTACTCCACATGCAATTTAACTAGCCATTAAAGGGGTTTTTACCAAGGTATTTGATCGCATTATAAGCGTTGATCCAATCATAAAACTCCATCTTGTACACATGAAAGTACATGTTAATCACATTAGCAAGTGCTAAATGAGTATACACGAAACTACTCGATCAAATAGGGTCAAAAATGGAATTTTAATGCATCAAGAAAGTTGACCCGACATCGTCTACTCCCACTCGGTGTAGACTACTCTGGTTTAGGCGTAGCTACTCCCAACTACCCTTTTTGTTATTTTTCTACCAGCAAATTGGCATTTTAAGACATGATTTTGAATGCACTCCATAAACTAATTAGGTATGGTATAATAAGTGTTCTAGCAAATCTTTATATGCTTAGAACAAACTTTTTAACCAATGTTAGGTGGTGTTTGTTTTTTAAAAAGTTAATTACATAAATAGTTCATGTGGTTTATATAAAATAACAGGTTTGGGTACTAAGCAAAAAAAATTTCAAGTTTGAGTACTCACTTTTAAATTTATAACAAGTTTGAATATTAACAATAACAGTCATTAAATTTTCTGTTAATTTCAAAGGTACTTTAGTCTTTTCACATTGTAGAACAATTTATGTAAACTAAAGGTACTATTTGTGTAATTTAATTAAAATAACGCATTTATATAACTATACACACATACACATGGTTGATACCCTCGTTTATCATCACCGCCGGCCACCACCGCCCGGCCACCACCGCTTCACCATTATCATCACCATCGCCCATCTCCGATACCCTTATTATCATCACAATCGGTCATCATCACCAAATCCTCCTTCCCTTTCCCTGTAAAACCATAATCTCCAACCCCACTAGTCGCCACCACCATCACCAACCATTACGAACTTCAATGTATCAAATCTCAAATCAACTAACGTACCTCATAAAATGCAGCAAGGAGAAGAATCCGATTAGACAGAGACTTCGACCCGGGCAAATTAATGGTGCCGGATATCTCTTTGATGGGTTGCAGCACTAGCTCCGGCACCGTCGACGGATCTCCGTGGTGGCAGCAGAAGCAGAAACGGTGAAAGATTTTCTCCCAATGTTCTTGTTACAAAAAACAGAGATCTGGAGCATTTGGGGCTTTGTGTTTTGACCCAAAAGATAAGAAAGACAGCGACTTGGAACAAGGGTTTTGGGAATTGGATAGATTGGAGATGAAATTGGCAGTTTAAAGATTCTGAGCAATGTTGTAAACCTAGGTGGTTCAATGGCTAGCGATGGTGGTGGCGCCTGGTGGTGGGTGGTGGGGTTGGAGATTATGGTTTTACACAAATAGTACCTCTAGTTTACAAAAGTACCCTTAAACTTAACAGAAAATCTAACGACTGTTAGTGTTAATACTCAAACTTGTTACAAATTTAAAAGTGAGTACTCAAACTTGTTGCTTTTTTTACTTAGTATCCAAACCTGTTATTTCATATAAACCACATGGACTATTTATGTAATTAACTCTTTTCTAAAAAATATCTGCGCAGGCTCTTTTGTCTGCGCCACACAAACCATACGCAAATATTACCATTTGTAGATTGTTTGTTTTTCGAAGACATTTCATTAATAAACGTTTGCGCGAGCTTTTTTTGATGGAAACCCAAAAATACTTCATACCTTTTCTCAAATCCTTTTCTTCTAGAATCACCTCGACCTCTTCTCAAACCCTTTTCCCCTCCTCCTCCCACCCTCCAATCGTTGCCTACCTCCTCCCACCATCCCATCATTGTCGGCCGTCCTTCTTCTCGCCACCCTCGGCAAACCCCCCCCCCCCCCACGCTGCCATCAACCCTTCCCCTCGCACCGTCACACCCCTCCCCCTCGCAACGTCGCACCCCTCCCGTTGCAGGTCGGATCCTTGATTACCGGAAGGAAAAGTTAGGTGTATCACGACAGAAGAGGATTTATCTCGACGAAGATGCTTTAATTGGTCACTCTACTTCAGTTCTCAAAGGTTATCGATCAACTCAAGTTCATTGATAATTTAATCATTCTCTTGTTCGTATGTTTTGAGCCATTGGAAATTTAAATTAGGATTGAGGTAATATTAAATGTATGATAACTTGATGAATGTTAATCTTTGATGGTTCTAAATGTTTTCGTTATTGGTTGTTTTGCGTTATATGCATCATACTCTTTAAGGTGGAAGTTAGTGTTCAATTATAGATTTCTAGGTATAGCCTTTAATTGAGTTGTGTTGTATGCTTCAGTGGTACTTGCAGATATTTTTAGCTTGTAAGGAAAGAGGGTTGGAGTGTTACTTCAACAATCTGCAGAAGTTAAAACCAAACATTTTTTTTTTTTTTTTTTTTTTTTTTTTTTACTATAAAGGTTTGGTCTATTTCTTCTTTTGCAGATGTGATTCACTGACTGTAAACATTTTAACTGCACCTTAATCTTCATGTTTTGCTCATTTGGGTCATTTTCTCTTTACAAACCCATGTCCACATGCTTCATTTGTGGACTTGCCCACACAATCATTCATGATTGCTTAAAACTCTTTCTTTGATATCATGCTCCTTTGATTTATCAATGTTACTCTATTAAGCTGCATATAGATAATCGATGTCGAAGTATCAATCAAATAAGATGTTAAAATGTATGTTCCTATTCACCTTAAACTAGTTAGGGTAAGTAGGGTTGTCGATCCTCGTGGAATTAGTGGTCGGTGTATTGTACTTTAATTTATGAAATACTAATTAATTAAATTAACAAATTACTTAACTATTGCCCCTGGGCTGTGAAAATTGGATTTTTGGAATAATTAACAAATAAACTAAGAAAACAACTTTGAAAGAATCAAACTTGATTAAGAAAACGATTATAAGAGAAAGTAATCCACTTCGGTTCTAGGTTTGGTTTTCAGCAATTGTTTAGTTTAACTTCAAGGAAAATCCTTAATAGGGACTCTATACGTGCTATGATTAAATGATATCGATAATCAGGACTTAATGGGTCTTGATACACAATACCAATTCAATTAGAAACCAAAACTTGCAATCATATAATTTCCGGAAGATTAAATGATATTCAACTAAAAGTTTACCAACATCGTTGTTTAAATAATCAAAACACAAGTTAAACTCATAAAAGAACTTAACGGGTTCTAAAGTTTAATCCCAACAAAGTTAAACAAAAACAAAAACCTAATCACGCAAAACCTAATACCCGAAGTCGATCACGAGAGGATTAGGCGCTCATTGTTCTTGAATGATCTTCAAAACCATTGTTGATTTGCATTCCGGATGATTGAATCTTGTTTTTGTGGGTTGGAATGGTGAAAAATCGATCCCAGAACTTCCAAAATACGTCTTTTTTCGTCTTAGGTCGAATGAGAATCAAGTGGTGGTTAAAATCTAAATAAAACGCGTATTTAAGGGTTTTTGAAAAGGGTCCTGGCGTAGGCTACGCCAGCCAGCGTAGCCTACGGTGGGGTGTATTCTGCTGATTTTTTACTTGAGCTGGCGTAGCCTACGGTGGCTACAGTAGGCTACGGTGGAAGCCTTTCTGCTGCACTTTGAAACTTCGTTTCTTGACCCCTCCAATGACTTGTTTTATCATGTAAGCTTCAAATTCCTTGTTTTTCCTACAAAATCACTTCCAACTCATAGTCAACCTATTCAACTCAATCACATGCATATAAACGAATAATCATACGTAATATTTGACGTTTAGACACTTAAAATCTCATCCTAACACACACACATCACATCCCCACACTTAAACTTTGCTTGCCCTCAAGCAAATCTAATTCAAAACACTTAACAACATTATAAACCAAAATCCCTTGTTATGTCTTAGCTATGGTCCAAAGTCATACCCATTCCAGAATTACAATAATCATTTTTGGTTAGCAAGTAAAGATGTTACATTTAATTCAAAATAGAACCTGCCTAGTTAAACCTAACAAGCTTCCGGCTTTTATTGTCATGCAACACACCCCTCACCATTTGCACTCCTCTCGGTTTATTTTTGGATTGGTGAAAATTGCACCAATATATCACTCAAAAGGTCCACATATGAAACTTTGTTATCATATGCTTGGGTGACAATCAAATTTCCACAATAATAATTGACAATGCACACATCAAAAGGACTTACGGGTTTTGGGCTTAGGTTAAGGTAGGAATGATTGGCTGTTAGTGTGGCTAAAATATAAATTAAGGCAATACCAACTGTTGACATCCTTATTGACATAACTATTATTCAAACAAAGCAAACGTATGGGTGCATATTTAACCCATAACGAACAATTTGCATCTTTTTTTTCTTTCTCTTTTTTTTTCTAGTTTTTTTTTTATTTTTAATTTTTTTATTTTATTTTTATTTTTTATTTTTGCTTTTATCATAAATCAAATACTGAAGCTAGTCTGAATGTTATCAACAGTGATAACTTGGTCACATTAGGTAAAATTTGATTTGGGTTTTATTGATATGGGTTTGTCAAAATAAACGGTTTAAGGCTCGAAAGTGGCTACTAGGGGGAATTTTAGGTAAAGTGGTGAAACACAAAAATTGGTATTAAAAGAAAAAGGAATCCTAGATTGCCTTGATCATCTATGTGCACTTATCAAATTTACCGTCTTAATATGTATCAACTCACACAAGTTCTAACACAAAGAATCATATGGCCTACACTCAACAATTGAAACAATTTATATGTGAACTAACAATCTAGTAAGCTTCAAAATCTCACCAAGTAGGAATTAGGGTTGCCGGCGTGTGCATGCTTTTATTACACCATTAGCCTGTTAACCCTAACTAGACAGTTCTTAATTTTTTTGTAAAACCTTGCTAACATAATTATTTTTGCTATCGTAGAATTAGACCATGACTAAGGACCCTTACATCAAACATGGCAAGAATCAATTGATATGCTTGTCGTTTTCATGTTTGATTGGATTGCTTAAAAACAATAAAATTTTTCCAAATTTTCCCTCATCCCCACACTTGAGATACATTGTCCCCAATGTGTGGTATTTAAGTTAAGTGTGTGAGTTTTTTTTTTCTTCTTTGAAAATCAATTTATTCATTAATCAACACAAACGACTTTTCCAACCCGAACCGACCCAGACACAAACGTAACGATTATCAAAATAAACTACTTAAATAGACATATCAAACACAAAACATAAAAATTAAATTCGGGTTGCCTCCCGATTAGCGCTAAGTTTTAGGTCTTCAGCCAGACCGTACCTGCGACCACTCATGGTGGTCGAGTAGGATGCTTGACTCCAGTATTCTTCAAATGATCTGGCAGTTCTTCAACTAGATTGCATTGTGCCCCAAACATTAATGCCTCAACTCTGTCTTTTATAGGATCAAGTGGATCGCCAACTTTTTTCTTCATTTTAGTTTCACATCTTTTGTTTCTAACTTCATAATTGGCTCTTTCTTTTCTTTTAAATCCACCAATTCCTTCAACTCCACATGCTTATCCCTATCATACTCAAAATCATTCTTAAAAGTGGTGTTCATGCTTACATGTGAAGTATAAGTAGGAACACACACGTTAGTCATATCTGCCACAAAAACTTTATGATTAACAAAATAATTAATCGACTTGGAAAATACATTAAAACGTAACTTACGAGTTTCGTAAGTCATGTCAATTGTTCCATCCTGACAATTGATTTGAGCATTCGCAGTTGCTAAAAATGGTCGACCCAATATGACATTCGGTTGCTCATTCGTTCTCACTGGTGCAAAATCGAGCACCATAAAGTCCACAGGGTAGTAAAATTCTCCCAACTTGATTATAACATTCTTTACCATCCCCCGAGGACATTTTTGAGTCAAGTCAGCTAACACCACAGTGGTGTCAAATTCCTCTAAAGGACCGAAGTCATACTGATCATATAACATACCTGGCAAGATACTAACAGCTGCTCCATAATCCAAAAGTGCTCTTTTTATCTTCAACTTCCCCACTTTTATTGGAATGATGGGTGCTCCTGGGTCACTCTCTTCCACTGTATCGGCTTTCTCTTCCTTATCTGTAACTTGTTGTGAAAAAGAAGTAAAGTCATTATCAATAATTTTAGAGTCAGGAAGGATACTAACCGAATTGATGTGAACAGTTCTCATGTTTTCTGTGTTGGTTCCTTGATGTTGAGGATTGACCGTGGTATCACTCGGTAGCTTTCCATGGTTCCTTTTAATTTGAGCCACATCCTCTGCAAGTTGACCCACTTGTTTATTTAAGGCTTCATAAGCCTTGTCCCTAATTTCATTTTCTCTCTTGTTCTCTTTCATATTCTCTTTCATCATGTTCATGAAAGCATCCAACTTTGCATTTGTAGACTCTTCACCACCAAGTTGTCCCGATTGAGAATTACTTTGATAGTTGCGTGATGAACTACCTTGTTGATCCCTATGATTGTAGTTTCCTTGATTGTTTCCTTGAGAATATGAAGTTCTTTGATAACCACTTTGATTATAATTCCCTTGTGCTTGGTTCTGATAAGCTTGACCACATTAATTATTACCTTGAAAATTAGGGTTCATCTGGTTTGAAGCATTTCCATACTGAAAGTGTGGATGGTTCCTCAAACCAGGGTGATAAGTATTAGAGTTCATATCAAACTGTTTTCTCTCTCCATATACTTGATTAACCTCTTCATGTTGACCTAAAAGCAACGGACACTTTGCACTTGCATGCACAAGTCACCACATTCATTGCATACATTAATTCCAATTGAAGCTACATCTTTAGTCCCCCCATGTCCTAACTTGGCCAATTGTCTTTCCAAAATGCAATTCTTTCTTTACTCTCATAATCAATGGTGGTTGACCTTGCCGGAGCGGGCTTTGACCGTCTACTAGCCGAAGCTTGAGCTTTGGAATTCTGCACATTCGTTCTAGGAATTCCCAATCCATATCTTCATGATTAGATAAGAATGTTCCATTACTTGTAGAATACAAGTATTTCCTTTCTTCCTGTGTTAGTCCATCTGAAAATGCCTTAATCAATTCCCACCTTTCAATACCATGATGAGGACACATGCGGATCAATTCCTTGAATCTTGTAAATGCCTCATGAAATTGCTCACCCACTTGTTGTTGAAAAGATCGAATGGCCTCTCTTGCATCACTTGTCTTTCCCATAGAATAATATTCTTCAAGGAAAACCCTTTGCATCTCTTGCCAAGTATGAATACTGTTGTCAGGCAAAGTGAGGAACCATTGCTTAGCTCTATCTTTCAAAGTAAATTGAAACAATCTCAGTCTTACTTCATCTTGTGTGAAGTGGTTTCCACCGATAGTACTACATATGGCATCAAATTCAGCAAGATGCACATATGGTTCTTCTTGCAGTGCCTCTAAATGCAGGAAGAATGGTTAGGTAGTGAGGACGTACATCAAAAGATCTTCCCCTACGGTTTGGAGGTGCGATAGGGTTCGGGTTTTCAGAAATAGCCGGTCTGAAATGGCTATCCACACCTTGTACTTGAGCTCTATGAGGTCTTCTTGTTGATTGAAATTATTATTGACTCCACCTCGTTGTTGATTGATACGTGGTGCATTCCATCCATATTGATCATTCCCCCAATTGTTATTTCTATTTTGTCCATCACCTCCACCAAAATTTCCATTCCAAGCATCATAATTTGCACCATTATAGGTTTCTTCATTGTTATCCCACTCATCTTCATAATCTTCATCACCCGTGTGAACACTATGCATGCTCACATGATCAAAGTCATCTCCTTGATTGAGGTTATTTTGATTCATATTATTGTTGGGTGGTGGTTGATTCAGGTTGTTTTTGTGGTTGTTATTCGGTGGTGGGGGTGGATTTGGGTTTTGGTGTTGGTTATTGGGAGGAGGGTTTGGATTTTGAAGTGGTTGGTTGTTTGTATTATCCATGTTAGTTGAATCAGACAAACTATCAGCTGCTTGATCAATGGCTTGTGAAATTGATGTAGTTGGTAACCCTGATCGATGCAAGACACGATTATACCTTGCTGATTTCTCTATCTCTGGATCAAACACTAGCGGTGATTTCCTGCCCGAATATCGAGTATGCATACAATCTGTCACCTGCACACTTAAACTACCAAGCGTAACACGAACAATTAAAATAAAACAAGTAACAAAAAAGTTTTTTTTTTTTTTCAAATAAAATAACAAAACACCAAGCGCACCGATTCCCCGGCAACGGCGCCAAAATTTGATCGATGTCGAAGTATCAATCAAATAAGATGTTAAAATGTGTGTTCCTATTCACCTTAAACTAGTTAGGGTAAGTAGGGTTGTCGATCCTCGTGGAATTAGTGGTCGGTGTATTGTACTTTAATTTATGAAATACTAATTAATTAAATTAACAAATTACTTAACTATTGCCCCTGGGCTGTGAAAATTGGATTTTTGGAATAATTAACAAATAAACTAAGAAAACAACTTTGAAAGAATCAAACTTGATTAAGAAAACGATTATAAGATAAAGTAATCCACTTCGGTTCTAGGTTTGGTTTTCAGCAATTGTTTAGTTTAACTTCAAGGAAAATCCTTAATAGGGACTCTATACGTGCTATGATTAAGTGATATCGATAATCAGGACTTAATGGGTCTTGATACACAATACCAATTCAATTAGAAACCAAAACTTGCAATCATATAATTTCCGGAAGATTAAATGATATTCAACTAAAAGTTTACCAACATCGTTGTTTAAATAATCAAAACACAAGTTAAACTCATAAAAGAACTTAACGGGTTCTAAAGTTTAATCCCAACAAAGTTAAACAAAAACAAAAACCTAATCACGCAAAACCTAATACCCGAAGTCGATCACGAGAGGATTAGCGCTCATTGTTCTTGAATGATCTTCAAAACCATTGTTGATTTGCATTCCGGATGATTGAATCTTGTTTTTGTGGGTTGGAATGGTGAAAAATCGATCCCAGAACTTCCAAAATACGTCTTTTTTCGTCTTAGGTCGAATGAGAATCAAGTGGTGGCTAAAATCTAAATAAAACGCGTATTTAAGGGTTTTTGAAAAGGGTCCTGGCGTAGGCTACGCCAGCCAGCGTAGCCTACGGTGGGGTGTATTCTGCTGATTTTTTACTTGAGCTGGCGTAGCCTACGGTGGCTACAGTAGGCTACGGTGGAAGCCTTTCTGCTGCACTTTGAAATTTCGTTTCTTGACCCCTCCAATGATTTGTTTTATCATGTAAGCTTCAAAATTCCTTGTTTTTCCTACAAAATCACTTCCAACTCATAGTCAACCTATTCAACTCAATCACATGCATATAAACGAATAATCATACGTAATATTTGACGTTTAGACACTTAAAATCTCATCCTAACACACACACATCAATAGATTCACAAGAAAACCAAACATAATGCAAATTTGAAATAGGTATCACGTTCATTTAATTACCCACAACTCAAATATTCATTCAAACTAACAAATCAAGGAGTAGTGTGCTACTCACCTTTGCCCGTTAAATTTTTAATCACATGTGTTCTCTCCCTAAGTGTTGACTTCCTAAAGTCAATGGTTGATAAGTAAAAAAACAAATGTCTACATATATCACAATCACACTTGTGAGAATTCAACTCATCATTCCTCAAACTTATTAGAAGACTATAAATAGGTTATGACGTCTCGTTTCTCGTCACATTATCAAACATAAGGTTAAAATACATCTCATCCTCAACCTGTTGATCCATTGAAGAATAAACTCATCAAAACCCATTTTATTTCAAACCTTAAGATCATTTCACAACAATAAACATATATAAGTAAGGTATTGATCAGTTTCCCCTCATTAACGACATCTAATATTGGTTTATCACAAAAACCATAATACTAGTTTAACACAAGACCTTACCCCTATATCATGAGATATAGAGGTTATTAAGACATCCCTGGCTCGAGGAGGAAAAAAACATACAATACACAAACAAAAACACATACAAACGCCACATACGAATCTACCTGTATGAAATGGAACTTTTTATTACGAAAAGAATAAATTGCACCCTCCATACTTTATATTTAGAAAATTCTTATGAATCTTTTTACTAACGTATGTTAAGTTTTTCACTTTAGCACATCACACTTGCACTTCACAATAGGTATTTTAGTCTTTTTACTACCAAAAGACAATCCTTGTAGTAGTGGTAGCGGTGGTTGTGGCCGTGGCAGTACTAGTATCACAAGAATAGTCCTTTATGATTAAAAAGTCTAAAATATACTCATGTGTAGTGCATATGAGGTTATTAAGTGAAAAAAATTACCAATCATTAGCGAAAAGAAAAAGGCTCACAAATTTTTTTTCGTATAATAGTAATAAGTATAACTTTTAAAAAAAAATTCACAATTCATCAGTTTAGTCTTATAAAAAGAACACAAATTGTGGCCATTTTGGGATTACTTATTTTGGTTGAAAATGACTTTTGATAAAAAGTATTTATTAACTTATGATTTTTAAAAAAGTTTTTTAAAAAGTGTTTAAATTAACTTATAAACTAAAATGTTGTAACATAACCAAAAAGACATATTTAAAAATGAGAGGATTTAATAAGAGGTAATAGAGAGGTTTAATAGAAAATTTAATTAAAAAAGTTTTTAAAAGTTAATAATTAACCCCTTTTTACTTTTTAAATTTTTTTTTTTACTAAAAAACACTTTTGAGTTTGTAAATATTTTTTTAACTTATTAACTTCATAAAAATTAATAAGTAAAAAATAATAAAATTTAATAAGCAAAAAGTAAAAGAAAAATAAACAATCCCAAACACTTGCAGAAATTTACACTTCTCTACTATCAGTATCACTGTATACTCGAGGCAAAGATGTTACATGATATACGGTTTTACTAATCGAACACAATAAGCCAACATACGCAACCTAAAACCCCGACTGAGACACACGGCGGCGCAATGCTCCGGCGACGGTGAACATGTGGCGGTGCCACCGATTCCTCCGCCACCACCCTAACGCCACCATGCTCTTCATCCCCTCTCCGTCGTCCCAAACCCTAATCCTCCGATCTTTCCGAACCCTAATCTCACTCTCATCAAACCCTATCACTCTCTTCACACCACCGGAGCCACCACACCAGCCCCTACCACATTTTCATCAAACGCTAACTGTATGCCGATTCTCACATTCGTCTAGTTCTCCTCCGATTGCAACGCCGGCTCGTGAATTGTTAGGTTTTAGTCCGTACGCCGGAGTCGGTAAATGTATTTCGTCTGTTCCGTCGTCGTCTCCGTCGCCGACGGTGGCGGTGGTGGATACGGTGGAGTGGAGTGACTCTGGTGTGTCCGGTAAGGTTGAGGATTCTGATGATGATGTGAGTGATGAGGATGTTAAGCCTTCGATTCCTGTTAGGGCTTATTTCTTCTCTACCAGGTATGATCAAAAGCTTGAATTGGCTTATTTATTTTTTTTCCTTCATATTTTAGATTGTGATTGTATTGTTAAAGGAATATGGATTTAAATGATCTATATAACATCTCAAAAAGCACAATTTAAAAGACTATGATGAGCTGTTCTGAATTTACTAGGAGTTAGATGATATGCAAGAGTGTGTGTATATGCATTTGTCTGGTACTAAGGGCTTGCAGCTTAATGGTACATAGTGGTGTCTATGAGGTTGAGGTTCGAGTCCCATGGTCGACAATGGTGTTAATTTAAGAGTAGGATAAGATGGATGTGTGTGTGTTTGTTGTGAAAAGAAGTTGGTTTGATTTATGTTATTTTACTTCTTTGATGATCATATTTTGTTGTGATTATTCATTTTTTGATTTGGTTTCAGTGTGAATTTGAAAGAGTTAACGGACCAGAACAGACCCAATTACATCCAGCCTACTTCCCGGATGACTAATTATGTTGTACTGAGGTTTGGCAGCACCAAGCCTGAGTCTATTGTACGTTTTAGTTTGTTTGTGTAATTTTTAGTTTGCGGTTGCATTTTTTGTATTTTTTTAATTCTGCATTAGCTAATTTTGGGAGTAATGTTCGTATGATAGCAGTGTCAGGTGTCATATTTACATCTTGATGGTTATGCTTTTCAGGGTTTGGGTGCAAGTTTAAGTGGGAGTGACAGCGTGTACATGGTGGTTTTTCAGTATGGTTCGGTTGTCTTGTTTAACGTTCGTGAGCATGAAACTGAACGGTATCTTAAAATTGTAAAAGAACATGCTTCAGGGGAGCTCTCTGAACAAGAAATGAGAAAGGATGGTATGGTCTCATTTAGTTAATGATGTTTACTCTTGTTTTGTTTTTATCTAAATCTTTTAATTTTTTTTTCTTTGTGATTAATAAAGATCTTACGTAAATTGTTATGATCAGAACAATTGAACCTAGGCTTAACGATCACTTATTCTTATCTCTTCATCTTTGTTTTGTTTGTAAGCAACAGCTTGCTATTTTTATAATAATCTTTAAAGGTATTTATCCAGTATATTAAAAATAAAATATTCATATACAATGATTTTTGTTTTATAATAGAATTGTGAACTATATGAAATGTAGATGAGTATATATTAAAAATAGGGTTACAAAGAAGAGTAAATAAGGTTTTTATTATTTTAATTTTTCGTCACCTAATTAGCTCTGCTACAGCTGGACGAACATGATTTTTGGACTTGTAAATGTTGGATAAATAATCGGTGCTTGTGATTAACTCAGAGTATGAAGTTAAGGAGAAACCAACTTTGGAGACCTGGATGGAAGGTGGGTTGGATTATATAATGCTTCAGTATTTGAACATTGATGGGATTCGGACAATTGGCAGTGTTCTAGGCCAGAGTGTAGCTCTTGATTACTATGTTCGCCAGGTATGAAACTCACGGTTCTACATTTCATGTTTCTCTTGGTAATCATTTGAGCTGACAATTTCGATCCATTGACTAAAGAGTGAGCCAATTTGGGTAATGCTTTATATCTAATATGTCCAACAGACTAACTTTATAAAGTTGGCTAAAATGGAAATTAGTCAAACGGGTTGAAAGACAACAAAGTGTTCTGTAATGCTTACAACCTTCTTAATAATCTTTAAAAAAAACTTGCATATTATTGAAATAATATAATTCTTGTATCACACTATCATATATTCATATTGACATATTAGTTATTTGTAAATAAAAAAAATAAAAGTTAAGGACAGATTATTTTGAGTCAACCTGACCCTTTAAGGCTTTAACCAACCAGCATAGTCTGTCAATTTGGTCACCTCTTGTAAATATGAATACCTAGGCCCTAGCACTGTTCTCATTCATTCTCTCTCTCTCTTTTTTTTAGGTTGATGGGATGGTAGGAGAATTTACCGATATTAATCGTGGCATGGAGAAAACCGGAACCTTCACAATGAAGAGGAAAAAGTTATTTCAGTTGGTGGGTAAGGCAAATTCAAATCTTGCTGATGTCATACTTAAGCTTGGGCTTTTCGAGAGGTAACAACTTCTATTTTTCCTAATTTTTTTCTATCTAATAAATAATTGTAAGATTTTACTATATCACACTAATTGTTAGAAGTTACCTGATAATTAAAACATTTTAGGCATAATTAAATACTTGCCTTTCCTAGACGATTTAAATTTTATAAATTATTGTGATATGCATGTTCATGTAATAATCATAAATATAAGAAAAAAAGTGGTAAAAGAGGAAAAAAAACTGTTAATGGAAAATTGTTTTGGTGTTTGAGTAGATCTGATATTGCCTGGAAAGATGCCAAATATGCACAAATATGGGAGTATCTAAGAGATGAATTTGAGTTAACTCAGAGATTTGCAAGTTTGGATTTTAAGTTGAAATTTGTGGAGGTAAGATGCTTATTCCTGCAAATTCCATTTTCATTTTTTATTTAATTTAACTTTTTTATTTTTTCATATTTTAATTACAGCATAACATTCGGTTTCTTCAAGAGATACTTCAGAACAGGAAATCAGACTTTCTGGAGTGGCTGATTATTATTCTCATAGGTGCTGAAATTCTTATATCTGTTTATGACATTGCTCATAAGTCTGTCACATCTTTATAGAACATATCATCTTGTTAATAATTTTGACGCATATTTATTTTACTTTTTATTCAGTCTACATAAAAATGTCTTTCTATGGGGAGATGCACACATTTTGAGTCTACATTTTAGTTGGTGCAGTATGATCTGCTCGCTTGAAGCTAGGGCTGTTTTCGAACCGAAACCGAAACCGAACCGAACGAAGGCTCGCTCGAACCCCTGTTCGTTTACAAACTGAGCTGCTCAATTCGGTTCGAATTTAATAAATCGAGCGAAAACTGCTCGCTCGAACTCGGTTCGGTTTATAACCGTGCGCTCGGTTTGGCTCGGTTTCATATTACAATTTAGTACAAAATTAATCATTCATTCAAAAGTTTCAAGTTGCAACTCAAATTTAACAATTTAACAAAAGAATACATACAAAATTAGTTTAACAAAACATAAATCTTAAAAACAAATAAAGTTTTAACTCGAACTCGAATAAATGACGGTAAAACCCACGTTCACAACCTCTATTGTGACTATTTTCACGTCCACTATACATGATTTTCTTCTTTGACCATCCAACAACTTAGCCCATACACTACAAACATTTACTTAATTTAAAGTTTAAACAAGTATATAAAAGTTCAAAAAATAATGTTTTAAAAAATTAAAAAAGACTAAGGGTAAAGTGGTAAATAATTAAAATACTAATGTCACAAGCTCTAAATAAATAAACTATCATATTACATATATATAATATATAAAAGATATTTAATATAATTCGAGCGAAACCGAGCGAGCAACGAGCAAGCTTACCTTTGCTCGTGCTCGGTTCGTTTACAAACCGAACCGAGCGGCTCGACTCGTTAACAACCGAGCCAAAATCGAACTAGCATCTTTTCGAGCTTTTTTCGAACGAGTTTCGAGAGAGAAACTATTTGAACAACCCTACTTGAAGCCAATGTTTGGAAGGAATGTTAAAATATTTTACTTTTGAATGTTTTGAAGGAATTTGAGGGAATAATATCAATTTTAAATTCCTCAATCAACCAAACATATAACACATATAACATATTTAGAATGAAATTAAAATTTTAGTTGCATCAAATTTTACAAACCGAACACATTAAAAAAGTAAATTTAAGATTCTAATTTCGTTGAAATCAAATTTAGTTGAATTGTTCTTACTAGACAGTAACACAACATTAGAGTAGACAAATGAGTTTTTGATATATCAAATAGTATAAATCCGTTTGACATCTTAAGGAAGGATCGGTAACTCAAAGCACCAACTCATATACGAATCAACGAGAATACTTAAAAAAGAGTAAACAAACGAATCTATTACTCCTAAAAAACGCAAGTGAAGTTTATTAACAATTTACTTTTTATCTGGTTTTAACCTAATAGTTTTTTTTACCTAGCGTGTGTTTTCATTGATTACGATCTTGGCGTCAATGTTTGTTAACGATTCTGGAAGAAGAACTGGTGATGATGCTAACATAATATAATTGGATTTCCATAAATACAGAATCACTTAATGACAAACTCAATGGTTATCCGCGTAAATTTGTGTAAATTTAGTTGATTCACAAGCTTAGATCTTAAACTCTATAATGATGTTTTTTAGGATCTTACCTGCAGAACTTAATTTTGTGAAGGCAATGGGGCGTTCATAGAAAGCTTCTAAGCAAAGCATGACGCAAAAGAATGACAATAAAAAACTAATTAGCCTTGAACTTTAGTTATACTTTCATACGTTTTCATTTCTTAATGCAACAATGTTTGGGCTACAATGTTAATGCATGTTACAAACACAAGCCGTCAGCAGAAACGCACGATGTTCTTAATACTAGTTATCAAACATGACTAAAAAATATGTTTTAACATTTGAACGAATCCTACAAAAGAATACCCTTTGACAATGCCCAATGATGTTACAAACATATGAGTGTAACCTAGCCAAGTTGCTCATGAATTACTTAAAATCAGCTCGCTAAACCTCGAATCAAACCAAACTTATAATCCAACACCCAAATTGCATCTCGAATACGTTTTTACATAAATCAAATGGCATAAATTCGTTCGACATCCGAGTTAGAAAACTCGGATGGCATCCACGAATTCGTCCCACTTCTCGCAATCTTCTCCCTCCTCCTCAACGACCTCGTCTTCTTCGACTTGACCACGTAAAACGTCATCGTCCCAAGCACCCCCACCATAATAACCCCACCCACCACCGTAATCAACACCGCCGCCCACTCATACTTCCGACCCACGACTATATACGACGACGCCATAAACGCCACCGAAGTGCACACCGACGCCAACCACATCAGCTTATTAATAACCTCCACCACTTTCCTCTCAGCCTTCGTCTCACCCCTCACCAACGTTATCTGCACCACCACCACCGCTAACGACGTGAACAGCGCAATCGCGTTGAATATGAAGAAGATCTTGAACGACGTCCGGTGGACCACCACCGCCGTGCCGGCGTCGCTGTCGCCGCCGGGGACGGTGAAGATGGCGGCGAAGGCGACGGTGGCGAAGAGAACTGCCACCACGGTGACGGAGTTGGTGGCGTTGTTGATGCCTTCGCGGTGGAGCTTTCGGAGCTCTTTGGCGATGCCATGGACATTTTTGTTGGTTTTTTTGGTTTGGATGAGTTGGATGTGGACGTCGTTTTTGATCTGGGTGACGGTGTTTCGTAGCTCGTCGCGTGGTTGGTTGAGCTCGTTGGCTCGGACCGCGCCTCGGCGGACCAGGTAGGTGCGTATGTCTGTTGATTCTTCGGATAGGGAGAGCCCTTCGGCTATGTCGAGTGCGGTTTTGTGGTCTCGGGTTAGTGCGTTCACGTTTGTATCGGGGAGACACAGTAGCTCGTTTACTATCTGCAAGAAAGTGCAAACAAGGTTCATATGCTTGATAACACGTGTTTAGTTTTACACGCATCTAAACACGACACAAACTCAAAATTCATGTCAGAACGTGAATCCGCTCATACCACGTGTTCGTGAGTTGACACGAGCACGACATGTTTACTTCAAGAAAAGTTTTATTTATTTAATTTCACATGTTAATGCTTTAAAACTACAAATTAAACATTTTTTCTGTAATTTGTATTTAAAACTTCAAATTTTGAATAAAAGTATCTATAAATATATATTTTGAAAAATATATATGAAAATAAACGGGTTATGTCAGTTAACCTCTCAACAGTCAACCCGTCAGGTTGACACGAACATGACTCGTTTAAGAAAACGGGTTCTGGGTTCGATTTGAAACTGATTTGAAGCCATTGAAACTAAACCCAAACCCATGAATTTCGTGTCGTATTAGAAATTCACAACTCTAGGTTCAGGTTAAAACGGATCGTTATAGAAACTTTGTCATCTCAGAGTTGGGACGGGCTCGGGCTGACCCATTATTTTATTTATTTATTTTTAATTTTAAATGTACCTCTGCTCTTTTCTTTCTTGTGGCAACATGTAAGGCAGTAAGACCAGACTTATCCGGCAGCATTACAATAGCAGCATCAGCCTCCAGCAGCAGCTTAACCACCTCACTGCTAGCCCCTTTTACAGCCATATGTAATGCAGTTTGGCCCTTTTTGTCTGTCCTTCGAGCCAGTTGTGGGTCCTTTTCGAGCAAACATTTCACTGTCTCGACATGCCCCGATCTCGCTGCTAGATGCAATGCATTTTTACCGTTGGATCTGGGAATGTCTAACAAGCTTGGATCCTTTGAAAGCAGCTCCTGCACAACAGTAGTGTGTCCTTTTGAAGCTGCAGTTATAAGTGGAGTTGCATTCCCTTGTGATCTGGTTTGGCATAGTGATACATCATGGTCAAGTAGTAGTTTCACTATGGCTGCAATAATAATCAAGAAAACAATGTTGGTATACTTCAAAAAAATAAAAATAAAAATTATATAAACCAACAGAAGATGCAATGCATAATTGAAGCTCTCGCCTCAGGCTTTCAAGACTTAAACACCTCGGAGCACCTCAAGCTATTTAAAACCAAGAACAGAAACTTGGAAAATAATTTAGAGATTTTTACCATGGTGTCCTTGACTAGCAGCTATATGCAAAGGATCGAATTCCAAACGGCTTCTTCTTGCAAGTGTTTCCTGATCTGAGTACTTCAAAAGCTCTTTCACAACCTCAAGATGTCCCTTTTCAGCAGCTGTATACAGTGCTGTTTCTCCCAACTCATTCACTTCGTTCACCACATATGCTCGGATTTTGGCCACCTCAGCATCAAAATCAGCCCCACTTAAAGTTCCCACCATTTGTGAATTGATTTCATCAAGGATACGCTTCACAGAAGCCAGATCACCTCGTTGGGCTGCTAAATGCAGCTCGGTATCATTATGCCTGCCTGTTACTTGCTTCACATATTTCTTCTTTCCGGCCTGATCAATCCGTTTTCCAGAAGCTGTTAGTACCAGTGCTGGAGCAGAAGTAGAAGATGGCGATGGTGATTGTGATGGTGTTGGATCAAGAAGGTTAGAATTTTGATTTTGCTTTGATGGAGTCATGATTATCCCTCTCTCTAGATCTACAGTTCATTGAGTACCAAATGTCAACAAATTATAACTTAACACGAAGAAATTACTGTTTTAAACATATTTGTTCCAACTGATGCAAATGCATATATATGAACAGCAAGAACTGCACAATCAGTCAACCAGCATAGTCTTCATGATGATAGATTTGCGAATAACAGGTTTTAATGGAGCAGAGACTACAATATCACAAAGTTATCACCAGCAATTACACAACTACTGTTGGTATAATTGATTAATTTGGGCATATAATCACCATCTCTAATTACACCAATGCATTTATCTACTTGTCTTTTATGTTAAAAACATTTCAAAGATCAATTTGATAATTATTTCAGATGATACAAAGAAGTTTTGAATTTCAGACGATCAGACATTCATCATTCGCAGAATTATAAGAAGCAAAGCAAAAACCTAAAACAAGCCAAAAAAAATATCAATAGTTTTTGTGCACAATTTCATCTCTTAATATGCAAAACGCATTATTTTGCAACATTTTAGGTTAATAATACGATCTAAAAGCCTATATTATATAGAAAATCTGATTCAGTTGATCACAAAACTATAAATAATCAAGCACAAACCTAAACCAAACTAAAAATACTAACCTATATTGTGCACAATTTCCGTCTCTTCACACGAAATGCATTAATCTAGCTAATCTTCATCCTCATTCAACTTCAAGTTAACACATTCAAGCTAACAACACGATGTAATCGATCACACAACTAACCAATTTTGTTCACAATTTCCGTCTCTCAACACACAAAATGCAATAATCCACCAAATTTTCATCTCAAATCACTTCAAACCTCATTTTCGCACATTCAATCCAATAAAACGATGCGAAAACTTCACGAATTCGTGTAATCGATCATATAACTAAAAAAATCAATAACAAACATTTAAGAGTCAGAAGAATACCTTCATCTACAGCTGAAGTCATTGGAATTCAACGAGTAAAACAACGACTAACCTCTGTAACGTGAGGTGTTTCAGAAGTATTTAAAAACTAAGAGTTTGGATTGCATTTGGCTTACAATGTGGAAAAAGTTAAACGCTATAAGCACGAGAAAGTATACAACAGCTCCATGACGAAGGTGTTGAGAAGCTTCAAATTCTACAACTTCAAGAATCAGTCTTTTTTAGTCCTTCAAGTTTAAATATGTTACAGACTGCTACCTCGGGTTAAGTTTTTGTGCGAAACAATGTTTTTAAGTTTTGATGTGCTTCATTGCTATCATTACTCAATTATTAATAGAAATGAGAAATGAATAGTATATCTTTGTGTATTCTCAAATAAACACATAGTTTTTGTTTTTTTGTTCGAACTTGTTTTTACTTCGGTTAATAAATTTTAGAATCTTAAAGTTTGACCACTAAACAATACGTAATAAGGTTTTATTTTGAGTTATCGAAGTTCAGTATTTTTGAGTTTCGCCACAAAACTTTGTTTTATGGTTTCCGACGAACTATACAGTAAACTAACAAAGTAACCGGCATTGCGTGTGGAAAAAACGACGGATCTCCTGACACGTATTTTTGAGTTTTACCACTAAAGTTACTACTTTAGAGTTTCACCACAAGACTTTGCTTTTATGGTTTCCGACGAGCTGACTAGATAACGATCAAAGTAGTGTTACGTGTGGGAAAAATGATCGGACTCCGTTGCTTAGCACGGAGGGACAACAACTAGTATACATAAAATGTAACAAGTTGTGTGAAGCTTTTATTTGAGATGATTATTTTTTTGTCATAATTTAAAGTAATGATTTTTTTATTATTTGACATTAGCTAGTAAAGTTAACACATATATAAAAAAAACAATAATTATGTAGAGGTTACTTTGAGCACAGTATAAAATAATTGAAATTATAATGTTTATTACCACGTTTAATGATTTTTAAAGTAGTTTACCTTACATTGAGCAAGAAAAAAATCTATTCCTTGAATTGACAATTTTCTTTTGTCAAGTTTGTTATTTTTATGCATTTCTTTTATCATGTTTTAGGATTAAAGTAAAATTTGAATAAACATATAAATATTAACAATAATTTTTTTTTAACTTTATTGAAACAATTAGTGATTAAGACAAAATACGACTATTTTATCTGAAGTTGTAGTGGTAAATTCTACAGGTTTGAAACTTTTTGACATCTTTAGGATTAAACTAATCATATTTTGAGAAGTATTTATAAAACCATAAAAAAACCAACTATAAAAGGACCAAAAATACATCATTTTTAGTTTTTTTCTTTTCTGGAAGGCGACAATTTATTAAACAAGAAGGAAAGAAACAAAGAACCACTAGCAAGATGCTAGATGTTCATTATACTGTGATTACCATTAGAAATATATACTAATCTCCTAAGAACATAAAGTTACAGCAATTGCCCGCTCCAAAGTATTCATCTTTGCTCGGTTCTTTATTCAAAGGAAGCCCGTCACCTTGTTTTCTTCCATAATGCTTTGTATTGTTGATTTTTTGTCACTGGAAATAAGTTTATTTCTCCTTCCAAATTGCCTAGCATGCAATTATTGTTATTGCATATTCCGTCTTCTTTTGTACAACATGTAACTTTAAAGACTTGTAAATGACAAGTAGATTCGGTAAATGTATATTAAAGCACGCTTTACTTAATTGTTTTCTTAAAATTGCAATGATTATTTATAAACCGCATCCAAAGACTCGCTATGTTATTTTAACTTTTAATTCTCGCTTTCTTGATAATAAATATAAAAGCGCGTATATTCAAACACCTCTTTTAAGATAGGGTAAAAACAAAATTCTCACAAGAACACCTCTTTTAAGTCAGGGTAAAAACAAAATACTCACAAGTCACAAGATGCTTTTTGTTGATAAAAATATTTTAATGTGAAAGAGTTTGTGTATTTTTATGTTTGATTTTGATTCATATTATAGTTTACATTGGTATAATAAGTGAGTAACAAGGTGTGTGTGTGAATGTTATAAAATTTCATTTAGGAACTCTACCTATTAGGAGGAATATTAGGAAGACTAAATGGGAAAGAATAATTTACCAATCATGCAATAGATGAAGTGTACATATAGACTAGGACAAAATGCCCTACAAAAAATGTTTGAAAATTTGTTAAAGGCTAAAATAAGAAAAAAGCTTGATCAAAGTACGAGGACCATTTATGATTATATTCACTATTTTATTTTCGTTGTAAGTTTCCTAATGATTTCCATGCATGTCTCACTTGTCTTCTTGTGGTCACCTAATTGGACTTTCATTCACACTTCATTTATTGGTCTGTTTTGAAACATACTAAAAGAACAATAACAAAATACAATGTTTGTTACTCGATTATTTGACAAATGAGTATTTTTATTAATTTTGAAAATCTAATAGTAGGTTCTGCATACGAAGACTATATCTTTATCAAATAAACAGTTTATCAATAACACGTGGTTGTAATCCATCTCAGGGCATCAAACTAATCCTAGGTAATAACATTATATATTTTTTAGTTTATTTATTATTATAAGATTATCTACTCTATCAACTATAAAAAAGGTCAAGTCTAAAAGTGTTTATGGTATTGATTATTGTGAATGAATAATAACAGAAATACAACCCCTATATATCGGGTGTGAGGAATTACAATTGGACTATGATTCTAATGGACCATAATTATCTACACAATCAATACCTAAAATAGAATAACAATCAAAGAAGTAATCTATGCCATAATATGCGCTAATATTCCCCCGCAGTTTGAGCGGGCGCAGAGCAGACGGTCAAACTGGATCTGAAGGCTTGAAACAAGTCTCTGGAGATTCCCTTGGTAAAGATGTCAGCAAACTGTGACGAAGAAGGAACGTGAAGGACGCGAATGTGACCCAAGCGAACCTTCTCCCGAACGAAATGGATGTCAATCTCGATGTGCTTCGTCCTTTGATGCTGAACAGGATTATTAGATAAATAAACTGCTGATACGTTGTCACAATAAACCACAGAAGCAGTGCGAAGTGGGACATGAAGTTCCAGTAGTAAATTACGAATCCAAGTCGCCTCTGCCACTACATTTGCCACTGCCCGATATTCGGCCTCTGCACTGGAACGGGAGACAGTAGGCTGACGTTTGGAGGACCACGAGAGTAAATTATTACCAAGAAATACGCAGTAGCCACTAGTTGATCGGCGAGAGTCTGGACAGCCTCCCCAGTCAGCATCGGAGTAGGCTATCAAGGAATGAACCGGAGATTTGACAATCCGTATCCCATAGTCAATAGTCCCTTGAAGATAGCGGATGATACGCTTCATAAATGCAAAGTGGGGATCACGAGGTTCATGCATAAATAAACAAACCTTTGAACAGCATAGGAAATATCTGGGCGTGTGAACGTGAGATACTGTAAACCCCCAGCGAGGCTACGGTATAACGTAGGATCATGGAAAAGGGCCCCGTCTGTAGCACTTAGTTTAGCTGAGAGATCAACCGGAGTAGTACATGGCTTGCAGGAGGTCATGGAGGCACGGTTAATGATATCCTTGGTATACTGAGACTGAGACAAAAAAATACCATTAGTAGATTGGGTAACTTTGATACCCAGAAAATGGTGCAACCGGCCCAAATCAGTCATAGCGAACTCTCGTGAGAGGGCGCTAATAATCTCCTGTAAAAAAGCATCCGAGGACGCTGTGAGTATGATGTCGTCAACATAAAGCAACAAATATGCCGTGTTATTCCCCCGCTGATAAATAAATAGAGACGTGTCACAAGCACTACTACGAAAACCCTGAGAAATAATATAATTAGCAAACCGCATATACCACGCCCGAGGGGCCTGCTTGAGCCCATACAATGATTTCTTGAGACGACATACATGATGGGGAAATCGCTGGTTCACAAAACCTGGAGGTTGGTGCATAAAAACCGTTTCCTGCAAATCACCATGTAAAAACGCATTCTTGACATCCAACTGGTAAAGTGGCCAAGAACGCGAGACGGCCAGAGATAAAACTGTCCGAATGGTTGCCGGTTTGACAACCGGGCTAAAAGTGTCATCACAATCAACACCCACTGTTTGCGATTTCCCATTGACCACTAACCTCGCCTTATAGCGTTCCAAAGAACCGTCGGCCTTATATTTATGCCGAAAAAGCCACATGCACCGAATTACCGGGCTGTCTGAAGGACGAGGTACCAAATCCCAAGTATCATTTTCCTGTAAAGCATTAAATTCGGTTTGCATGGCGTGTACCCATTGTGGGTCGGAAAAAGCTTTGGCATAAGAGTTTGGTATTGGGGAGATGGTAGCGGTATGTAGGTTAAGTGGTGTATGTGGTTTGAGGGAACCGGTCTTGGAGCGGGTGGTCATTGGATGGGTGTTGGATGAGGCGGGTTGGTGTGCGTTATTGGGGGCCGAGGAAGTTGTGGGTTGGGTAGTGGGCGGAAAGCCAGGCGGTGGGCCAGAGGGGTGGTGATTGGGCTTGGGCCGTCTAGTATAGGTGATTGGGGAACGGGGTTGTGGATGTGGGGCTGGTCTGGATGGGCTGTTTGGGCCGGAAGGTGGAGAAGGTGGACCGGATGAGGGATGGCTGTTAGGAGGTTGGTGTGGCCCGTTAGGGAAAGATGGTGGGTGAGAAAAGGTGAAGTGGGCCGGTGGGTGGTCATCCAAAAAATTATATGTTTGGGGCGGGGCAGGTGTGGAATAAGGATAGGTTGATTCGTCAAATGTGACGTGTCGAGAAATATGAACCCGACCAGTTGTGGGGTCGAGACACCGGTAGCCCCGGAAATCCGGGGGGTAACCAAGGAAGATACACCGAATGGCCCGAGGATGTAATTTATGAGGTTGGGTAGCAGAGGTGTTGGGATAACATGCGCATCCAAACACTCGTAAGTGATCATATGTGGGATGACGCAAGTATAGGGTGAAGGTGGGCGTGTAGAAGTTAAGGCGTTTGGTGGGCAAGATATTATGTAGATAGGCTGCGGTGTGAAGGGCTTCTACCCAAAAAACGGGTGGGAGGTTGGCACGGATGAGAAGAGCGCGAATGATGTCATTTAGGCGACGAATCATGCGCTCGGCCCGACCGTTTTGAGATGATGTCTGGGGACAGGAAAAACGGAAAAGTAGGCCATGGTTTTGGGCAAAAGTTTTAAAGGCATTGTTGTCAAATTCACCCCCAAATCACATTGAAAGGTTTTAATGGGGCGATTAAATTGCGTGGCAATTAATCGGTGAAATTTGACAAAGGTTGGGAAAGTTTCTGACTTATATTTTAATGGGTATACCCAAATAAAATGGGAAAAATTATCAATTAAAACCATGTAATATTTGTAACCAGATTTGCTAGTTACAGGAGATGTCCAAAGATCACAATGAACAATGTCAAACGGTGCAAAGGTATATGAAGTTGAAGCATGAAAAGGTAACCGTTTACTATTAGAAAGTTGACATGAATTGCAAAACTTAGACTTATGATCTTTATTACATGGAAAATTGAAATTACGAATTAAAATATCTAAAACTTGATTCCCTGGATGCCCAAGACGATCATGCCAAGGAAGCGAAGTTGTGGTGATAAAGCAGGCTTGTGGCGGAAGCTCTGGTGGTGTAAACGGATAGAGGTCCCCAGTGCTATTGTGGCGGGAAAGGAGTCTTCCATTGTGTAGGTCCTTCAAAGAAAAACCATATGGATCAAATTCAATAGAAACTTGGTTATCACGGGAAAAACGTCTCACCGAAATTAAGTTTTTAATGATTTTAGGGCTATAAAGTAGGTTGGGCAGGATGTAGGTTCGGTGTGGGAGCGGGTAAAAGCCGGTTCCAGACCGAACAATAGGTACAAGTTCGCCATTACCAACCAAAATTTTAGTGTTAACAGGAGATGATGCAGGGATATGGATTTTACCTGAGTTTTGAGTGACATGAGCCTCAGCACCTGTATCCATGTAATCCGTGTGGTCCTGTTGTTGCATATGCATAGCTGAGAGAGCCGCACTAAGATCCGAAGGGCAGAGGGCATCATAACCGAACTAGGCTGAAGGCGCTGAAGGCTGAGTTGCGGTGTATCCGGTATACTGGGAGTGGGCCGAAGCCGGGTTCTGCTGAGGCTGCTGCTGGGCCGAAGCCGGAGAGTACTGTTGGGCCGATTTTGCAGGCTGCTGTGGGCTCGGCTGCCAACCGGGCTGGGACGGATATGGGCAGGGCGGCACATTCCACCAGGCCCACTGTGGGTAGGCTTGCATCTGTGACGGCCAATAGTTTCCGGACCTGCCGCGTCCGCGTCCCCCGCGTCCGCGATAGTTGTTTTGTCCGCGTCCTCGTCCGCGTCCTCGAGAAGGGTATGAATAAGTTGGGGAATTGCTTGGTTGGTTTGGGTTAGCGGGCTGGTTGGATGGTTGTTGCTGGGCTACGAGGACAGAGGAGTTCGAGGATTGCCGGGCTTCAAGACGAATGACCTCTTCTTGTAACATGGTGCACGCGGTGTCCCAATCGGCGTTTTGTTGGTTGATCAAGGAGGCTGTTGTATCATACTCGGCTGGGAGGCCGCGTACGAGCTGAAGGACTAGTCGGGATTCCGTAACAGGTTGGTCAACATCTTCTAGCTGATTAGCGAGTTCTTGAAGGCGTTGGCAATAGTCGTCGACAGAAGAGCACTTTGCGAGGGTCAAGTTGCAAAATTGTGTTTCGAGTGCGGCGGCGCGGGCTTTCTTGTTGCTGAGATACGTCTTTTCCAGTTTAACCCAAGCGGCCCTAGCGTTGTCCACTTTGCCGAGGACACGCGGCAGAATATTATCGGCGATTGTGCTGCAGATCCATTGTAAAACTAACGCATCAATTTCCAGCCATTGCGGGAATTCCGGGTCAGTTTTTGCAGGAGCCGGCGAACCATCAATATGGTTCAGAACCTTGTACGCAATGGCGTGCATTCGAAACAGCCGGGTCCAGGCTGTATATGTGACCTGTTTTCCATCCAAAGTGCGGACCTTGGACTGGATATTGGAGACGGAATAGGCCGGGTGCAAGGGGATGGGTTTGGCATCATCTTCTTTTGCCATGATCGAAACCAAAGGCAGAAAAGGAAGCCGGTGATTAGGGTTTATAGGTTTTATTTGAGCCAAGGCTCTGATACCATAAAAGTGTTTATGGTATTGATTATTGTGAATGAATAATAACAGAAATACAACCCCTATATATCGGGTGTGAGGAATTACAATTGGACTATGATTCTAATGGACCATAATTATCTACACAATCAATACCTAAAATAGAATAACAATCAAAGAAGTAATCTATGCCATAATATGCGCTAATAAAGTCCTGTGTTTTTCTTAAAAAAAACTTAGCTTTGCATATAACGGGTGGCATTTAACAAATTAATAGGTATATCCAAATCAGACCGGTAATGATCAATCAGGTACCCAACGGATATAAGACACGATTTTATAATCAAGTATGAAACTAAAATTATCGATACTTATTCCAGATATGTCCTATTATCACCATATCAATTTAACATCACATATTATATAAAAGTAAACAATATTAGGTCATTGTCTTTTGAGACAACAATGAACTCAACTTCAGAGGATACCAATCCGACACATTTATATCACGGTCAATTGAAAATATTAAAAGCCGCTAATAAAGAGATGATAAGCGGAATATATTTTTATGCTCATAACATATTTTCTTGAACTTGTCTTTTGCCCATTATGTCATTGCTGGGAAGATAAGTTAAAGATATAACATTATTGGATAATTCAACAAGTTGTACCGAATTTGACATATTGTTATTGTAACAGACTTTAACAGTTTTTTTTAACGGCGTTTGGAAATACCCCCGATACCCAAGTGAGCATTCTTGAGATGAGATTTTAACCTTCCATACTAATTTTACGCTCCAGACCTTACTCATCCAAGAACACCATTAAGAAGAAGACTCAACATTATGGGAAAACCCTCTTGAGTCAGGTTTTGAACCTGAGATCTAGAAGATCCCAAGCTCAAACCATCACCCGCATACCATTAGACCAGAAGGCCAACGGTAATAGTTTTAGGAAGGCCAGTGGTAGAAAATTTCTTTTAATATATCAAATTTCTTAAACCTACATTTTCTATGTATTTGTGTAATAGTCTATAAATATTTTTAATATCTATTTACGCTTTACTACACCAAAATATATTAAACTGTACAAAATATAAAAAATGAAAGTGGCTTTACGCGTAAATATTTTTAATTTTTATTAAAAGGTAACATTTAAAACTTTTTGATATATCAAAAAGAGACTTATAGTTCACTAAATACAATAATAACTTACGTCAAGTTCAATATATTAATCAACCCAACATTATACATTTAGAAGAAAATAATAACTTTATTTTTTGATATGAGAACGCAAATTGTCACAATTTTATAAACACTTGTTTAATTTTTCGGCTTCTCTTTCTTAATCCCTAAATCTATGCTACTATCATTTACTCAAGCAAGAAGCAAGTTAGTTTGGTGTAGTTTAAAAGTAACAATGAGATAGTTGGTCGTTAATTTTTTTTTTTTTTTACTTTTTCCGTTCCTCTTTTTTCATCTAATAAATAATCTTATTATGTTGTTTATCCTTCTTAATTCTTAGACTTTTATTACTAAGTATTTGATATTTAATTTAATATATTTTTATTCAACCCATTATATCCTACTAATTTATAAACGTGTGGTTGTAGAATGCTTTCACTATCAATCTATCATACCTAATTAGTTGAAGCATTCTCCAAAAGAGAAACTGTTTGTAAATACCAGTATAAAGATAGGAATAACTATATTTAAAAGATGTATTCACCATTATAAAAAATAAAATAAAAAAAAACCTTTAGAAGTTATTGAATTGTCGCATTCGCCAAACTCCACTTGAAGTTAATCATGATTCATGCAATCTCTTCCTACAATCGTATCAATGTTGATCACGTTGTTTTAACTTTCAGTCAAACTTGTGGACAATTGTGACAAAAGAAAAAGTAAAAAAGGTTGGGGGTGACACCCACTTACAAAAACAAGAAAAGAGCCCTTAAAATTTCTCATTCATTATTAGTGATGTCGTTCGACTTTGTTTGTTGAACCTTTACGTGTCACAACAACAAAGAAAAGTAGACAAAGTTATTAGTGGTTTAAAATACAAGTGTTTATTATTCAAACCGGACTCGAAAAAACTAAAATTAAAACGGTAGGTTAATTACTGATAAAATAAAAACGTTAAACTTAAATAGTTTAAAGGGCTAGTAAGTTATTTAACATTCTAAAACCTAATAACAATTTTAAACATATAGCTCATCTATCATTAGCCAGATTTCTTTTAAACACTTAAACATAACCTAATTAATAATTAACTAGTTAGCGATAATTTCAAAACTTCCTCACTTTAGAATTGCCGATTGTGAGTCTGTGAACTGCCGAAATTGCATCGCGATTGTGAACTGCCCCAGGCACTATCGCAAACGTAATCACTTATATAATAGTGAACTGCTAAATCCAAAATCGCATTGCGTCTACAAGTGTCGTATAATCTTTGATATTGGTTTTTTTTTTTTTTTTTTTTTTTTTAGAAGTTGCTCCACAACCGTAAGAATTCTTAAAAATAGCTTAGTGTCAAAAATGATTTTCAACAATTACGCTACCCAAACAATTATTTGGTTGTCAAAAACATAAAAAGAGACAAACAGATTAATACATAAGACAGTCTAAAACTAGACTTTAATGGGTTTATTCAAAGAAAACCTGAAGGTTCTTCTCAGAACCAAAATGTTGATCATATCGATGTTGATAATAACGTATATATTTTCATAATGATAAAGATGTTAATGTTGATGGAAATCGTATTGATTATATTGAATATAGTATTGTTGATGGAGATCATAATATTGATTATGTTGGGATGGACTTAATCCTGATGAAAATTTTGATAGAGAAAGATAGATTATACTATTGAAAAGAATCCTCTAAGTATAAATTTTCTAGATGGTTTTTTGCAACTCTGTATACTAGAACTCTGTATCAACTAAGAAGTGTAATAGAAAACATCTAGTGTATTTGAAAGAGCTTGATGATTTTTTTTGTTTTTGTTGCAAAATACTTAGAAAATGGTTTCTGAAAGATCAATTGGATAATGAAGGTTTTTCTGATTAACATGTCAACAATAGGCTAAAGAACATGAAGTTGACTTGAAACATCTCGCACCTAACAATCTCCCCATTATCTTATGATCATTAATAAGTGCACCTTAACGCTCAACATGGTTATAGTTCAAAATCAAACTCATCATTTACATGAGTACTTGATACAAACATTACAAACCAAACACGAGCCTAGATCAATCTTGCAATTCAATAGATCAATACCAAACCGATAAAAACAGTTTGATATGCAATTAATACTTTCATTTCTTTTTAAGTTTTGCTAAATTTTGTATGGTACAGATCTCATACATATCTTGAAGACTAATACTGTTAGTCCCTTTGGCCATTAGAGTATTTGCAATTCAACAATCATTCACCACCGGAGACTACCAAACTCACCCCACTCACATCCAAAAAAACCCAAATTAAAAACAAACATATCTTCTACCAAAATCAAGAACAAAAAGGAGATTTGAAACCAAACCGGAATGATAAAGAAGAGAACAATGCAAATGAGAACCAAACAAGGTCATTAAAATCGCAATGATGATCCTAAGATAACACAATCTCACGAAGTACCTAGTCAAAACCATGTCAACTTTACATAAGAACGCTGCATGTGTATGACAGTGGAATTGTAAAACACTTGTAATGGTTATTCAACGCTAGCCAGTACACTTATACTATTACTACTCTGGTATTGATACTACCAAAGAACAAGTTGATACCGTCTAACGTGTTACAATCGAGAGATGCTTTTGCTGCCAAAAAAGCTGACAAGTCAAGGCTATTGCTTAATATGTAATCCTGTGTTTGTTTATTACTTGTTTCATATAATTGTATATGTAATTATTGAATACATTACATAAACAATCAACTAGGTTTGTAGAGCATAGCCACTTAATCTACCCTAACATAGATTCTAACCAACAAAAACAATGTAATATGACAATTTCAGTATCAAAATCAAGCTACAAATGAACTTAAACCAAAAGCAGCCATATTAATGTAATAAATATAAACCAGGTTCAAAATTCAAGTGAGAAGAACATACATGCTTGTTCATCTACCCTAAGCCTTAATAGCATACTTCCTCAATGGAAAGTACTTCTCCTTTTTCATCTCTCGTTCAGTCTTCAACGAGGCCTACATTGAAAAGCATGCAACATAAACAAAGTAAAAAACAAGAGAAAAATCAATAAGATGTCATGCCTCGTGTGTTCATAAACTGAATGATCCACACAATTCATTTAAATTCACGTTATTTGGATTGGGTTGTTCTATTATTGTTTGGATGTTAATTGTCTTAAAATTTTATTGTCTTAATAATTGAGGCCAACCAACACCTCACTAAATAACCTATTTAGCCGAGAACCCGCCTGAAGGACCACTCCCTCATGACTACAGAATTACATATTCATGTTGATCTTAATCACATTGAACATCTCATCAATTCAAGCTAAAAGCCATACCTGATGTTTGGTCAAACGCCTACGAATGGCTCTAGTTTTCTTAGGACGCAAATCAAGAGGCAAATACTTCTTATTCTTGTAAGCTTCTCTAAGCTTTGCCTTCTGTGTCTGTGAAATAACAGTCAACACCTGCGCGATAGACGTCCTCACCACCTTTCTGGACCCACAATAACAATTCATCAGCAACAAATTACACATTTCACATCATAAACTCTAACTCAATGCAGCAAAGCCTCTAAAACAAATAGCAACTTTTACTACAATTAAACATAAAATAACATAACCAGAATCAATAATTAACATAACAATTACCAGATTTCATATACAAAAACACAATACCATTAAACAGTCTTCAATACAAAATGCTAAAAACCATAAAATCAATACCTGACATTCAAACACTTAAATGCATAGATGTTGTGAAATCAGATTATAAATCCAATAAATTAATGTGATATTCAGTGTGTGTAAGAACAGATTGGTGAATAGAAGTTACATTTTGGAGAGCTTGTTAGGAGCACCACCGGTGACTTTAGCAACACGAAGAGATGCGAGTTCATCCTTGAGATCCTTCAATTGAGTAAACAAATCAGCCTTTGATTTCTCCCTCAATTCATGAACTTTGATTCGAGCTGAAATCAAATAACAATTGATGAGAAATTGGAGAAAAAGTGATATAATTCGAAACAGACTGATGGAAATGAAAATGTTAGCAATGGAAAATTACCCATGGATTATGAGTTTGTTGCAGAAGCCGCTGCTGCAATGGTGTTTTGAAACCCTAATTTGGAAACGACGACTAGGGTTTCTGGAGGGCGATTTTATTTGTATTAATGGATGTTTTTGTATGCAAGTCGTGTAAATTTTATAAGCCCAACACAATATATTAGGGTTCAATTTAAAGGCCCATTTCACCGCAACTAAAGCTTTGGTTTTGACTTTTTGCGGTTTTGGAACCGGTATTAGTAATTTCACTATCATGTCTGATTATAAAACTGTACCGAACCCCCTCTACTTACTGCAAAGACGGATTACTCTATCCGCCAAAAGAGCCAACTATCGAAGAACCATTATAATCAGTCGGGTTTTGAGATTTCGCTTGTAATTACAAACAAAAATGAGCAACAGGTAAACATTCGCCGGTGATATTTATCCTTCCCGTAGTGTGATATATGTACCAAAATGTACATGTATACACAAGTGGTGAGCACATTATATAAAGCAAACACTTACCACCACTTCATTTAGCCAACTGAGATTTTAACAACACATGAAGGAGCCCACGTATTTGTTTGGTTAAGAAAGTTTGCTTGAATAGTTTCCATAATGATAATACAATATAGAAACTAAACTTATGAGAATAGTTGTTTAAGAAAGCCTTTCATACCTTAACACTATATAAGTTGAAATTGACCTGATTTGAAGTCCATTCTATACATCTGCTATGGTTATATGTATCCCTCAAAAAAAAAATTCTCGGTAGGTTTTTGCTTACTATACATAATACACAAAAGAACTCAAGTGATGGGAAAATGCATGTTAAGTCGAATTTATTTTCTTTGGATATTGAAACAATATTTAAATAACACAACATCCGCAAAGGTATTAAATGAATCATAATACTACTTTTCACTAGGTTTTACCTAATAAGATTTTTCCAAGACTTAAAGGACATCTAAGTTGTTTGCAGGAAATCATAAAAAATGCAAATATTCGTTAAATGAATGAATGAACACCAATTTAATAATATTAAAAGCTGGTATTCAAGTGAACGAAAAAAAAATTTGATGGTAATAATCAATATCAAACGAGCGAGTGTAATAATATTTCTGAATTTAAAACTATAACTCATTCTAAATTTAAAGAAGAAAGAAAATTAATTATAATATAATTATATTTATACATTGTTGAATATATTCCCATAAGCTTACATCAATAACCACCCACTATATGAAACCAAAACCACTATAGCATACCTTTTAATTTATCATCTATTTATGCATCAAAAAACAGTGTACAAAACCCTCTTAGATTCTCTATGGGTCTGCCCAACCCTCCCTTCAAGCTGACCCCTATAGCTTGTATCTTCTTGTTACTATTCACCACCGTCATCCGATCGTTTTCCGCCCGAACCCTTGGCGGCATAGCACCGCCGCCACCACGAGGCCGCCACCACCACCACAAAACAATGACTTTCTACATGCCAAACATGCTCAACTCTAGCCTACTCAACCCTCCAACCACCCCGCCAACAATGCAAGTCAACGGTCAACCCATTCCCTTCTCTAAACCATTAGGTCTTTTTCCTCCGACAGGAGGAATCCCAGTTTCTGATTCCAATTCCATCCAGAGCCAATCATCTGGCTCATCTGGAACCAGAACTGGAACTGGGATATCCTTTTCTGCATCGGATATCCTCCGTGAAGGATTAGAGTTCGGTATGGTCAACACGATTGACGTTGACTTGTTAGAGAAAACAAATCTCTATGGCTTGACAATATTGGGAAAAGCAAAAGGGATGTATGTTGGCAGCTTGGAGAATGGAAGCAGCCAAATGATGGCAATGACAATAAGCTTTATTGACAATGAGTTTAAAGATGAATTAAGGTTCTTTGGGCTACATCAAGTGGACATAAGTTCCGAGTCACATGTCTCGATCATCGGGGGCTCGGGGAAGTATGAAGGTGCCAATGGATACGCGACTCTGAAGGCCGTTAAACTACGAACCAAAACTGCAACAAAACACAGAGAATCGAATATTTTTCTTTTGGTAGATGTTTACCTAGGTTGAGATATATCTATACAAAGCGGACTATTATTCGCACAATTAAATAAGTATGTACATTATTTTGGGTTTCAACTTGTTCACTGCTACAAAACAAGTATCATTGACAATTTAATAAAAAAAAACTTATCACACGATCCATAGCAAATTTGAGACCGCAGATTTAGTTGTTATAGTCTGTCGCAAACACGACCGTCAGAAAAAACCGTTACAATGGTGATCAGGGGCAACTATTTTGCCTCAGGCAAAAATTGTCACAAACACCTCTTCACGATGGTTTTAACTGTCGAAATATTAGTTGTATGGCATGGTCGAACCAACTAGTGTATTTGAATTGGCAAGTTGCACCCAAAGACCACTTGAAGTATGATAAATGAGTGTATTTGAACATTACATCATTGTATTGTGGCTCGGATCGGACCAACCGGTCGGATCGGGATTCGGAGGGCCAGCGGGTCCAATTCACCCCGATTCATTTTGTAGCCAAGGAACCCCGATTCATTTAGCAGCTGGCTTAAACGATTAATTGGAGTGTTGGATATAAGATTATAGTTGGGTTTTATATATAACTATAAAATACACATAAAAACACTTATATTGAATTTTATATTTATTATATATATATATATATATATATATATATATATATATATATAATATAACTATATATATAATCATATATATATAATGTTGCCGTTATCCGATTATTAAATCTTGTTCGACCAGTCGACCAACAAGACGACTGATTCATCGTCCGGTCTGGTTATAAAAAGATTGCATTAGATAGATGTTATAAGTTTATCATAGTTGGTTACATTGTACCAAAACAACTAAAAATATAATTGGAATTAATTTTCATTTGAACTCAAAAAATATGATCAATTATATTACATATTGGTCGATTCATTATTTTTTTTTTCATGTACATGTGTGATAATTATTTGTGACAGGAATTCTTACACGTTAATATATATGTCAAATCACGAGCCACGTTAACAAATTGTTAACATGACTTTTTTATAACATTGGTTTTATCTATAATGCATCGTTGTTCACAAAAGTCTATCCAATTTAACCATTACACTTATTTCCTCACCTAATTGTTTATTAGAATTAACAATCTAGTTTTTAATATCGTAAAATCAATTGTAATACACATTTCAGTATTATAAATTTGATAAACTGATATATACAGTCACTTAAAATTTTCACACATCAATAAAACTCATATCATATTGATATTATAAAATTTTAAAGTTAATAAATATATACAGTGTAAATTCCTAAACCTGATTAAAAATTGTAATTTAATGAGTTTCTTTTATAAAAGTTTTAACAATATATAATTCTTAAATATTATTTTCAAAATGTTAAGAACTAAATAAAAAAATCTCTGGAAGGGATCACCATTATCCTTCCTTAAACGTTATAATTAAACATAAAACCAGAAACACCTCACAAGCAAATCACACAACGAAATGTTCGTTAAAGAGTTATTATTGTGCTTCTGGAGCTTTTCTCCATTAGAGATGAACTTAATTGCTTAGGTTAGACTATAGTAATTAAAAAGTGACCAATATTTTTGTTCCTCAATTACTCGACAATCTACTAGGATGTTTTTCTGTTTTATGTGTGTCTCACTTTTATCAAAAACTTATATTATATAATATATAATACTATGTTATACAAATATGAAAATTAGACGTGAAACATCATCTGATAGAGGCAAAACAATTTAAAATATATTTTTGTTTTTACATTTTAAATATACTCAATGATAAGTATCAAAGATAAGTATATAATAATTACATATTTAGTTTGATTATCATAAAAGTATTATTAGATTTTACATAAAGCTAACTACAAATTGTCACTAATGGTTAGAGTTTAGATTTTTTGGACCATTTCTATATCAGCGTTACTTGTGTCAACAACAAAAGAAACATAAAATAGAAATAAAATAACTAAAAATCTGTAAATAGAATACATATGAAAATAAAATAATCCATAATCTATATTGAGTAGTTCGTATTGACCAAATATGCTTAGAAAGTAGTTGTTTAACCAAAACACCTCATCATCTTTAAATCAAACAACTCCATCAATTTCATCAACTCTAGATTATCATCACATATCACACCCCAACTATATATACCCATATGCCAAACTCATCTTCATCATCAAAAACACTCATCATCCCTTTGCCATCGGAAAACAAACAACGCCCAAATGGCTAATATCAAACTATCCACTTCTACCATTCTCAAAACCACAATTTGCATCTTTTTGCTAGCCATTTCTCTACAATGTTCCAATGCGACCCGCATCCTGCTTGATACAACAGACGATGTAACACCTGTGGCCCCACTACCAACCAACCAACCTGATACAACCAGTCCAGTAGACGAGACTGACAACCCTGTGGAAGATGTGACGCCTACTCTACCAGGTGATCAAATCCCTGCCACTGTTGCCCCTGCACCAGTGGTGGGTCCGACCACCCCGTTACCAACTAAAGTACCACCTACAGTAACAACACCTATTGTAACAACACCTACTAGCAATGTGGCACCAGTGGCTACCCCTGTAGGTGCGACAGGTGCTACAACAACAGGAGGGACAAGTGCCCTTCCTGCCACGGGTGGTGCTGTTGCAGGTGGCGAACACCCGACAATGAGTTTCTTTATGCATGACGTTCTAGGAGGGACTCATGCTACAAGTAGGGTGGTCGCAGGAATCGTAGCCAATTCAGATGCTAACGTCGTTCCTTTCTCGACCCCTAATAGTCAAGTGTTCCCTATTACCGGCGGCATCCCACTAAACAACATTAACGGTATAGTTAACAACAATAACCTCCCATTCTTAGCTGGTTTCAACGGTAATAACCCAAACAACCCCGATGCCAGCACTGTCCTTCAAAACACTGGGAACAACGACGTTGCCAGTGGAGGAAACAACCTACCATTTGTCGCCGCAGGCCAACTTCCCGCTGGCATAACACTACAACAACTCATGTTTGGTTCAATCACCGTCATCGACAATGAAATAACCGAAGGCCACGAGCTAGGCACTGGTGTCCTCGGCCGAGGGCAGGGTTTCTACCTTTCAAGCTCATTAGACGGGAGCAGCCACACGTTTGCTCTAACGACTTTATTCCATGGTAGTGAACATGAAGAGGATGATACCATTAGCTTTTTCGGGGTCCATCGGACGGCTTCTGAGATATCACACATCGCGGTGATTGGTGGGACCGGAAAGTATGAGGAGGCTAAAGGGTATGCCACCATTGAGACTTTGCCTCATGTAGATGACCACACCACGGATGGCGTCGAGACCGTGGTCCATGTCAATGTCTACCTTACAACACCATAGATACATTCCCTTAAGTTTATGTTATGTGATTTTGCTTGTGATTGTAGTATTTTCTTCTTTATTAATTGTTGTACCTTGGAGTGATATATATGTTATCAAAATGTGTTATTTGGCTATATTTAAACTGTAGCATATTGTGTTACATACTTTCTGGTTTCACCCATGATGGCTAGTTGAGACTTTATGGTCTTGGAGTTCATAGTGATTCAATTAGAACTTTGACTTTTATTAGACCAAAACTAGTACTAATGTACCATAAAGTCACCCATGGTGACAATAATATTTGCTGCTAACAAACCTTATATTACAAGCAAACAAATTAATCTCTACGATCACACCCTCTATGCCCGAACCACGATGAACCATGTTACCATGGCTCACCAAAACAGCGAGCCCGGACTCATCATTTGTGTTTTTTGAAAGTCCAACTGATAGATTGTCGTTTCGCTTGAGGTGGCATATTAGACACATTTTCATAAGCATGGGTGTTGAGGGATTGTAGTCATGTTCTGTATATTCCATTTGGGTTTGTTGTAGTGGTCCCCTGCTCATGTGTCTCATTTTGTGCATACATTCATTTCTATATATGGCAATTAATAAGGAATTGTGTACATCAATGAATATAAACATTTGAATACCTTTACAATTCACAATAACGTTTAAGTTTTTCGGGCTCGTTTTCCCGATAGTGCTTGTCTTTGGGTAAGACTGTAAGAGTGCTAAACATATCCCTTTCTTTGTGAAATGGAATAAGGGATATTGTTTTTTTAACGGAAAAAAGGATCATCAAGTATGTGAGAGGAGGGGTACGTTTAACGATACTCATATATTATATATTATATGATGATGGAAGAATGTTATTAAAAAAAATAATCTCTGTTTCCAATGAATATTGAGTTCTGTTTTATTGCAATAGTATCAAAGAAACACTCACCCTACTAAGTAACATATGTTAAAAACTCAAGCAGTCTTCCCTTCATAGGTGACTTGCTCATTGTTAGATTGAACATTCCTAACTTTCGCATAACCCTTCGCCTTAACATACTTTCCGGTTCCACCCATAATGGCTAGTTGAGACTCGGACACCCTGGTTCGATGAACCCCAAAAAAGCTAAGGCTATGTACGTAATTTCCACTCTCGAACATAGCCGTAAACAAGACACATTGGCTATTACCATCTATAGAGCTGGCCACATAATACCCTTGTCCCTTCCCAATTAAATTGGACCCTGGCTCATGCCCTTCAGTCAACTCATCATCGAAGACCACGATGGTCCCAAACATGAGGTGATGAAGGGCAGAGCCAACGGGCATCTTAGTCCGTCCGATCCCGGTTTGAAACATATTAGTTATTGGCCCTCCGAGGCCAATGATGAAAGGGATGTCATCATTGTTGGTTGCTTGACTATCGGGTTGTTGACTATGCCCGTCATGGCACGAGCCGAGGGGTTGGGTCCACCGAGTACTTCATGTTGGGTTTGTGGTGTCTTGATTTGGGCTCGGGTTAAAGACAACTCAGTGGCAGATTAATTAAATTAAAGACCAGACCCGTTTTTTTTTTTAATTTTAGCCCATTAAGGTTTTCTTAGGAATTAAGTTGTAAACCCTAATTTTTTTTATTTATATTATATCATTGTACTTGTAATTCCTCACGAGTGAGGCAGAAAGCAATAAAAGAGTATCCTGGTTGCAGCCCGTGGACGTTGGTCACATCGACCGAACCACGTTAAATCTCGCGTGTTCATCTTTGTTACTATTTTCTCTCACGTGTTTCTGCTTGTGTGTTTGTGCGCGGTTTGATCCTAACAACTGGTATCAGAGCTTCAGACCGTTCTGCCGCCGCTCTGCTGCCGCCACCCTGTTCTATCGAATTAGGGTTTCCTGTCGAACTTACTAGGTAGTTTGATTGTCTGCTGCATTTCAAAACTCAGGTGCATTATCAAACTCGTTTGCTTTCGGTTTTTTGGAATTGGTTTTTTTATAGAATAGTGGTCAATAGAACAACACTCAAGTTCAGGCAGCCGGCCACTGTTGTGTTTGTCACTATTCTCAGTTCTGACTCGACTGTTAAGTATCTGTGGTTTGGAATAATGGTTGAGGACGGGAGAACAAAGATTGAAAAGTTCGATGGTCACGATTTTAGGTGGTGGAAGATGCAAATGGAGGATTTGCTTGTTCAGAAAGACTTGGTTATTGTTTTGGGTGAGAAACCATAAAATATGAAACCAACTGAATGGGAAACTTTGGATAAAAAAGCCAAGGCGGTTATTAGGTTGTCGCTGACAAAGGATGTTGCGTTCAACATTCTGAAGGAAACTACAGCAAAAGGTATCATGGATGCGTTAGCTAATATGTATGAGAAGCCTTCGACAACAAATAAAGTTTTCTTAATTCGAGAGCTGGTTAATACAAAGATGAAAGAGGGAAGTTCAGTTTTAAGGCACATCAACAACTTGAACTCGATTTTGTCAAGACTTGGGTCAGTTGGCATCAAATTCGAGGATGAGGTTCAGGCTCTACTACTGTTATCATCATTGCCTGATAGCTGGGCTGGTACTGTTACAGCGATTACTAGTTCCACCAGCGCGTTCACTTTAAATGGGGTTCGGGATATTATTATGGGCGAAGACACCAGACGAAGAAATTCAGGTGAATCATCAAGTGAGTTACTGAATGTTGGCAGAGGAAGAAAGAATAACAGAGGTAATGGGAGCAAGAACAGGAAAAGGAGTCAGTCTAGCTCGAAATGATGTGACTTGTTGGAATTGTAAACAGGTGGGACACTTCAGGAATCAGTGTCCAAATGATCAAAAAGAAGTCAACACTGCAGCAGACTACTCAGACGATGATGCTTTAATCTGTAGCGTGGAGAGCAGTGTGGATTCCTGGGTCATGGATTCTGGAGCTTCGTTTCATGCTACCCACAGCAGCGAAGCATTGCAGAATCTAAAAGAAGGTGATTTTGGTAAGGTAAGACTGGCGAACAATGATGTTCTTGATGTTACGGGCATGGGTGACATGGATTTAGTTACTTCAGCTGGTTCATGGGCTTTGAAAGATGTCATGGTGATTCCTGATTTGAAGAAACAGTTGATTTCTGTCGGTCAGTTGGATGAACAGGGACATGAGGTTAAGTTCGGGAATAAACAGTGAAAAGTTGTTAAAGGGAATCTTGTCATTGCTCGTGGAAAGAAAATGGGTTCATTGTATATGGTCAGTTTACCGCCTGAAGAAAGTGACGTTCCAGTTCAGAAGAAGACTAAAATCCAGTTCACAGAATCTCGTGGTCAGAAGGAGGTTTGCTTTGCAAGTAAGAAACCTAGAGTCACAGGAAAGATTCAATGTGAATGTGCATGGAAGAGTTCAGGAAAACCAGTTAAAGGATTTCGTGGCAGTGGGAGCACACGTTGTGCTTCAGTCATAGTTCCTAGACGACTGTGGGTTAAAAGAACTAATATTCCATCTAATAAAATCTCTCCAGATGATTACTTGCTGAATATGGAGAGTGTTTGTTCTCAGGGTGTTCCAAGATCTGGCAGTTTGTTTTAGTGGGAGCTGGTAGGGACGGAGAATAGATCAGGGGCAGATACAGCCGTGACTGATATGTTGAAGCTCAGGAGAGCTTCAACGGGCCTTCAGGTTAACTGATGAGAAGGCCGCTGCAACCAGAAAGACGAGGAAGATTACAAGAGGTACAAGTGTTCACATCGGAAGGTAGTTTGAAGATGATCAAGCCTCCAAGTGGGAGACTGTTGGGTTTGTGGAGTCTTGATTTGGGCTCGGGTTAAAGACAACTCAGTGGCAGATTAATTAAATTAAAGACCTGGCTCGTTTTTTATTTAATTTTAGCCCATTAAGGTTTTCTTAGGGATTAAGTTGTAAACCCTAATTTTCTCTATTTATATTGTATCATTGTACTTGTAATTCCCCACGAGTGAGACAGAAGGCAATAAAAGAGTATCCTGGTTGCAGCCCTTGGACGTAAGTCACATCGACCAAACCACGTTAAATCTCGCGTGTTCATCTTTGTTACTATTTTCTCTCACGTGTTTTTGCTTGTGTGTTTGTGCGCGGTTTGATCCTAACACTTCATGCATGTAAAACAATAGGGTGTCGTGTGGTTCGGCTTTTGTAGAGAATGGTGCAGCCAAAGGAGCTAGATTGATCAACATATAAACAGTGAATTTGACTAATGTTTCCATGGGTATGAGTTTAATGGATTTGATATGTGCATCATATATTATTCTGCTAAAGAGTGGTGCAGTAGTTAGGATGTTGACTTAATGGTCATAGTGATTTAGTTAGAACTTTGACTTTTATTGGACCATACCAAAATTGTACTATGAAGTCAAAGCAAACCAAACTTCACTTTTATTCACTCATATCTAAAAAATGACAATAATATCTGTTGCTATACAACCTTATATTACAAGCAAACCAATCTCTATAATCACACTCTATATACCCGAACCATGCTGAACCATGGATCATCAAAACGGTGAGCCCTGGCTCGTGACCTATGTTTACAAAAAGAATGAAAAATAATCAACAAATGGCAACCAACTCTGCTGCAAGCTCATTAAATAAAAAGGCTTCAATCTCTGCAACAATATAATCCACTTCATCCCGCAAATCTAACCACGGTTCTTCCCAGATTACCAAATTCTTCGATAAGTCAAACTTGACTTTTCTATCTTGACTAAGAAGCATATTCCACAGTTCTTCTTCAACCATATCTCTACTCAAAACATTACACATTTTTCTCTTCAAAGTCTTTGACTGAAAGATATCAGTCAACCCTACGTTTATACGGTCAAACAATAGCAGTCTATCGGCTTTGTTCCATGACTCTTGGTTCTCGTATTTCTTCTCTAGTGTCTTGAATAATACAGGGTTTGTCATGCAACAATCAAAATTCAACTCCACATTGCCACCATGAAATCCCATTTCGTTTAGCACGTTGACTAGGTAGGAAAATTCTTGACTTTCTTTTGGTCCAAAGCATCTAATGGGCTTCGTGTTTTGACCAACAGAAACAGATCTTTCAGTAACGTCTTCATTGCTTAATGCAACTGATTTGGATTTACTAGACTGGTTTTCTTCTGATTCTGACTTTAAGATTTGAAGTTTCATCCATAAACCTAAAGTATTTAACAATAATATTAGATTCTTATACCACATACGGAAAGATTATGAGGTAAAAGGAAAATAAACTAACCATGAAGATCGGTGCAAACACTCTCACCATATTCAGAGCTTGATGAATTATCAGGTTCCAAGACTGAATTTGGACTAGGCTGATAAGCTTCACCCGTGCTCCTCGTGAGTTCTTCGTTAATATCTATGCAATTTAATGACGTAAATCCCTCTTGACTTTGTAATTCCTGTAAAGAATGTAATTATATATGTTTATAATCTTTGAACAAAGAACAACATTTTAATGAATATAACACAATATTAAGCAACCAAAAAAGCAAAAAGGGGCAGGTGTTACCTTTTCAAATGAAGCATCAAAGGAACAAGAAAACTCAGCATCCTGAGAGTTTGTAGACTCGTTTTTATTGCGACCCACAGAGCTTAATCTCAAATCACCTTTGGGCATATTCTTGAACTTTGTGTTGCCACCAGATGATCTATTAAACTGTTTGAATATCGGTAATTTGGTAACTGATTTATCTTTCCAACCATCATAGTTGCTGGTATCAACTCGTGTTCCAAATTCTGATCTTGATTCAAGATCCAGCATAGAAGGCGTTTCACCAAGATTACAAACCTGTTTACTAGACCAAATTTCTTGACAAACTTTGGTCCTTTTCGATCTCTCTAAAAGCTGCTTCTTAAATTCCCATCCAATATGAGAATCAAGTAAAAACAACGGTCTAGCTTCTCGTTTAACATTCCCTATGTTTGGTCTCAAAACCAAACATTTTTCATCCAAATCATTTCTTTCTTCAACATCACTCGTTTGAAAATCAACAATTGGTGATTTCAATCCCTGCAAACCACTAAAAGAATCATTATTTGTTGAATTCTTCTTAATTTTCGGTTTTTTCCTACTTGTTCTTGATCTCTTCTCATATGAACATATAGAAGCAACTTTCTGTTGATAGTTCTCAGAAAAGACTCTGTGTTGCGTATAAACTGGCTGCGGCTGCTGACGTGGCGGCTCGTTAAAACCCATGAACTTTGCAATCACACTTTGCTTGTTTTGTTCAGTTGCCATCATCTTCAACAATTTGAAATCTAAATCAGTTCACGAGAATCAGACTTATAAATATGAGCTGAACTTGAAAACAAATATGAATAGATACTATTGCAGAAATAGATAACAAGTTAACCTAATTATCTGCTGCTAAAAAGCAAAAACACAGAGGAAACCATCATCAAGAATAACATCATAATTAAAGAGGAACATCAGCACAATCATTCAATAGCCACTTCACTTCATCGATATGATGATCAAACAAGATAAAACTTCAACCACCACATGTTCTTCAAGAACACAAAACGAAATCAAATCAATAACAAATTAAAAGAAAACCAACCTTAAATGAATTATGAAGAATTCCGCTTCTTGATCGAACTAATGGACCAATGGGTATGTGAATATGTGATCACACAAGTTTCTGATACAGTAATCAGACAATTGAACAAAATCCCAAAACGATTGTTGATTGAAGTTTTGTGTTAATCAGAAGATTAATCAACGGACGAATGTATAAATTGGATTATGAAAAAAAAAACAGTGGAATTGAATAAGATGACGGCGTAATTAGGGTTTATAAATTGGAATTGGAATTACATAACTGTAGGAATGTGTATGTTGTTGGTCAACGAACCTTGATATAATATGATATGATGATGCGTATTTGCGCCATAAACTTACAAATAAAATAAGGTCGGTTGAAATTGATAGAGAAATGAAGGATACAACACGTTTTGTTTGTGCACACTCGATAGTAACGTACACAATTAGACATATAGATACGCCTGTGTATATAGTTTTTATGGCGTAACAAAGTTTAATGCAATACTGTATACATAAATTATGTCTGTTGTTATTTTAAATACATTTTCATCACGAGTTTTATATAACCATGAATCTTTCACATGTTGATATTTTTCTAAGAAACTACCCTAAACAAATGAACAATTTTTTTTTTTTATATTTAAATACTTTTAAAATATCTATCCTAATAATCATTTACTTTTTTTAATACATGGGATTCCTATAGTAACTCTTAATTTATTTTTCCGTCTAAACTATTTAATATATTTTAAAAAGTCAATTGACTAGTTTTTAAATTTTTTTCTTTTTCTCTCTATATTATAAATCAAATACTTTTTTATTCATTCAATAACTTTTGAAAAGCATTTTTATCAATAAAAACTAAGTATTTTGATTAAAAAATACACTTTTTCAAAAATAAATTTTTCTAAAACTATGATTTTTTTCTATAATAATGAAACTTTTTTAAATTATGAAATTATTTTAAAATCATTGTTTCTAAAGAAAATAAAAGTTTTATATCAAACACTTTTACAAAACAAACCTAGAGCTTTTAAACAATAAAATATTGAAAAAAATAAAAAAAAAATTCAAAGCAATAATTTTTTAAAACGAAAGTTTTAGAAATAATAAAAATATTTTATCAACTAACTAAAGTACGTACTCATGCGTAATTTCAATCATATCTCATATTAAAATAAAGTTTTACAGTTCCTAACTCTTAATTAATAAATATTTAATATTTTTTTTATTCAACCTGTATAAAACACGGGTATATAGCCTAGTTACACCATATAAATGAACATTTAGTTTTTTTAATTTTGTAATTTGAGTATGACATTGATATATTTTTTCAACAAAAAAAATTACAAGTTGTGTTTTATTTTCATAGTTCATAATAAAACATAAAAACATACCATAAACAATTGACTTACGGATCAAAGTATATATTTTTTTATATTTATGTATCGTTAAAAATATCACTTCATATATTCATAATAAAAGGGTAGAAAATCAGCTTATGTATTACTGTATTCTGAAGATGTTATTGCATCTCCCATAATAAATTATATATGAATCATAATATACGAATGTTGTTCTTTTACTCATTTGTCCGTAAAAATATTTGCTAGTTTGCTCATAATAAACAATAAGGAATCATATTTATGTATCTACTTTTATACTTGTGTATCCCTTAGAATACATTTTTCTCTACTCATAGATTACACGAGAATTAGATTCGAGCGATTCATAGTTTTTTATTTGCTATCGTATTAAGAAGAGAAGAGATGTATGAGTAAAGTAGACAAGTAGACGAAAAAAAAAATTGATTTGGCCATCAACAAATTTTATCTTTAGTCACAAAGCCTAATTGTTCTTTAAATTTCATAAAAGACACAGTTCCATTTTTAATCCAAAGTGGTATCTCGCTCTATGAGTGTTTATTTTGAATTGAACTACGTCAAAAGTTTAACCGAACTAAACTATAATCGAATTTAATTTTTTTAATATTTTGAAAGACGATTTTTAATTAAAAATTTCATGCTAGCAAGCAGCTGACGGATAGAAAAAGCAACTTTCAATTATATTAGTGGATTTTGTAGCCACTAGACCCAAGAAATGTTACATTTACCATTCCAAACTCGTATACCATAAAAACAAAAACTTTACCGTAAATATCAAATAAAGATTTTTTTTTAACTTATCATCTCTATAAAATACCGCATTGTTTCCCGCCCTCCAAATTACCCTCCATACTGAATAAACAATAACGCCTATAAAAAGTTTTTTGGTCTTGACGTTCTAGTAGAATCAAATCAATCTGTTATAAATGAAGATGTGAAAGGGAAAAGCGCATCGATTTGTACCATCTTGTAATATTCGTCTCCTCATACTATAAACACTTTGTTCATACGGAGCTAACGAATTTCTTTTTAGTTGTCCCAAGTGAAAACTTCTCGAGATATTACTCATCTTTGAACTAATCTCACCCAAACATATTTAATTGTAAATTTCTATTCTGATTCACAAAAATACACAAAAAACACATTGATTGTATTTAAGACAAATCGTTATGTATGAACGCAACATTTCTACCATAAACATCTTCCTAATATAATAAAAATGTAAATAAGGGTGCCACGTGTTAACAACACATTTATTATCATCAAACTTTTCCAGCTTCTCTCTCCTATTAAATAACTACATTATTTACTAATAATACTATTTATTTATTTTTATACTATAATTAGTTTTTTAATAAATTAAAAAAAGATCTTTTTATTAATGTGATGTCTATAGAAATAGTTTTTTACAAAAATAATTTTTTTCTAAAAAATCAAACTATTTTTACGTAATATTTTAAAACTAATTTTTCAAAAGTAATTTTATATAAAACAAAAATAATTAAAATAGGAAGTTACAGTAAGAACATTATTAAAATAAAAAATTTACTCATACGTAATTAAAATGATATCATGTCTTAGTATATCATTTATAATTAATAATTTTTATTTTACTTAATATTTTATTTATTTAAACCGTATAATACACGAGTTTATTAAAACTAGTCTGATATATGCTTCGCCCAGGGTGTGCGACGTAAACTCTTGTATGGCCCTCAAATCTCTTTCTAGAATATTACTTTTGAAACATTGCATTATCAACCACACCATTAATCTCCACTTTATATCTTAACCCCTCATTATTTCGCAATGTGTGACGACAACCAATGAAACGTATGCGCTCCAAAATATGTATAAATAACATCTTCACTCCACACAAGAACACATCGTCTCTCTCAACTAATCAAAAGTTGCAGGTTTAATGGCGATTGAGATCTGTGTCAAAGCTGCTGCCGGTGCCCCTGATGCTCTTGGAGACTGTAATTGATCCCTCTTTTCCCCTCACTGTTCACACATTTCTCAACGATCTCATGTTCATAAAGGTCTCTTCATCTTTAATTTTTGTGGGTTTTTGTTTGATTTTAGGTCCATTTTGCCAAAGGGTTCTTTTGACTCTTGAAGAGAAGAAAGTGCCTTACAAAACCCATCTCATCAATTTGGACAGCAAACCTGAATGGTGATTATGATTGCATCAATTTTGTGGATTTTTACTCTGTTTTTGTGCGATTTTTACAGCAATTTTTGATTTTTTGTTTTAATTATTAGGTTTCTTGAAGTGAACCCAGATGGGAAAGTTCCTCTGATCAAATTTGATGACAAATGGATTTCTGATTCTGATGTTATTGTGGGTTTGATTGAAGAGAAGTACCCTGAACCTTCTCTTTCTACATCTCCTGAATTTGCCTCTGTGTATGTTATCTTTGAATTCTGCTTGTTGTTGAATGAATAATAATATTGTGTATGATTAAGTTTTGATTAATTTGATTGCCTTTTGTGATTACATGCTTTTTAATTATATTTAAAATTGAGAAATTGTAGGGGATCAAAGATTTTCTCAAAGTTTGTGGCATTCTTGAAGAGTAAGGATGAGAAAGATGGGACTGAACGGGCTTTGCTTGATGAACTGAATGCACTAGAAGAATACCTCAAGAATAATGTATGCTTTGTTAAATACCAATCTTTTGTGTTACTAGGGGGCGTTTGGTTTGTTGGAATTAGTGGAATTCGAATAAGAATTAAATTCCTTGATTGTTTTGTTGAGTTCGTCGGAATTAAAATTCACCTCAAAACAAACAAACGTACACAATATGATCCCACTAATTGTGGAGCTATCTGTAGGGTTTGGGGAGGATGTGAATGTGTGATGGGGCGAACCTTACCTCTATATAAGGGGATATAGTGGTTGCTCCTGCTGAGACCTTTGTTTCACTTCAAATAATAACAATATAACATGATTGGGTGGGGAGAATTGGAATGGATGAATTCCTTCAATATTTTTGAGTAAAGGAATTAACATTTCTTCCAAACAGTGAAGGAATTCAACCAAAAATTTCAATTCTTTTGTCAAATATAATTTCAAATGCAAATCCTTTAAATACTAATTATTTAAATAAATTCCAGATACTTTAAGAAATTTAATGAACCAAACGCCTCTTAGTAAGCAAAGATGACAGTTTCTTATACTTTTAGTTGGTATAGAATATCTGTTGTTGTGTGCTCGAGTGATAGCTATTTTAACTATTTTATATGTTAACGTATTAGGGGCCTTATGTTAATGGAGAAAAGATCACAGCGGTTGATTTGAGTTTGGCACCAAAGCTGTACCATCTTAAGGTGGCTCTTGGTCATTTTAAGAAGTGGACTGTTCCCGAAAGTCTGACCCATGTGCATAACTACATGAAGGTATGACTATTGCTTTTGTCTATTATGGATCTTTATCCAATTGGGGAATGTTTTGGCTTTGTATATTGAAAGTGATTGTCTAATTATTGTGTTTCTAGTGTTTGGATATAATGAATCTGTTTTCGTTATATTATATAACCAGTTTTGTAGCAACTGTAACAAAATTGATTCTGATTGTCTAATTATAATCAGAATCTGTCAAACATTTTTTGATTCTCACAACTTCAAACAACAGTAGCATATGCAAACACCATCTTGCGATCTTTTTTGTTGCAGCTGATAGTGATTACGATTTTGGTTATGATTATTCCATATAACAACATAGCATAGTCAGTTTCAAAAAAGAAACCTTTTTTTAAAAAAGCTTATGGTCAAGAGGAAGAGGAGCATGGCACATTCACTGATTCGCAAACTTTTTTGGTGGGTTTGTATCCTTTTTTAAAGGATGATCATCAATACTGAATTGTGCATCAGTGCGTAAATGCACAAATATTATAAAAGTGTCGCATCAATTTATAGTAGTGATATAACACTATTATAACATAAAGCATCACTTTTGTCAATCCCCTCTACATACGTGTGTGTGTGTGTGACTGCATCCACGCACAAGCCACAAACTCAACTTTTGTAAGCTTGAGCTGTCGATCCTTGGCCAAGCGGTGTGTGTGTCTTGTATGTGCTCAATTGATTAAACTTTTGTATGCCTGGGTTGCCAAGCCCTGACCAAGCATGATTCTAGTAGACTCTTAAGTCGAGCTCGAGTATGAGATACTCAGCTTGTAAAGCTCATAACTGTTATAGAGCATACACCATTTTACATGTTTGCCCAATATGTGATATATATATTTACTAATCACATGACTATCTAATTATGTGTCTAACTTATGATGATGATTTTGTTGCAGTCCCTCTTCTCTAGGGATTCGTTTGAGAAAACCAAACCTGCTAAAGAAGAATATGTGGTTGCTGGATGGGCGCCGAAGGTTAATAATGCATGAAGTTTTCCCAAACTTTAGTTTTAGTAACTTGCTTTTATCATATGTATTTTATGTCATGCTTCATCCGGTGATTGTTATTGTTAGTGGTATGCATAAACGTTGTGTTAGTACTGATGTTTGAAGGGTTGGGAGTCTTTATTAGTGTGGAGATGACTATATCAACTTGAAGGATCGAGTCTTATGGCAATGGATAATAATCATTATTTGAACATCACCAAAGTAATTTCATTTTACCTTTCTTAAAATATAAACTTTGATGGTGGACCTAAAATTGTTGACTATTATAAATATCATACAGGTAGTCATTTTCTTAGGTGTGTTTTGCCTTTTTGCTAGTTCAGAATAGTTTTAAACATATAGTCATTACATACATGAAATTATTTATTTTACACCTCATAATATCAACCATATACTTATGTATTTGGTTTATCATATTAAACATAACTTCAAAGTAGATACGTATTTGACTGATATAAGTGTAGAATATCTTCATGTATCTTCATATCTACATCTGTTTGCACTATTTTGTTGTATACATTGATACATCTATTGTCTTCAAATTTTCATATATTTTCTTACACCGAAAACAATTAGGAATCATCTAGTGTTTCCCATCTAATTTTCTTCGTTCACCAAATCAGCTTCAAAACCTTGGTTGTTTCGGGGATCTCCAATGGTGTTACGAAATAGAAAACCCTCAAATTTGTCTTCATCCTAGTAATCAGCCCGATGAGGTCATGGAGGTATTCAGGATCTAAGGTGGGAAGATCGGTTTATATATTAACAGAAAGTTAAAGAAAAACAGTAGCAGTTACTATCATTACTTATATTCAAAATTATATTCAAAATAACAAGGAGAGTAGATATATTTTTGTTTCATGAAGACAAATGCTTTTACATATACCAATAGAATGAGTTGCACAAGAAGATTACAATACATACATAAAACCAGGAAAGCCTCACAAATATTTGGCTTAAATTGTACTTGAATCATGAATCGGAAACCCTAAACACTAAATCCTGAAACAAACTATTAGGGGTTCTGGGCGTTATTAAACATGGTACAAATATATCTACAAAAAGCCACATCACCTGTGAAATTTTCCCGCCAATAATGGCTGTGTTATTGGGTCTGCATCAGTGGATATCGAGCGTTCTCTTTCACCTGATTCCATTTCTGATGCTGATAAGTCCTCTTTACGATTCAGTCTTTCATTTAGTCTTTCGGAAAAGCTTGCACTGTTATAGAGGGATAATCTTGAAGTTCTGGGTGAAGTGGTTGAGGTCTGAACGTATTGTAAACAAACTTGAACAGCATCATGCACTCTTACAAAACACCATTCTTTGCCAACCAGATCGATGAATCCAGATTTTGATAGAGTTAAGAAAACATCCCGGTTTGGATTAGCGATTGCTATCTGCATTACAAATGTTGTAAAGTGGAGAGGTCAATGATTAATTGGAGGCGATGAGTTTTTTACAAGTGGCAAAATGGGCATATTGGCCAGCTTTGGGTCAATTACAAGTAACTTTTTGGTGCCGGTAGTACGAGAGGATACAGGCTACATTGATCTGACCCAACTTTTTTTTTACAAATCATTAGTCGATCCATCATAAATAGGTTATGAAAAGTACAATATTTCATTTTTAAAGAAAATTATTAATGAGGTTTCATGAATGGAAAATTCATTTTGGCCGACTTTTCAACACATTTGGCCTCTTACTCTAGCTCTTTTTATACCTATTTGTCTAATGGAGCAAAGTTATAAGTAGGTGAACAAAATTATGTACCTGGATGTTTCTTGATTGGTACTCTTGATACAACTCTTTTAAAGCTTGAACTGCACTGGAGTCAACATAAGTAACAGCTGAAAACAACATTCAACTAGATGAACAACTTGAAGGAACCGGGTAGGATGTGCGTCTTGACTATTTATACCATATCATCAAAACATGTTTCCTCATATAACATTATAAAATATGCAGGTAATAAAAGCCATCAAGAAAGATTTTATGGTTCAGATGAGGAGTACGTACGTGCCATCTCTAGAATTACAAAGTATACTCTTTCAACTTCTGGTCCACGTCTGCTGGTATATTGATCAACCGCGATTTCATACTCCCGCAGCCTGAAACACAAAAATAATAATGTGAAAAAATTATTTTGTTAAAAGCAACAAAACAACTGTTGGGTTAATCTTGCAATTATTAATAAGTTTTGGGTTAGAATTAAATTGGTGGTTTATTATTTAGAATAAAGATGCTATAGGATTGTTTCCTAATTTTGTTTTTCCTTATTTAATTTAGCTTGGGGGTTAAGTTAGATTATTATAAATAGGGATAGCATCTCAATATCTTTTAAATTGTAATTCTCTGGATTCTTTTGGAAGTAGAAAAGATTACGGGCTGACTATTTTCTTTCTTCTTCCTGTTCGTTCTCTGTTTTCTGGAATTTTTGTGTTAATCGGTTCGATCCAATTGACTTCAACAACATCACTAGTATTTACCTGTCTTTTATAAAGCTCGTATTGGCAAAATATAAAGGTGCATCTATCCGAACAACAACAATCCCATTGTATGTATATGCTTCGGGGTACTGTTGGGTGTTTCTATACACGGTGGTGCCAGGTAGACGTCCCAACACAGCTAAAATATAAACGGTTTATTAATAAGTAGAAAGTTGTAGCTACATGGCAGATTTACATTAAAAAAAAAAAAGATTGCTCACCTATATGTGGATTTGCAGACTCATGGATGACAAAAGCAAGAGAAAAACCAACCTATAAATTATCAACACGATGCAAAACTCAAATTAGTAATTTGGAAAATTAAGATATAGACAAATAGGATCAGGAAAAGTTATACATAGGTGACAAATAAATGCATACCCCAACAAGAACACCGATCTCTATACCGAAGAACAATGTTGTTGCACTAGTGACTGTCCAAAGAAAGAAATCTTTTTTATCTACTCGCCATAAAAACATTGCCTCTTCATAGTCAACCTGTAATAAATTATAAGATTACACGGCTGAATAATAATCATTAAAGTTATTAATAATATTTTAAAACTATAAGATAGAAAACGTCATTTTAGAAATTGAGCTGTATGACAATGATGTTAATTCTCTGAATATCTGGGGAGGGAAAACAGCAAAATACTCACCAGCCCAATGACAGCAGCGACTACAATGGCAGCCAGAGCACACTGCAAAGGTGATAAAATCCACAAAAGGTAAGAGTCAAGATCCAAGTGAAAAGGCATTCGATAAATGGTTAGTACATATAGCTTCATAGCACCAGAAACATATGTTGATGTCATTGAATTTTATAAGCGCTAATTGCATAAAAGGGTAGCCAACTTTAGTCCCATTATGTTGTGTAACCAACAATGTAAAGGCCAGAAGAAGGGACAAATAATGGCCATTTTGACCATAGTCTTACATAAATAACCATTTTGACCAAGGTTTTAGAAACAGAATCATCTGACCATTTTTAAAATATTACTCGTCTACCCACATTAAATGGTTATAATTAGGATTTAATCAAGATACGCCGCTCGTGAGCCATCGGAGATCGTCTCGCTAAAAGCTCAAATCGAGCCTAACTTAAACGAGCTCGAGCCTAAGAGGGGGATCATTTAATACTCAAGCTCGAGCCCAAGCATAATTAGGCTAGCTAGCCTAAATGAGCCTATTTTTATATAAATACAATGTTATATATGTAATGGCATGACAAATATTATCATACTTAAGTTATACTAAATAACTATATAAAATATATTATACATTATTACAGCTTATATAATTATAAAAACACATAAATAATTACACACAAAATAATTAAATAATAAGCGATCCAAGCCCAAGCTTGTAAAACTATTCATAAGCAAGCTAGAGCTTTAGACACAGAGCTCGAAACGAGCCGAGCTCGGGCCCTACTCGGTTCCGTTACACCCTTAGTTATAGCATGTTTATAGTTTGGTCAAATGACTATTCATGTGATTTTCCCGCAAAGAAAAACTATCAATGTTAAAGAAGTCATTGGCACGTTAGCCACCACACCATCATTTTGACGGTATATAGTCAAATTATATAAAACAGAAATATAGTTATAGGTGCTTACGAACTTGCCTTTAATCAAACTTAATGAAACATGATGATTTCTTTTGCCTAAAAAGGATGGTTACTTTTTCATACAATTAGCCATTTCATAAACTACCCACAAAGGATCATTAAGATTATTTTGAATTAAAACTTTCTGAAACTGAATTAGTGGTATAAACAAACCAAAAGAAAAATGACTTTGAAAACTAGCCAACTGCAAGTTAATCTTATATTTAAGAAAATTATGTACAAAATTGGAGACATGCCTGAGGTATGTATTCAAACAATGGTGTCATGAATAACAAAGCACAGCAGATAATAATGCCCGTGATAACTCCCGACAAACCAGTTTTTGCTCCACTATCATGATTAACAGCCGACCTTGAGAAAGAACCTGACCAAAAAAATCAATAATGTAATTGCTTCTTCAGAAGCATGCCAAACTTATACAGTATAGATTGTACTAATAGTGCTATCAGGTTTAACTACGCATGATCAAGATATGCATGCATTGAAGGAAACACAGAAAACTCACCTGTTGCAGGATATGCTGAGAAAAAGGACCCAAATATGTTAGCTACCCCTAGGCCAAACAACTGGATGAAAGAAATGAATGCGTTAGCCTGGATAACTGATTTGGTTGCTTCATATAAAAAAAACACCACACATTGAACAATTTGCACCATGAACTTCTCAAAAGTAATCACGCAATTACAACTCCACTTAATTAAACTATAGCCTAAGACTCTAAGCGTCTATATATGACAATGTAGCACCCAAAAATTAAACATCTGTGATATACCTCTTGATTTGAATCCAATTCATAGCCATTTTTTGCAGCCAGGGCTTTGGCGATCCCCACAGATTCCTGAATACAGAAGAAAAGTGAGTGGAAGGTTAATAATCTGAAAAGGTCTGATTGCATAAAAAGGAAAGCTGCGATCTTGTTTTAGTTTTATGTAATCCAACTTATGTTAGGCCAGAAAAACCATTGAAGTTTCAAAAATATTAATTCAAGGCAATTACTAAAATAACTGGTTTTCACCATGCGAAAACAAAGTCATAGTTTTCACCATGAGAAAACAAAGTCAACATGGTTAACAGTTACTTGTCATCATTTTGACCTGATACCAGTTATTAAAACAAGTTTTTTGAGAGTTTGGTTAGTTGTCTCTGTCAGGAATAAAGGTGGTTGCCTAAAAATAGAAGTTGGACCAAAGTTAGTTACCGTTTTATGAAATTAACTGTTCTGAAAACCATCAACAATGTTAGCTTATAATAGGATTATATTCTTACCAGTATAGCCACTCCAGTAATTAGAAAAGTTGTAGAGATTAGAGACTTCACATGCCCAAATTCTTTAGGAACGGAAAATGAGGGAAGTCCTTGAGGTATATCACCCACCTGAATATCTCACTCAAATACATATGTACACTCATTATACGGCATAAACAGTACAGTCCAGACAATTGGTAACGAGATATTGTAATAACTAATAAAGGAAAGAAAATATCTGATTTCTTGCTTTAGATACAGTTGTTTTATTTTTATTTTTTTCCTGTTAAAAGGTATGTTGACTTTGATATTCGTATGACGTGTCGGACTTTTGTCTAGAAGCTTCCAGCATTAGCTTTGACTTTAATTAGTACAATTTATTTGAGATCAAAGAAAGAGAACTATATTATGTAAATATTTGGTGCTAGTACCGCAGAAAAAAGTTTCTTTTAGTATTCTCACCAAAGAAATGGAAGATGGATGATATATTTTCACAAAAGTTGTACCCAGAACAACTGCAGTGAGGGGACCAGCCGCTCTCAAAAACCGCAAACTCTTTCTTGTTTTACCCTGCAAATTGAACCATCCAAATAATTATTGGGCTCACAAAAGACACGTGATTTTTAACTTATTCGGAAGAAATATCATACCAATTGCTTCATGATCAACATAATTGCAAGAATAGTAGACCCCATCACGAAAGGAGGCCACGAGAACTGCAAAGAAAAACCACTGTCAATGGTTACCACAGTAACTAAGATGCTGAGGTGTTTGTAAATCATTTTATATATGTCTTTACAGGTTTCTGGTTTGATTGTATTCAATAATATGCCAAAGGGACCACATAGACCAGTCTGATTCAGTGTTTTGTATTTGTAATTTATGGTGTCTAACTTTTAAGATCTGATCAAGATATGAAAATCTATTAATCAAATCCCATGGTTGCATTCCTTTTGTTCAATATAATAAATCACCAGATACTAGCATACATATGAGTAAGGAGAAGCCGTGGGTTCATCATGCAGATCACATATTTTATTTTATGCTTCCTAGATCTTAAATCATCCATAGTTGGTGTTCCCTTCATTGTCAGATGTTAATTAATGCCAGTTGATTCCTTATAATAGTTATTAAATTAAATAATAAAGTAAAACCGCAAAATATGATGCAATCCTCGTCTCAAAGATATAAACATTTCTTATCTTAAGCTTTCTAAAACTTGCAACATTTTTTTGAAGATTCATTTGCAAATTTACATATTTGCAGCCATTATAAAATATTGATGTGTTGATTGTGGTACGCAAATTATTCCACCTTTGTCTTATTAAAATCTTTTAGGTGTTCACTCATTAGTCAAAGTTTGTGATAAACTAATTCCAAGTAGAACTCCCACATTTATGCCAATGAAGTATGAAGAAGATTAATAAATATATTTCTGATCATCAAAACTGTACCTTATCTGCGCCTGATATTATACTCTTAACAAGTGGAATTATTTCACTGCTTCTTACTATATCATATCCCAAGAAATATTTTGCTTGAGACAGTCCAATAACAATGGCCGAAGCAGTTGTAAAGCCAGAAATCACAGAGTGGCTGATAAATCTGAGGAGCCATCCTAGCCTACCATGGATAAGATGTATACTATAATTATTAATCAGTGTAAATATAACATTGTAGTCATGAGACTGATGCTAATATTTAACCGATAACTGATAATTCCATTAATGTTATAAAATTCTTAACTTTGCATATTTAACACTAGATAAAACTGAGAAATGTTATATTATTTTAATCACTAGAAGTGCAGAACCAGAGAGTTAAAAGTACATTAAGTAAATATAAGTTAATTGTACCTCAACAGCCCCATTATGCATTCTAGAATTCCGACCATGAGTGACAATAATATGGCAAGTTCTGTATATAATTCACCAGATGAATCAGAACTACTAAGAACATTACACACCAATAGAGAAACCAATGCTACTGGACCAACAGCAAGCTGGCGTGATGACCCGAATACCGCATACACAAATATAGGCACTAATCCAGTATCTGCAGTAAAAAGGCCACAGAAAATGCCACCATTCGTCAGAAAATAGATTAACGACATACTCAAATACTCATTCCACTTTCGTAACTAGAGCATAAAGTTAATAGCCCATGTTCAACTTACAAAGTCCATATATTGGTTGAAGTCCTGCTAGCTTTGCATACGACATAGACTGCACAAACAGAAACAAAAAAAGAAAAAAGAAACATAATATGTGCAGTATGAGATCTAATAACCTACAGAAAAGAAACATATTACAAAAATAACTTCATTCCAAACATGAAACTCAATAGAATTATAAGTGAACTGATTCCAAGGGTTAGGAAACACATCTTCCATCCTTACACACTCCTATTTATGACAAAACTATTTGCAAAAATTACAAGTCACTAATCAGTCGGCTGAACGTGATCATAATCGGTTAATCCCCAAAGATTATATCAGTATTATACGTTTATGACAATAGTTGCAACTTTGCAACAATCCAAAGCTATCAAGTAAAGTTAAGCAATAACATCTAGCCAAACAAATTGCACAGATCCTAAAAAAGGAAACAAATGATACATTGATACGTATAGTTTTCAAGTCAAACACGATACACAGGAACTCAAATTAGGCAGAAATGTATGAATTCTAATCTAACTAACATCAATCTCTCATTAGTACCTGCGGAACGAGCATAATCCCGACGGTGACACCGGAAACCACATCCGGCTGAAAATACTCACGCCAATTGTACGTCCGAATCCACCTCGAACACGGAACAAACATCTCGATCCAATCAATCGCCTTCATCCGGTTCAACTTCCCCCTCCACCTCGACAACGACGACGTCGCCGTCGCCGTCGCATCTCCGCCGCCGTACGTGTGCTGAAAGGGAATGATCTTCACCGTCCGATTCGCCGGCGTCGCCATCACGACAACTCTGCTGCTGAAAGCTCACTAGGTTATGCGTTTAGCCACTACAAAGCACACAAATGGCACACGGTGTCAATGATTCGCCATTATTGCAGGCTCCGATGGTAGGTGGTGTTGAATTGATGGTTGTAGGGTTTCAGCCGGCGTTTTAAGGTTGTTTATAGCCACGAGCTTGTGGTGTATGATACATTACTGGTTTGTCAAGTTCCTTTGATCAATGAATCTTTGGTCCCCTAATAAAGGTTGCACTATTTCTGGCGATTCTCGAGTCAAATCTGCAGTGATAATGCCCTTTTTTAACCTTTTCGTATAAATATTAAATTTTAGATTCTAAATGGTATTTGGGTTTTTAAACGTATTTTTTAGGAATGTAAATTGAGTAGTGATTGGTTGTGTGTTGGGGGCGGTTAGATTGACGTTGTTAAATATGTAAAAAGAAGCATGATAAGTTACAGTTGTTTTGGGTTTGAGTGATAAAATGTAATAAAAAAGTACGTTTCATGATATATTGAAAATTAACAAAAAAATTAAGTTATTAGAGTGTCAAGAAATACGGGAGTGGATTTAAAAAAAGTAAAAAAAGTAACATCTTTTACTTGGATTGTGTTTTAATGAAATTTATGTAAAACGTATATAAAATTGAATATATCGGTATATTCGAAATTAATGAAAACATTATGTATTAAAGTTATTATAGAAATTTAAATTGTGTTTAAAACTAATTATATAAGTAATTTTTTAAGAAAAAAGTAAAAAATAATAATAACAGTCATGTCAGACAGCCAAAGAAAATATATGCATCAGTCACTTGTATTTTTGGTGTTTCAATAACTTGTACTAATCAACATGCATCAACCACTTATACACATGGTGCTACAAAAAAGTTGTATAACTTTGACCACGTTTGCTTCAGAAAGTTGTATAACTTCTTTACCACTTACCGTTTATTGAACCTGCTAATGTATAATCTTGGAGCTAATTATACAAATGTCCAAACTTTTATGATGATCATCATTCTTTTTAACAATTAAAATTTTGATCACTAATGAGTACATTCTTCTTTGCTTTGTAACTCTATAGTTTAAATATTTTACTGATTGACTGAAATTGACAATTAAGTTTTATCGTAATTAGCGTTTCATGAACCGTAGTGTTTTTGAAAAGACCAAACTCCAAAGCTATAAAATATGCATACCATTTGAAGCATTTGTGTCGTTAACATTGAACTCTTTACTTTTCTCTTATTACATTTATAAGAAAGTATTTAATTTATCATGTGTATGCACTTATACTTGTTCTATTATTATTCTAGCGTAGCATTTTAACAAAACTAAAACCGACACCTTATATCGATTAAATCACCACCGTCATTTGAGTTGGATTTTGCGACCAGGAGCCCTCCAATAACATGTTAGTATGCTTAGGATTCTTGATTTTACATCCACGGATTAGGATTCTTGAATGAGCTATGCTAATCATGTTTGTTATCACCGTCATCTATGTTCCTCTAAAACAAGTTAGTATCCTTATTATTGTAACGTAACATTTTAATATAACTGAAATTGACACCTTAGATCGATTTTTAAAATATATCGATGTCACACGTCACAGTTTTATCTTTGATATAAATCAATAAAAAAAGTGTTGTTAAATGAAATTAAGTCTTTTTCAAATAGAATTGAAAGCTTAGCTTCAATGACTCATTTGATCATAATTATTGGATAATAAATAGTCAATTTCTTACATCTGTTATGTCATATAATCATTGGATAATAAATAGTCAATTTCTTACGGCTATTATGACATAGACTCATATTTTCATTCATTTGTGCATCTCTATTTTTATTTAGTAAGTCTTATTCATACACCCTCGTCCGGATATTTACACCGGACAAAGTAAATGACTGTTTGTCAAACTGTAAACGACCGTTTGTTAAACTGTAAACGACCGTTTGTTAAGGGGTAAGTGACCGTTTACAGGTCTGTAAACGACCGTTTACAGTTGATGTGACTAACAATAGTAAACGACCGTTTGTGACGCAATAAACGACTGTTTACTGTTTTATTTTATATATTATTAACTTTTTCTATATATAGTTATATTATACATATTATTAACTTTATAGTTTATATTATGTAACAAAATAAAATTTTAAGATAAAAATTATATATAACTTTAAAACTTTTTGTATTTACATGTATTATAATATATAAGTTAAAACTTCTCTAATTTTTGAAGTTTATAATATGAATACTTAAAAATACAAATAAAACTTATATAGTTCATATTTTTTTAATATAATTTAAAATAATTTATATATGTATATAACTATATAATTTAAAATATTTAATTTATATTAGAAATCAAAATAAATAAATGAATGAATAATTTTAGAACTTATAATATGAATACTAAAAATTACAAATGATACTAATATAATCTATATTGAAACGAGTAATAGTTTTATTTTGAAGACATATTGATTATATCTTTGAAGTCTCTCCTCATACATTCTTTTCCAGACGGCCGCATTATTACTTTTGTGAAAATTCCATATCGGCGTTATGAAAAGCAATGGATATCACCTTCTAAGCGCACAGAGACGTAGTGTATCCATACATATGTGCAATAGTAATGAACCGGTGGTACATGAGTTCATGCGGACCTGTCCATAGCGGAAAATAAGTTGCACTTTTAGTGGGAGATAAGCATTGAAGAATCACATTAAATCTGTTGGCGATCAATATTCTTGTGTAAGGCATTATCATCCAGTGTTGATTAGGAGCCAGACCCGGTTGTAGCCATAATAAAGTACGCTCTATCTCATCATATGAAACAGAGAAAACATTTCTGTATAAATTAGAATTGTTATGTAACTCGTTTAAAAGCTCATACCTCATGTGCAGCCAATATTCTTCACCGAATCCCAAGGAAAATAAAACCGCACGAAACCCATAGTTACCATCACTCGTTACGTTCTCTATATGTGTTATATATGGATGGAAAATGTTTGGAATCTGTGTTAGTAAAGGATAGTGATACAGAGATGATTGAGTTGTGTTATCTACGTATGAACTATGTCTCAGGGGGCTCAACCCCATAAAATCATAACTGACAAAATCATCCATCGTGTAGCTATGACCTAGGGTAGGTTTAGCAAGTGAAGGGTCTGGTTTGTTTTGTTTTTAAGATTTGAGTGTTTGCCTTCCACGAGTATTTTTTTGCACTGTAGGCTCGTTAAGATTTATGCTGATAGGATCCCTTATGCATTTTATCCTTTCTAACCAATTCCTTTTCACCGTGGGTTTTTTTTCTGTTTCCGGTAAGCTTCTTTGAACCTCTCAAGTTCGTCATCACATTGAATATCTTCTTCAACTTGGTTCAACGATACCGGTGAAAAGTCAAGCCTCCTCCAAAATATATCTATCGAATGTAGTGAAATAGGTTTGCTTGCATTTAAAACTATGAGATTTCACAAGCATATGGTAAACTGTAACTACTACGAATATGGCAGCCACAACTTTGTGATTGGTTTTGAATTTCATTGACTCGCCTCAGCTCCCCAAGTAATATATCTAGAGTTTTATGAGAAACATTAGATATCAATAAAACAAATAAATTATTTTTGTGTTGATGTTTTATTTTAATCCGACTTTCCTCGAAGCTTGCCTTTATTTGTGTTTCCTGTAAATGGACTATGTTATTTAAAATTCCTATAAATTTATCAAATTTGACTTGTCAGAATTCAAATGTTTTTTTAACAAAGCATGTTGGCTCTCTACTCTGTTTGTTGTTCGTTCTCCAAAATTTAGATGTTGATCAATCCATGCAGACACGAACATCTCTTTATAATTTTGCAACCAGTTGACATCCAAATAATTAAATACAACTACAATGTTAAATCAAATATGTTAGTTTCAATATATAAAATAAAGCAATAATTTGAATAGATTAGGAAAATACTTCGATGCTTGTTCATCAACTTTGTCTGCAATCGCCTTCGAATAACGTACTGAAGGAATTGGTTAGAAAGGATATCTATACAACGGATCATTCATTCTTGTAGCTTTTATTTTATTATTAGGCACATATTTACCCTCACCAATTTCCTGACAAAACATTTCATCATTATAATCTTCAAGAAATTGCGTAAGACCATTCAATTAATCAGATTGATGGATCTTTTGAACTATATATAAACCCATCAAAACACCAAAATGGGCCACAGAATAATTACGTGCCCCCCCCCCCCGAGCACGAAACTTAGCATCGTTATTACTGTTATATATATATATGTGTGTGTGTGTGTGTGTATATATATATATAAGTTCAATGACATTAATATATAGGGCGATATATATCCAATTAGATTAGTATACCTATAATTATGGTTGTTCGAGTCGAAATTAAAAGTGAAGAAAAACTCCAAACAAACTCTTTATATTGCGGCCACTAATGGCAAAAATCTTCTCCACGACTTGTTCATCATGTTAAGAGCACGGGTAAATTCCCTGACGTCCCGTAACCAGCTCCAAGATATCGAACGTGAGGGCTCGAATTCTTTATCTAAAAGCTTTTGAAGCCTTTATATTCATCTGATCCTCGACAAAACTAAAGCCAAGGATGATTCGAAACACGAACCGACGGCGTATCTTGACGTGAGCTTGAAACCATTACCTGAAATAATTACAATCAGTAACAAAATAAAATATATTTAACTAAAATTTATTATAATAATAACAATCTAACCTTTACTAATACTAAAAACTTAAAAATTTTAAGAAGAAGAATGGGATGAAATGAGATGAATGGATGGTTGATTGTTTGATATGAAGATTAATTTGGTTGATCGTTTGATATGAAGATTAATTTGTTAGTAAAATCGGATATAATAAAGAGATGGTGGGTGGGTAGTAAGTAAATCTGATGGTGGGTGGGTGGATATGGTATATATGGAAAGAAAGACAAAAAACAACCGTTTAAAGGACCAAAAAAGACTGTTTTCAATTAAAAACCTCGATATTCCAAATCTGAAAGGATACACTCGAGATTCCAAAATCTGCAAAAGTAAACGGCCGTTTGTCGGCCTGTAAACGACCATTTACAGAGAAGTGAACGACCGTTTATGGGGGCTGTAAACGACTGTTTATAGGGTCAGGTCACATCGGTCCTCTTTTCCTTCCTATTCTCAACCAACAACAACATCGATCCCAAACCTTTCTATTTATATAAACTAGAAGAATATATGAGGCGTGATGAAAGTTTCGCTTCAAACATCAAAACATACATAAAAAAAACAAGTTGGTATATTTGAAATTAACCCATTTTATAAATAAACATTAATAATGTTGTATGATGTAAGCATCTATTTGTGCTTCATTGGAATAACTAAATCTCATAAAAAATAAAAAAGTCAACATATTAGGATGATGAGCAGAGATGGAAAGGCTTTCTACAACGGATGCCTTGAATAAAGGAACGTCCCTACAAGCTCCTCTCGACGTAAACTATGTGACAACGGGTGCCTTGAATAACATTCCTCCCTTTGTGGCCTTCTCGGTGAAAGATTTATTAACGTTAGTTTGATGGGACGGCTAACCTTAACGAAACACAAAAAAAAAAAAAAAAAAAAAAAAAAAAAGTTTGTAGGTGGTAATCTTGACAGCTTGTCAGCTTGATGAGTTTGAAGAGAGATAAACAACAAGTTTTCTCACATATGAAAGGCTCTGTCACAAAAATTCGAAGAACATCAAAGCTACTAGCTATATTGAGCTAAAAATAAATGTAAACTTCAAATTTTGGAGCGGAGAGGTTGGTGTTATTTTGTATTTTACTAGCTTTGCTTCAAATTTATCTTGATGCATATGCAGGATACCAGTATCTTGCTATTCTTTTTGTTTTATAATTAAAAGTTTGCCTTCCCAAAAACAAATAACTTGCTAATTGTGTATGTATAATTTTGGAGTTAGTTATACAAGTGTCAAAACTTTTATGACGTTAATCAATCTTTTTAACAATCAAAAATCTGTTTACTAATGAATATATTCTTATTTGCTTTTCAACTATGTAGTTTAAATTGTTTAGTAAAGAGATAGGGAGTCTTTTCTCTAGTTTTTTCGAATTGTTATATCAGCGTCACATCATATTTTTTTAATATCCTTAATTTTTACCGGTTTTACAAGGTGTCATCTCACTTTTCCTTGTTTTTCATCGTATTTTACCTATATGCGATAGGGGTGGTACAATATAACTTTCAACCACAAAATCATCCAGTGGAGCTCGGTGAGTATTCACAGGACGAGGACTAAAAGTTAAAGCCAGGACCGGGGTGTTGTTTTCACCTGGGGCTAGGAATTCGTCGGGATCTCCCGGTTGCCACTCCATGTGGCTTAGTTGACTGAAATTAGTTATTAAATTTGATCATAATCACCCTATAAGCAGAGTGTTTAAATTTTTTCACATAAGTGTTTATGCACTTATGCTTCTCTTTAAATTAATTTCAACAAACATTTTAATACAAGTAAAACAGACACTTTACATCGATTTTTTCAGGCAAGTTAGATTTAAATAATTCAAACTACTAACTATTAACCGATAATAATTCATACTAATAATTTGATCATTGACAATCTTAACTCTCACTTTTCTTACGAGTAGTAATCACCCATAACATAATCATCAATGGTTACAATTGATTTTTACCCGAATTCACTCAAAATAATGAAAATAAAAAAACATAAAAGCGATATTAAGTGAAGAACAAATACAAATCGTGTGTGAATATATGATAATTATGTTATTGGAATACTAATATCTTGTTTTTTTTTTTAAACATTACAATATGTCACGTCACACGTCACAGTTTTATCTTTCAAGACAAAGTCGGATCACTTTTTGTTTTAACGGATAAAGTCGGTTTACATACGATAAAATTAAAGTGTGCTAAATACAATTAAGTCTTTTTCAAGTAGAATTGAAAGCCTAGCTTCAATGACTCATTTGGTTATAACTAGTGTGTGAACCCGCGCTTTGCCTCAGATTGTTAAAATTTATACACTTTATTTCAATTACTTGTAAATTAGTATTCAATCCGTAGTTACGGATAAAAATTATATTGACAACTATGTTTTGAAAAAAAATCAAGTCAAAACGTTGATATAATTTAACATATCATAACGACATATCTAGATTTTATAAACCATCATATTTTTATGATTGTAAGAGAAAAACGATATAAGATTCAGAACCTTGAAACAGTTTTGAGAGCTTGTATATTTTTAGTTTGATAACTTGTATATTATTACAAATTATTACTTATTACTAAAAAAATTTTATTTTGTAAATATCTATTATAATTACTTTAAATACTATTACTAGTATTATTATTATTATTATTATTGTTGTTATTATTAATAAATTCAATGATTTCATATGGATTAAAAAAATTAAATTAAAATCCACCATAATATTACCATATAGGTGTCTTAAGGTAAATAAGAATTATTATTTTGACATCTTAAAATGTTTTATAAATAATATAGATAATATAAATATTCTTTATTGCTTTCTATATATTATGTATAATGAATTGACTCGCGTGATGCGCTGGTGCTGCTGATTCTCTTTTCCGAACAGTCTTAAATAATGATCATATTATTACTACTACTACTACTATTATTATTATTTATTATTATTATTATTATTATTATTATTATTATTATTATTATTATTATATAACTAAGTAAATATTTGGTAAATAATATTCAGCTAATAATATAATACTTAATTTGAATAGTAAAAAAATAAATGAAAATATAAATATAATGTTGATTTAAATTAATACAAATAAAGTAATATTTAATATAGTGAATTAAATCATATGCATTAACTCATGTAGTAATTAGAAAGTGAAAATGCTCACGTGTTACGGCGGTATGGCTGTTGCGCGATATTTTGGGAATTCGATTTTAGTCAGTACCGGCTGGGTGCGTTATGACGTAAATTAAAAAATCAAAATATAATTATTGAAAAAATTGATTGAAAGAAAACAATTATGTATATTACAAAAGTTTTTAAGACAATTATATTATCCTAACAAGATTAGTAAAAACATAAGTGGTATTTGTGGTCATAAATCACTTATTACCTAGGTTTTAGGGGGAGTTTCATTTTCTGAATGTATGTTACAGTTTTATGATCATCGGAGACAGCTTTCGGTGGTGATTTGTATAAATCAGAGAAAGTTAATGGAGAAATTGTCTCCATAAACTATCATCTTAATTGTTATTGAGCTGTTAACAACCGGCAATGGAAAAAGGAAGAGGGATTAGGGGGTAGGCGAACTCGATATTTATACAAAAATTTACACTACCTGGCCAAAAATTTACACTAACGGACTAAAATTTAACACAACCGACCGAAAAAAGAGAGGGGGCGGCACCCCCCCCCCCTCGGCCCCCACTATCCTCCGCCCCTGTCAATCCACCCATAAGTTTTGTATTATATAGTTGTAGAGATATAGATTATTTGATAATAAATAGTCAATTTCTTAAATTTACTATGTCATATACTCGTATTTTTTCATCATCTGTACTTTTTTGTTTCTTTATCGAAGTCAATGGTCTTGATTAATCGTTATTGTGTTGGTGTGTTCCCGATTTTTTTTCAAGACTCGAAAAACTTTACTTCTATTTTCTAATTATTTTTATATTTATTTAGTACTTATAGAATTATGCAACCAATACCGACTATTTTTTCCTTCATGCCTATCCCTATCTTCTCATCATGTGGACTCCTTTTCCTTCACATTCTTTACCCACGACAACATGGAGCCCACACCTCTCTATCTATATAAACTAGTAGAAAACACTTATATGAAAAAGTTCGATCTAATGTAGATAAAAAAAAACACGTCATGACAGTGTATTCAGGAATATGTTATTAAAATGAACATTAAAAACATTACGGGAGGTAATCAACTATTTTTCTTTAGATTTCTTACATGTATCGTTGAATATCTTCAACGTGATACGAAAACATCTAGTTGTACACAACCGATGATCTCTTTGGGTGTATCTCCGTCTCATTGATAACTGTAATGTCTATTCTTATCTCAATTTTTCAGACTCTACTCAAATACTTGTTAAATAAAATTTTACTAAGCATATTTATACTTTTTTTATCTAGTCACATCAGTTAAAAATCCAAAGATGGAGATTAATTACATGATAATAACACCAAACAGAGAAATATTATACTAATTAACCTATATGTTAATTTACAAACCAAATGAATACTAATTATTTGGTCTGATTGGACCCCCTCCATGCATGTATATGTTTGATTGGATCAATAGTTCAATACTCTTTTCTTTTTCTTCTATTTAAAAATGGCGTCTAACATTTGTATTCTTGGTGGTTGTGCCACCGCCACATCTTCTCCACAAAAGACTCTGATATTTACCTTTCTTTACAGAGAATAATATATAGATTAATGTGAGGTGTTTGTCTGCCACCGGTGGCCTCCGTTTACTCACTCATCATATCTATAGAGAGACTTGTGGAGAAGTTTGGTTGTCGTAAGCCGTCGGTTTGGACACTCCCCGACGTCCCGGCTATGTAACCTTGTCCCATCTCTATGGTTATGTGTTTGATATTGGACCATAATTCATCTTGGTTTTGGCGTTATCAATACAAAACCCTACCCCTCTGTCAATGTCGAGGGTTGTGATGACGAGGCATAACTCATTTGAGTCGTGGCCTAATTTGGGAAGTGGTTCGATGATGATGGATTCAGATTTATCAGAGAGCTGCTAGAATTTTATTCGGCTTTAAATAGGGCGTAACCTTGGAGTTGTTGCCTTGGTAGTTGGTTGAACCAATAACTCGAGGTTGAAGCCAATCGACACCATTTCCCTTTGCACATCTGTTAGTACCATTTCTGATTAGTATTTCTGTTGTTTTGGTTTGTTGATTTGTCTATGATGTTGAGCTACTGCTCACCTGAGACGCTGTTAGGTTGCTTACCTGGTACTAATAAACCATGATGTGGTCGATGATCTTGTGCATATGGCCATCTAAGACATAACTCATTTGTCAGGTGGGTAGCTTCATGTTATTGAGGTTTTTATATGGTTCTTGATGAATGATGATGGGTTGTTATTAATTTGAGACACGTTAGTTTGATGATAATGGGCGTATGCGCTTCTCAGAGACACAAAAAACAATGTGGTTTGTCATTGCTCATGTGAATCATTGTCGTGATTTTGAGCTTATGTTCAATTGAGACGCCGTTGGTTCTGTTGGGCAACTCATTGTTGTACATCAATATTCCTTTCATTCAAGTATTAACGTATAGTATAGTAGTTTGCTACCTTGATTTACGTTACATCAAGGCCGTGATGATACGAAAAAAGGTATCCGTTGGTTGGCGTGGTAGCATTTGAGTTGCAGTCACTACGGATCACCTATTCCGAGCCTAATACAAGTTATTTCGATATAATCTTCATCGTTAAAAAACGACATTGACGAGTCGCGCAACGCACGACGTGGAATACACCTAGTATAAATTAAAATACCGAAGTCAAAATAAATGTTTTTATAAATATGAATAAACATTAGAATACCAAAGCATTATATTTTTATCAACATTACATGCTAGCTATAAACTAAGATCCGGTCCTCAAAAGCTTTTAATTAAATGCACGTCATTCGAGTAAACCAATATGTTAAGGGCTCTACAATAATTAAATCACATGAACAAACAGATATATAGCTAGGGTTGCAAACGAACCGAACGAACACGAACAAGGTTTTATTCGTGTTTGTTCGTTAAGAAATAAGTTTGTTCATGAACTGTTCACGAACACTACCGAACGAGATTTTTTGTTCGTGTTCGTTCATTAAGAAAATGAACACGTTTATGAACTGTTCACGAACATTTACCGAACGCAAATGAACCCAAACAAAAAAAACAAACACAAACAACTGTTCATGAACATGACGAACACAAAAAGCTCATAAACACAAAAGGATGCAATTGATTATAAATTTATTTTAGAATAAAATTTATATTTTTATTACAAACATTACACAAAATCAATCAAAAATAAATAAATACTTAACATAAATATAAAAATACTTGAATAAAATAATCACATAACGAACATAAACGAACACAACGAACACATTATCGAACGTTCACAAACGGACATAAACTAACAAATTATCGAACGTTCACGAACATAAATGAACGAACGCGGCTTGTGTTCATGTTCGTTCGTTTAACTAAGCGAACGAAATTTTCTTGTTCGTGTTTGTTCATTTACTAAACGAACGAATATAAACGAACTTCCCGCCGAACAGTTTACGAACTATTCGCTGAACGTTCAGTTCGTTTGCAGTCCTATATATATTTTCTATTGTATTCATTATGTATTAATTTATTTGATCTGATATAATTTGTGGTGACAACAACCGCCTATTGCGAAGCATTATTGACCACAAAATATTTTAACACTTTAAATGACTTAATCTTTCAGTTTGTGGGACAGTGCGATAATAATACAAAATAATACTAGACATTTATAACGTGGGGTCCTTCACGTCGCATATCGTCCGCTGATGTCCTATCTAGGGAAGGTTTTATTATTGTGAGGCATATAAAGAAATAAAAACGTGGGATTCTTTTTAGTTGTTTTCATTTGTTTGTGATTTTTAAATAATTTTTTTATAGAGTGTGACGTTGTTACTTGAATTCGTGAAATGATATGAAATGATCGATGGAGATGTTGACGTACAAATAATTCATCAACTGCACAATATTCTTAGAATGTTTAGTTTGTTATAAATCCGTATAACCTACATGTAAATCATCAAACTACTTAAATGATGTATTATATGAATATGAATATCAAAATCATATTTTTTTCTTATATATATGAAATTAGTAACACAATCAAAGTGACAGAAGTATACTTCAAAAATAATATTTACCTTCAATTCAATGATCTTCACTGACAAATATTATGAAGAATTCTTAAGCTTTGTTCCTTGACTAGTGAGTATGACAATACGAATAGCATCTACCAATAAAACAATCTTACGTGTGTTGATTGATCTTTCTAGACTGATATTCTTTTAATTTTTGAAACCTTTCGGAACAATAGGTAAAATACAAAAATTTACTATTTAAGTGAGAATTTACAAACATACATACCATCAAGTAACTGACTATACGAATAGCATGTACCTATTAATGTTGTTTCTAAGTTAATCGACTTATAATTTAAAAACAAATCAGCAGAGATATAAACCTGCATATAAACTAAGGTAAAACTGTGTACAATCACCATGTGCAAGCATATGGAAGCTTTCCATTTTGCCTTCTAAGTATTTATAACAACTTAATATGTATATAACAAAAGTGGAAATACTTATAATCTCAAAACTAAAAATCTGAGTACTAATGGGGAAAATACATACTTGTTGATTGTCTAATGAATCATTAAAACCTTTGCTAGCACCGTCATTGGAGAAAACAAATTTAAACCAAGAATCCGAAATTGACATAAACTTAAAACGGAATCCTGATAGAGAAATTAACCATCAAGTTCATAGAAAATTCTGACGTCTTTTTTAATATACAAAAATGAAAATCACAGCAAGAAAGTGTTACTATGGTGGTGATTGACGAAATTGGGACGTTCGTTTAAATTTTTTTTTTTTTTTTTTTCATTTTCTCTATAGAACTATGGATCCTTACTCCTTAGAAACACAAAACCCAAGAGCAAAACTTGGGCCACCCTTAAACACGGGCCCCTTGTGGATGCTTTGTTTGATTTATCATTGGGCTGGTCTCATTCACAATAGAGGTGTACAAATTGGTTAAAACCAGGTTGACAACCGATCTGGTACCAACTGGGCTTGGGTCAACGAAGGTCAAAAGCGGTTGTTTTAGAACCGGTTCGGATTGAAACTGGTTTGGGTGAAGGGGAGGATCGGGTTTGAAGCCGGTTCGATTAAGGTTTAATCGAGTTGAAATCGATTCACCAGACAGGGTGGGTTAATAAGCGAGCTCAATGTCCGAGCACTAATTAATTGCGTAACTATTGTTTTAATTAATTGCATATATCAAATTTCATAACTAATTTTTTAATAACCATTTACATGGATTTTATAATGTCCGAGCAATTTAAATTGTTTAAGATAAAATATAAGGACCCTGATGTTGCAATAAATTTAAATTAGTTTTTGGATTTTTGTCAAAGAGCTGTAACTGGTGATAACTGTGGGATAAGATTGGTGGTTAGAAGATTTAGATGACGTTATCATAAAAAAGTTTAGGATCTCGGATAACATCACAAGCATTTAATTTCTAATTTAAATACTGAGTTTGGATTATACCAAAGAGCTATACCCGATGATGAAGGCATGAGGATATTGATGGTCAGGAGTTTCACATGACGACACGACGCTATTAGTAATATTTTATTATTTTAAATAACATCATAAATATTCAAATAACTTAATAATTATATTGATGACAAACATTGGTTTGGATTTAAGTCAAAAATTTATATCAAGTGGCGAAAAAGGAAGGAGAGATGACATAATCATTAAAGATTTTATTATCTTAGATAACGTCATAAAGATTCAGATGACATTATCATGAAACATTTTCTTAAAGTATTATATCTTTACTAACGAGAAAACAAAATTGCTTTTACTCCAGTTCATAGGTATATTCAAATGACGTTATCATTTAAAGATTTTACTAAAATTTCAATTGCTATCATCTATCTTAACTCTCACTCCAACTCTTCCGGTTAAACAATTTACTAATAACTATAAACCATTTCATTCACATTTCATTTTACATTTTCATTTGTTTGAGTTATAAGTTATAGCCATGTTGATGCATTCATGTGGTTATTGTTTTTGTTTTTGTTACACAAATCACATTACCTTTCATATGGTTATTGTTTTTGTTAACAGATTGTGAAATAATCTATTTTTTTTAATTAATAGTTACGCCTTACATTTATTCATTCTTTGTATCCTTCGTTTCAATCTTTTAAAATGTTTATATAATATCAAACAGTTGTATAATCTATTTTCCTTATTGCCTTTAAAATCAATATATATAATAAACTATAACACTAATAAATATCAGTTACTATATTATCATTTAGAACTTCATATAAACATTTTAAAAATATACAAATCACATTAACAGAACTCAAGTTTATCGACGTTATATTTATGTATATTTAGATAAACGTGTATTTACATTTTACATTTATAAATAATTGTTATCATAAAACAGAACAATTTACCTTGAAGCATTACATCAATATTGTTACTTAATTTTTGAATAAAAATTCTAACTTTTTAGAACAAGGACTCACATAGCCATTTCCTGTTATTGGATTTAATTATCTTAGATAACATCATAAAAGTCCAAATTACATTATTATTAAATAACTACTTGTGTCAATAAAGATTAAAATGACATTATCATTGAAGATTTTATAAAAAAAAAAATAAGTTATATCAGTTAACTTTAACACTCATTCTCTAATGTTTCCAATTAAACAACATGCTATAAACAATCTCATACGTATTTTCATATTTATCTAGTTATAACCCATGATGAGATGTAACATATTCTTCATTAAAGGTAGTTTTAGTTTTTTGATAATAATTATAAGAATTAATGTATTTCTTTTAACGGATACATCAATTAAAAGATCACTTCCATACGTTCAAATTAAATATAAGATATATTTTATATGTTATGATTGGTTTACATAAGACTACGTTAAACAGCTTTTTACTCTACTTTTTTATATTGTCTCTTTACATGTCTATTTTGTTGTTCCAACAAAAGAAAAAAAATCATTATTTGTTTATCACAAGTTCCCCTTGAATTTCATCTTACTTATTGAATAATTTATATAACTTCTACACAAATGTGTGAACTATTCAGGTAGTATAGAAACAATATACAGTTGGACAACGAATACTAATTATTAGATTTCCATAACTATTGTTTTAATTAATTGTATATATCCAGTTTCATAACTAATTTTTTAATAACCATTTATGTAGCGTTTATAATGTTCGAGTAATTTAAATTATTTAAGATAAAATAAAAGGACCATAAATCTCCAATAAATTTAAACCGATTTTTGGATTTTTATCAAAGAGCTGTAACAGGTGATAGCTATAAAATGAGATTGGTGGTTAGAAGATTCATATGATGTTATCATTGAAAGTTTAGGATTTAGGATAACATCACAAGCACTTAATTTCTAATTTAAATACCGAGTTTGGATTTTATCAAATAGTTATACCCGGTGATGAAGGCATGAGGAGATTAGTGGTCGGGAGTTTCACATGACTGCACGATGCTATTATGAAATATTTTATTATTTTAAGTAACATCATAAATATTCAAATAACCTAAACATTACATGGATGAAAAAAGTTGGTTTGGATTTAAGTCAAAAACTCATATCAAGCGAGGAAAGTGGGAGGAGAGATGACATAATTTCAAGATTTTATTATCTATATCAATATTTCTATATTTTTATCTTTACTACTATATAAACTATTTGAGGAGGATTGGATTGTAATTTCCTCCTGATTTAATACGGGATACGAAAGGATTTACATTGACTTCAAACTTTCATTCCCCAAATACCCCTAATTCAATGCTCCATTTTCTCACTCGTCCATTTCGCCGTCGAATCCTTGAAACGTCCACTACTCGATCCCATCGTCTCCGTCGGATTGCCCTCCTTCAATGTGTCGGTTAATTTACCACTTTTTTTGCCGGTTTCCTACGTCGTCTCCTATACCCGACACTGGAAATCATCCATATACTTCTGCAAGTGGGTTCTTCAGGTGCATATTCATGTGTTACTTGATTTTATGCTCACTTTCGTCATCTCAAAGCTTCTGATCGTAATATCAAACAAGAAGGATGAACAGGTTCTGGTTCGTGATTAGGTCCTGGGTAGAGTCGGTTTCGTATTAGGGCCGGTTACATTCCTCAATATGAAGTCGCCATTTACAAATTGAAAGGCGAACTGGTATGTTTATTGATTATCATATTCACGTGTGTTTTTTTCTCAGTTTATTCATGTTATTTCAATACGATCTGAGTGTAATTAGTTGGCTCTTAGATTGTTGAATTTGGTGTTTTTGTTTGATTTGTGAGAAAATAGGAAACTAATCAATTTGCATGGAAGAGGAATATGAGAATGATGGTTGGTGTCCAGGACGATTATCTTGGGTTTTTAATTTTAGTCCGGGGCTCCTCCTGCGTTATTTGAAAAAGGTATTGATCTTGCTTCTTTTTTCTTCCTATTTCAATTATAAAATCTCTAATTTGGTTGTTGATGTATGATTTAGGATTTCCCGCGTGTAAAAAAGAAGTGTTTAAGTGTGCAAATTTGGCAAAAAAAAAGGTTTGATTTGCCTTCAACATGTTGTTGAAAATTGTCGATTAGGTCTGTAAAATGCTGCTAATTGCTAGACTTAGTTGTTGCTTTTAAAAATTGTAGCAGAAGTTAAAAAGAAATAAAAAGAAAGGGGTCAAAAATGGTCGAAAATTATCAAAAATTTTCAATGCATATGCGATCTAAATCACTAGGTGTGTGTTTTTAGTTTGGGACAGCTGATCTCTAATTGTAAGACCTCTCACATTATGGCCAAAGTTTTTCTTATTTAAGCTTTCATGGGTTGGAATACAGTTAATGTTATGATATTTTCCCAGGTGCAAGTAAACATATTAAACCACATGCTAAAAGCTTAAAAAATAAATCAAATCTTATCTTAATTTTGACAAAGACATGTTTTGGAGAGGGGTTTTATAAGCAATTTCTATGTAAGGACTAATAATTATACGATACGAGTAGTATAGATAAGAAATTTTCAAGCATGCTCAAAGCTGCTTATTGCTATATCAGAAACAGTTATTGTAGGTGATCCTAAATACCGCATATTATGCCTAAAAAGACATCCCAAATAACGTTTGTTAAGGATTTGGACACTTGCAAATAGGAGGATTTAGGGGTTGTTTCGATAATGCATAAAAAAGTAATTATTGCACTTTGAATTATCTACATTTTTCTTACTGTTATAGTTACCTGATTGCATCCATTGTTCTTGAACGATTGGCTGCATGAGCTACACTAAGTTGTATAGAATATTTCTACGTAACAGATTGAATGTTAAGGTCTAGGGATTGCTTGCTACATACGGTTCACAACTTCAATAATAGCTTTAGATGTTGCATGATTGGAAGATACAATACCCAGCTAGGACAGGATACAAGATGACTGGTGCAACCATTTCAAACAAAAATAATTTGCATTGCAAGTTAATCTCGAATAAGAGATCTGACTAAATAAACAAACTTGGAGTTTTCAAACCAAAAGCCTAAAGATATGCACCAAATCTCACTCTCAGTGTGCATTTTATGCTCATCTTGTAACCATTTTAATTAATCAGATGTTTAAGTGTTCAAGGTATTATTGAACAAATGATCTTTGTAGATATTTGATGCTGATCACCAATGAAATGACACCATAGATAACATTCTGTTACTAAATGTCTTGATTGCTATTAGAGTATACTCATCTAAATCTAATATTAGCTTTACATCTTCCAAGACATAATTTAACAACATTATGTTGCATATAAATTCAGTTTAATATTCCTTTAATAGCTATCCATATATTTATTATATGTAATTTCAATTGTTGTGATAACTTTTATTTAAAAATCAAGTTGTCTATCCGCTGCAACACATAGGGAGTTCTACTAGGTAGTCTTATTGGTGTTTGATAATAGGCCAAATATGAACAACACAAAAAAGTTCTACAAATTAAACTACCTAACTGGTCCAATGGGTTAAATGGGTACCGTATACGGTAAACACGTCGTAAGATAAATTATTGTTTTTTTCTAATGGGTAGTCTTGTTGGTGTTATTCATGATGTGGATTTGATTATTTACATTGCATCATCTATTGTTTTAGATAAGAATTTATGTCATGTGAGTTAGAAAGCATAAGGAAATTGGTGCTCTGGTGTTTGAGTTCATTTTGCTTATGGGCTAAATTCAAGAGTCTCATGTTTTAGCCTGTAACATTTAATGTTTAGAGAATGAATTGGACCCTTGAAATCCATTTGATTTTTAGGCCGTTAATATTAGTGATAGCGTGATGTTAATTTTCAAGCTAATGTCTCTAAATTTTGACAGTAGAAAAGTTAAAGGCTAAAGCACGACTCTCTAAGGTTTTGCTTGCAGCTTTTGGTTTTGAAACTTTGATTATATGGCACATTTATATATTTTGTGTTTGTTTATGGGTATCACATATTGTCTTTCCAATTACAAGAAGTAATATACAAAATTTAGAGCACTCACATTCCGTTCCCATATTTTTTTAGTGTATTCCTTATACTATATAGAATGATTATGAGTGTTTGTATGTGGAGAAGTAATATACAATATTTTTTTTGAGTGTATTCCTTATACTATCTGTATATTTGGTAATATATTGTTTGATCCTTAATTTTTTAAAAAATACTTTTGAAAATGATTGTAAGTGAAGGAGCAAAAAAATATAACGATAAAAGTATAAAATTATACTAATTAATTGATAAGAAGAGAAAAAATAGTAACTTTTAATGTTATATAAGAATGAGGAAAAATAATAAGATTAAATGTTCTAAGTTAAATAACATACTAAAATAAATAACCTCAACGCCTCTGCCCGCCGCATTGTGTGAGGAGGATATGATGAGGAGGGGAAGAAGAAGAAGAACAAAACTAATAATAGTATTATACAATATATCACAACAGGAGTGATAAACTAACAAGCGAGTATCACATCACAAATTGTCGCCACCGTAGCATCGCGCGGGTTCCTACTAGTTACTATATAATGCATAAACTTGAGACACAAATGTAATTTCACAAAAATTTAAGACACATAAGACAACTTTTTAAGCATTAGGTACAAGTGTTATATGCAATCATTCCTATTTTACCCCTCATTTATTAAACTTCTTCTAATCAATACATTAATTAATTAATTCATGTTATTAATACATTATTTAATAATATAAAATTATTTAATTCATTACATTATATATTTTATTATTTATAATAGTTTAAATCAACATTTAAAATTATTAATAAGTGTTATCTTATTTGAATACTTAACCATATAAGTACTAATAATTTCAAAATAATAATAATAATAATAATAATAAAATTTATAAATAAGTAGTATCTAATTTGAATACTTAACTATTTAATTATCAAATATTTTTATACTAATGATGATAATGATAATCTATATCTATTTTATCTATACTATTATATAAAACGTACGAGGATAACACACTTGTAATATAATAGTTTCTAGTTTTCTTATATTTAATAAATTTCTCCTAATTAATATATTATTTAATATATATTTATTTTAATACTATCTTATTTATAATACTTTAAATTAATATTAAAATTTATACATTTATTATTTATATTATTATAACATAATACTATTTGATTTAAGTATTTTTTTATTAAAACACTTAAGTATATAACTACTAAATATTTATATAGTTATAATAATAATAATAATAATAATAATACCCAAATATATTTGTGTTTAATGCAGGTCGAAAAAAAGACTCGATAACACCCGACATATCATTATATATAACAAATAGAAAAGATTATGAGTAGTGAAGGTAAAGTTTTTTTTAATGTCACCACAATAATTTTTTTTCTCCAAACTAATAAAAAACATAGTTTGTTTTTTTATAATTTTACATTTAAACCTTTAAGGATTTGCTGAAATTAAACACTTTCTCTCTCTTTTTTTTTCTTCAAATTGATACTGTCACACCCTCAAAATCCACGTGCGGAGTTTTACCGCGAGGCGTGTGAACAAACCAGGATCACAGTCAATAGTTACTCAGAATGACACTATATGCCACATTTAAAATAAAACCAACCAAAGTTCAAACTTTAAAACCATGCGGAAGCGTTTTGTAAATAAGACAAACCCAAAATATAAAAATGCATATTTGGCAAAACATGCGCCAACCCAAAATATTCAAACACACATAAATAAAAACCAACAAATATGTCTTTAAAATGGAGTCTTAGAAATGCATGTTGGACCCGTGTGGTGCTCCTAATGGCAAGTAGAGTTAACGACCTGAGAATAGCATACTAAAATGTCAACACAATGGTTGGTGAGTTCAAGAGTTTGCGTTTATCATAAACAATAACATTTGCATAACATAAGAAGTGCATTGAAATAGATAGCTAGTCTATATTCATAAGTAATAACCATAGTGATTTCGCGATCGAAGTTGACTGTGTTGCGTTTGTTGCCTCCCGTCACGACTTACCAGGTCGTGACGATATTTGTGTCTAGGACAATATTGCACCCGTTTGATCTCGAGTCGCACAGGTGAGGCTCGTCAGACCCAGTAGTACTACCCAAGATTTCCCGCTAGTTACCATTATTAACGATTCGAAAGTGTGAGGACTTTCAAGGTATTAAGCACTATGTTAAAACATACACAACTTATAATAATAAAATAATGTTTGAGTACAAGTATGCTACCTCCCCCAAGAAGAAGGTTTATAAAAATATAGGGGTATGAACTCACCTGGTGTGTAAAGATAATGACTAAAGAGAACTGGTGATAGGTGCAAAGACAACCCTTCAAAGGTTACCTATAACACAAGAGTACATAAGTACGTGTACACAAAATCATAATGAAACCCTAAGTGCTTTACAAACCAAAGAACTCAAAGTTTTAGAAGACAAGACACATTTGACCCAGTTGACCCGTTTGACCCGTTGGTGACATTATAGGTGAAATTCCATTCAAACAAGCATAACAGCCTATCACACATGATTAACATACAAACTGATTACATATAACACTTCATTAACCACATGTACTAATTAGATCATCATATAGCCAGATATCATACAAGTCATGCAAATCTCAAACTATTATCATGCTCATAACATCTATAACACAAATAATACACCATACAAGGATCAAATCACGCATCACATGCCATGTGAAGCCACTCACGACTTCACACCCTAAACCCTGCCAATCCTACTAAGTAGGGGCATCAGATTCGCACGTGTGTATGATGACCATCACACATCAATTACCACAATCCAAATCATTCCCAAAACATTCATTCATGATTAACCATCAATCAATCAAAATCCTAACATGCTCCTATGATTTATAAGTATGAACTTCCACAAACAGGCCAAAACAGATAATTACCCAAACCAACATCCATTGAATCCACCCAATACATTCTATCACCTTAGAACTCATCTATGAACTTACTAGCATGATCCAAATGCTCCTAACATACCCAAATCATCATATTTAAGAGATTTCACAATTAAAGTTTTCCTTTTGGGAAAGTACATCCCAAATTCATCAAACTCACATTACATTCATGAATTTACCATTTGCATACCAATTCAAGCTCATGACAATAACTAAACATGATCAACAACATCTAACCATCATGTTACATCAACTTTCATACCCAAAAGTTTCCACTTTTGGCAAGGTATGAACTACAACATTCAATCCAAGGTTTCTAACATTCATATCAACCATCTAGCATCTAATCATCATCATAAGCATATCCATAACACCAATTCATCATCCAATCATCAATTCATGCAAAATAAAGTTATTATTCTTAGTAACCTATGAACCACGTATCAAAATCATAGCTTTCTTGCATAATCGACGTTAACTAACATGTATTCGACTTAACTAACACAATAACATCAACAATAAACCAACATTCGGCCTCCAATTCATCCAAATCGCACAAAACTCTCGGCTAGAACAAAATACATGAAAGAAACACGAAATTAACCTTAAAATCGAGGAAAGGAACAAGCTTTGATGTTGTTAACTTGTTGTATGCCTTGAAATCGATCCAAATCCGTGAGTTGATGCCTGATCTTGGTCGAATTTCGCAAGTGTGTGTGTGTTTGAAGGTGAGTCGCGGCCGAGAATGGTGTGGGGGGCTAGGGTTGGGTTTTTTTTTATTTAATTAATCATAATTACCCTTTTAACCCTTATAATTTGTATTTTTATGAAATTAAGCTTTTAACACTCTTTTAAGATGTTTTTAACCAAAATAATAAACATATGAACTAATAATAACAATTATATGCTTTATCTTTACTAGTCACACAATACACGAATTAAATACACACGTTTCCACGTTATGCGATAAAATTTACAATGAACATTTAAATCACATAATCACAACTAATAATCAACATAGTAATTATTTGTTTCACATTATTAATTATTATTAAGTCACCAACATTCAACGACAACTAGTGTGTGCTCCCGACACGTGTATGCAAGACTTAACGGAACTAACGGAGTTTGGTAACGGAAAATTACCGGATGACACAGATACCTACTCGTTTTGTTTTCTTTTTAACTTTTATACTTAAGCTTTCGAGTTATGTCAAATTTACATTTAGTAACCTGGACTTTTTTTAAAATTTTATACTTAAGCCTTCGAGTTAGGTTAAATTTACATTTATTCACCTGAACTTTTTATTTAAATTTTATACTTAAGTATTCGAGTTATGTCAAATTGACATTTAATCACCCGGACTTTTTTTAAGTTTTATATATAAGTATCCGAGTTTTGTAAAAATTTCTTTAAACCAATTTATAATAAAGCTCTTTAATTATAATAAAGTCTTAATTTACATATTCGTTATTTTTTTTCTCTGTTTTGAGTTATTTATTTTTTTATAGTTTTTTTTCTATTACATTTTTATCAGTGTTTCGTACGCAATTTTTTTTCGGGTGGTTAGTACTAACATATAAATTATCAGATTAAATCTTTCAACTTTTATAACCCCAAAAGCTATCATCGTGACATTCTCGTATACATTAAAACCGTACCGCGACGAAGCGCGGGTCTAATCCGCTAGTTTTAGATAACGTCATAAATATTCAAATTACGTTTTGATGAAATATTTAAATTAAAATAAAAGACCTTTACCGACGAGAAAACTTAATTGATTTTACTCGCGTTCATATATATTCAAATGGCACTATCATATAAAGATTTTACTAAAATTTTCAATATTTCTATCATGTATCTTAACTTTCCCCCCAACTTTTACAGTTAAACAATATACTACAAACTATGAGCTATTAATTCACATTTGATTTTACATTTTCACTTGTTGAGTTATAAATTATACCCATGTTGATGCATTCGTATCCTTCGTTTCATATGGTTATGGATTTTGTTAACAGATTGTAAAATAATCTATTTTTTAAAATTAATAGTTACGCCTACATTTATTAATTCTTCGTATCCTTCATTTCAATCTTTTAAAATGTTTATATAACAATTGTATTTCCCGTATTACCTACAAAATCAATATAGATAATAAAGTAAAATAATAATAAATATCATTTTTTTTATTTATCATTTAGAACTTCATATACACATTTAAAAATATACAAATCACATGAATAGAACTCAAGTTTGTCGACGTTATATTTATGTATAGTTAGATAAACGTGTAGTTACATTTTACAGTTATAAATAATTGTTATCCTAAAACAAAACAATAAACATTACAACTTGAATCAATTTACAATGAAGCATTAAATCAATATTGTTACTTAATTTTTAAATAAAAGTTCTAACTTTTTAGAATAACGACTCGCACAGCCATTTGCTGTTATTGGATTTTATTATCTTAGATTAAATCATAAAAGTCCAAATGACATTATTATTAAATAACTACTTGTGTCAATAAAGATTTAAATGACATTATCATTGAAGATTTTATAAAAATAAAAAATAAAAATAAGTTATATCAGTTAACTTTAACATTCATTCTCTAATGTTTCCAATTTCCGATTAAACAGCATGCTATAAACAATCTCATACGCATTTCATATTTATCTAGTTATAACCCATGAAGAGATTTAACATATTCTTAGTAAATGTAGTTTTAGGTTTTTGACAATAATTTATAAAAATTACTTTTAAGTCAATTAAAAGATCACTTCATGCTTTCAAATTAAATTAAATATAAGATATATTTTCTATCTTAAGATTGGTTTACAATAGATTATATTAAAAAGTCTTATAATCCACTTTTTTTTTTATATTGTCTCGTCACGTCTATTTTTTATTCCAACAAAAGTAAAAAATCATTATTTGTTTATCACAAGTTCCCCTTGAATTTCATCCTACTTATTGAGTAATTTATATAACTAGTTTGTTTTCCAACCGCGTTTCGCGGCGATGTTCGAAAAAGATTTTCTTTTTACTAAAAGGCTCGGAAAAACAATTCATTGTGGCTGCAAATAATACATTTGTCACGCCAAAACAATTGCCGTATTTTATTTTTTCGTCATCGCCTATCAAACGGGTCAGAACATCTCCCAAATCATTAAATCAGAAATCAGAGTTCAATAAAAATATGAAACACGTTCAGAGATGAAACATGAGCCCACAAAAACCATCGAACAGATCACAAAAATTCTCAAATGAGAGTTTATTTCATACAAAACACCAGACAACAACAGACTTAGATGAACTCAGTTTCACATCACAGTCATGATAATAGCGTGTACATCATATGAGCAAAGTTTTTGTGGGGATTTCAGATGAGCCCAAGCACTAGGAACCCACACGACCGTCATTAACCCTTATATAAATAGATGACCATGCCTAAAGGTAGACGGTAATGGCGACGGCAACCGGCAATAGCGGCGCCACACGACCGTCATTCAAGTCGGCAACGGCTACCCAAAGGCGGATGGCAATGGCAACGGTCACGGGTGCCGGCTGCAACGGCACCACACGACCACTAGGAACCCTATCGACATACTGAACAAAGAACACACCATATGAAACCATATTTAAAGGGTTAGAAGACAGATGCAGTTCAACTGATTGTACACAACGCAACATCACATGTACATGCATCAGAAGATTGTATCAACCGCTAGAAATATTTCAAACTATTGTTCATGAACTTGCTACACCATAGTCGCCGCCAGTCGACCCAAAGGCCACTGGCGATGGCGACGACACACCACGACCACCCAAAGGCGGTCAGTTGGGTCGCGAGCAGCAGCGGCGCCACACGACCGCGTTCAAGCTGGCAACGGTGACGGCCGCCGCTGGCAACGGTGACGGCCGCCGCTGGCAACGGTGACGGCCGCCGCTGGCAACGGTGACGGCCGCCGCTAGCAGCGGCGCCACGCGACCGCCGTTTAAGCCTGCAACGGCGTTGGCTGCCGGCAACGACGGTGCCACACAACCACCGTAAACCCTTTCTCTCAACACCATATGAAACCCTATTTAAAGGGTTAGAAGACAGATGCAGTTCAGCTGCTTGTACACAACGCAATAACACATGTACATGCATCAAAGGGTTGTAGCAACCGCTAGAAACACTCCAAATTACGGTTCATTAACTTGCTTTATTAATATTATAGAATATAGAATTTCTATACAAATGTGTGAACTATTTAGATAGTATAGGAACAATCTACAGTTGGACAATGAGAACCAATTATTAGATTTCCATAACTATTGTTTTAATTAATTACGTGTATTGAATTTCATAGCTAAATTTTTAATAATCATTTACATGGAGTTTATAATGTTCGAGTAATTTAATTATCTGAGATAAAACAAAAGGACCTTAACACTCAAATAAATTTAAACCGGTTTTTAGATTTCTATCAAAGAAACTGGTGATAGCTGTAGGATTAGATTGGTGGTTAGAGAATTCAAATGACGTTATCATGAAAAAGTTTAGGATCTAAGATAACATCACAAGCATTCAATTTTTAATTTAAATATCAAGTTTTGATTGTATCAAAGGGCTATACCCTGTGATGAAGGAATGAGGAGATTAGTGGTCGGGAGTTTCATATGACGGCATGACGCTATTATAAAATATTTTATTATTTTATATAACATCATAAATATTCAAATAACTTAAAAATTATATTGATGTGAAATCTTTGTTTGGATTTAAGCTAAAAAGTTATATCAAGTGGCGAAAGTGGAAGGAGATATGACATAATCATTAAAAAATTTATTATCTTAGATAACGTCAAAAATATTCAGATGACGTTATTATGAAACATTTTATTAAAGTATTAAACCTTTATTGACAAGAAAACTTAATTGCTTTTACTCCTGTTTATAGATATTCAACTCACGCTATCATATAAAGATTTTACTAAAATTTTCAGCATTTGTTGGAAGAATGACTGTCGGTAGTGATTCGTCTTATATTATTAGTAGCGATCGCTGGGCTTCTTATTCCTTTCCTTCTTTCTCTTCTTTTTCTTCTCAAAGATCGAAGCTCAACTTGAATGAAAATGGTATAGTTTCATTGTACCAATCAAGGGTGCGAACTCATCCATTCTTAGAAAAGCTTTAGCGCATTGGATCTTAACTCCTCCTCCAGTCTCACGCAAAGACAAAGAAGGAAGATAGTTTCAGTATAAAACTTGTATTTCTATCATGTATTTTAACTCTCACCCCAACTCTTCCAGTTAAACAATATACTATGAACTATTTCATTTTACATTTTCATTTGTTGAGTTATAAGTTATAGCCATGTTGATGCATTCATATGCGTCGTTTCATATGTTTGTTATTTTTGTTAACAGTTTGTAAAATAATCTATTTTTTTCAATGAAACATTAAATTAATATTGTTACTTAATTTTTTTAATTAAAATACTAACTTTTTAGAACAATGACTCGCACACCATATATTGATACTGTATTTTATTATATTATATAACATCAGACAAGTTCAAATGATTTATTAAATAACTCTTATATCAATATACATTTAAATGAACTTTAAACCAATGTTCGGATTTATATCAAAAAGCTGTAACTGGTGATAAAAACGGAATGGTATTAGTGGTTTGAAGATTCGGTTAACATTATCATGTAAAACATTTAGGATCTTGGATAACGTCACAACATTCAATTACTAATTTTAATACTGAGTTTGGATTATACAAAAGAGCTATAGCCGACGATGAAGGCGGGAGGACATTGACGGTCGGGTGTTTCACATGACGGCACAACGCTATTATGATATATTTATTTATTTAAAAAAACATAATAAATATTCAAATGCTGTAAAAATTATGATGACGAGAAACATTGGTTTGGATTTAAATCAAAAAGTTACATCAAATGACGAAATTAAAGAGTAGATGGCATAATCATTAAATATTTCATTATATTAGATAACGTCATAAAGATTCAGATGACGTTACCATGAAACATTTTATTAAAGGTTTAGGCCTATACCGATGATTAAATTTAATTGCTTTTACACCCGTTCACAGAGATTTACATGTGACATTTTATTAAAGTTCTAAATCTTCAAAACATTTTTAACTTTTACCACTGAATTCTCAACTCAAGTAACAAAATATAAACACCAACTATTCAACTCTTTCAAACTACTAACTCGTAAACCTACTAACCTACTTCTTCATTTCCATTATATGTCAATATCACACATTTCATACATACTAAAATAAATTTAAATCTCAATCATATTATTATCTTCATATAAAAATATAAAAAAGTGTGAATATTGTGACACCCCAAAATTATAAATTAACACTCAAAATTTCTAGACGGGTCGTATAGCCCCATACGCGTCGTATAGGGGGTTCGTATAGCCCTATACGTGGCGTATAACCCCTTTGACAGCCCCCTGAATTTTTCGTCGTAGTCAGTGTCGAAATTTGTTATACTCGTCGTATAGTCCTATATGTGTCGTATAGGGGGTCGTATAGGGCTATATGAGGCGTATAGCTCTCTGACAGTCCCCCTGAATTTTCCACGTTTATAGTGTATTCGACCCTATACGTCGCGTATGGACCTATACGCGATGTATAGAGGGTATAGGACCTATAAAAATATTTTCAAAATTAATGAATACGTTCACACGACCTCACTATCCCCAATTTAGAAAAGAGAGTCGAAAGTAGGAGGTGCATTTATTTTTTTATAATATTTGAGAATTGAAAACTTGTTTTATTTTTATACTTGAAGAATCTCACACTCATCTTTTGCTCCCAGAGCTCCATTGTTCTTCGTCTTTTCCCTCACGATTTCATCAGTTCATCAACTGTAAGTGTTAATCTCTCATATCCCCTCGTTAATTGCAATTGCACACACAATCACATGTTTTTGATGTTTGATTTTCATCACAAACCCTAGAAATCAGATGGAGTTACATTTATCTCTCTCAATTTCGGATTATATCTGTTTTCAGAACTAAGATCTGCAAAATTTGTTATTTTATGTTAGTATTAGGTTTTATCGATGTAATTAGGAGTCGGAAATTCCAGTTCGGCAAGTTTTGGTGTATGTGTTTATTAATTGATTGATTTAGTGTTTGTTTTTATTCGAAGTTCTTATTGGTAATCGGTTTGCAGGTGAAAATTTGTTAATCTGATAAGGTGTTGGCTTTGCATTTGTGGTTTAGCTACAGAACGGTACGATATATAGATCTATTGGTGTGGATTTGGATTGGGATTGGAGTTAGGGTTTTTAGTGGAATGGTAGGGAAAGAGGACGAGTCTGGTGGGGATGGTGGTAACTGTGACAGTGGAAGTGGCAGTTCGCGGTTGCATAATCCTATATCTGGCAATAGGAAAATGTATTGGCGGTCAGCTTCGTGGTCATCTTCTCATGTGCCACTGCCACCACTTGTTCCTGATAGTGGGAAAGATGGTGGAGATTTGAGTGCTATTAATGGTGGCCAGAATCGGACACGTCCTGCTCCTTTAACTCCAAGGTCTAATAGTAAAGGCCGCTCATGTTTGCCGCCATTGTCGATTGCTAGAAGAAGCTTAGATGAGTGGCCGAGAGCAGGTTCAGATGATATTGGTGAGTGGCCAATTCCTAGCACACCTAGTGGAAGAGATATGAACAGTAATGGTGAAAGATTAAAGCTTGATTTATCGTCAATTCAAAGAATTCCAGATAGAAATCCAGGTCTTGTTAGGAGAGATAAGATTGCATTCTTTGATAAAGAGTGTTCAAAAGTTGCTGAACATATCTTCCTTGGTGGTGATGCGGTTGCAAGAGATAAAGAGATACTTAAACAACATAAAATCACTCATATTCTTAATTGTGTAGGCTTTGTCTGCCCTGAATATTTTAAAGGAAATTTTGTTTATCGAACTTTATGGTTACAAGACAGCCCTTCAGAAGATATCACAAGTATATTATATGATGTTTTTGATTACTTTGAAGATGTGAGAGATCAAGGTGGAAAAGTCTTTGTACATTGTTGTCAAGGGGTATCTCGGTCAACATCATTGGTAATTGCTTACCGTATGTGGAGAGAAGGTCAAAGCTTTGATGATGCTTTTCAATATGTTAAAGCAGCTCGAGAAATTGCTGATCCCAATATGGGATTTGCATGTCAATTGTTACAATGCCAAAAAAGGGTTCATGCATTTCCCTTAAGTCCAAGTTCATTACTTAGATTATATAGAATTGCACCTCACTCCTCATACGACCCTTTACATCTTGTTCCAAAAATATTAAATGTTCCTTCTCCAGGTGCTCTTGATTCTAGAGGTGCATTTATTTTGCATATACCTTCAACAATCTTTATATGGGTTGGTCAGAAATGTGAAGCTTTAGTGGAAAGAGATGCAAGAGGTGCTGTTTGTCAGATTGTTCGGTATGAAAAGGTTCAGGGACCAATAGTTGTAGTTAAAGAAGGGGAAGAACCGTCATGCTTCTGGGATGCTTTTTCTAGTCTTTTACCTTTAATGGATAAATCTGGTAACATAATGGATATTGGTAAGTTTAATAACATCAACCCAGGTGAGAGAATAGTTGAATCATACAATGTTGACTTTGAGATTATTCAAAAAGCAATTGTTGGTGGGTTTGTGCCCCCGTTTGCATCATCTGAAACTGATCAAGAAACTCATCTTCCTGCTAGAGAAAGCAGTTGGAGTGTATTGAGACGGAAATTTGCATCTGGAAATATGAAAGAGTTTGTATTGGCTTCTAAATCTGCCCCATCTAGAGTATATCCTGATTCAGTGCTTTTAGGTTCAGAGAATCGTACTAATTCTTCATCTAAACCAGTCATTTCCTCTTCAATTTCTTCATTGTCATCATCATCATCGTCGTCATTGTCACCATCATTTTCATCAGCTTCTTCTCCTGATTCTATATCTTCTGATTCAACTATTAGCTCCAAATGTTATTCAGATTCTCCTGTTGCATCTCCTTCAGTATCTGCATACACTCATGCTTTATCTTCAACTGTATCCACTTTGTCAAATTTATCACTTGTTCCAACTAAACTCTCTCCTCATTCCATATCTAAAAGTTCTGAATTTATTGATGTCAATTTTGCTTCAACAAACTCATGTTCACAGTCAGTTCTATCACCATCAAAAAGGTCTTCACTTTCCATTGCTGAACGCAGAGGTGGCACTCCTAAATGTCTTAAACTACCAATGCTGAATGATGATTCACAGGGTCTAGATGCTTGCTTAGCCATTGAACCTAATAAAGACATTGTATTAGAACTAAAAGAAAAGGGACCAAACCAAGAATCTGTTCAGGGTTCTTGCTCGTCATATTTCTGTGAAGGAGATGGGGTTGAATTCTATCAGACGTCTAAAGCCTTACAAGGAAGTTGGTCTTCAAAGAGGAAGGAAAGTGAGTCTGCACATCATAATGCGAAGCAACAAGTAGTGGTCCTTGAGTGGCCTAGTTTGGATAAAATTAAGAGATTTTATGGTGGTGATATGGATCCCAGTCGACTGTTCATTTTTGTCATTCCTAATTCAGGTTTGGAAATAGATGGGGATTCTGTGGTGTATATATGGGTGGGAACAGCTTTCAGGCATGATAGCTGGAATCTTCTTGATACAAACAAAAAACTTGCTGAGTTACCTGATTCTTCCATGAAGGATGTTATTGAGAAGGTTCTCTCTGAAATGGGATTGTCAAAGGACACTTTCATTAAGGTATATTGAATTGACATATAGTCATATAGAAATTGTCAACTTACGATCTTATTAAGGTTTCATTGTTTATTTATTCAGCATCATATAGGTTTTTTCTCCTCTAATGTTGCCTTGCCCTTACAACATAGGTGCTTGAATTAATTTAGCTAGAGGTGTCAAAATAGACAGTTGGGGTAGGGGGTCAATGAATTAATTTAGGTGAAAACTTTTTGTTCATAATTTTTTTCTTTTTAATTTTTGGAAATATATAACTAATTAACTTGTCTAGCTTGATCACAATTAACAATCTAGTTTTTTTTGGCTAAACTGATTTATGTGGTTTAATGTGTTAAAAATATACTTTATGCGAGTTTTGAAATGATTGGCCTTATTTTCTTTTATTTTGTTAATTGATCTGTTAGAGGTAATACATAACCCCGATCAACCCATTCATAAGTAAATTGATTGAAATTGTTGCCTCTATCTTAGCTCAAGAAATATCAATCAGCCATAGCGGTTATTTCTTCCATCACATGGCAATTGCGACGCATGAATTTACAAGTAGGTAAATAAGGTTATTGACAATTCTGAAAATGTCTAAAATGCCCTTTAATAACATAAAACTGGAGCAATTTTGTAGACTAAAATGGAAAAATCTATTGTATTGACATTTCATAGAAAATGAAAATGGGTGGATAAGTTGTCAAAAAATTAAAATTACCTAAAAATAGTTTTCAGCATGGAACATTCGAAATGAAAATGAGCGGATAAGCATTATGTTTCTTTTTCTGTTTTCTCAAGAACATCCTCAGTTAGCAAGATAAAGAATAAATTAATTTATTACAATTCCTGCTTTTGTTAGTTGATCTGATGGTTTGTGTAATTTTCTTTTTCAATCAAATAAAATACGAGCAGGTGTGAAGCAAGATGAAGAACCTTCAGAATTCGTTGCATTTCTAAGTTCCTTGTAGCCCCTCGGTGTAGTTATCAGATGTGATGCAGCCTTTTCTAACTCTCCTGTTTCTCATTTCTGCCGCTTCGACAACAATCCAGTGAAAGTTACTGGAAAAATGTCAAGGTAATGTGGAGATTTTCAGTTGTTACTTTAAGGAAATAGGTCTATTTGCGTCTTTGCATTGAATTTATCGGTCAATACTAGTTTTTCAACTATTTACTATATCAGCTTGAGTAGATGTTACAATTGTGAAATATTTAGTTATGAATGTGTTGTTTCGGGTTATGTTGTTACTTGTTATCTCTACATTGATAAAAGTTATCTTGATAGGAAACCTGTCAAAAGTCTCCTAGAGTGTACTTTTAATGCAGAAAACCTCTGAAACAATTTTATTACAAAATTATTTTATATTGAAATAATGTAACGTTTGTATTCATATTCGGCACAATTATTATTTATAAAAAAGTCAAGAAAGAATTGTTTCAGGATAACCCAACTTGACCAGCTCCAACCTGTACAAAAGTACTCCCACATGTTTTGACCCGGTACCCAACCAGTGTATTAGAAGTTGATATACTTTGAATTTTGGACCAATTATGTTGCACTGCTGAAATTCAAATTATATGTTTAAGACTCTATTGCATTGTGTAAACCTCAGGGCCAAATTTTTAGAGTGTGTATACATTTTTTATCATTTAGCTATTTTTCTTCTTTCACCCGCGTGAGATTAAATACCCAAAAACCTATATATAAGTAAATGAGTTGAAATAGCTCCCAATCTAGTTTTTTAACTTTCCCTCATTTTGCATGTCTAAAAGCTTTATATTTTTGTGTGTGTATATATCTACTTTTGCAGAATGTATCAAGGATTCTATGGCAGACTCGCAAACCATTTTAGACTCGTATGTGGCACCTTTTGTCTTCTAACCTCAGACACATTGGCTGTATATCTCTTTGTTAAACAGTTCCTCAGAACCCCTGACTTGTGGAATAGATTCACTTGGAAGTTGCTTTAGTTAAGCCTGATAAATAATGCTCTGATACACTCAACTAATTAACTGCTATACATTCTGATGCTGGCTTTACTTGTTTGTTTTGTCACTTTGTGAAATGCTTGTGTGCATGGCATAAGAATGATAACATGTTAATTTAGGGTCAAAATGTTTAACATGAAGAATAAACATAAATATGTTTATCAATTGATTAGATTTATGCTAAACATTGTTAGTCATAGAGTTATGTATAACATGAACACCCCACGGCCCACCCCCACCCCCAACACACCCGGTCCCGCCTAGTTATTCAGTAGCTGGCTTAAATAATTTCGACATGGTCTTCAGAATCGAGGAACACTCGAGTCAGTACATTCTTGCATGCTAGTGAGGCCTTGATCAGCTTCAGACCCTGCATCACATTTTGATTAAGTATGATTACTTACCGTAAGCAAGTCAAGGAAATTCATAGTTTGTACCTCTTCCATTCCGAATTGAACTTCCTTTTCTTCAAGCACACAAACATCTTTGATACTCAACTTGTTGAGCAAAGTTATGGTAGAGATGGTAGACATGGGTTTCACAGCCAGATCATCCATAACCATATAAGTCACAACCCTTTTACAAAACCAACTTCCTCAACCGCAACCTTAGCCGCCTCCGTAGAGACATAGGCCACATCATATGACATAATAGTTTCACAGGAAGGACACACTGACTCTGGGTCATTCGTGACATATTGGCATAGATGAGTGCACCTATAAAACTGTCTGTTGATGGTCGGGGGATCTGTTGGGATCATAAACAGATCTTGACCGGGAACATTAGTTGACGTTTTCGGGTTAAGAACAGTGTCTTTGGTCTTGTTTGGTAGTATATAGATGTCGTTTAGGTTCTCGATGCTCTGGTAAAGGTCCCCAGGCTTCCCGGTAAGGGCTCTTTCGCAAAGAGTTTTGTGATAGCGCCGATGGGTAATGTAAGTATGTAAAAGAGGAAGTCAACGAAGTCTTTGTTGACTTCAGCAAACACGATCTTGCGATCTTGTTTGTTGACCAAAAGCTTTAAGCTCATGGGATTTGTCATTGTATGTAATCGGTTTGTTCTCACAATCGACTGAGGAAGTTGGTTGCAAAAGAAACATATATGTGTATATATAGCTATGTTTTTACAATATAAAACTAATTATAAATGAAACCTAAGGTGCTTTTCTTTTGGTCACATAACCCCTATGGTATGAAGAATATATACCTTCTTCTTTTCACACTTATCTTACAATATATTCTTCCTTATAAAACTGAAAAAAAAACCATGTTTGCTGGTCAATTATGTTGCAAGGTTTGGATTATGACTTTGAGTTTGTCTCGAATAATTGTCGACTACGTATCTATGACTTACAAGACTCGTATAGGGGAAGCAAAATGGACAAATTACATGCTTAAATAAAATAGACTAATGTGCTAGATTGTTTATATTTTCTCATCTCCTTGATTTTTATAATAATCTTTTAATATTATATGATTAATTAAACTATATAATTAAAATAATAATTGAGATAATATAGAGCATATAAGTATTATGCATTTAAAACAACCAACCATTTTCATATAAGTAGGTAGAGATGCACAAAATGATTCGGACAAATAACTGGTTCGTTCATATTCGGTTTGGTTCATGGTCAAAACAGGTTTGTGAGTAGAATCGGTTCGGTTCAGTAACTGATTTGAGTGACATGCAACCCTAACCGATGGGGATCGATTAGGTTTGGTTCGGGACCGGTTTGATTTCTTGATCGGTCTTAAACAAAAAATATTTGGGAAAATATCATTCAAAGAATATGTTAAATAAACAACATAAAATTCAACATTTAATATTTTTTAAAGTTTAAATAAATCAAACTTTAACCAAACTTCAGGGTTCCTCATAGTTGGTAAATCCTCGAAATGGTAATGTCGCTTGATGCACCAACTCCAACAGATGACTGCTATTCATCATTTTCGAAAGCCATAGAGTTTGTATGCAAGAGGTTATTTACATCTAAACCTATTTATATTTATATATGTAAAATGTTTTTACATTCTAACAAAGTAGGCTAAAGCGGTAGGAACCGTTTTGGATTGCCTCGGTTTGAAACCGGTTTGAGACAAGACCCGGTTTGGAATTCGTTTAGGCTTTGAAATGTAAAACCGATTTGGAGCCACCGGATTTTTTCAGTTTGGGACCGGCTTGGACTAGTATCAGTTTTGGTTCTAGTTCTGGAACCCATTACCGCCTTGTTCAACGGGAACGTTATGTCAATTTGGTAAATTGGTTTGTGAACACATCCATGCTACAGGTGATGAAGTTGAAGCTGTATGGTCAACTCCAACCCCACGTTTTCAACCATTATTTCCATGCATACCAGTATACCACTTTTCATGCAAATTGTTTAAGTATGTTTCACTTTCTTTATTAAGATTTCATAAACATTTATGATCGTCGAGCCCTAACTACCGATTACAACGACATTAAGGTTGAAATTGTTGAGTACGATGGGAGGTTGACAACAAAAAGTGATACAAGTTAGAAAGTGTAGAGTGTACGTTTCAATAAGACTGTTCTCATTTATGCCGAAGGAACCTTAATGTGAGAGCATTCACAGCCCGTGCCTCATTTTTATATGAGTGAGTGCTCTATATTATAGGGGATGGTTATGAGTGGTTGTGAGTAAAGGAGAAATAAAATTTATAGGGATTGTACCGTGATTTCTCATATCTGAGGAATCATGATACAACTTCCATAAATTTTTTAATATTTTAAAAGTGTTTGTGAGTAGATGAAAGAAAAAAAATAATGATAAAAGTATGAAAAATATTATTTAAATGAAAAGAGGAGAAAAAATAAATGTTTTTATGTAATTATAAAATGAGGACGAAAAATGGATTGTGAATGCTCTTAGTAGTTCAAGTGGGCGATGCCTACTAGACAACAGTGGTTTAGAGACTAGAGCTTTCGTATCTTGGTAACAACTTTGGTCTCTGGTGACAAAGGATTTTTTATAAATAACTATGAAGTTTACAATAAATGACTTAAATAATTAAATGAAATAAATGAAAGTAAACATAAATTTAAAAATATTCTATCAGGTAGAACTTTGTGAACAAGGCTATCGGGCTATGTTATTTTCTGCAATAACATTGACAGCTTGAACAACCAGTAACTAATAATTAATCTGTTTTGAAATTTTTTAAACGTCCATACTCTATCCTTATTCTACATCAATTTAAATAGAAGATGTTGTGAATAATCATGACTTCTCATTGAAACATTTTACCGAGTCCCCTCATATTAATGGAAACGATTTTGTCAGATTTTGATATGAAGATTTTATTAGATCTCACGGAGAATCATCGGATATTCGTGGTAAGAAATAACTAAATAAATAGATAAGAAAATCTATCACGCAATCTTAGAAAAATATACAAGGTATCTCAAATTACTAAAAAAACTATCATGATTAACAAGCATCAAGGAAGTGACATATGCACAAGGCTCAATGAGCTTTCTTACACCATCTTATCAAATATCTAGCCTACATGTTAATTTTTCAATTTGTTTGTATATAAATGTGAATTTACCGATTGAGTATTTTAATATGCCCGAAAAGCGAAACCGGCTTTTCGAGTGTTTTGTTAAAATTTTCAAATCCCGATTTCAACAAGTTTATGTTAGCATTTTTTTTGATCGGTAAATGTATGATCATGCTTCGAACAATAGATGTTATTTTAATCGGATCCATTTATTCGTTTCTCAGCCGGGACTGCACCCCTAACCCTCTCAGGAGGAAACTAATTACTGAGAAAACTCTCTGGCCCAACTCTAAGCATTTTGCTCAAAGTGAGACTTAAACAGCGGCGGAGCTTGAACATCCCTGTAGGGGGGGCGGGGCGAAATTAATTTTTTTAGGGGGGGCGAACTCAATATTTATACAATAATTTACACTACCGGGCTAAAAATTTAAACAACGGACTAAAATTTAACACTATAAATAAGTTTGTGCTTTGATTAAAATTACATTATTACGCAATAATATTTGGACCGAAACATATTTAAATTAAATATGTTGTAACTATAATATTCGTAATTTTACAAAAATCATAATTCAAAGAAATCATAAAAAAAGACAAAATTACAGAAAACGTCTTTTAGATTTATAGAAAATTACAGGTATCATCTTTAATGTTCAAAAAGTATTCTAATCATCCTTTATGTATACTTTTTATAACAGATTTCGTTTTTTTAGACTAACATATGTTAAATTTCTCCGTTAAGTGAAGGCCATTTTAGTATTATTACCCTTAAAGGATTTTTTTTGAAATTCTAAACCTAATTAAAAATGTTTTTATCCGATTGGATAGGCATCAATGTAAGGAGACAGAGTAGGTCTCGAATGGAGAAAACAAATATAAGAGGCGGCCGACACCAGAAACTAATATAACTCCAAATCATTGTGGCGTAGTAGCAAGAAGTGAAGAATGCTCCTCGCATTTTGGAACTTGAGTGCAAAGAGGACAAAACTCCGTCCCAACTTGAATCCTTCTTTTAATTAAAGATTTCTTCGTGGGGAGACGACCCATTTCAACACGCCAGGCATTGGAACCCACTTAAAGTATTCGCATCCCACTCTTCATCTTCATATCTATAATTATACTAAAATCATTATTTTTTCTCTCTTCTTTTCAATTAAATTATACTTTTTAATATCTTTATTATTATTATTATTATATTTTTTCTCTCTTTTCAACTCACAACCACTTTCAAAAATATTAAAATTTTAATAAAGATGAACAATATTTTATCAAATAACAACCACTTTCAAAAAATATTAAAAATTTAATAAAGATGAACAATATTTTATCAAATAACAACTACTTTTAAAAAATATTAAAATTTTAATAAAAATGAATAATATTTTATCAAATATAAAAACGAACAGTAACATATTCTCTATCCATCACTCGCAACAACTTATAATCATTCTCTATAATATAAAAAACACACTCATAAATATACAGAGAGTGTGATGTGAATGCTCTTGCACAAGGAAATTTAAATAGGTGTGGTTGACTTTGGGATGGAGTTACCGAAAAGACACCCGAGGAGTCTCCTTTTCACACCCATGACCCACCTATCGTTGTTTTTGTCCAGCATGCTTTTAAGATCCACATTCATTTTTTGGAGTATAAATTCAACCTTTCTAATATTATTCCAAACCTGCAATTCCCATGAATGAGTGGAGAAGCATTGGATACATGGATGCAATTAATAACTTTCTTCCAAAAAGGATGAGACTCGGTTAGAAACCTCCACAACCATTTAGAAAGAAGACTCAAGTGGAGAGACTTGAACGTACCGATTCCGAGGCCCCGTCTGATTAATTCCCGTTAACCTACATATGGAAGGATTAATTTCCAATCCAGACACCAAATGGAAGCATCTCATAAGACGAATAAGATTTCTCCTAAAATTATAATATTTTGAACTAGTTTATTGTCGCACGGAAATCAAGGGTGTAAAAACACTTGAAATTTCAGTCGAATTGCCATCATGTTTAGTTTAAGGATCCTAATATAATCCTAATATAGGGACACTCACTCGAATAAATCGACACCTCCTATACGTCGCGTATGGTTCATACGCGACGTATAGGTATCCACAATTCGCATCAGTCGTTGTCGTTTATAAGCGTCGTATAGCACCATACGTCGCGTATAGCTTTTTCAGACGACAAAACTAGACTAAGTCTAATCAATCATTCAGCACGGCTATACTCGTCGTATGGGCCCATACGCCGCGTATAGCCCTGTGGCGTATGGGCCCATATGACGCGGATAGCCTGCTTTATTTACTTCGAACGTTTGATTTTGAATTATTTGACTTGACGAAATTTCCCTTCGTTAATATATAAAGGGAGTGGATATCAAACGAATTTGCTTGTATTCGAAACTTATTCGTTTTCTCCGGAGGAAGCGTATGATACTTTCAGTGATTGATAGTACTTATAACGTTTAATCTTTTAAAAAACATATTATCGCAAGAAATTAGTGTTATATGGTTTAACATTTTCTTCTGACACATAATTTACTCGGTAAATATTTTATTCTTATTTCACTAAGTATTTACATACATATATACATATATCTGAATTGGATACTTAAGAATCGTTTCAACTGACTCAGGTTCCATTGATGCTAGTCGGTTACGGTTAACTTGAATAATTTTCAAATTTTTTTATCATAACCGTCTAGAATCGTGGAACCCGGGTTAGTTGAAATGATTATTAAGTAATCAAGACATCTATGTTTATGTAAGTATGTATATAAATGAAGTTGGAGTTATAGTTTACCTGAAAAATTATTTTGGAGAAATAATTGAACCACATAACCCTTTTTTCGTTCAAAAAATCACACGTGTCGTATAGTACCATACGCTTCATATAAGATTGCTTTTATAGTACAGTTGAGACCTAAGCGTAGCGTACGGGTCCATACGCCACGTATAGGTGTCAGACGAACAACCTATACGTGACGTATGGGTCCATACGCGGCGTATAGGTGTCAGACGTACTATAAAAGCCGTTTGTACATAGTACGAATATACGCAGCGTATAACACCATACGTGACGTACGTGGCAAACCTATACATGGTGTATGGGTCCATACGCCGCATATAGGTGTCAGACGAACAACCTATACGTGGCGTATGGGTCCATACGCCACATATAGGTAATACACGGGAGTTGGCTTTCAATCAAATTTGACGAGACGTAAGATTCGTTTTCAAATATATAAAAGCGTATTCGGTCTTTCAAAATTGTGAAAATATCAAACGTATGTTTCTCTCAAAATATCATACGTTTTCGTTCCGTTCGCTATGTCGTTTTGGGATGGTAACTATTTTTTTGGTGAATATTCGAATGAATATTTAAACGTTTCGTACGTGGCGGATAGTAATCAAGATGATTTGTACGTTCAATCTTCTTACGAGGCACGACTGCCAGATATAAACCAATCGTATGTTCTTGATGAATATTCAAAGGTATGGCTTATCTGTGATCGTGGTGGCGAACACAAAAGTAAAGCAACAGTTAGACGATCTGGTAGTAAAAAAATCAGATGTCCTTTTAAACTAGTAGGGATATACGACAACAAACGTTATTCGTGGAAATTAGAGGTGAGGAATGACGAACATAACCATGATCCCGCTCAACATAGGGATGGGCACCCGTTTGTAAGAAGGTTTTCTCAAAACGAATACAATCTGGTGGAGCAGTTGACTGATCAGAACATGGAGACTCATAACATATTATTAGCTTTAAAAAAGCAAAAGCCTAACAACGCATCCATAACCAGAGACGTATACAACGCTCAATGGAATATAAGAAATGAAAAGGAAGTCAGTGAAACACCAATGTAAGTTTTAGAAAACTTAGGGTACGTTTATTACACCCGAGAAGATCCCGCTACAAATAACGTAGAAGAGATATTTTTTTGTCGTCCAAAATCATATGACACTTGGCGTGCATTCCTGCACGTGCTGATGATAGAAGCTACATATAAAACAAACATGTACAAACTTTCATTTGTTTAGATTGTTGGTGTGAACTCGACACACAAGACATTTTGTGTTACTCTTTCGTTTATTAGCAAAGAACGGGAAGATAATTTTGAATGGGTGCTTAACAGGTTATGAGATTTGAAGGGTCTGGTTTGTTTTGTTTTTAAGATTTGAGTGTTGGCCTTCCACGAGTATTTTTTGCACTATAGGCTCATTAAGATTTATGTTGATAGGATCCCTATGCCTTTTATCCTTTTTAACCAATTCCTTTTCACCGTTGGATTTTTTTGTTTCGGGTAAGCTTCTTTGAACCTCTCAAGTTCATCATCACATTGAATATCTTCTTCAACTTGGTTCAATGATACCGGTGAAAAGTCAAGCCTCCTCCAAAATATATCTATCAAATGTAGTGGAATAGGATCGCCTGCGTTTAAATACTGTGAGATTTCACAAGCACATGGTAAACCGCAACTACTACGAATATGGCAGCCACAACTTTGTGATTGGTTTTGAATTTCATTAACTCGCCTCAACTCCCCAACTAATGTATCTCGAGTTTCATGAGAAACATTAGATATCAATAAAAACAAATAAATTATTTTTGTGTTGATGTTTTATTTTAATCCAACTTTCCTCAAAGCTTGCCTTTATTTGTGTTTCCTATAAACGGACTATGTTATTTAAAATTCCTATAAATTTATCTAAATTTGACTTGTCAGAATTCAAATGTTTTTTTAACAAAGCATGTTGGCTTTCTACTCTGTTTGTTGTTCGTTCTCCAAAATTTAGATGTTGATCAATCCATGTAAACACGAACATCTCTTTATAATTTTGCAACCAGTTGACATCCAAATAATTAAACACAACTGCAAAGTTAAATCAAATATGTTAGTTTCAATATATAAAATAAAGCAATAATTTGAATAGATTAAGAAAATACTTCGAGGCTTGTTCATCAACTTTGTCTGCAATCGCGTTTGATTTTCATAGTAAGCCTGAATTGTTGGAGATTGAAGCAGAAATCTCTAGTAATATATAAATTTATCCTACTTAGTCTGAGACTTGAAAGATGGTCTGCAATGCTTTCTGATGTTCTCCTGTATATGATATCTGCAAAGTAATCGGGTTGCTTCTGGGAAAATTACTTGGCATGCATCCATTAAAGCCAACTCTCTATCTGTGACTATGACACGTGGTAACATATATCCATATAGTGTCTTTCTCAGACAATTTAAAGCCCACTTGAAGCTCTCTTTTTTCTCATTTCATATGAATGTGAAAGCAATACAAAATGTCTTGTTTGTTGAAGTTAAGCCAACAATTTGAAGAAAAGGGAGGCGATACATGTTCGTCTTGTACGTGCAATCTAAAATAATCACATACGGGAACGCACGCCATATTTTTAGTAAAGTGGGATTGATAAAAATAAATCATTTAATTGATTTGAGTCGTCATCTGTAGTAAAATAATAGATGTATCCCACCCATCTGCAAAGATTGGAGAAGTGCTTGCATTGGGGTGTTTCCAACTTTATCCAACTTTCATATCCTTGACCGTGCATCATACACGGTTTCAATTGTCGATACATTTTTATCATTATTTTCTTTTAAAGCTGTAAGAATATTATGTGGCTACATATTTTTTCTTGTAAGATCTTTCACCAATGCGTACTCCTCGTTAGACAATCTTTTTGCATAAGCATGACCCTCCAAAAATTTAGAAGGTTCATGGTTATGTTCGTCACACATAACATGTATTTTCCAACCTCCACTTTCTTCAATATTTTGCTATAAGTTGAAATGGACATCCTGTCTTCTTTATGCCTGAATGCGTGGTTGAATCTGATGTTGACTTGTATACGCCACCACGATCGCACATAAGAAATGCCTTGTTGACGAAGCCATATGTAGTCTTCTTTGTTCGTTGTGTGACAATTATCCAAGGGTGCGTGCAGTGTTTTGCACCCAATCCATCGACTCCTCTCTTGTTTGGTACACCCAATCGTTATGAAATTAAGACATTATAGAGTTGAATTACGAATGAATTGTAAATGAATTGTGAATAATTGTGAATTGTCGATTATGAATTGTGAATTTATAGACATATTGACAGTCATTTTATATCAAATCAGCCATCGAATTGTGAATTGTGAACTGTGAACATTTGTCATTCTTTCTTATATGCAATATTGTTATTTTTTTTCTGAAGTGAATTGTGAAATCTGTCAATCTGCCATTTTTTCTTGTCTACAATTATTGTCATTGTTTATTTTTTAATTTTGTAATATATTTTTATTTCATATACAAAGAAAAACTAAATCATAATTTTATATAACTAAAAAAATTACATTATTATACAAATAAAAACAAAATTACGTTATCATAAATTAAAAAAGTACATTCTATTGATAAGCGTCTTCAGGAAGGTTTTGATATGAAGGTAGCCACATTTGATTATTATATTTAAACCTCCACCTAACTTGTGGATAATCTGCAATCATGTCCATCCGTATAACATGTTCACGATCAACAAATCCGGACATAAGAACCGACCCGTTTAACCTTGCCACGTTCTTAGGGGTGAGAATGTGTATAAGACTCAGCGAGTCGAGTAACATATATACCACCAAAAATATGTCCGCTTTTCTTTATCCCCGTGCAACTAGTAAAATAATCAGCAAGCATACATGCCAGATTACAATGCCTCCTTTTAATCAAACAAATAAAAAAAAAAAACAAATCCTTCTTAGTCACCCCACCACTGGTCATCCTACGTCCAGCTATAGTATGACCAATAACGCGATGAAGATATCTATACAACGGATCATTCATTCTTGTAGCTTTTATTTTATTATTAGGCACATATTGACACTCACCAATTTCCTGCCAAAACATTTCATCATTATAATCTTCAAGAAATTGCATAAGAACATTCAAAAAATCAGATTGATGGGTCTCTTGAACTGTATATAAACCCATCAAAACACCAAACTGGGCCACAGAATAATTACGTGGCACCCCCCCACCCCACCCCCCGAGCGTTAAACTGATAGCATCGTTATCACTATTTGAAAAAATATATAAGTTCAATGACATTAATATATATATAATCCAATTAGATTAGTATACCTATAGTTATGGTTGTTCGAGTCGAAATTAAACGTGAAGAAAAACTCCAAACAAAGCTTTTTTATATTGCGGGCCACTAATGACAAAAAATCTTCTCCACGGCTCGTTCATCATGTTACGAGCACGGGTAAATTCCCAGACGTCCCGTAACAAGCTCCAAGATATTGAACGTGAAGGCTCGAATTCTTTATCTAAAAGCTTTTGAAGCCTTTTATATTTATCTGATCCTCGACGAAACTGAAGCCAAGGATGATTCGAAACACGAACCGACGCCGTATCTTGACGTGAGCTTGAAGCCATTACCTGAAATAATTATAATCAGTAACAAAATAAAATATATTTAACTAAAATTTATTATAATAATAACAATCTAACTTTTATAAATACTAAAAACTTTAAAAATTTAAGAAGAAGAAAAATGAGATGAAATGTTGATGAAATAAGATGAATGGATGGTTGATTGTTTGATATGAAGATTAATTTGTTAGTAAAATGTGATGAATGTGATGGTATAATGGAGTATAATAAGGGGATGGTAGATGGGTAGTAAGTAAATGTGATGGTGGGTAGGTGAATATGGTGGTGGGTGGATATGCTATATATGAAAAGAAGGACAACAAACAACCGTTTAAAGGACAAAAAACAACCGTTTTCAATTTAAAACCTCGATATTTCAAATCTCAAAAGCTACACTCGAGATTTCAAAATCTGCAAAAGGTAAACGACCGTTTACAGTGAAGTAAACGACCGTTTATGGGGACAGTAAACGATCGTTTATCTTGTCATGTCACATTGTCACATCAGTGATATGCGAAACACAGTGCCCATTGAAATAAGAATTTGAAAAATATAAGAAGGAAAGAGAAATAGAAATGAAGTATGAAAACTTGATTTGATTCATCAATCCAACTAATAAATAGTCCGTTTAAATGAAAACAATATTAATGAACATAAATGAAACCCTTACTATATAGCCTAAAAAAAGGTAATAACATTATAACAAGTTATAATCCAATTGATCCAGTTTGATTTTAAAGAGTGCAATCAACGGATTGAAAAGCTATCTCGAACAACAAGCGTACGTCAAAGTATTGAGGTGATGTATGCACGAGGCTCAAGGAACTTTCCTCACACCACCTAACAACTATTACAGTCTCACCATCATAAAAATCTCTATTAATAGACTACATATTATTTCAATATTTTGCTTAATTTCCTTTGTATTTTGAGTTTGTAGTTTCTAGTAAAACAAAATATATAAATACGAAAATGGGGGATAATTATTTCGAAACGTGAAGTTAATGATTTGACTATTTATTAAATATATTTATTTGGAAATGTTTAGTGGCAAGATCAATGTGTGCACATTGATCTCTTAACAACTTGAATGCTATCGTATAATAGGTCCGTATTAATATATAAAAAATTTATAAACTTATTGATAATTGGTTAATATGCATGTACTTAATATAATTAATATTGTATTTTTAATATATTTTATATGTCGAACAATATTACTTTGTTGCGTGTTTTAAATGTATGATAAATGAAGCTTAACGAACATTATTTGAGAAGAATACAAAGGATACCAAGACTACGGGTTGAAAGGTGTTGAAAATAAAGAAAACCCTGCAAACTGCAGGGAGGCCGTAAGCTACGGCCTAAGGCCGTAACTTACGGCCCTGTGCTAAGTCCGTCTGTGAATCCCGTAAGATAAGAGGTTTGGCCGTCTTGGTGAAGGTAGACCGCCGTAAGTTACGGTCGACGGCGATATTTTAAGGGGTGGTTTCAAATTTCAAAACCTATTTAAACTCTAACATTAGGGTTTCGAAAAAAAGACTGACCCCCAACCCCAAGAACGAATCTTAGAGCATTTTTGAGTCATTAAAACCCTCTCTAATCATCAAGTGATCGAGGATTCGTATGCAAAAAGACAAGATTGAAGTGATTATGATGAAGATGCAAGGCTAAACCATCCGTGATCATCCCTGGGTGGACGGTTTGTGATTGGATTATGCATGCGTATGTGTTTACCTAGTCAAGACATAAACTTTGATTGTTTAACAACTTTTATTCGTTTATGTGTTTTGAACTATGTGTTGATTAAAGATTCATGTTAGTTGATTTGATTATTACTTATCAAGTTATCAGTTTTATATTGTTAACCATCGAGTAGTAATTAGGTTATCTTCATTAATTGGTGATTGCAAATAAAGTTTCTAGATTGTGGTATTAGTTAGTTTACTAGTTAATTTACATAATCGGATATCAAGTTCGCAATTACTTTTCAACATACGTGATAAGCAAGTTATGTCTATGTAGGTTTAAGATTGGGTAAAACATTAGCTATATATTCATTTACATTCCTGAAACCCGGGTGTGATCCATTTTCATCGCAATAGTTTTCAACCAAGTCCAAGTTTCGTCTTGCTTCATAAAGTGATTATTTTTATTGGCAATTTTATTTAGTTCTAATTTACAGTTTAGTGACAATAGTAAGTAAGTAAATTTTGAATCAGTTACGCGTGACACCATCCATGGACTTCTCGTGGGATTGACACCCTATTTACCCTAACTAGTTAAGGTATTTAGGAATCATAAAACAAGCAAAATTCTTTTCTTATTTGATCGGGTCTTCGACACCGATCACTTATACAGCCCATATTGGTTGTTACGACCTATAAGGACTTTAACTTGTCAATTTATAAACTTATACTGCCCATATTGGTTGTTAAGACCTGTAAGGACTTTAACTTATGGGGCCTCGAGTTTAAAACTTCCTTTTATTTAATTTTTATTTATTAATTGTTTGTACATATAATTTCGTAAGTTATATTTTTACTTTTATAAATACTTATTTATAAACATGAATCGTCACTTTAGATTTTTTTTTTTGCTTTTATAACATACTTGTTTACAAATTTATTAATCAAGGGACGTGTTATAGGAACATTCATTGGTTATTAAGACAACATTATCATCTCTATCTTTTCTAACTCTCTCTACATGTAGACATTATTTTATACGGGTCGCTTAGCCCTATACGCGTCATATAGGGGGGTCGTATAGGGCTATATGCGCCGTATAAACTCTATGACAGCCTCTAAATTTTTTCTCATGTTCAGTGTCGAATTTTGTTATACGCGTCATATAAGTCTATATAGGTATATAGGGTGGTGTTGATATATAAATGTGGGTGTCTTAATATTAATATTAAGACTTTTTTATACTTTTTAATTTCTTTTCCTTGACTTGCCATATTTGAGTAATTAAGTAATTTTCTTAATTAGCTAATAAAAATATATTTAAAAATTTATATTTTGTTAAAAATTTAAACTTATTATTTTCTAAATAAAATAAATAACAACAAGGTATTTTAAAATTTTTAAAAGCAAAAAATAAATTATAATAATTTTAAATTTTAAAATTAAATATCACCGGCGATATGGGACAAGTGTATCTCCGGTCAGCGACACTGGTGATATGGTACTCATGGGGTTTCTCCGGCTAGTGATACTTACGATAACAACCATTGGTATCTTTTTATGGCAATATTGATTTTCTTTCTTTCTTTATTTTTTCTTTTCGAGGACATATCATGTGTGTGTCTCCGGCCAGTGATATCGGACTATCGAACATGTTTTGGTATCGCCGACCAAAGATATGCTACCATCTGGATGTGTTTGATAGATGAAAAAATACTTATAAAATTAAACGACTGTGGTCATTTAAATAAGAGTAAATTACAAATTTTGTTATTTAAATATAGCTAAAATTATGGATCTTGTCCTTAAACTTTGATAAATACACTAAATGTCATTTATTTGAAAATTTATCATGGTTTCTGTCATTTTTTACTAACAAAAGTTAACTCTTTCAGTTAGTTTTTTATAGAAGTCCATTTTATCCTTACCCTTTAAAGAACTAAATTTGTAATTTTAACTATTTTTTTTTTTTTTTTTTTTTTTTTTTATTTACTTTACTTTTCTTTATTTTTTTTCTCTTTTCTAATGACTTTTATTTTTATAAACTTTTCTTAAATATCACTTTGCCCTTAACCCTTAAAATGAGTAAATGTGTTATTATTATTATTTTTTTGTTTATTTTTTATTTATATTCTTTACTTTTATTTATTTTTAGCCACTTTCGTTTAAAAATCATCATAAATATTAGTAATAATTTAGTTTTAATTTTTTTATAAAATATAAGTTTGTTTATAGATTTTTATTTCTTTAAAAAATTATTTTCATTTGTTCACTTTATTCTTTGTCTTTCTAATAAAACTAACAGAAATTAGACAACTCGATTTTTAACTTTTTTAGTACAAGATTTTTTAGTCGTTTCAAATTATCTAGTTTAGGGTTATATTCAAAACCGTTTGAAGAAAGTAAGATTTTGGTGTATTATATGAATTTTTAATTTTTCGTATTCAATCAAATGGTTTGTTTTTAAATATAAATATAGTGCGATAGATTGTAAATTTAATTTAAAATAAAACATAATAAAAGGTTTCTAAATAACTACTCGAAGTTTTTAAATAAACAAATCATATATTTTTTCTTTAATTAAATGCACTTTTATTTAGGGTTTTATTTAAACTGTTAATAATGACTTTTTATTAATGTAAATCAAAACCAAACCAAACCACTTAAAATTAAAACGAAACCGAAACAAAAAATTACTAAGAGTTTTGCTTTGGTTTGGTTTACGATTAAGGTTATTGAATCTTATACAGTAAAAACACTTAAATACCCCATGTATTAATTAAAACTTAATTATACGTATCGCCCAACTTAGAATAACTATAACCAAGTAAAATATAAAAAGTCACATACCAAAATCATACGGTATCTAATAGGTTTCTAATATAAATCGTAAGCTAAACTGTTTAACGTAATTGAAAATTCTTAAACTAAAAAGGTAATAAAAAGCCGAAGGTGAAGCAAAACCGATTACTAGAATAAAAAAATATAGTTTGAACTTTCTAATTTATTCTCGTACAATTAGAAAGGTAGATAATTAATTATTAGAAACAAAAAAATATAATAAATTAAAACCTATAAATAAAAGTATATTTTATAAAAAAGATAAAAATAATTAAATAATAATATTTCAGATAAATTTATAAAATAAAAATAATTAAAAAATAAAATAAATAAAATAAAAACAAAATAAAAAAATAAAAAATTAATGAAAATTATAAATTTCGTTATTTAAAGGATAAAAATAAATTTAATTGATTAAATGATTACATCAGGTTTTATACGTTAAGAGAATATATTTTTCTATTGTCGACGCTATATATACTCTCCCTTTATGATATTTAGTCCAAATCTTCCAATACACAAGAACTCATCAATGGCTTCTCCAAAAATGAGTGTGAAGCTTCTTGTGGACAGAAAAGCCTCACGAGTATTATTTGCAGAAGTACCAAAAGAATTTGTGGATTTTCTTTTCCACATCTTCTCTTTGCCTTTGGGCACCCTCATCGAGTTCATCGGATCCAAACAGATGGTGGGTTGCTTAGGAAATCTCAAAGATAGCATTGAAAGCTTCAATGGAAACTACCTTCAACCTGGGATCATAAGCGATGATATCTTCAACCCAAAACACCTTCAATAGTAACACATTTCTGCTGTCCTATGATCATACCTCATCTGCACATCAATCTGGTGCTTCTAAAGCAGTTTACAGGTGTTCAAATGCAACATCAGATTGCTATAATTGTCATCATAAGCTAGCAAGCTTGCAGGTCAAACGCGACACTGCATTTGAACTCCATATGTCCCAAATGCAATGGTTACATCAATGTTAAGATGACACTTGTAATGCCCAAAGAGGTAGCTGAAACAAAGGAAGACGATAAGAGAAAGAATAAAGGGTATGTGAAGGAAGTGGTGGCGTATATGGTGATGGATGATTTAGTGGTGAAACCAATGTCCACCATTTCTAGCATTACCTCATCAATAAGTTTGGTGTAGAGGTGTCAAAATGGACGGGTTGGTTGTTAGGTTAAGATGGATTTGAGTCAGGATGGATTTGGGTCAGGATGGATCATTTAAAAAAAAAAAAGTCAGGATGAGTTTGGGTAAAGATGGATTCGGTTAGAATGGGTTAGGGTTGGGATGAGTCATTCTAAATAAAAGTGATATAAATTAAATCTAAAATTATCAAAACCCCATCAAACAACTTTGAGCAGAAACTCAAGAAAAATAGTGATTGTCAAAATTAACGAACACCGATCAATTGATTTGCCAAAGTCAAACACATTTATCAAGATTCAACTAACATTGAAGAAACAATAGAACATAAATGGTGATTGGGTTGGTTACCATCAATAATTTAACAAGTATGGGTTATGGCAACTGTGGTGGTGAGATGTTGATGGTCAAAATGGTGCTACGGAAGTGTTGCGGTGGTCAACTTGCTTCGCTGATTCATCGAGAGAGATTGATACCGATCAATGTGGGTGCGGTGGTCGATTTGCTTCAGCAGCGGTGGTCGATTAAGGTAAGCACAGGTCGATCAATGTTGGTACGGTTGTCGATTTGTTTCAGCGGTTATCGATTTGAGTTGTAGAGTTCGATCGATGGGGGTCAGGTGGTTCGATTTGGGTAGCAAAGGTTCCATCGATGTGAGTGCGGAGGTCGATTTGAGTTAAAGAGGATCGTTCGATGTGGGTGGGGTGGTTCGATTTGGGTAGCAAAGGTTCCATCGATGTGAGTGCGGAGGTCGATTTGAGTTAAAGAGGATCGTTCGATGTGGGTGGGGTGGTTCGATTTGGGTAGCGATTTGAGGCTTTAGAGTTTGTCATTTGAGGTGATGATGGCTGATTCAAAATTCGAGACAGGACAAATACCCATTTTGACCCATATTAGTTTTTCTTATGTATATTTTCAACCCATCTTGACCTCCTTATTATTTATTTTAACTCATCCTAACCCATATCTATTTAAAAAAAAGCCCATTTTGACCTAAAATAAAACATATGGGTTTTTTTTTGCCAGGCCTAGTTTGATGTGAAGGATCTGAGTCTAACTGGAAGAGAAAACTGTTTCTTTTGGAAAAAAGGAGGTACTGTTATTATCATATCTCATTTATGCACATGTCATACAGTTTATTGAGGTTGTGTTTTAACTTTTACCTTGTGAATTGTTGATTGAAAATGATAATTACAGGGTTTGAAGCTTTTGGAGGCATATTTGAAGACTGATAAAATGCTCACAACTGTTTTTATGTTAGAAATTAGAAGTTAGAAGATATATGGTTAATATGGATGTGCAGGCCTTTATGAAAATCTTTTGATGTGTTGTAATTTCATGATGGTGTGTATGTATGTAAGTCCCCTTGTTGGTGGTTATCTTCTTTTGATGTGTTCTGGATGATCATCCATTGTGAAGGCAGTGGCAGTATCACTTTAAGATGAAACCTATGACTTTTTGTAATCTATATATTACTTGGTATATCCTACATGAATGTAATTAGTGTGCCGTAGTTACTTTAATGTATAGATGATGCCTGATGTATGAATGCATCCATCTAATCCATTTTCATGAGCCTGCTGAACAACGAGATTGAGGCGGTCTCCGCCCTGTTGTTAAGTTGAAAGCTCGGTTGGTCATGTGTTGCTGAAAAGCCGGTGAGCCCACAACATACATAGGGGCCGAGGTATTTTAAAGAAGAAAAAAGAATTTGTGTTCCTCTAGAACGTGCGTTGTTTGCTATCACCTCTTTACATACCTTAAAGATTGACCGACTAAGATAGTGTTTTTTTTAGCGGCGATGTAACTAGCCATAGACTATATAAACAATACAAACAAAAAGGAACAAAAGTAGGAAAAAAAGCTATGTATTAAAGTTGAAAGATCGTTATTTGTTTCATTTCACCTTGATCTTATGCGAACGATTGTTGATCCATAGATAAGACATTGACTTGACCTCGCCAAATAGGTTTTCCACTGATGAATGTTTGCAATTAGAAACCTGATAATTTCTTGCTTTTCAAATACACCAACAAACTATCATTATAATAGCTTGAATTAGAGGTGGGCAAAAAACCGGGTTCGGACCCGACCCGGAACGGGTACGGGTACGACCCGGAACCGGGTACGGGTACGACCCGGAACGGGTACGGGTACGACCCGGTATAGTTGAACCCGGTTTGTACCCGGAAAAAACCCGTAGGGTTGGAACCGGGTATTAGTTTCTAGATTTTCTTAGAACCCGACCCGACCCGGAACCGGTTGAACCCGGGTTGGACCCGGTTTTGCCCCCCCTTTTTTTTTTTTTTTTAAAAGTAGCCGTTGGGATCGATTTTTGGCAGTTTTTTTGTCACTTTTAGGCTTAGAAGTTAGTATAAATAGGTGTAGGTTGATATGGTTTAGTACCCAAGTCTCAAACGCAAAAACATACGCAAAAAACACAAAAAATACTATCGTTTACTCTCGTTTTACACGTTCACTTTCTTCAATATTGATATGGCTCACTCAAAATCTTTCGTTGATCAAGGTTCGTCCAACGCTCCAACCGTCGTTCGTGTCATTCAAGAAAAGAAAAAAAATAAAAAAAAAAGAAAAACCCGGTTGGACCCGAGTTTTATACCCTACCCGAACCCGACCCGACCCTACCCGGGTATACCAGGTAGGGTTTTTATGCTACTGAACCCGACCCGGGTTCATACCCGGGTTCACCAATACCCGGGTACAAAAAAACCGGTTGGGCCAAACCCGGGTTGTACCCGGTTTTCGGGTCCGGCCCAAACCCGAAATGCCTATCTCTAGCTTGAATAAGCTTCTTTTTGCTTTATCTCCCGCCATCGAATTGCGAACTCTCATAATATCTTCAAAAGAAAAAACGTATATAGGTTGAAATTTCAACCATTGGCTGATAATCGGCCACAAGTGATTAGAAATATGACACGCAGTGAACAAATGGTCATGTGATTCCGGAACTTCATTAAATAAATGACACATGATGGATGGAACATGGATACATCTTCTTAAAATAGCCCACCTCATAGGGATTCTACCTTGATTAGCCCTTCAAATAAGGATATTAACTTTAATGGAGTCCAGTTGTTCCAATCAATAGTATCTTTTGGGACTACAATACCAAAGTTGTCTATCTTGGTTTTGATGCTATTGGTTGTAAATTTCAAATCTCTGTCACCATCATCGACCCAAACCCATCTGTCCAGAGGTCTTCCTGCTGCTCCATAAACCTGAAATTTAGAAAGAACATTCAAGCAGTAAGTAAGATCCCTGCTTTCATCCATATTAAGTTGTACCGAACACCATCTCCATTTCCAAATAATGGTGTTGTTTTCTTCAGTGAAACAGTCCTTTAATTTAACATTCTTTTCCTCTCCAATACTGAACAAAAAAAGGAATTGAATACATAATGATTTTTCACCAATCGATCTATCCAACCAAAACCTTATGCTAAAGTAAACTAATATCAATAGCTAAGATATTTAGGTTAACTGGATTTAAAAGTGTATTAATAGCTAAAGTAAACTTTACTTTTGCTCATAGTGGTATGGTCAAATAACGTTTTGCGTCCAAATGTTTAAACTCTTGATTTTACTCCATTGGTTTGTAATTCGTTCTAATAACTCAAACCTATTAGCATATACAATTAATTTTGTTAATCACAGAGGTGTTTTAGACAATTTACTAATAAAGGCTAATAATGTAAATTATTTAGCTTTTTATTATTTTAAAGAGGATCGTTTCTTCAAATACTTTAACCGAACCTACAAAGTCTTTGACCACCACTTTATCCATGTGACCAACCCCACCACAACCTTTCCTTTCGCCCACAACCTTCCCCCTTCAACCACCACTACACCGTTGGCACCACCATCACCGTCAACACTACCATTACCACCACAACTAACACAACTCCACCGCCACAACCATAACACCACTATCACTGCCTTCACAACACCGCCGCCACCCCCCACACCTTCTTTGCCCTAGAACAAACAATTGTTAGGAACCATCGCACCCCACACTAGAAACCAAAAACCATCGCCACCTTCTCACTTCCTTCCCAGCAAAATTGAATTCTAACCTAGCCCAACCATCACCATCAGTCACGACGACTATTATTGCTCAAGCAAGACACTCATCGCCATCTTCATCGCACCACTGAATCTATCATTGTTACATCACCAAGACACCCATCACCATCGTGAAGAGGAAGGTGTTTTCAAAGTAGGTTGACTTCGATCTAGATGGGTTTCTCATCCAAGGCGGGTTTTTTTTAAGTGTGGTATCAGTTTTGGAACTAGTGGAACATACCAATGTATGAGTTTTTTTTTTCGAAAACATAGATCACCCATTATTCCGAACTCAAGTAATAAAGATGATTTACCGGTAAATGATTAAAAAACCTTTAGAAAAAAATCACTTGATTATGCATTTCGACTCAAAATAAGTTTCTAGCCATTATGAACAGCTACTCCCTAGATTTACGTCTTCATTCTCGAAACTAGCCAAAATATTAAGGGAAAATTACCAAAATGACCAATTGACCAACCCAAATTACAAAAATAACCATTGACCATTCTTTTTAACGAGAATGGACTTTTGACTTTGACCCTTGCCACCGGCGAGGAAAATTCATGATACCTCGCCCACGTGGATTAAATATCCCTCGCCCACGTGTCCGTATCTCGCCCACGTGTATATTGCGTATTTAAAAAAAAATAAGAAAAGCGAGGGGTCCGTCAAACGAGGCGAGGGATTTGACCCATCCCTCGCCCACTCAGCGATGTCACATTGTTCCAGGCGAGGGATTTGACCCATCCCTCGCCCACGTCAGTAACCATGTCAGCGAGGTAGTCAAAGTAGGCGAGGGATGTGACCCGTCCCTCACCCACGTCAGCGAGGTCACATTGTTCCAGGCGAGGGATTTGACCCATCTCTCGCCCACGTCAGCAGCCACGTCAGATGCCAATTTTAAGTAGAAAACTTTTATGTTTCATTTAATAAAAACACGTTATGGTTAATAAATGCATATATATTTACTATTAATAATTATTATTACCTTTTATTATATTTAAATAGAACTTGTATTATTTAAAATGATGGTGGCAAAGCCCGCTAAGGACAAATCAATTTTGCTTCAGTGGCCCAACTCATATTTTTCTTCTTTTTGAGTTTCTTTCTAAAAAAGTATAGATGAAAAAAATATTTATTATTTTGGTGTATGTATACAAATATTATCAAAATGGATAAATTTAATAGTTTTTTAAAAATTTTAATTTTTAACTCCAAAAACTTTTCACCCCACGTTCATATAAACGATCAAGTTTTAACGTTTTTTTTATATGTTTTTATTTTTAGTTGAAAAATATCATCTCAAAAAATTCAAATCAAATGTGAATGTTGAGGCTCTCCTTCTTATGTCAGATATAATAAATTTGTGTTGAATCACGATTTAACTTGAAATTTTAAGAACACGTCTAACACATTTACCTTTTAATGGTAGATATTCTTCAACGCCGTTTACAAAATATCATTTACCACCACGGCATAATATGATTTTAACTGATATTTTACAAAGTTTCAGAGAATTTTAAAAAGAAAGTAACAAGAAGTTTGAGAAGAATGTAAAATTTCATAAAGGGTAAACATTGTATTATATAGGGCAAAATAAAATTAAATTAAACTTTTAAGTATTTAAAAAAACAATAAATAATTAGAAATTTCGAATTTTTTGGTTTAAAAACTAAATATATATAATTTTTTAATTATGGGCGAGGGGGGGTATTTTTGTAATTTCGGGCGAGGCATTCTCATAATTCCTCGCCGACTCAGCGAGGGATCAAAGCCACGTCAGCGAGGGGTACACGTGGGCGAGGGATTATGTGGAATCCTGGCCGGGCACGTTTTTCTGGGCGAGGGATTCCCATAATCCCTAGCCACGTCAGCGAGGAATGACACGTGGTTGGCCGCGATTGGTTGTTTTATTTCATAAACTTCAATTTTGACCGATTATTTTAGTAATTCGTTTTGGTCAAATGGTCATTTTCGTAATTTTTCCAAATATTAATCATTGATTTTCGCTTCTTTTACTTTAAATTGTATTGGTATAATTTCTAGTGAAATAAATTAAAATGATTTCATACGAAAGCATGTGATACGAATCGTCATGAATAAAAGAAAACGACTCCTTTCATCTTCATTCTTCAACCATCTCTTTATAAACAGACCTCTTATAGCAAACAAGCTTACCAAAAACCCCAATTCCATTCATACCACCATGAACAAAAGGAAACGAAAAAGCTCAAAGTCTTCCAAAACACAACAACCCATAGATCTCGATAACTCATCAAAAATGAGTTTAAAGCTTATTGTCGACAAAAAAGGCCCACGAGTATTATTTGCAGAAGCACCAAAAGAATTTGTTGATTTCCTATTTCACATCTTCTCTTTGCCTTTGGGTACCCTCATCGAGCTCATGGGGTCCAAACAGATGGTGGGTTGCTTAGGAAAACTCAAAGATAGCATACAAAACTTCAATGGAAACTACCTTCAACATGGGATCACAATGGATGATATCTTCAACCCAAAACACCCTTCAATAGTAACACATTTCTGTTGTCATATGATGATTTTGATGATGATCAATCTAGTGCATGTAAAGCAGTTTACAGGTGTGCTAGTGCAACAGCAGGTTGCTGTCACTATAGTAACAAAAGTTGTCGGTCGAATGCGACATTGTATGAGAATTCCAAATGTCCCAATTGCAGTGGTTCGATGAATGTTAAGATGACACTTGTAATGCCGAATGAGGTAGAAGAAACAAAGGAAAATGATAAGAGAAAGAATGAAGGGTATGTGAAGGAAGTGGTGACTTACATGGTGATGGATGATTTAGTGGTGAAACCTATGTCTACTATTTTCAGCATTACTCTCATTAATAAGTTTGGTGTCAAGAGTCTGAATCACCTTGAGGAGAAGATGTTTTATTTTGGAAAAGAGTAGGTACTGTTATGGTGTTGTTATCTCATTTAAATATACACATGTTGATAATAGTTTTTGTGAAGTAATTTGTGTTTTAATTTGCTGTTTATTGATGGAAAATGCAGGGTTTAAAGCTGTTGATGGCGTCTTTGAAGACTGATAAAGTGCTCACAACTATCTTTATGCAGTAGAACATAGTTATGAATTTTAACGTTTATGATAATCTTTTGATCTAGTTTATTGTCGCACGTATAAGTTAGAACCCCTTCCGTTACTCTGTTAGCTTCTTTGCTTAATCGTTAAAAGACTTAAAGACCAATATGACTAGTTATTTATGTTAGTTTTGATTTTCCTATGCATACGATTTTGTTATCTTTAGAATGTATTATCTTTTTATATTGTCCGTTTATAAATTGTTTCATCGAACATAATGAGGTTCTCATGTGAAGGTAGAGGTCTTCATGCTTTTAGGGTTTTTTAACGGCAAAAGATGTTTTTTATTCACAAAATTTCTCTAGCAAGACGCTAGAGAAAAGTCCCAAACAATCATTACAACAATAGAGATCACAAAATTATGACAATGAGACCAAACAAAAAATACAAAATTGCATCCAGTATAGTGTTTTCTGTTTGAACCTGTTTTTTACCAACATGAATGATATGCACTTTATGTCCTCCAACACCTATTGCACACTTTGAGACTTGGAGTTATGCACTTTATCATTTCGAGCTCTCCATAAACTCGAAAGTGTAATGTATGCAACAGCTTGAAATGCTTCCTTCTTTTCGGCACTGGTGTGAACGTGATTGTATTACAAGATATCCCGAATCGAGAATGCAAAAATAGCTGGGATGTTGCACCAGACTTCTACTCGCCTCCAAACCTCCATAGCGAAAGAACCTTCCATTGGTCTTGTGAATTTGAAATTTTGACTTGCCTAAACAACCTATTACAATCTTCTAGCTCCAAAGAGGTCATAGGATGGAGGAACAATTTGGATGATTTTTCTAAAATTACCCTATAGTTAATTTTCGAAAGGGAATGAATAGTGTCTCATCCTCCCTGGCATATTGCTTTCAACGTGTCACTTGAGATTCTAGCAACCATTGGAGATGATCATAAGGTAACCTAAACCTATAAACCTGCTATGTTGCTTTACTGTGCCTATGAATCCGTAATGTTACACATGTCATTGTGTACACTTTTGACAAGTTACAAGAGTAGAGGGTGTGTGTGTTTTATTTTGATTATTTTCTGGTTGTTTTATTAAGGATTCTTCAATGTTTTACTTAATCAACGTTATTTTTTATTGGCATATTACATGGTTCATAATCGTATATGTAATTTATCAAAAGTGGAAACTAAAGTTGCAATATGTGCATACCCTAGTGACTGTATGTGTAATTTACTTTAATTTTTAACAGAAACAGGTGATAAGCTTTAATTCTATTGTATTAATCTTTATTCAATTAATAAAAGGGGTCGGAGAACAAGTAGTTCATACATAACATATCTTGCGTAATTGTGATCAACAGGAAAAACCTAGGAATGCCAATCAAACTTGCTTTAGTTGGTATCAGACTTTGTCCAAGCAAATATAGATACAACAACCAAGGACAAACAATAATAGCGATGGATTAAGGTTAATAGTCCATCAACAACATATTCCTTTTCGAAGCAGCATGCTTGTTCTAGTCCTGTCAACAAGCTTTCAATCAAGGTTTGGATCACGCAAACAATTCAATTCTTTCTCATTAAGAATAAGAACGAAATAGAAGTAGGGCTAGTCCGTTGGTAGAAACAACCTAGTAAGTAGCATAGGAGAATCAATTCAGCAGGTTGATAGTATTCATTTAGCTAAGGGTGTGCATGGTCGGTTTGGTTTGATTTTAGCTTAAAACCGAAACCAAAAACAGGTATTTTGGTTTCTAGGTTTTTAAAATCATTCGGTTTCAGTTTTTACGGTTTTTGGTTTTCACTTCGGTTTCGGTTTTGTTTTTGGGCTTCAAGTTTTTTTTTTTTATTTTTTTTTTTTTTCAAAATTGGTTCAAAGTAATGAATTTAAGCTAAAACTTTGGGCTTATATCATTTTGTTGATCGTTAAACTATATATTCTTATAAAGTTCTTAACAAAAAATTAATTACAATAAATGAAATACAATAACAAAAAATTCAATAAAATACTTTAATCTACTAAACAAAAAAGTTTAAAGATTATTCTAGTAATCTAAACATCTATCTATTTTACATAGCATAAGTTAAATAAGTAATTTATAAGTTAGTAATGTTTATAAGTGTATGAATACACCTTTAAATTTACAAGTTCGGTTTTATGGTTTCGGTTCGGTTTTTTCGGTTTCTGTTACAAGCAAAATCGAAACCGAACCAAAAAATTGTTTTTTAAAAAATCATCAAACCAAACTTTTGTTTTTTATTAGTTCCGGTTTTTCTGGTTCGGTTGCGTTGGTTATTTCGTTTCTTGCACACCCATACATTTAGCAGTGCGTAAAATAGAACAGTTGAACGTTGGTGTTTGTTCGGGAAGTCGGTCATAGGGATAGTTTGATCAAAATGAGGGATTGAAGTTGTTGACGGTAGAGGACAAAACAATGATGAAAATCATGGCAGAACGACAAAATGATTAAGGGTTTCTCGTAACCAAACTTTAACCGTAACCGAACCACACTTTAAATCTATAAAAAAACTCATTTTATATTTGATCACTTTTAATATATAAAGTAATGTGGAGTCTATCACGACATTACATATACTTGCTAACTTTTTAGAGTCTACTAATTAATTTAAAACAAAGTATTATTTGATAGTTATTTGAAATTCCGTCATTTAACCACATTAATATAATATTTGAAGTCCGAAAAAGTCACATTAAACGTACCCAAAGGCAACCGCAGGTTACTTTGATTAACTAAAACAATGGTCAAAAGAATTTGCGGAATCAAGGCCCTTAAATGAAATTGAAAGTTCCATCTTAATTGATCATAGGCAAAAACTTAAGGAGATTGAAAGAATAAAGTCTCTCTACCTCAAGCAAAAAGCAAGAATTAAATGGGCTGTGAAAGGGGACGAGAATTCTCGCTTTTTCCATGGAATGGTGAAGTCCAACTTGAAGAAGAATAGAATAAACGGGCTGTCCATAAATGGTTCTTGGGTTACGGATCCAAACAAGGTTAAATCTTCGACTTTTGACTTCTTTGAAGCAAAATTCAGCGAACCAATGCCATCCAGACCGAGACTCCGCAACGACAGGTTCATGAAACTCAACGACGAGCAGTGCTCCATGCTTACTGCCCCATTCACTGGGGAGGAAATAAGGGTAGCGGTTTGGGGGTGTTCGGGTCAAAAAGCCCCAGGGCCTGACGGTTTTACTCTAGACTTTATTAAAAACTTCTGGTCAGTTTTAGAACAAGACTTCATCAACGCTTTTTGTTATTTCCACAAGCATGGCAATCTGTATAATGGGAATAACTCATCCTTTGTTACCTTGATTCCTAAAGAAGCTGACCCATTATCTCTTTTGGATTATAGACCCATTTCATTAATTGGGTGTGTGTATAAGGTGTTAGCCAAAGTCTTAGTAGCTCAACTATAAGTCACACTCAGTCGGCCTTCATAAAAGGGAGGTCTATAATGGATAGGATCCTCATCTTAAAAGAAATTGTTGCTTGGATAAAACAATCCAAAAAAGAGGCTATGATATTTAAAGTTGATTTTAATAAGGCCTTTGACTCGGTAAACTGGGACTTCCTGGATGACGTACAACGACTAATGGGGTTCCCATCTTAATGGAGGGCTTGGATCCGGGAATGTCTTTCATCGGCTAAAATTTTTGTTCTTGTAAACGGGTCTCCAACAAAGGAAATCCACATGTCTAGAGGAGTCAGACAAGGAGACCCATTATCCCCATTTCTTTTTATTATAGTGATGGATGCTCTCCACATTTTCATAAATTCAGCTATAGCATCAGGTACGTACCATGGCTTGACTTTTCAAATTTCCAATCTTCTGCTTTCCCACTTATTTTTTGCAGATGATGCAATATTTATTGGTGAATGGTCAAAGGTGAATATTGACAACTTAGCATGTATCCTAAGATGCTTTAACCTTGCATCGGGGTTAAAGTTAAATCTTAGAAAAAGTAGATTATGTGGTGTTGGTGTTCATCAAGAAGTTGTGAGCAGCCTTGCCAATGCACTTCATTGTCAGGTTGGTAAGATGCCATTCAACTATCTTGGGATGCCTGTGGGTGCAAAACTGAGTAGGGTAAAACATTGGGAGACAGTTGTTGAAAGGATGCAGAGAAGGTTATCCCCATGGAAATCAGAGACCTTATCCATTGGGGACAGATTAACTCTTATCAAATCTGTTCTTGGAAGTCTTTCAATTTACTTTCTCTCGTTATTTAAAGCACATTGCATAGTAATTGAACAATTAGAGAGACTTCGAAAGAATTTCCTTTGGGGATCCAAAAATGGGAGACCAAAGATGAGTTGGATTGATTGGAACAGGCTACTAGCCCCAAAGAATCAAGGGGGGTGGGGTATTGGCAGCATTAAAGCAATGAACATGGCACTTTTAGCAAAATGGTTATGGCGATTCAAGACGGACTAGAATGCCTTATGGGTCAAGGTGGTGAAAGCAATACATGGGAGTAACAAGAATCCAAATACATTTCCAATAAAGAAAAGCATTTCGAGGCCTTGGAGATCAACAGTCTCAATTATCGATAAATTTAGCTCTATTGGTATTGATTTTTCCTCAATGATGTCATGTAATCTTGGAATCGGCTCCAATATTCAATTTTGGCTTGATGATTGGGCGAAAGTGGGATGTTTAAAAGATGCCTTCCCAGATCTTTTTAAACTAGAAAAAAAGAAGAATTGTACGGTGAGAGATAGAATTAATTATGCTTCGTCTGGTGGAAAATTCTCGTGGGAATGGAAGTCGGAGCCACAAACACTGCAAGAATTAAGGCAACTATCAAACATGGAGGAGGAATTAAAATTAGTTGAGAGAACGGATTCGACGGATAAATGGACATGGGAGGCCGATGCTTCCGAAGCTTTCACTACCAAATCAATTAGACGTATAATTGAGGAACATACATTGCCTAAGAACCAATCTAATTTTGGTTGGTCCAGGCTAGTCCCATTAAAAGTTAATCTCACATGTTGGAGGACGATGTTCAATAAGTTACCGGTGAACCTCATGCTCAACAAAAGAGATATCATAACCCACTCCACATGCCCATCTTGCGGCTGGCTCTCAGAATCTATAGCTCATGCAATCATCCATTGTCCAAAGGCCTATCGCGTATGGGAAGATATCCGGGCATGGTGTAAGCTGCCCGGGCTCCGAGCAAGCAATATAGATAGCCTTTTAGAAGAAATTGAAGGATGGCAAATGTCACTGAAGCATAAGGAGATAATAAAATCGGTGTTCTATGTGGTAATATACTTCTTATGGAAAGCAAAGAACAAAAAAATATTCAAAGATAAAACATGGGAACTGGGCGACTTGGTTGGTGAAATAAAAGCCTCATCTTTCTTATGGATTAAGCACAGAGGGAAGATACAAAATTTGAGTTGAGAAAAATGGTGTAAATTTCAATATTGTCTCAATTAGAGAATATTGTCTCAATTAGGAAACATGATATAAGTTATATTTTTTTCTGCTTTGTACTTCTAGCTTCTTGCTAGTTTTTGTATATATATATATATCTTTTGCGGTCCAAAAAAAAAACTTAAAGCTAGTAAAATTAAATGTATTTCCTCGTAACATTCACTTACAAAAGGAAAATATATATAAAGCTTTTAAGAACTGTAAAGAAAACCAAAGGTCGAGATAGAAAATCACGCGATTGCACATTCCAAAGATGCATGGGAAAAACATTGGCCTTTATTTAAACCTAAACTCCTCGTAACCAGTCTACATATTAATTCTCCATTTAAGGTTTTATTTCTTGTGCATTGGGTTTTGTTAAAGTCTAGTGAAATAATAAAACTATTTCAAGGAAAGCATGTAATCGTTTATTTTGAAAAATGAGGATATAAATAATCTTGCTAGTTAAATTACATTATTGACAAATATTTAGTTTCAAAACAACAATTTTAACTAAACCCTGTCCCAAATCTATGGAAAATAAACTAAAAATAGAAAATACGTGAAAAATGAGACAAAAATGAAAATATTAATTATTTGATAGCGTTGAAGCCACAAAAACAATGTTACAACTTGTGTCGAAATCTCGACCAACAAGTTAAACAACTTTAATTTATAAACCTTGAACCTGATACCATCCCACCTTTCTTCCCTTTGCGTATAATACCGAGTCCACTCCGGTCAAGAAAATTGAAAATTTAGATCAAACGTAGTATTTTTTTATGTTATAGTATCAATTTCTATCATTGCTAATAATAACACAGACATACAATTTCATCTATGTCATTCAATCTTCATAAAAAAATTTAGAATGAACAAATTATTACTAATATTATTTTTGGTCGGTAGTAATAAGTTTTGGATATATTCAAATGTTCAATATATGCAATGAAAAGAGATTAATAAAAAGATGTTTACATTTATATTAAAAAGAATATTAATTCTTTAATTTCATTGCTAAAATAAGTAACTTATATAAACTTTAGTCCGTTTGGTTCACAAAATTCACAAAATTCTTTGTAATTGAAATTGAAATTAAAATTGAAAAATTTTCCATTTAAAATTTTGTTTGATTGTTCAACGAATTGAATTGAAATTAAAAAAACTTTCCTATATTCATTGTAATTTATATTTATTCCGTTTATCTATGGAATGTTGTAGGTTCCTCATTTTTAGTGTGAGTGTGTACATTATGTTATGGGGATGGTTGTAAGTGGTTGTGAGTGAAGAAAAGAGAAAATTTATAGGGATTGTACCATGATTCTCCATATTTGGAAAAACACAGTACAACCCCCATAAGTTTTTTAATATTTTTAAAAGTGGTTGTGAGTCGGGAAGATAGAAAATGTAATGATAAAAATATAAAAGAATATTATTTAATTGAAAAAGAGAGTAGAAAAATAGTGTTTTTAGTGTAAATATAGGGGATGGAGAAGGGATGCTAGTGTGAATGCTCTAACACTCCAATTTAATGTTCAAAGTTAACATTACAATTCCACTCAAAATTAACTAACCAAACACGTTATCAATTTTAACAAGATTCCAATTTCGTTTCCAATTCTAATTTCTTTTCTAAAAATTATGCGAAACAAACTGTCCCGTACTTTCAATTAGTTTATCAAAAGTGTAACAGTAGTATCCTACTGATTGCAGTATATATACACTTAAACCCACGCTTTATAACTTCAGCCTGAGTCCTTTAAAAAAAATACAAGAAACCAAAGCCACAGATCACAAGAACTCATTAATGGCTTCTCCAAAGTTGAGCCTTAAGCTTCTTGTCGACAAAAAGACCCCAAGAGTGTTGTTTGCAGAAGCACCAAAAGAATTTGTGGATTTCCTTTTTCAGATATTTTCTTTGCCTTTGGGCAACCTCATCGAGCTCATGGGATCCAAACAGATGGTGGGTTGCTTAGGGAAACTCAAAGATAGCATACAAAGCTTCCATGTAAACTACCTTCAACCTGGGATCAAAAGCGATGAAATCTTCAACCCCAAAACACCCTTCAATAGTAACACATTTCTGCTGTCCTATGATCATGCCTCTTCTGCAGATCAATCTGGTGCTTCTAAAGCAGTTTACAGGTGTTCAAATGCAACAATCAATTGCTATAATTGTCGTCATAACCAAGCTTGCAGGTCAAACACAACACTTCATGTGAATTCCATGTGTCCCAATTGCAATGATTACATGGATGTTAATATGACACTTGTAATGCCCAAGGAGGTGGCAGAAACAATGGAAGTGGATAAGAGAAAGAATAAAGGGTATGTGAAGGAAGTGGTGACTTATATGGTGATGGATGATTTAGTGGTGAAGCCAATGTCCACCATTTCTAGCATTACTCTCATCAATAAGTTTGGTGTCAAGGATCTGAGTCAACTGGAGGAGAAGACTGTTTCTTTTGGAAAAGAGGAGGTACTGTTGTATCATCTCATTTCATTTACACACAACACATGTCATATGTTTTAAATTGCATTATATTAATTGATTGATAATGCATGGTGTAGGGTTTGAAGCTGTTGATGGCGTCTTTGAAGACTGATAAAGTGCTCACAACTGTCTTTATGCAGTAGAAAGTAGTTATGGATCTGCAGGTTCATGAAGCTTTTTGGATTAGTTTTATCATGTTGTGAAACCCCTTTTTGTGGTCGTTGTCTTCTTTTGCTAAACCATTTAAGACCAGAAGCCATGGACGATATCACTATTATCTATGTTATTTTGGATTTTCGTATGTTTTATTTATAACTACTTGGGTTGTCGTTGTTTTATGTTCATTTGAGCCACATAATATTATTTTTTTTATCACAACGGGACTTGAACCTCATAAACGTCAACATTTAAACTAGGACTGATAATTTGTGGTACAAAAAAAACTATTTAAGGTATTGCTGACAGGACGCAACATAAGATGGAGTTAAACAAGTGTGGGTTTAAGATAAACATACTATATTTTATAATTAGGTCAACACGTTTATGACATGATTAATTCATGTCTAAACTTTTATAATGAACAATTTGAGTAAGTTCCAAATCTCACTCAAAGTTTTATATGTTCATTAAGACTTCCCTCATTGTTAAAAGCATGATTTTAAACATATGTTTCAAACTAAAGTGTACAAGGGTACAAGCATTAAGGAAGTGATACATACAATATTCAATAAAAAATTTTACTTGATTCCTGGGAACTAAATATAAAAATCAATCATGCGTAGTTCAACTTCACTTTAATATTTGATGAATTGATGATACCGATTCATTAATGAAAGGGAATCGGATACACACAAGATTAATAAACAAATAAGTATAAAATGAAACTCTCTTTTAGACTGGACGTAGTGGAAGCTTTCAGGGCGTCAAACTTGATGACATGGGTATAAGTGAAGCTTCAAACACCATTACAAGTTAACTAAAAGGGGCTCTAAACCCACAGGACTTCAAACTATTAATGTAATCTTATTATATTATTGCATTAATAGAAGCTCTAAACATGATTAATTGTTACCTTGATTTAAACGAGATTTTAATAAAACAATTTTTATTTGTTTAAAATTTAGATGATATTTTAACTAAACAATTATTATCAAAAGTCTTGTAATCATGAAATGTTTGTGAATAATGTAAAATCAGATGGGCTAATTTGATGTCAAAATTCAGGCTCGAACTAAAACACACCAAATTTGGGCCAGGCCCATTAATTATCATTGCGGACTCACCTCGTATAAATATTCATCATCTCATTTCGAAACCCTAGTTCGCTGCTGCAGGGTACGTTCTTCGTCTCCCCCTTAATTTCATTCTCTAAATCAGGGTTTCAAATTGCTTGAAAAATCTCTACAATTTGTATGCACTTAACTTCAGATCTGTAACTATTTAGTCTGTTACATCCTAATTTTGCTAATTTACACCGTTCTAATATGCCCTATTTCATAACTTTCAGTTTATCGATTGGAGCAGGTTCGATTAGCAATGTCGCCCGCTAAAGGTTCGCACTTTCATCCAATTAATCGATTGATATCTCATAAATGCATTGATGATCTCTAATTGGCGTAAAATGTTCACATTTTGGAGGATTTAGTGACATTATTTGTTCATGATTATGATTGTTGTTACAGTTGATGCTACGAAGAAAGGTGATGCTAAAGCTCAGGCTTTAAAGGCAGCAAAGGCTGTGAAGACTGGTTCAACCTTTAAGAAGAAGGCTAAGAAGATCCGCACCAAGGTTACGTTTCACAGGCCGAAGACATTGAAGACTGATAGAAACCCTAAGTACCCTCGCATCAGTGCTCCACCGAGAAACAAACTTGACCACTATCAGATTCTTAAGTACCCTTTGACTACTGAGTCTGCAATGAAGAAGATTGAGGATAACAATACTTTGGTGTTTATTGTTGATATTCGTGCTGATAAGAAGAAGATTAAGGCTGCAGTGAAGAAGATGTATGATATCCAGACTAAGAAAGTTAATACTTTGATCAGGTATCATCATCAAATTGACATTTAAGTTAGATTTATGTATCAGTGAATTTAATGGTTGTTGTATTGACTAAAGGTGGGAAATTGGGTATATTTTGGTTTTAGTTGTGTTGGATCAACACAATACACATTGTCTAGGTTTTTTTAGTTTTCTTCAAGTATGTAGTTAAAGTGCCAAAAGTGTTTCTAAAATCATATTGATTTAATGGTTTCTATATTGTTTTGGGGGATTTATGCTTTAAAACTTGCAGTTTGGCTAAATCTTTGACACTTTTGATCTGTATTATCTAACCATTTTTTGAATTTTTTGTTACTTCTGTTAGTGGTAAAGTTCAACACATATTGACCCATTTAAAGCAAATGCTGACTTGTTATTGTTTGTGTAATTCAGACCTGATGGAACCAAGAAAGCCTACGTTAGGTTAACTCCAGACTACGATGCTTTGGATGTTGCAAACAAAATCGGAATAATCTAAGGTAACATGTCATTTCAGTTTGAAGGGGATATGTATGCTCGCTGTTGCATTTTTGTTAGTTTTATGTTCTTGAATACTACTTAAAGTTTAATGAGATTATTTTCAGTTCGAATTCAACTTTGTTCATGGTTTCTGCTTCATTAAACTGTATGATGTTCAAGCTTTGCTATGGTTTTTATTCATTATGCTTTTGGTACTTGTGCTTCGTTTATTTTGCATAACCAACATTTTTATGTTGTTGTTTTCTGATTACTTAGGAAACTTAAGCATTTGTTAATTGTGATAAGACAATGGTTGTTGTTTACCGCAAAGATTTAAGTGCATGGTTAAAGTTAACATGATTATATTGGTCAATGGTGTATCCAACAAAGAAACATGAGTGTCATCCATAGCAAAAGGTTGGGGGTTCTAATCCTGGAAGATGCAAGATGTGGAGATTTTATCTTAGAAAATTTGAAGTGTTGATGTTTAAAACAGATCAGCGTTGCAAAAATCGGATTAGTCGGCCGATTAATCGGTAATCGGAGGCTCCCCGCTTCGATTTTTGCTAATCGGCAACAATAATCGCTAATCGGTGAAATTGGTTAAAAATCGGGATTAATCGGCCAATAATCGGCGTTTTTTCCAGATTCCGGCGACTTTTCGGTGAAGTCTAAAAATTCTGGCAAAAACTCCGAAATTCCGGCAATACATGTATATATATATATAAAACTAACATTTTTAGTAGAAATACATATAAAATGTGTGTATATATATAAAGATTTGAAAATTACGTATAAAAGTTTCAAGCCGATTAATCCTGATTACTCTCTAGTTCCTATCTCGCGTGTCCGACTAGCGCTTAGCGATTTTTACAACACTGAAAAAGATAGCGAGTCATCAAGGTTTAAAAGAACGGAAACGAGCCTTGAGACGTTTTTCCTACGCCTCACGAGGCGTAAATCCGAGGCGGAAATAATAAATAAATGGGAAAATTATATATCTTATAAAAATAAAATATTAAAACATCAAACAAAACATATTCGTAAGCAAATTCATCATCAAATTTAAAATTCATCACCCATAACGTATCATAAAGTCTAAAACATAAAATAGATACGAAATTAAGCATACATTAAAAGTTTGTAATCTAATTCAACTTCAAACAACATAAAACGCATCACTTTCTAACTCGTCATCCTCACAATCATCTTCTTCTATCCAATTCTAAAGTAATATGAGACGCAAGTATATAAAGATTCACAAATTTGATCCATTTTGCTACATTCACATTCACAATTCATAACTTTAATATATAAACCTTAAACCCATACACATAACACATTAATTTTAAAGTATATAAACATTCAAATCAGATTTCTTTTGCTCCATTCACAATTCACAAATCTAGTGTATAAACTAAATAAACCTTAAACCTGATAACAAGCACAAACATCAACCATTCACAAACCACAAGCATCAACCATTCATTGATTCACAACCATTCACTGTTCGGTTGTTCACATACTATTCACAAACCATAAACCTTAATGCACAAACCTCATGTCCCAAATCAACAAAAAAACTCTTGAATCAAATATACAAAACTAACATCAACAATATCAGAAAATCATAAAGTAGAACCTCTGAAAATCACGAAAATCAGAAGAAAATCAGAAAATCAGGTGCGATGTCGGATTGTCGGGTCGATGCCTGGTGCGATGGGGTGTGCGATGGGGGCGTCGGGTGTGCGATGGGTGCAAGTCGGCTGTGTTCACCTCGCTGTTTTCCCCTCTGAACCTCTGAAAGTCGCGATGTTCTTTCTAATTAGGGTTTTATTTTAGGGTGCGATGGGTTAGGTCTGCAGCTTTTATGGTTTAATTTACAAAATGTACTTTCCCGCCCACACGTACGCCTCACCCTTTCGTACCGCCTCACCGATTCACAATCCGCCTCATGTGCCGAGGTGTACGTATCTGTAATACCCTATGAGGCACTGTCTCATACTCGATTTTCGTCCGTTTCGCCTCGAGGCGTACGCCTCTCCCGTTTTTTAAAACCATGTGAGTCATAGCAAAATATATTAACAAATAGTATATACTCAACAATAGTCAGGGTTGTTCTTCAAAAACCTTGCTTTTACATGTTTACAAAGGTTTGTTTGGATTTCAGATCCATGGTTTTTCTTAAGCTTACAAGTTAGAATTGTTGTCGATTTGTGCAACGAGGAGACATGATTGCTTGCGAAGAGACAAGACAACTAGGTGACTTGTGACATTGTTGCATAGCTTTATAAAAGGCAAACATAATAAATCTATTGACGTTAAATGGTCGTCTGAACGATCATGGTGATGATGGCTAGTGAAGTAACAGAACAATGTACTGATGATAAACTGAAGGACTTCAAATCAACTGACATTAATGTAAGGATTATTGGATGCATTGAAGCTTTTGAAATTGATGTAGGTACCAAAATATATGATGGTTTTTATGGCTGAATAACGAGGTTAAAATTCTTAGAAATTAGACCTCCCTTTACTAAAAGTGAACACTCAAATGCAAACAATCCCACCCATCAGCATCTCTAACATATTCTGTCTAACATGTAGTTTACCCTGTTCCTTGTCTTGTGATAGATCATTGATTTCATATAGAAAAAAATAAAGTAGTTCTATTAAAGTTTGATTAGATAAAAAACATCATCTAGAGTGCAATTGCTGGATTTATGGACATGCCTTGACCAAACATTCACCATGATTTGAATTGCAAGTGTAAAATACTTTCGAGTAAAAGCACCTGATATGCTGCATGCACGAATTGTTCGAAATCAGATATATATATTTGTTCTACACTGCACACTGGTATATGCTCATAACTTTAGGCCCACAAATACACTATAGCTCAACTGACTGCCATATGTCCACTTTGCTTTCTTTCAGTTGTCGATTCGATGTTGAATTTGGCATCGCCTTACAATTCATGATTAAGCATACTTAAGCATATTGTACACCACTCATAATTATTTATTTAAAGGTATGAGATTACTAACGTCTTTCTGTCGAACTCAAACGTGTATAGATAACGGATGAAAATTTTCTATAATTGAAACCAATTTATGAAATTAAATAAAAAAAGTTTATAAAAGTAGATATAATCATACATATACTTATATAAATAATAACTGATTAACTTAGTAATAAATAAGAAAAAAAAAGCAATTGTAAACCAAATATAAGAAAACAGAAACAATTGTAGAACAAAAATAAGAAAAAAAAACTTATAAATAACATAACTATTCAAACAACAAAAGTACAAAGCACATCAATTGTCTACTTCATTTAGTTAGTTATAACTAATGCTTTAACATGAAATGAATATAGGGATGTTTTAAGTGTTTAACATTACTATATCTTAAAACGCAAAGTCGGTGGCTTGTGCCGTACTGTTATAACATTACTATTTACTAAGACTTTTTTTTTACGTTATATAACATTTAATCAACAATCTTAACATAAGCCCATCTGCCGTACTGTTATGCACCCTTTATTTTAACTAGGCATAAAGTTTCGAATCTGACAATTGGCATACTTCTACATAACTTTTTGTTTTTCGGCAGTCACTCTTTTCTAACTTCCTTGTTCAAAGTTATATTTTTTACATTAGTTGCATTCATGTTGCAAGAATTAATACTATATTAATGAAATTTTCAGTAGTTTACTTTAACAACAATAATTAGGACCCGAACTTATGTTTTAAATTTAGTTTATCATTTATCTTAACTTTATTTAAATGGCTTTAATCTTTTGTAAATTAATTTATTACTATATCTTAAAAAAAGGTCGGTGACATTTGAGATGGTTTACGTTTCTACGTTCGTCTATGTTTTAACGTAAGTTTCTTTTAAAAATGGGTCGGGTCAAATAAATTTTTTCGTGCTTATCTTTATGTATGCTTTGAGTTGGTTTAAGTTTTATTTGGAAACGTGTCAGATCAAATATAATGTATACACGTTTGATGTTATAAATCCGAGTTGCTTTACGTTTAAATATAAATTTAGGTTGAAAACAAGTCGGGACAATTGTAATCTATACTTTATCACGTCGCATACGACACTGCTGTACGTGTTTTTTATGTACTTTTGAGTTGGTTTACGCTTCGTCATAAATTTATTCGTAAACGAGTCAAGTCAAATGTAATGTGTTTTCGTTCAACGGTATAAGTTCGAATTACACCATGTTTCGACGTAGATATAGCTCGAAAGCGTGTCGGGTTGATTGTAGTATATACTTTATCACACAGTGTACAATGCCGCTATAACGCGCGACAAATAAAATACCAGTTCAAATCAAATTAAAAGATTTAAGTTAGTAACTTTGTTTGAAGTAAAGGGGTGAACGTGAAATTTGCTATAAAAGCTGCTCTGATGGGAGCAAATGAACGACCAAATGGAGCCTTGGTGGCTTTTGAATTCAAACATCACCATTTAAGGTGAGGTTTTGTTGTTGTGTTTGTCTTTTCATGTCCAATTTTCCAAACACCAACAAACAGATTATGGTGAGGCCATAGACATACAGAACATATTTAATTAAGTTTTTGATGAAAAAAACGAGTGTTTGTAAAAGAATGTTGTGTTAATTTAAAAATGAATAATGAATGAAAGTTTGATATTACAACTGAGATGATGAGTTTGTGTGTGTTTGAATTGATTAGCATTGAAGATACTAAAATTAAAATCAGGTATCATTTATGCAAGACGTGCTCATTTAGACCGCACTTTCAAGTGCTCTGTGCAAAGACAATAACGTCTCTCTATTCTCCTGACTTAAATAAAAACCTATAGTTTTTTCTATTTTATGAAGACATCTTGTGTTGTTGAGGCTCCCTTAAGCGCTAGATCACTAAAGCGATAAGACTTTTAAAACATAAACTAGAAAGAGGAAAAATATTATTCTTGTTTTAAAAAGATACATAAATATGAAGATTTAATCATGGATAATAGAGTAATTAGATGGATGGTTTATGTCATAAAGCTATACATTCGTTTTGATCTCAACTTTTAAAAATTTATCTATAAGCTTCCTATTGTTCACCCATAAGAAACGTGTATATATTCTATTGTTTTATCGCTTGATGAGCATATGAGATTGTAAATGTAATTCTTGAAAAATTGGAATTAGACCATACAACTTTACTACGTTGTATCATTCATATAATTAACTCTAAGTTATATATCTTATTTAACAAATACATATCAACTACTTATAATTATTCATTGTTTATTTATCTATTAACAAATAATCATGAATCATTATTCAGGTTAATCTTACAAAATATATAAATAGAATAATCATTTACGTGTCTCATTTCCCTCTTTTAACTGTTTTACTCTCATTTGGATCAAACGATCAAGTGAAAAAGGAATTAGACTCATATACAAAAAGTTAATGCATGAGAACATACAAAATCTTAATAGTTGTGGAAGTTTCAAATTAATGTGTGTGTAAAACATGAACATCTTATGTTTGACAGTATTTGTAAAACAATTATTTTATTTCCAAACTTTGACAATAATTATTAAGTTTTTGCAGCCTAATACCCTTTCTTTCTAAAACTGAAATTATTGTCTAGAAATCAAAAGCACACAATAATTATTAAAGTAGACCATTCAAACTTTTTGCGATAAACTTTTGGGTGCGTTTATTTCATATAATTTAACAAAGTTTACTAATATTAAAATTAAAATTTCATTACAATGTATTTAGTTCGTATGATTTCATAAAATTAAAATCTGAGTTTCATTCTTAATTTATTTGGTCTAAAAATAAAGGCGGTTTTTGCTTGTCTCAGGGGGGCTCATGCCCAGGATTTTTTGACTGTTGTGCACATTGAAAGTTTTGGGCAATGGATGTCAGCAGTTGAATACAGAGTCATCCTCAAATACCGGCTTATAATTCCCCTTTTCCTTCTAGACGAATCATGCCCCGTTTGTAAAAAAACATGTTTGGATAGATTTGGAGAGTATGCCCTCCACTGTAAGTAATTGTCAGGATTCAAGTATCGTCATGACTGGGTTAGAGATGTCTTATGGGATGTGCTTAGGCGTGCCGGGATCTCAGCCAAGAAAGAAACACCTGTTAACTTTCTAACTGATCCCCGAGAGGGGACATCTACCCTGCGTTCTGCAGACGTTCTTGTGTTTGGCTGGGCCGGAGGTAAGCATGCGTGTGTCGACCTCACTGGGGTGTCCCCATTGGTGGGACTGAGAGACAGTGGTTTCGTTCCAGGACAAGCGGTTTTAAGGGCGGAATCTAAGAAAGTTGCTAAGCACGAGACAACATGTATAGAGAATCAGCACGTGTTCATTCCGTTCGCCTTCGACACATTTGGATCCCTAGCCCCCGAGGTGGTTCGTTTTTTGAGGAGGGTACAGAAGGTGGTGCACAGTGACTCGCAGAGCCCGAGGAACCAAGGATGACTATTTAGTAGAATAGGTTTTGCGATTCAAAAAGGATAGCGGCGCAACTTGTTGCCCGCTTACCCATTATCCAGATGTAGCTTGGTCTTTGTAAATTTATTTTATGTTTCTAATTATAATCTTATTTAAATTCAAACGATTACATTATATTATAAACTATATTAATTTGTGTTAAAAAAATATAATAAATTGAAACTGAAATTAATTCCCTAAAACTCTTACAAATTAAATTTCAAATTATGAAGAAATTCAACAAGATAAATTGAAATCTCCGACGGCAGCCCGCGGTCAATGTCAAATGGCGATGACGAGGATCAGTATATGGTGACAAGGGAGATATGTTTCTAATTTAAAGTATAATTGTTTTGTTATCTGAATGCATTAGAAATTCAAGTTTCTTTAGTTAATTCAAATCCTTTTAACAAACTTAAATTACAAATCTAATTTCTTCAAATTCTATTACAAATTCCTTTGGAAAAATAAAAAAACTTTCACCATCAAACTCAAATTTAGTTATTTCCAAAAGAAAATTCTCATGAACCAAACACGCGTGATAGTAGTTTACAAAAGATAAGATAGAACAAATGTTGCCACAAACCCCAAACGTAAGGGGCCACTTTTGCAATTTTTCGTTTATCCTCCGATAAACGGCATCCGGCAGTGCCTACAACTCCCGACGCCCACAACGACGTCGTATAGCCCACATCACGCAGACAACTGCAACAAAAACACGATGGAATCAAAGAAACTTCAGTTTACGAGTCAACTTTCTCTCCTTCCATTTTAGCTTTCTTCACACACTAAACACACACAGTTAAATCAATCTCAAATCACAACAATCACAACAACAATCACTTCACACTCCACCGGATCGATGAATTCACCCTCTAAATTCCACAGGTCCTAGGGTTTTCATACCGTTAATTTCAAACAAAGAGGCTGTTGTTGTTGCGTTAGGGTTTGTAATATGATGGTGTCAAGAGGAGGTTTGTTCGGCTGGTCGCCGCCGCGGCAGCAGCCGCTAACGCCGGTGTCGGAGGTGTCGGAGCCGCCGGAGTCGCCGTCGCCGTACATGGACGCTAGCGCCGATGCGGTGGCTCCGGATGTTGATGATGAGGTGGAGGAGATGGAGGAGATCGAGCCCCCGCCGGAGGCGGTGCCGTTTTCGAGGCTGTTTGCTTGTGCTGATAGGCTTGATTGGGTGCTTATGGTGGTTGGATCGGTTGCTGCTGCGGCTCATGGGACGGCGCTTGTGGTTTACTTGCATTATTTTGCTAAGATCATTCAGTTGTTGAGTCATGGTGGTGAGAGTCCGGATTTGCTGTTTCATAGGTTCAAAGAGGTAACTTTATGTTTTGATTATGAACCATAAGTAATTGATACTACCTCCTGTGTAATTGGATTTCTCAATCCAAAATTTTAATCTTTTAAGTTTTCAGTTCTGAATTAGTAAGTTACTATACATTTAATCTGGTGATTAGGTTTTCTCCTATAGATCAATTCTGAACTAGAAGGTTATTCATTATGCACTTAGTTATGAAGATTTGTTTCCCAATCTCCAACTAAGTTAAGAGGCTCTTATGTTAATGTTAATGTAGGGTTGAACTTGAAAAAGATATAGTGAGTTGTAATAATGGGGAATGTATTTACTTTATGGAGGTTAAGTAGAGAGTTAACTCCCTTCCAAGAGTGGACTTAAAAGTTTTACAATATAAGACAATGTAGGGAGCTGTATACTGCCTGTATAGACGCCCAGGCGCGCACACATACGTGTTTGCACACAAACACATATGTATGTATATATATTAAAGTATCTTATAGAAGTGTCTAAATTAATGGTCATAGACCTATAGCTTGTATTAGGGCATCATGAGGGGGTTTGTGATGAGTTTTAAATGTCTGCTCCATTTTAAGAGATCATTTTCTGGAATAACAACCAAATGATAAGTATACTGTATATATTTTAGCATGGTTTTTATTCTTTCCAAATGGTGCTTATTTATGTTTACTTAATGGATGATGGTTTATTTCTTTCCATAGCACGCTTTTTTCCCTATGGCACGCCTTGAGTTAATTTCTTTATATACCCAATTATAAAAGAAGGGATTCACGTCTACTTTTTGGCATTACTAGCTATTTGAATTCCTTTGGAATTAGTGGTAAGCTTGAGCTTATACATTTTTAGAAAAGCTTACATGGCATCCGTATTAGGTTTTACCTTTCCAGCATCCACTTGAATCTTTTTACATGGTACTTTACGTTTTGGATATTAGTGAACATATGAGTAATTACTGAATTTAGACAATATCTTGACTGGTATGATTCTATGTAACACGTTATTAGGAGTCTAAATAAGACATGCAAGTATTTCTAGCATGCTTTGATCTTGTAGTAATGACATTTATTATCCATTATGTGTAATTACCTAATCGAAGACGCACTACAAAGTTATAATTTGCATCAATTGAAGTTGATGAATCAAGTTTTAACACTATGTTAACTCGGACTAACAAATTCCAAGTATTTGGTATTGGTGGAGGTAATATAACAACTATTGTAGCTATCTTGTGCTTCTGTGATCTTCAATGTGAAAAATGTACCATGGTGCATGCAAGTATGCAACACGTTCTTTCATCCTATATTTTGTCAATTACTTGAATCATGGTACTCCTAAATACTTATGTGTTTCGTGAAGGGTGATAGGGACCATGCACTTATTGTGTGAGGTGTTTCAATTGCTGTTATCCTATATAAGATATACACTCATATAAGTGTTCGTGTGCATATGTATTATAGTTATATATGATAATACTTAATTACATACTCATGCACACATGTATACAATATATCTACATAGAGTTAAATGCGTACACCATAGATCACATACACACATTTATGTTTATATATGCCATCTTTTCAATACATAAAGCGTCACTATTAGAATATTCTCTAAGGGTGACTATGTGTGCATGAGGGCTCCTTGGTGTTGTGAGGGATGAGAATTCAGAAAAGTCGTCTTTCCTGTGCATCTGCTAGAAGGCCATTTTAGTACTTTTAGATTTTTTTAACTCAATATAAAACAAAATACCATCTTTGTATTATTGTCGTTACTCTAGGCTCATCGGCAGTGAAACCGCAACGCATGTAGTGAACTTTCTTGGTAGAGTTCGAGTCCAACAAATTCAGAACTTTATATCTTTTTGTCAATTGCTTATTTTGATTGGTTGGAAGTAATGGCCTTTCGACGCTTTAAGTAGATATACCACTCTTAGTAATAGTTTTAGACTTTTACTATGTCACATGCAACACAATTTAGGAGGTGTCATCTAAAGTAGATATTCATATACCACATTACCACTCATAGTTATAGTTTCAATTAGTAGAAACTTTATGGATAGGGACTTAGGGAGCCATGGTTGCAACTTTTTCTACGCATGACACTACTGTTTAAAGTATTTGTATGGCTACAATGGAAATTAAGAATGAATACAAAGTCAGTTTATTAATTATTAGCAACATATGGATATCTAAATCTATTAAACCCATCAAGAAAGTTAAATAGAGGGATACAAAGCTTTACTTGAATAAGCAAGAAGCATCAAGTTATTTATTGTTGCATAAGAAAATCTAGCTTCTTGTTGCATCTTATGACTTTAGTACTCAAGCATCTTGTAATAGACTTGCATTAGTCGTAAGATCTTGGGCTTATCTCTGTAGTCTTTATTACAGCTAAATGCGGCAATTTTTATACCCAATCATAAAATCGGCACTATGTGGGTATTTTTTTTGTATTTGCTTGGGTCTTTTTGGCCTTTTGGGCCTAATTATACCTCCACAGGTCCAAATGGTGCAAATTAAAACTTGAACTTAACTCCCACAGGTCATACTGGTTAGCTTTTACTTGAAATGCTGGGAACATGTGGAATTCATCACACCATCTGTTTCTACCTTCACCGGTTAACCATCATCCATTTTTAATTTGTAACCATCATCCCAACCCGTCTTCCACTGTGATATATCCACAGCCATATACTGAACACCGACATTATTACCATGTAACCACCATCAACCTCGTTCACCGTCACCAAAACAAAATTGATAACTAAAAGTGATTGATTTAAAGATAAACACTGAAAATAACAGAAGTTTTTAAACTGCAACTTGCAATGAGCAAATCTGATAGGTGATGGCATGGTACAGGGTGGGGCTTAGGAGGCGGTTCTTTTTAGACTAGGGGCTGGGGAGAGTAAGCGAATGTGAAACGGCTAAGAAAGTAAGGTTGGGTGAGGCAGCAATAAAGCTTATTTTCATTTAATAAGGAGAAAAATTCCCAGCCATGAACCGTTTGACATGTTTTTAAACGGATGGTTTGACCTCTTACCCGATCTGCTCATTGTCCACCTGTTGTTACATATTATAACTGTAACAAATACGAGCGGAAATTAACTTCCTGTTCATGCAGCTACTATTAAGTTTATTATCAATATGTTCTGACCTAATCAATTACAAGAAACAACATACATAAGGCTAGAAATCATAGGTGGAGCCGTGGAGTTTTAATTTAGAGATGAGCCGAACAGATACAACTCACCCATACAATGATGCATGATGATCTGCTAATGACATTTGCAATTATTTGCATCATGAGTTTAGTTTTTGTAATATCACAATCACTGAATGTGCTTTTGGAAACTGTTAGATAACTCTTGTTTAAGGAACAAAAGAAACAGAGTCTACTGTTTCAATATGTAAAGCAATCTATATAGGGTGAGCTAGGCTCGCAGGGTGCAGAAATAATACAAGTTGTAGGCAGAGACGATTTAGTGGAGAACTGATGTTATCTATATTAAGTGTTTATTGCCTAAAGCCCTAAACTCACATTTGATATTATCACTCTTATGGTATATCTTATGAAAATGAAATTTATTTTGTCATAGAATATCTAATAAGATTCTGCCCTGATAAATCTCGTCGACAGAACAATACGTGTGAGAGTTGATGGACCCCTTGCTATAAATAATACCTCTGGTTATATATGATTACGGAGACACATTTATCAAAGGGAAGAATTGTAGAATATTAATTGCTTTACTACTGATATATTTTGTTGAATCTTTTTCTAGTAGTCAAACTTTGTCAGAATAATAAGCCTAAGCTACACCACTATACTCTTTCTTCTGATTCTTTTCAAATATATATTTCTTGTTTTCTAGCACTATGTACAACCTAAATTTAAATAAATTAAGTCTCGTTTATGTCTAAAGAAGAATCATGGGTCTAAATATTATTAAGCTATGGCATTGATATCTAGTTTGTTGCTTGATAGATTAATGCCTAACTTTAAACAGCTTGAATTTTTATTTAAGAAAAATGATAATTAATTAATGATTTCTGCAGCTAGCGCTGACCCTTGTTTATATCGCTGGTGGTGTTTTTGCTGCTGGTTGGATAGGTAAATACTCTTAATACCTTTCACCAGACATTGTTTATTTTCAGCTATTATATCTAAAAACTCTTGCTTTCAGAGGTTTCATGTTGGATTCTTACTGGAGAAAGGCAAACTGCTGTTATTAGGTCTAGATATGTCCATGTACTTCTGAACCAAGATATGAGTTTCTTTGATACCTATGGGAACAATGGAGACATTGTGAGTCAAGTACTGAGTGATGTATTGCTCATCCAGTCTGCTCTTAGTGAAAAAGTAAGTTTAAATTCCACTAATATAGGTGGCAAGTTTGACCCATTTACTTATAAATGGGTCTATTTGGGTTTTGCTTACTCTTAACTAGTCAAACAGCTCGAATAAAGTAATTTAGCTTAAAGCGGAACAGGTTAAATGGGTTGAACGGATCAAACAACGTAGCCAAAAATACAGCCTCTTAAATTTTTAATTCAAATATTACAATTGTTATTGTAGTCATACTTTACACATTAATTACTTATGTAAAAGTTAATAAAAATTGACAAAAGTGTTTGCATGTCAGAGACTCAGACCAACCCGATCCGATTTGCCCATGTCAAATGACCTGGTTCTTACTAAAGCTGCTTTGACCTATCTTCTAACGACCCCCACCCATTCAGCCACCATCACCCCAAAAGTTTCATCTTGCCGTTTTTTGCTTATTGAAGTAATTATGTAAAGTTGTGTTATATCAAACTTATTATTGATGCAGGTTGGTAATTATATTCATAACATGGCTACATTCTTCAGTGGGCTTGCAATTGGATTCATCAACTGTTGGCAGATTGCTCTCATAACTTTAGCCACTGGCCCGTTTATAGTTGCTGCAGGAGGAATATCAAATATATTTCTTCACAGACTTGCTGAGAATATTCAAGATGCTTATGCTGAAGCAGCTAGCATTGCTGAACAAGTTGATTCAATTTTCTCTCTTCTTGATTTCAATATATTTATAGCTTGCTTAAATTAAATATTTTTTTAACGTTACAGGCAATTTCATACATTAGGACCTTATATGCATTCACAAATGAAACATTAGCAAAGTATTCATATGCAGCCTCACTACAAGCTACATTGAGATATGGTATACTGATAAGTCTTGTGCAAGGACTGGGGCTTGGGTTCACATATGGGCTTGCAATTTGCTCGTGTGCCTTGCAACTTTATGTTGGAAGAGTTCTAGTTACACGTGGAAAGGCTCATGGTGGAGAAATTGTAACAGCTCTTTTTGCTGTTATTTTAAGTGGCCTGTAAGCATCTTCTGTGACTTGTCCTTTTCCAACCCATTTTGTTATAAGTGTGTCGGTTTGGTTATATATAATCTCTAATGAGTTACAGGTCAAATTGGTAGTCTTTTTTTAAATAACTAAAAAGAAATGGGTCAGCCGGGCCCAGTGGATTACAAGTAACCTAAAGTGTACTTTTAGAGCATTAACCTCCAAAATTAGATTATTGTTTAAATGATATGATTTTTGCTAATATATTTGATGCAATAAGGCATCAACCATCCATAAAAAAGTTATATTTAAAAAAATTGTCAGCTCAACCTGGCTCTTTCTACTAGTTATCCAACTTGACCAAAATGATCATTTTTGCCAGCTCTGCATGATGCTTCTATGCTGATATATTTATCTAATGCTATTTGTTGGATAGTGGGTTGAATCAAGCAGCCACCAACTTTTATTCATTTGAGCAAGGAAGGATTGCTGCATATAGACTTTTTGAGATGATTAGTCGATCGTCCTCAACCGTTAATCAGGATGGAAACATCCTGGATTCTGTACAAGGAAACATTGAGTTCAGAAATGTGTATTTCAGTTATTTATCTCGTCCTGAAATCCCAATATTAAGTGGTTTTTACCTCACTGTTCCTGCAAAGAAAACTGTTGCACTTGTTGGAAGAAATGGATCTGGTAAAAGTAGCATTATACCACTTATGGAACGATTTTATGACCCTACATTAGGTATTCAACCACTTTCTATCTTCATTAACTTCTAATATATAACCGCTGCGCAATTTCTAATATACCGTTCTTTTCAGGGGAAGTTCTTTTGGATGGAGAGAACATCAAGAACCTTAAATTGGAATGGCTAAGGAGCCAAATAGGTTTAGTGACTCAAGAACCTGCTTTGCTAAGCTTGAGTATCCGAGATAACATTGCCTATGGAAGAGATGCTACTCTACTTGAAATTGAAGATGCAGCTAAAATTGCTCATGCACATACATTTATTAGCTCACTTGAGAAAGGATATGATACACAGGTAAAATCAAAAGAATACGTTTTTACTACACGTGGCAAATTTGACCTATTTACTTATGAATGAGTCGATTCATGTTTTGCTTAAAATGGAAAGTTATTTTAAGTGTAATATTTTATGCCTAAAATTTCCTATGAACCAATTTATTTAAAGAATGAGGTTACCGTTGAAATAATAAAACATTTGTATCATATCGGCCATTGATTGTATAAAATATTCTAATTCTTTGAGAAAGCGTTTCAGGTAGGGAGGGTAAGTTAAAGTTACCCATTTTGACCATTACCCAATCCTACCTGTTTTTGTCACCTTTGATTCTTACCGCATATCCCTTTACCTAATAAATAAGGAAAAATGTGTAATTTCAGGTAGGGAGGGCTGGTTTATCTTTAACAGAAGAACAGAAAATAAGACTTTCTGTTGCTAGGGCAGTGCTATCCAACCCGTCTATCCTTCTACTTGATGAGGTCACTGGTGGACTAGACTTTGAAGCTGAAAAATCTGTTCAAGAGGCTTTAGATCTCCTGATGTTAGGTCGTTCAACCATCATAATTGCGAGACGGCTTTCTCTAATTAGAAATGCTGATTTCATAGCTGTGATGGAGGAAGGTCAACTAATGGAGATTGGGACTCATGATGAATTGATAGCTTCTGATGGGCTGTATGCAGAACTTCTTAGATGTGAAGAAGCAGCTAAACTCCCAAGAAGGTATAGTGAGATGACAAAAAAATATTATAATTGATAACTCCGTGGTACTGCTTTACATTGTCATCCAAATGGCGGCTAGGGCGGGTTGGGTCACAGGTCGACACGGGTTAAGGTTAGAATGGGTCATTTATAGTAAGGTTGAGAATGGTTTTGGATTGACTTGCACACCCTTTTTGTCCACTTTCTTCAACTTAAAAATAATTATTGAGTTAATTATGATTACGGAAACAATATTAGTATAGTAATAATCTGAAGGATAAAATGCTTTCGGAGGTTTTATAAAGTAGGCTTTGGGGATTTCCAACCTGTTTGACCCTTCCCCTTTTAGTAAATATTTATTTTGACCTGTTTCAAAATAAAATATATACCCAAATTGATCCATTCATAAGTAAACAGGTCGAAATTGCCACTTACTATTTGTTTTTTGTTGCATATCATTTTAGGATGCCTGTGAGAACCTACGAGACTGGAACTTTTCAAATTGAGAAAGATTCTTCTGCAAGTCATAGCTATCAAGAATCATCATCCCCAAAATTTGCCAAATCACCTTCACTTCAAAGAGCTTCCAACCTACATGCATCAGCCCGGTCTCCTGATTCTGCTTATAATTCACATGAATCTCCAAGAAACCCAAGTCCACCTGAAAGAACAACTGAAAATGGGTCCCACTTAGATGGACCCAACAATCAGCCATCCATAAAAAGACAAGATAGTTTCGAGATGAGGCTTCCTGAGTTACCGAAAATCGATGTCGTTTCTATTCAAAGACAAGCATCTCATGAGTCGGATCCTGAATCACCCATTTCACCACTTTTGACATCTGACCCAAACAATGAGCGTTCACATTCACAAACTTTTAGTCGACCTAATTCTCACTTCGGTGATGACCCGGTCAAAGTCAAAGCAGTGAAAGAAAAGCGGAAAGAGCCACCAATGTGGAGGCTTGTAGAGCTTAGCTTTGCTGAATGGCTTTATGCTGTTCTGGGAAGTACGGGTGCTGCAATCTTCGGCTCTTTTAACCCGCTTCTTGCTTATGTTATTGCGTTAATTGTGACCGAATATTATAAAAAGGAGAGTAATAAACATATGAGACATGAAGTGGATAAATGGTGCTTAATCATTGCCTGCATGGGTATTGTCACTGTTATTGCTAACTTCTTGCAGCACTTTTACTTTGGGATTATGGGGGAGAAAATGACTGAGCGAGTTAGGAGAATGATGTTTTCCGGTTAGTAATTCCTTCTCTAGCAACTACTTGTTTTTTCTTCATCCACATCTGTTGCAAAAATGATCGGGTGGGTCTGCTTAGGTAATGGTTTAAAACAGAAATGTGTAATTTTTTTGGTGAGATATGCTATACTATGGAAAAAAATTTTCAAGTATGACTTAAAAACTCATATGGACCAACCAAATGAAGAGAGAGGAGAGAAAAAGGTTGATGTGGTTGGTTCACTTAAGTGTGTCCTTTTTTTTTTTGCATGTGTAGCAACTCTTTCTTGGAACTGGTGGGGTTGGGTTGACTCAAAGTGCATTTTTTCTAGTTTTGAACTTTTTTTTTTAATAAATAATTAGCGTTTCAAATATGTTTAGGGAATTATATAAGTTCAGTAATAATCTACTTTCTGAATAAATCTACTTTCAGATAGCTTTCATCCAGTTTTGATCATTTGACCTGTTACTTTAGCTAACTTCTGCTAGTCATACCTATTTACATCTTAGAGTTGGAAACATTAACCAAGTTTGCTCATTGATACGTAAACGAGTTAAAATTGCCACCTGTAATCACAACGTTTGGTTTGTTTTTTCATTACAGCAATGCTTCGTAATGAAGTTGGATGGTTTGATGAAGAAGAAAACAGTGCTGATACATTGTCCATGCGGTTAGCAAATGATGCAACATTTGTGAGAGCTGCTTTCAGCAACCGACTTTCTATATTTATACAAGATAGCACAGCTGTACTTGTAGCACTGCTAATTGGGATGCTTCTTCAGTGGCGTTTAGCTCTGGTGGCTTTGGCCACACTTCCTATTCTTACCATTTCTGCCATTGCCCAGGTATACATCAAGTCAAGTACCCAAAACTAGTGCATTTAGAAAGTAGTACTTTTATTAGTGTATATTATTGTAAAGTAAAAATTTTTTGGGCTAGGCTCAAATGTTAATTTTTTTTGAATAGCCAATTTAGACACCTTTAAACCTACTCCTAAAATCTACACCAATGTCCACTATGGGACTAGAATCTCAACCACTTGGGGAGGAACAACTTTACTTTACACCTTGATACTGCTAGACTACAAACCCTTTGGTTCAAATCTGTAAACGAATGTAGTTTTATCATGATAAGAACAAAAATGTCAGATCTTCTTTGCCCCAAGCTAATATGGCTGAAACCCATGCTTACAGAGTTACAGCCAGATGCCTAAATTTATAATACTACCCTAACACAGCAATGTATAGTATTACTTCTCTCTCATCAGGCATAATCACTTGCTCTCATCTTCGCCTTATACATGTCCCTCCGACTAAATTTCGTAGACTTCCCATCTTAGGCCCACTGGATTATTTCATCTACAAGATGATCCTTATAATCTTCTCTATCAGTGTATAGGTCATCGACATAAAAGCGTTCTTGGTAATGAATGTTGTAGTCAACATGTGATATCTTGAGAAAATACTAGAGGTGGGCAGATGGGCAGGTCAGATGAATCTGGTAACAGGTTAAAACCGGTAATTTCTTTCAAGTTGAAAGGAATTGGTTAGATTGGGTTGACCAAATACTTCGTCTAATTCTGTTTCTTCATAAATTTTTCTTATAAACAATTAATGTGTGAAATATGATTATTTCAATGCACTAGGATAAACTTCCATACCTTTGACCTGTTTCTTTTTTGGTAGTTTTTGTTTTTACCTGTTTGAACTGTTAGAGATAAAGCATAGCCTAAATTGACTCATACATAAAAAAAGGGACGGAATTGCCACCCGTAAGAAATACTGTTAGTAGTTAACATATACTATCAAGGGCTTTCTTTTATTGCTGCAACTTGTTTATGTTCCACACCAATTTAATTCTGCAGAAACTATGGCTAGCTGGATTTTCAAAGGGAATACAAGAAATGCACAGGAAAGCGTCATTAGTCCTTGAAGACTCGGTTAGAAATATTTATACTGTTGTATCGTTCTGTGCTGGCAACAAAGTAATGGAGCTTTACAGATTACAATTACACAAGATATTCACAAAAAGCTTCTTGCATGGGATGGCAATTGGATTTGCCTTTGGGTTTTCACAGTTTCTTTTATTTGCATGCAATGCTCTTCTTCTGTGGTACACCGCACTCTCAATTAAAAACAGACATGTGGATCTCCCAACCGCCATTAAAGAATATATGGTTTTCTCTTTTGCTACTTTTGCCCTCGTGGAGCCTTTTGGTTTAGCTCCATATATTCTCAAACGACGAAAATCTCTAATCTCGGTTTTTGAGATAATTGATCGTGTCCCGAAAATTGATCCAGATGATATCACTGCTCTAAAGCCTCCAAATGTTTACGGGAGTATTGAGTTGAAAAATGTTGACTTTTCTTACCCAACTCGTCCAGAGATTCTTGTCCTAAGCAATTTCAGCCTTAAAGTCAATGGTGGTCAAACTGTTGCAGTCGTCGGCGTTTCGGGATCTGGGAAAAGCACGATTATTTCATTGATCGAGCGGTTCTATGATCCTGTTGCTGGGCAGGTGAATTTAGACGGTCGTGATTTGAAACTATTTAACTTGAGATGGTTAAGGAATCACCTTGGTGTTGTTCAACAAGAACCGATAATCTTCTCGACAACCATTAAGGAAAATATAATTTATGCAAGACATAATGCAAGTGAAGCTGAAATCAAAGAGGCTGCAAGAATAGCAAATGCTCACCATTTTATCAGCAACTTGCCTCATGGGTATGAAACCCATGTGGGAATGAGGGGTGTGGACTTAACCCCAGGTCAGAAGCAACGGATTGCTATAGCCAGGGTCGTGTTGAAGAATGCCCCGATCTTGTTATTAGACGAAGCTAGTTCATCAATCGAGTCAGAATCAAGTCGGGTGGTTCAGGAGGCTCTTGACACATTGATAATGGGAAACAAAACAACTATTCTTATAGCTCATAGGGCTGCCATGATGAGACATGTTGATAATATTGTTGTTCTTAATGGAGGTAGAATCGTTGAGGAAGGGACACATGATTCATTGATGTCGAAAAATGGGTTGTATGTTCGGTTAATGCAACCTCATTTCGGTAAGGGTTTGCGTCAACATAGGCTTCTTTAGCTCTTGGTGGCAGGTTGCGGCGGTGGAGGTTGTGAAGTGAGAAATAGGTTTGTAGATTTCATATTCTTTTGGAGGCAAAGGATTGAATCTAAGCCTTCATGATATATTGTTTTGTTGGTTTTAGAATGATAGTTGGTAATGTGGCTTTTTCTTCCGTTTTTTGTATATAAAGAGGCTTTGAATCATTGTTTTCTTAGTTACTTATTTAATATTCTTTTCTCCTTTTTTAGCATTTAGAGTTTAATACACCTTGTAAATGCTTATTGTAATATTAAATCAAAATTCTAAAAAATTTATATTGATATTATCAACTATCAACCATCATTGTGTCGTTGACCATCTACAACCGGCTTAGGCCGGGTATGGGACATATTCTGGTAATTCTAGTCTCGCATCTAAATACAAACATATATATGATACTTTGTTCTATACCTACTAATACGTATCGGGTTGATAGGTTTCAGATATGTTTGTTGATAATCTTTTGTGGTTAAAGATTACTTGCTGGGATTCTTACCCGAAACGTTTTCTTAAACTCATCTAAAAAGAGGACTTAAAAAATAAAATACTTCATTATACTTTTGTCAATTTTGTTAATTTTAAAAACTTTAACTTTTTTAACAAATCCAATTTATTATTTATTATCATTTTTTAAGATTATATAATAATAACATATTAGCATAAACGAATTGTAGCAATTATATACTATCATCTAATCTCACACGTGTCTCAAACTCATGAAATATTTTTAGAACCGACGTCATACCAAATTCGATACCCAAATAACCGTCCCGATTAATTCGACTTTCACAATCCTTTTCATGTTTTATACCATCTCTACGACGACCTGAGCAACATTCAAATCCAGAACCGGAAACCAAAATCTCAAATCACCACCCACACCCTCCTTACACGTGTCTTCACCTGACCCCATCGAACAGCTTCTTAACCGGACTTACTACTTTATCGGCCACCTGTAATACCGCTTCATCGCCTATTATTTCTGGCTCTTATAACTCACAACACTATAACAAAAACACACCCCCACTCATCACTCATCACCTATCACAACTCGTTAATCTTTAATTCTAACACCCAAATTAACATGCCTATTCATCGAATCACCGTCGGATCTCCGGGCGAGGCCAGCCACCCCGATACCCTCAAAGCCGGCCTATCGGAGTTCATCTCGACCTTCATATTCGTATTCGCGGGCCAAGGATCCGGCATGGCTTACAGTATGTCATAGGCTCATACTATACTTCCATATTATTAGTGACGGAGCTTGAACAAAAATACAATGACAGTCATATATATATATATATATTTTACTATTGCTATATATATCATTGTTACTAATTCATTTAATGTTAATATAGATAAACTTTTTTTTTACTGTTCTGTTTTTGGGTCAGGTAAGCTAACGTATGGTGCACCAAACACTCCTTCTGGACTTGTAGTTGCGGCATTAGCCCATGCGTTCGCGTTGTTTGTGGCGGTGTCGATCGCGGCTAATATCTCGGGTGGGCACGTGAATCCGGCGGTCACGTTTGCGTCGCTTATCGGTGGCAACATCTCGTTCCTGAGTGCTATTGTGTACTGGGTTGGTCAGTTAGTCGGGTCCGTTGTTGCTTGTTTGCTTCTTCAGTATGCAACCGGTGGCATGGTAAGATCTTACCAGTTTCAATATAATATTTCACATGTGAAAAATTGAATTTTAATAATTTAAACTATGATTCATGGACCGCTAATAATTCATGCTCGCAGTGTGACCAATACACTTCTAATTTTTTCATTTTACTTGTGAAGAACAATTTTACTAGTATAATCATTATAGATTTTACACGACTTTAATTTTAACTCGATTTCACTTGTAAGCTTTTTTGTTTTGTTTATAATCATTACTATGAGCGAAATCTAACAGGACTCGGTATAAATATTTGATGATTTTGCTAATGAGATTGGCCTTCACTACAAGGTTTCAAGGCTAGCTGTAGCGACGACAATATAGGTTTCTGTAGCGACGACATATTGTTGCTCAAAAGGTTCCAGAATTACGCCTAATTTTTCCACCATCCTGCCAACCTATGTAAGAAATTACGCTACCCTTATAGGACGACTTGTCGTCGCTACACAAGTAGTCGCTATAGGGTTATTTTCCATAGTGCTTAAGTAAAAGCTAGAAGTGTCATCGACTAATTTGTCGGTATGAATTATTATCGATCAGTAATAACTAAATTTACATTATTAAAAACCATTTTGCCTTTGATAGTTAAAACCTGAATAATATAGCATAAACTGAATTATAGGAAACGGCAGCATTTGGATTATCAACAGATGTTTCCATCGGGAATGCACTCGTGTTGGAGATGGTGATGACGTTTGGTTTAGTCTACACAGTTTACGCCACTGCAGTGGACCCAAAGAAGGGGAATATAGGGATGCTGGCACCAATCGCGATCGGTATGATCGTGGGTGCCAACATATTAGTCGGTGGTGCGTTTGATGGTGCATCAATGAACCCAGCGGTCTGCTTTGGTCCAGCCGTGGTGAGCGGGGCGTGGAAGCACCATTGGGTGTATTGGGTTGGTCCGTTTCTTGGTGCTGCCATTGCAGCCCTTATATACGATAACATATTCATCGGCGAACATGAGCAGCTTCCAGTAACCGACTACTGATCGTTTTGTTTCGAGTTTAGTTAATTTCTGATTATGAACAAGAACAAGTAGAGAAGTTTATCTTGCATTTTCTGGAAATTAGGCTAAGGTTTTTCATTTGAGTTTAGAGGATTAAATAAGATGTGGTACGTGTTTGTTTTTCTTTGTATTTATAGTTTGATCTTAATGAATCATTAATCATGTTTTCGAATTTACGAATTCATGTGTTTTCAATGTTTAAGGTTACAATGCTGTTAATGATTCTAATGAATATTTTTGTCAATAATAAACATAAATTAAACCAAGAAAATTAACATGTTTTTGTTCATTCTTTGGTCGATTGTCTAAGGCTTGGGTCCAAAATGTGATTACGTTGATTGGTTGATGCATGTAGAGTGGCGGACTCGTAAATTTATTTCATGGGTGTCGTCTCTAATTTTTGACGTAACCGCGTTCATCACTCGCTTATATACCTCGATCGGGTCTATATACCAAATTCTCATGTTCTGGTTTTGTTTAAGTACGTTTTATTCATCACACACTCTCTCTACATCAAAAACAAACCATAATATGTGATTTTTAGAATATCAGTTACGTAAAACTCTTCATCTATTATATAACAAATCATAAATTCTATGTTTCCATACAAAAGATTAAAATGTATGACCAGTTTAAAATTTAGTTTTATTAAAATAAGGAATAAAATAGAACATAAAAACTACATTAGATTATCAGTTTTATCACAAAGGTAAAATACGACAAATAAATAGAATAATAAATACGAATGATATCTTGGCCTAGTGGTCAATTGGGAGGTATTGACTTTTTTGGAGGTCCAAGTTCAATCTTGACATTAATAAATAATTGCTAGTTTGGTGTACAAACTACTAACTACTAATTTAGCCATTCAAAAAAAAAAAAGAACAATAAATTTAAATACAACAAATTAAACATAATAATTAAAGCAGTAGGTGCAATAAATATGAGTTAATTTTGATAATTTCCTAAGCACTACTACATTACTACTTTCAATGACCAACATAAAGACTTGTAATAATTCGATTATATGTTTTTTTAACGACAAATGTGCGAACCTGATTCGTAGAATAGGTGTTGTCTTAATCGGGTTTATTTATTTGTTTTCCAGCCGGGACCGCACTTCCAACCTCTCAGGACGAAACCCACTGTTGAGAAAACTCTTGGCTCAACTCTAAGTATTTTTGCTCAGAGTGAGACTTGAATCCATAACCTTCCAATATTTACATATCATATGCATCTCATCTTAACCAGTTTGACTAAGGATCATTGCTAATTATATGTTTTTTAACATTCACTTCACACATCATCTTCTTCTATTTTCATTTACAACATGCTGAAGTTTTTTTCCTAAATTTTGGGTGTCCCTTTTCTTACTTGTAAGGCGCTAAAAATCCTCATCTTCTATAAATCTCAGTGTCTTTTTTCTTCCTTGTAATGATCTAAGATCCTCATGGATGTCGGTATCCAAAAATTTTTGGGGCCGTTGAGTTTCGATCACATATATTGAATATACAAGAAATTTTTCAAGAGTGTCGGCTGACCTCCTTCCTTCCTCTCTTGGTCCGCCCTTGTGTGGGTTAGTTAATATTACTTATCAATACATACAGATGAAAATGTAAACAAACAAAGATAAATTAACAAACATAAATTAATATAAATAAATAAACATAAACAAACATTCGTGAACCTTAAAAAATAACACACTAATAAACAAATGCAAACGAATAGTACAATCGTTTACTATTGCACCACCACCACGGGGGATATATGAGTAGTTGGGGGAGGCCCCACTCATCACAGGTTCACAAGTCTAAATATTGTCAAATTATTAAAGGTATCTTCCCATTTTACCTCAAGGCCCATCCATCCCTATTTAGTATTTACATCAACTTAACGCCCCTTTTCTTTCAATTTTCCGAAATGAAAACCCACCGTTATTTAAATAAAACTACCACCTACCTTTTTTTTATTACAACCACTAGTATAGCCGGTGGCGGATATATGATACAGAAATTTTTTTTAGGGAGCGGAAATTTTTAGGTTGTACGTGTATCGTTATATAATAAACTTTTTTTGATCCGGGCCGGGTCGGGTCGTATCAGGTTGGGTTATAATTAAAATTCATAATTTCTATTTTAAAGTTTATAATTTATAAGTTATACAATTTAATCATCTTAGTGATTGGAAAAACAGCGGTCTGAAATGACGGCATGGTAATTGGAATAGGGTTTAAAATGGAACCGGTTATATGTCAAATATTAGGTTTAAAACTTAGTTGTCATATGACGGCGGGTAACTAAAGCTAGTGTTTAATATTGGGTTTAAAACTTACAAACTTAACATTTAGAAATTAAGGCAGTGGAAGACCATTCAAAATTTTACAGGAGACGATCATAATTTTCACGTATATATAACATTAAACTTTTTTAGAGTGGACGGTTGCCCCCTAAACTAATAATTAGGTACGCCACTGGGAGCATAGCTTAGTGTCAAAGATGTATATCTCTATCTAAAAAATATTAAGTTCAAGTCTCACTTGAAATCTAAAGTAGATATAGTTATAAAGCAGATCAGGTGCCGTTAAAAAAACGTAATAATTAAAGTGAATGATTGTAAATTGTCATGTTTTAGACGACTTGACACCGGAATGCGTAAATTACGCGAGACAAAATACATGGTACAAATCCATGACAACACACAATTTCCCCGCACCTTGCGGGCTGGCCCCCGCATAAGTCTCTTGAGTTTTTTATAACCCGACGATCTCAACACTGTACCTATATATATGTACCACACTTATTATTATTATATATGCTTACATGCATTACATCCCAACAACATCATGCCAAACATAATTATTACTCACATCTTAACTTACCTACATTACTGATAGATCTTGAACCAAATTATAGATGGGAACATGAGCCGAAAATAAATTTTTCTAAGGCGGCAAACTCTATGTGTATATAAAATTTTAAATTACCGGCTGAAAATTAACACGACTGAAGAAAAGAAGACTCAGAAAAGCCCCACCCATGTTAACATTAATGATAATAATTATTATTTAGAAGAATTTAAATATGAGTTTAGAGAAATCATAAAAAATGTTATCTTTTATTAGGACAGCTCGACGAGTTTCTGGACAAGAAAAAAAACACTAATTATTATTCTAATGATATGATATGGATTATGTCTAAAGATGGATAAAGAAGAAATTAATAGTCGGCGTATATTATGCAATTCGCTATTTTATATTGTTACCATCTCCTCTACCATAGGGTGTGTTTCGACGAAGAGAAATTTAATATATGAGTTATTGTAAGCTTATGATTATACATGAGTTTACAAAGGAATTAATATTCTGCTTATAAGATAAGGATCTTCTATGTATTTTAATAAATTTAGAGTTTAAATCATGCAAAATACATATATAAATTCTACTATTCTAATAAAAAAGTACTTAGAGATGACAATTGACAAGTGATATCACCATATTACTTATCAAATTTTTTTATTTATCTCTTCTATTAAATAATTACATTAATTATTATTAATATAATTAATTTTTTTAGATTAAAAATAGTTTTTTAGTTATTTAAGAAAGAGATCTTTTTATTATATTATTCCTTTTTATAAAAATAAATTTTTCTAAAACATCAAACATTTTAAAAATACAAAATATTTTAAAATTAGTGTTTTTAAAAAAATAATATTAAACTTGGGAGTTATTGTAAGGAAAATTTTTTAAAATGATATTTTTTTAAATGATTTGTTTTGAACAAAATGATTAATTTATCTTTTTAAAAAACAAAAGAAAATTAAAAAATTATATCATTGTTTTATTACTTTTAATCGTTACCCATACGTAATTTTAATAATTTTTTACATTTGAAAATCGTTTTATAATTAATAAATTTTTTTCTATTTAATATTCTATTTATTAAACCCGTGTAGTACGACTATTGGTTAATATAATTAGATTGGTAGGTGTCCTAAAAACATTATACAAGAGTTCTGATGTACATTCTTTTGTTGGTTGTGTCAATTTGTTACCCAACGAATATTGTGCGATGTGTCGTATCCATTTTCTTGTTGGGTGTATTCGTCGAGTTATTTGGTAAATAAATTCGACGCTTTTGCTATCAAGGAGCATGCATTGGTTGAATGGTTTTTTTTTTCGTTTTTTTTGCTAGAACACTATCTTATAATTTTATGCCTTTTTGTATTGCTACAAACTAACTTTCATCTTCTATCATTTCATCAAAAGATGCTAGATAAATGATTGAGGCAAAAGCAAAAAAGTTTATACTCTAAATCCATTGAAGATCACCAATATAACTTGTTCAATCATGTCTTTTTAAGATTCTATGGTTGGGTGTAACTAATAGTTCAACTTAACTACTAAAGTTATTTTCTGGTTTTCTTGAGGGAACTTACAAGAAACAAGTACATACATATACATACGAAAATGAGTGTATGTTATATATGAAATACAAATAATGTTAATCTCTTTATCCGTATGGGAAATAAGTTGTAAAATGTGACGATTGATTCTTATATAATTTCCATTGTTGAAGTTATTATAAAATTATAAATCATATATTTAATTAACAGATTTAAACACTAAATAAAGTGCAAATAAAGTTTTTTATAAACTTATAATAAATTAAAGATAAATAAATGTCATTTCCTTTTAGCCGTAACTAGATAAGTTTTAGCGTTTCAAAGGAATTTCCGCCATAATTAACCTTTATACACACATATATATGATCATAAGTAACCAATGTATTTTACAATTTGAGTAAATGATTGTGTTGAGACCTGATTCACCTTATTAGCTGCTTAGTTGATAATCTTAGTAGTTGCTGATCGACTTGTCGATCGAAGCCCTAATTTTTTTTAAAAGGTTCTTGAATTTTTATACCATCCTTGGTAAATTTATGATGATATATTTTTTAGTGACCAGTTCTCACATTTCATTTGCTAGAAGGATAATAGTGTTTGTTTAATTTTTAAGGTCTTATTATTATTATTTTTTAAATGAAGAAGTTTTGAACATGACCTATAAAAACTCATAAACAACCCTACATAATTATGATACATCTCATCTAATTTTACGAGTCTATTGTGAAACAAATGTTTCACCAGAACCATGTTAAGTTATGCTTATATAACCAATGTTTGATGTGTGTGATCTAATGAGTTATCTAAATTTTTTATATCATTTAATGTACATACATACATGCATGCATAGATACCAAGCATCATAGTAGTACATCAAAAACTATAAGAACTTTTTGGGGAAGAAACACAAAGTAAGTTGAGATAATGTTATGTTTTAATAGTCACAGGCATCAAGTCATCCATTCGAGCCCACATTTATTTTTTCTAGAATAACATATATATGCTTTCGTCTCCTTTCTTGTTATTAGTAATGGCTTGTGACACTAATAAAGTATTTTATATCCACTTGACATATCATCAAGCTTTTATGAATATTTTTTTCGGAAAGCATATATTTACATAGTTATTTATGTATATATTATACTTATATATAAAATCTCTTTTCTGAACGATATTTAAAAATCTAAATGAATAGTGATTTCATTTGTGAAATTAGTCCATTGATTTTTTAAATCTACAGTTAAGCATTAACAAATGCACGCGGCCAACTTGGTTTCACTTTTATAAAAATAACCATAATCTCTGCTAAATTTGCATTAATGTCATGGATTTGTATTTCAAGCTTTTACACCCTATTATCATTAGCTTCTTTAAGATGAACATTACCAAACTAATTACTTTTCCTTCATGTCACTCCCCTCTTTCGTAAAAATTTAAATTATATTCAAAACCGAGTGTGTAACACCGTATGAGATTGTTACCTTAATTTATTTTCTATTAAATAATATTATAAAAGTTAACCTGTGATGACGATGTGTGTTAGGTGTGTATTTTTACCCGAACCCGAATATCTAACCCAATTAAACTCTATTCGAACCTGATTAAGACATAACTCGAAAAAACCGAACTAGATTACAAATAAAACCCGAACCCGAAATTCTTACTTAAGTTGGCCTTTGGGTTGTGTTTTGGCAATTTGGGTTGACCAGGATAACCCAAAATGTCATATAGTCATAATTGATAATCCATATTTCATATTTTTGGATTTCAATAGACGACATTTGTTTTGATTTTTTATGAACTCGATCAGTCCTTCTATCGCTCCTTTCTCAATCGATGACACAAGTCTTAAAATCGATCATTTCACCAATCCATCTTCCATACTAAACCATTTAAACCGATTACAAACAAGGTATTACGATTCCATACTTGAACATCCTCATGTATTTGTTTAAAAGATATGTTTATTACTCCTTGTACGCCCGAACATAATAATATAAAACTAATATGTTTTATAGGCCCAGTAATCTATTATTGCTTTACTTTTGTTCGAACAATAATAGTTATTATGATTGTTTGTGTTAAGCATATGGTTGAGTAACATGTGGAATTAGAGGTTGATTTTGGTTTTTTTCAATTACAACTATCAAACCTGTTTGTGAAAAGATGTCAAATTCGATTACCAAAACCAAAACACTTTCAAATATGTTGTCTTTGATTTTTTAAAATTTACAAGTTGACTAACCCGATCAACGATTAACCCGGCTGAATAAACCCAAAAACTGAAACCCGAATACCGATTAAATATAATTTATTTGGTTTGGTCTTCGGGTTGACTTTCGAAATCTAAAAACCCAAGAAACCAAACCCGAGGAACCCGAAACCCGATTAAAAAACCTGAATTTTGTGTGCGTTTGGTTAAACCACCCTTATTTTTAATTTCTTTCTTCTAGCTTTACAACCATTTGATTGCCCTTGATTATATAAAATTTTGGCTTAGTTAAGTACATAAAAAGTTGATTTCTTTTTGTATATGATCCATCAACTTAGATAAATTCTATTACAAACCACCGGATACTCTTATTCTGTTTTGATAAAACTTTCAGGAGTTGTGTTTGCAAACGTTTACATCCTATTGAATTTGGAAAATATTCAGCACCAATTAACCTTTTGTTTTTAGGGTGGTTGACAAGGGTATTAAACTCTAATATGAATAATCATACTGAGCGATGAAAATTAAGAAAAATAAAAAAGAAATAAAATAAGTTAATTGATCATGTTTCGTTGTTAGACAAATTAACAATAAGAAAAACAATAAATAAGTAGAGTAAATTTCCAAATAAAGCAAATGAATTGAAGCTAATATGGAGAACACCACCGTTACTGCGGGTGTTAAATTTATAAGGTTTGATCAATATGATTTGTACATTGGCATTCAGTTTGTGAAAAATATTCTAACATAAATGTTGTTAAAATAAGCACATTGCAACAGCAAATTTAAAATTATATAAATTATTATATTTTAAAGGTTATAAAAAAAAACCTTATAAAAAACGATACCTTGAAACAATTTTGACGATTTGTACATTTGTGCGTTGACAACTTGTAAAATTATCACATACAACTCGGTTCAAATAAAATTTAAACCGAAATTTAGTTTAAAATAAGCAAGCTAGTCGCATAATTTATATTCGAAAATTTATAGAACAACATATTTAAAAAATATATAAGAGAATGTCCAAAAGAAAGTTATGTATGGACCAAGTATTAAAATCTTGTTGGCAAAAAAATTTAAAAAAAAATTAGAAAAGAACAAGGCTTACGACACTACGTACAAATATTTTATACAGTCTTTGTAGTTCTCAACATAAAGTGATTGTAAAAAGAATGATGCTATGTGTGTATTACATACTAAACAAACAACATACGCATATACATATATGGCTAGGTTCATTAGGAAACTCCACGAAATAGGAAACCTCGAAGAATTAATTCAAACGAACTATGATTGAACTCATTCCAATGGCGTTAAAATCGGCTTGTCGAATCGTAAGCCAGAAACTTTAAAGCTCAAACCATAAATTTCAAACCCTACAACTAAACCCCAAATCCTAAGGCTGCTATAAACCTTAAAAATTGAACTCCAATACTAAAACTTTAACCATAAAGCCAAACTCTACTTTAATGCTAAGCCCTAAAGTTAAAATATTAAAAGTTAGACTCTAGACCTTAAAAGTTAAATCAAGTTTAAGAATTAACAAGCCGATTGTAACGCTGATAAAATGAGTACGATTGACATTCTTTGAGCCGCTTCTTTGTTCCCAATTTTTTAGTGTTTTCTTTTGAACTTTGGCTACACATATATACATGCCATCTATGCAGATTTATACATACATATTTGTGTATATCATATATACATAAACAAATGAACTGTCTAGGTGATGTTTTCCTTAAGAAACAAAAATCCAATTTATAGCATGTCACCTTTTCCCTCTTTCAAGCATTTGTCATTTCAATATCATAAAGTACAAAAACCCGTGTACATATCACCTTGATATTGAAATATAAAAGTATGGCCCTAAACACTTATTTATATCATTTTCCCCCACTTGTAACTAACAAAATGTACCCACCATCTCCCCATGTCCCCTCTCAACCCCCACCCCAACCCACTATATAATAAAACATACCATTTCACATTACTTCTACTAATTAAGCTCTTCATCCTGTTTCAATGGAGCAAGTGAACCCTAGGAAGAGTTGGACTCGGAATAATAGGACCGCGAATGGAGGTCTCGTCATCAATAGCTGTTCTGATCAGAGCCCAATGATGGCCCCGACCAGAAAAGTTGCTGTTTTGTACTATTTGTCTCGGAACGGTCAACTTGATCATCCTCATCTTATTGATGTTCCTCTGTCTTCTCCACATGGTTTGTATCTCAAAGGTAATAGTTTTATGAGCTTAATTTTCGGTGTTTGGGTAAAATCATCTGTTAGTTGACGAATAATTTCATTTTGTGTCTTACATGTACTAGATTTTATCAACACCTTGAATTGTCGCAGAGGAAGAGGAGCGGGCAACATGTATTCATGGTCATTCAAACGGTATGAAGTTACAAGCACATCTACACGATTTATGTTTTCTGAATTGCGGCAGTCAGACTAGAAACCGGTCTGGTTATGTTTATTTGGATTGTTTCTAATTAAAATACCCGGTTATCGGTCGGAGCGGTGAACCAAACAGGATGGTTAGACAGGATCTCATAATTTTTAAAAATATTCATAAAAAATCTTATCTCTTTTTATCAATTTAGTAGTTTAGGTTCATATTAGATATGATCAAGTGTTTATATTTTATTATAATTACAAATTCACATAAAAACATATTCTATTGGTATGATGTTTGCGTCCTATAAAATGACATAAGTTAAAATCTTTAAAAATGTAAAGTTAAGTGAATTTATGTATTATAGAAAAATCGACGTCCAAAACAAAATACACATTTTTAAAATTTGTTATTATTAAATATATAAATATTTATTATACTTCAATTATTTATGATTTTATCCGGTTTTAAGTTGCTATTGAGCCGGTCTAACTAATAAAGCTTTTGGTTTTGAACAAAACCAGGAGCTACAAAAACGGATACGTATGGCACGATGCTTCAGAAGAAGACATAATTCAACCCTCAAACACCAACGAGTACGTCCTCAAAGGCTCAGAGCTTCACCAAACACACCTGATCACCAGCACCACTAGCACCTCAACGACCGCAGAAACCGCGGTCGTAAGAAGACACCAATCATGGAGCTCATTCGACAACCCGCACGAATACTTAGTCTTTAAATGCGAGTCGAACCGCGAGCTCGCTGCAAAGTTCGCCCCTGATGCAGCCACACAGACGGAGGATGAGGTTCCGGACCAAGTGAATATTGAGGTGAGCATCGAAGATATACCATCGTCACCGCCTTCGAACTCGAGCTCGGAGGTTTTGGAGGGGGGTAATGGGGCTAGAGGTGGTGATCGGGTGATCGAGGATCAACATGGTGCTAGTGGTAGGATGAAGGTTTCAAGGGTTTTGATGCAGCTTATTACTTGTGGCGCTGATTCGGTTAGAGGTTAGAAGTTAGAAACATTAGTCGTGTGAATAGTAAGCGGTATTGAGGGTGTAGTTATACGTGTAATATAATCATGAATCGTATTTATTGTTTAGTATTCATTATTTTAAAAGATTTTTTTTAACGGCTAATTGGATCATTGACGGCTTACATAATCGTCTTCATTACTCAAGTATGGAACCTAAGATCACAATCAGAAGAAAACTCACTATAGATGAAAAAAAACCCCTTGTTCCAATCTGAAATCTTTTTTTTTTTAATCATAAGTGAGACTTGAATAAAAAACCTTCCACTATTTTATTAAAATCTTGAGATCCCTGCGGAGACATCTGATAAAAAAAAGGGCTTTTAATTTTCTTTTTAACAGCAAAGCAGGCCTACGTTATTAATAACCTCAAAACAACAGTTACTCTACTTATGTTAACAATTATGTCTTTATGACTCTATGTGTTTTACTTTTGATTTTCTTTTAACAGCTAAACTTTTGATATCTTGAATAAAGGGAAAGCATCTTATCACCAGGGATAATGTGATATCATTAGGATATCCTCTTAAGAATAAAAGATTTTAAGGTTAAGACCATTAACACCGACCCATTAAACTGTAAAACAATTAAATCGCCAAACATTAAGCTGTAAAACAATTACAAAATGGCCGGTAGATGAAAGGTACATGACTGTTTTGCTTTGTCGTTTTATGCAACCGTAGTTCTTAGTTAACCTCAAAATTCATGTCAAAAAATGGCAGAAATGAACCGTGAACAATTATTCTATTATCATATATGGCTGGTGTAGTGTCTCTAATAAGAATAAAAAGATATAAAAACAATTTACATTAGATGAAATATGTTACCTCAATTTGGAGGTGACAACTCTGTTCCGTATACTTTGAAGATATGTGGATTTTGGTTAAAACTTGCAGTATGTCAGCAGCTTTGCATATTAGTCCTTGGTCACTATCAATATTGCCCAATAGGCCTTGTACTGTCCATTTACGGACGAAAAGTTGTATCTCTAATAGTGAAAATTTATCAAACTAGCCAAATGAACACCAACGGAGGTTTGTTCATGTTCATGTTTATTTATATTCGCTTGGTAATATTTTAAATGAACATAAACGATTACAAACGTATATAACAAACAAACGTCAATCAAAAGTAAACAATAATTTACAAATTAAAGTTTAAACATCAACTTCAATACATGATTAAACAATGTACAACATTTAAATGTATGGACGCACGTAAACTAACAAACATAAACAAATGTAATTAACATGATAATTAAGGGAATCCCCTAGTCCCTAGCTAGGCCTAACTGGTGGGTTTGAGCCCAACACATATTGACTCAGAAGGGTCTTAGAAGTATATATCCCCATTTGGAGGATCTTTGGCCCTGACTATTCTCAAGCTGTGTTCCCGAATTTATAGTAGGAGATAAAACAAAAATGATGCTATATATACTTCCTTTCTAAAATTTTTTTCCTCCCTTTAACTTGTAAAAGTAGTTAATTTTTTTATTTTAGGTTTTTTTATTTACCATATCACACCTTAATATGTGAAACTAATTTTTTAAGTTTTATCTATTGCTTATGACTTTTAGTCTTTATATTTTCTTTCTTTTATTATATCTATTTGTATCAGTATGGTTACGAGTGTTGAAAAAAAAGCCAAAGACATAAAATAATCGAAAATCAAATCGTATCCGTAACTATAAAAATCGAATCAAATCGTATATTTGGTTTTCATTTTGGTTAATGGTTACACAAAATCATGCTTATTCGGTTCGGCTATCTGTATAAACTGAATAATAAAATGTTTTATAGGTTTAATTTGATAACCGAACCGAATAAATCGATTTAAACGGTTTAATCGGTTGAATTAGATTCGTTTAGGTCTATTTTCAATTCTAAAAGATATTTTAAAAAGTTTCTATTTTAACTTAAGAAATTATTATATTAATTTTTTATAGAAAATTTATATTTTTAAATATATTTTTTATATCATTATATAAAAAGAGTTTTTAAAACTTTTGTAAAAAAAGAAAAACATTTTTAAACTAAATCTTTTTCTGAGATAAATATGACAAGTTTTGAAATTTTTTATTTTGGAGTGGAGAGTACGACAAGTAATAGAAATGTGTATGTATAGCCTAACCCTAAAAAAATAATTTATTGTTTTTCTTTTTTTTCTTTTTTCTCGTTTCTTTATTCTTTTAATTTAGAAGAGTTGATTTTAGCCTTTATTTTCCTTCTACATCTCTTTTTTTCTTTCCTCAAGTGAACTCGGAAACATAACTTTCTTACTTTTCTTTTATTTTCTTCTAATAATAAAACTTCAAAACACAACTATTTTTTTCTTTCTTTTATATCATTTTTTTCTATTCTTAAATGAACTCGGGAACACAACGTTAAAGGAGGAAATGAATATAGTTATCTTCTCATCCTCCCTGTTACTCTATACAATAATACATATAGATTAACGTACATATATAGACTCAATAGAAGATTAAAGAAGATGAAGTATAATTGGTCCACCTTCTCAACCGATGCAATGATCTAGATCTTCTCTAGGTAAATCCTTGAGTAACCAGACGAACATAAACAAACGTTTAAGAATGTAAATGAACAAACAGACAAGGCTTCACCAATGTAAATAATCAAATAAAAAAATTAATTTGTATAAAAGATCGTCCATATTTTACAAATATAAATGAAATTTTCGCTAAACAAATATCGAACTATGATTCATTTACAAGCCTAACGATCCCATTTAACTGAATTTGCAATGTTGTATATTTGTCAAGAAAGTTAACGTATTTGTTTTGGATTATTATTAGTTTGAAATGTGAAGCCGATCGAGATTTTTATTAAAATCTAAACAAAATCATTTTACTTACGTGATGGGTTATGCACTTATGTTGGTGATCTGCATCAAGCTATGTAAGCTACATATAATAGAGAATAGTCAAATGTTGTAACGTGAGTTCTTTCACCTAATTAATGTCCACACTATGATTGAAGTAACGTGTGAAATTTAAATACTCTGGCTTAGGGGCTAAAATATCAATACCAGAAACATGAAGGGCAGAACAATAGAAAGATTTATTACGAAAGGATATAACATTATAACCACAAATTAATCTCTAGCGTTTCTAGATTATGACATCTTGTTTCATCATGATAAATGCCTAAATGCCTAAATGTACGGACGGATTCATCAAGAACTATTATTTAAATGATAAAATAATCTCATTTATAGTTGAAAATGATTTGTCATGGAAATTGAATTGAATAATCATATCAAAACGGTGGTTATATTAATGTTTTTAGGTTTTAACCCACAACCGAAACAAATAAACTAATACTCACTAATGGCACGAGTTACCCCAGCTAGAAGTCGGTAAATTTGACTCGACAGTTTTGTTAAGGATTCCTTTTCAACGTTAAAAATATATTTAAAGATAAATGATGTCATATATACGCATTTATATACTTTTAACATTTACAATATTCAATAAAAACAATACTTAATATAAGAATACGGGGTGATTACTATACAAATTGTTTTTTAGTACGAAGCGTACAAAGTTTTGGTGAAATTATCACACAAGGACAATAATAATCACACAAGAACAAAGTGATAATCACATAAGGCGAATTACACTTGTGTGGAATTATCACACAGAGATAAAATTACATGCAAGAATGCCTTCTTGCATGATAATTCAATCTCTGCATGATTAATTTTTACACATGCGTTATAATTTTACCCGTAACCTTCATTCTTGCGTGATAACTTCGTACGGTTCGTACGAAAAAAAAAACACTTTGTACCGTAATCTTTCTCGTAAGAATATAAACATATTAGGTTTAAGTTATTTATTTATCATTCAACAAAAAAAAACCACTTAGCTATCACGACATGCTTTTTTTCATGTATGTTTTGATATCTAAAAATACTCACAAACTCATTCACTAAACTGTCATATTAGATATGCATTTTTAATATTTTTTTGTAAGTAGATAAATATCGTTCTAAATTTTATTTTAAAAAAACAGCTAACTCACCTATTTGTTTTTAAAAAACATCATGATGATAAAATGTTTGTTCTCTATCCTAAATATGAAAACCTCTATCTAAAATGCACGGTCAAATCATGTAATTTCATATATAAGTGGCTTATAATAGTAAATTGAAAGTAAAATAATAATCGTTTTGAAAAGCTAACTCATATATATTTAATAGTACAACTAAATCTATAGTTTTTTTTTCCATCTTAAAACTTAAACTCCCATCCATAAAAAAACCAACACTTTTACGCAATCTGATATCGCTAAACCTTAGAAGGTAATAAAATACTGTTTGAAATTACGCTTACGTTTCCCATCATCACTCTAGAAACAAAGAAAGATAAACAATCTTATCGTCTACAACTCTCCAATCGTGACTCTTCTAGAATCCGTACAAGTCTCACTTTTAGCATAAGTTGAATTTTCGGCTGCCCAATTACTTACGGCTTTATTCAAGCATACGTGGCCCATGACGTTAAAGTCGGCTAACTAACCTTTGACCTTGTACTTTACACACTTGTACTACATTAAATCACATTACATTATATTATTTTCAACTAAATCACCTCACCTCTACGTGTTCAACACCCCTTTACCCTTCACACAAGCAACTACGTGTCACTTTCTTCATCCACATTCTTTGGTCAAACTAATATAAGTCAACACTTTTGGTACCTATATATATCCCCTCCCACAATCAACTCATATTTCAATATTTCATCATTAACACGTCCATTTTCACTTGTATACACAACAATATTTCAAGTAGTCGTTATAGGTTTCATTGATCTTTAATTAAACTTTGTTGTATTTTTCTTGGTTTTATTGTTATATTTATAAAAGAGGATGGTGTATCTACCGATGAAGAGATCTAGAGAAGCAGAGTTCGACACGGCGTTAACCAACATGGCTAATTGCTTGATGTTACTTTCAAGGGGTCCGACAAGCAACGAGCCATGTGACAACACGCCAGGGCGAGTTTTTGAGTGCAAGACGTGTAACCGTCAGTTCACGTCTTTTCAAGCACTAGGTGGTCATAGGGCTAGCCACAAGAAGCCGAGGCTCAATAGTGATGGTGATTTGACTCATGGGGCGAATATGGTGCCCGCGAAGCCTAAGTCACATGAGTGCTCGATATGTGGGCTCGAGTTTTCGATAGGGCAAGCCTTGGGAGGACACATGAGAAGGCATAGAGCGTTGACAACGAATGAAAATCAGTCTTCGATATCGGATGATTCGTCTACTTCCGTAGCGAAAAAAGTTAACGGTGAAAGAGTTTTTAGTTTGGATTTGAACTTAACACCGTTAGAGAATGATTTGGAGTTTCCGTTAAGGAAGGTAGTTCCAACCACAATTGAATTATTCATATGATGGAATTTAGTTGTAATTATTGTTATTGTTATTATTATAGCAATTTTGCCATTTTATGTATCTTTTTATACATGTAAATGAATTACAGATTTTGTTGATTATATGAATTAGTGCGTTTACTATGCAATATATATTTGTACACGATGATGATTTTATCTATTTTTTATTTCTTCGGAAGAAGTTCAAGTAACGTGAGAGATGTTGGCATATGTTATTGAGTACTCTGAACTATTGATTTATTTTGTATTAAACCTTAAGATTTATTTATATTTAATAAATAAAAATACAAAATTCAATGCTTTAATTTTAGAGAGTTGAAATTTTGGGCGGATTAATTATGCCGCCACTAATTAGTTATTCATGTCAATTCAGTTGTAGAGTTGAAATTTGTAATAGATAGTTTTAATTTCTTAAAATTCTATCTTATAAAGTTTACTTTTATAAAACGCAGAAGGAAAACCATTGAAGGAGCTAGAAGTATATAATCGATCGAAAAAGTTGGTAAAGATAGAGACAACATTTGTTTATATTACTCTATATATATATAAGCATATTTAATAAGTTTTAACTTGAAGTAAAGAACTCTGAGAAACAAATAAATATTTGTATGTACTACTGGTCAAGTATAGTAGGTTTTAGGAAAAGAATATGATTATACAATTACATAATCTAACTTATGTATCACACTTATAACAATAGTTATATAGTTACATCATCATCCTAGTTCTCTACTCAAACGACACTTCTTGTGTATATATGGAAGGCCAATAGCTTGTGTACTTAAAAATGGAAAAGAGATTAACAATTTTAACAAGTACACCGAAAACTTTTAAGTCAAGTAAATTTGAACCAAAACACTGGGAAGCACTTTTTAAGATATTGCTATTCAACATTTCAACAATAAATTTAAGATAAAAGATGAAGTTAATTATTAGCATTTATTTTTATTATTTAAAGATGCTTTTAAGATCAATTAACAATAAAGCTACAAAGTCAATATAGCCCCAAGTCTAGTTTTGAATTTTAGTTGGTTTAAGTTGACTTTCAAATGCAAATAATGTAGATTTTTTATATTGTAACTTAATTACTTGTTTGAGGCTGCATACAATGCGCAAGCCAACCAAATCACATGCTTTTTTATAGACAAAATTACAGAAAACATTTTTTAAGTTTATAGAAAATTACGTTTATCATCATTTATTTTTAAAAAGTACTCTAATCAGTTTTTATGTATATTTTTTATAATAGAATTCATCATTTAGACTAACTGTTAAGTTATTCTGTTAGGTTAAGGATAATTTGGTCTTTTTACATCTAAAGGTCTATTTATGTATTTAAACATAAAGGACGTTTTCTGCAACCCTTTTACATTTTAATTAATTTATGTATTTTTGCAATTATACATATAAAAATGATTTTTATATATAACATAACGTATATTATTTAATTATTTTCATCAACATTTTACATATAAATATAAATTATGTAAATAGTATTGTTATTTTTTATACTTACCCCCTTAGCCCTATATACTTTATCTTTAATACTTTTTACAAGATATTTTTATATAATTATAGATTTTTACCTTAAACTTTTTTTTTTTTAATTTAAGATATAATAGTGATTAATAGAGAGGGTCACATATGAATAGTTTTTTTAATTATGTTTTAGCTAAATTTCATGAACCGTTCATCCTGTGTTTTTTATAACTAAAAATATATACTAGTTTTAGGTAAAAATGAAAATTAAAACCAAACGAAAAATAGTCGTAAAAACATTGAACTACGCACGTGAAACGTAAAACATTAAAAACAATAACTAATTCGATTTAGGACCTGCGCATTTTGACGTGGCTGATAAACTGAAAAAAATAGGCATAAAAACATGGAATCACACACGTAAGTTGTGGCTTGTTAACTGCGAAGTGTAAAACAAAAAGTTTATAAAAGATGAAAAGTATAAGTGACCAAAGTTGAAAGTGAAAAATTATAAGGGTACAATTGTAAACGATGTAAAAGTATTATGGTTAAAAGTAAAAAAAAATTATAGATAAAAAAATAAAAGTGGATACAACCACTAAAGGTAAGGTACAAATCATGATGCAGAATGTATTTAATAATTAGTAATATATAATGTTTTTTAAATTAATAAAAAGTGTTTTGTGTTTAAATTTTATATTTAACATAATAATATTAATACAAATTTAATAATATAAATTCAAATTAGTTAAAAAAAATAATTATTAACTATAACTAATTATAATTTATATTATTAAAAGTTATTATAAAATTTGTTAATTTGTATAATATAAGTTACTTGTATATCTTTATTAAAATAAAATAATTAAAAAAATATATGTATAACAAATTTTGAAATAAAAGCTAATTACAGAAAACGTCATTTAAATTATGTTTAAAGTTTCAAAAATAGTCCTTTAAGAGGTAGAAAGACTAAAATGCCCTTGACTTAACGGAGAAAATTAACGCCTATTAGTCTAAAGGACATAATCTGTTATGAAAAGCATACATAAAGGAAGATTATAGTACTTTTTGAACATAAATGATGATAATTGTAAATTTTTATAAACCTAAAGGACGTTTTTTGAAATTTTATATTTTTTATATTTATTTTTTTAATAATCCAATTTTGGTCAGAGAGTGGTATCTTATCATAATTTAAATCTGTGATGTTAGATTAATGAGTTAAAAGCATATTTTCCCATCTAAAACTTTTTAATTGCATATATATCCAAGCAAATATTTTAAATGCATATATCCCCTTACAAAATCTTATAATTGACAAATTTACCCATTTTCATCAAAAATAATTTATTTGATAACTAATTTGCCCTTATTTTTGCTTAAACTTCATAATTGACAAATTTCTCCTTACAAACCTTATAATTGACATATTGATTAAAAGCATATTTCCCCCTCTAAAACTATTTAATGACATATATATATCCATTTGTAAGTGTTTATTAATTTTTTTGGAATGATAATATGATCATAACAATAAATTGGATATATGTGTAATTAAAGTTTTTACTTGGTTATATATGCATTTAATGGATGTTTACAAGGGTATATATGGCAATCTATATTTTAATTTTCGGGATAACGACCACTTCAAGATATTACGATTTATAGTTGTCATGATAACATATTAATATGTAAATGCGAGTAATTAAACTATAATTACTCCTCGTTGTCTCATGTAAATGACAGTTAAGATAATATGCCATTTCGCTCAAGGGACATGATGATGAGACTTCTACTTTTATTCAAGAGGTAAGAGTGTTTAATGTAAAATGCACATATATATGGTTAATAGAAATTGATTAGAAGTTGTTTAAAAGAAACTAAAGTAAATTACACATTTTATCCTTTAAGTTTATAGCAAATTTCAGGTTTCGTCATTAAACTAAGAAAATTACAGTAAACGTCCGTTATATTTTAAAAAGCTTGCATGTTTCGTCATTAAACTAACGGACATTAATTTTATCCGTTAAGTCAAGTCATGTACAAGACACATGAGAGCAATTTAATCTTTTTAACTCATATGAATATAAAAATAAACCTAAACCCACTTAATACATATAAAAATTATAATTATACCACAAGAATCCATATCATCATCATCATCATCTTCACCATCCACCACCTCCACCATCATTGTCGCCGCCGCCGCCCTCACATCATCATCATTATCATCAACCCTCAAATTATAATTTAAAACTCAAAATCAAATATACACATTTGAAAAACCACCACCATCCCAACCTATGCAAACCCGACTACCACCATCATCACCCCATTAAACCCCAACTCGCAACCACCCAACCACCACCATTGTCACCTCCATCAAACGCCAACTCGCGACCACCCAACCACCACCGTTGTCACCTGCGTCAACCTTCAACCCGCAATCACCCGACCACCGCTATTATACATCCATCAACCCCACCTGCAACTAGCCATCCACCATTATCTTCACCTCTATCCCCATAAACGACCATCCACTCAAATTTAGGTTTGTGAAATCAATGATATTCTTTAGATTTAGGGCTTTAGCCATGAGATTAAGAAAGAGGGAGGGAGATATGAGTGAGAGAGACATCACAATGGTGATGGTGCGGGAGACATCATTGGTGGTGGTCGCAAGAGACATGACTTTCAGGTAAACATGGTAAGAGAGAGAGAGAGAGAGAGAGAGAGTTGTGAAAATGAGAGTGGGTTTGTGGACGATATATATATTTTCAGTTTTCTTTTTAATTTAAAAGTTTAAGTTTTAGGTTAACAGGTATAAAATGATAATTTTGTCATCACATGACAAACACATGACTCGTTTAACGTCAAGATACGAGGATTGATAATGTAATTTACTCAAGATGTTAATATGCCTATGCTACTTCAAGATACGAGGATTGATAACGACAACTTCAATCAACAAGCGTCAATCAACCCTATTACACTTAGTTAGTGATCCTGAAACTAAATTTGTTCTAACCAATGAAGTGGGAAGACTAAATGGAACAAACAAAATTGTATATAAATTTGAAATGAGTTACTATTGAATGAGACTTACAATTACCATTCGGAAAATTCGTTTCTAAGATTTCATGTGTCGGATGCGAGCAGTATAAATGGCCCTCAAAAGTTAAACTTATATAATTTAAAGGAGACATTTCACACTTAGTTGACAGAAAAGCTTAACGTCTATTCATTTCAAGAACCACCGCTGTTACGATTTGACCAACAATTTAGAGAAAGAAAAGCTTAACGTCTATTCATTTCAAGAACCACCGCTGTTACGATTTGACCAACAATTTAGACAATGTTTGTGATTTCTTAAAATCTAATATCATAGATGCAATATGGTGCTACACATAGGACCATCCATGTAATTAACTCTAAACATTTATAGCTAACTCTTTTCATACTCCATTAAATCAAAGTTGAATACAAAAATAATAAAAAAAGAAATCACACCGTTGAATAAAGGGTTGTAGATTAACAAATCAGGAGAATGGATATATCAAAAGGATACCCCAAAAGACCTGGCTATCAAAAAGGCTATATTAAGACTCCAACCCAAGTGGTTGGTAAACGGAATGCGACGCCACACACTGAACCAAATGAATGCTGATGTCTAGTTTTAATTCAGTTTGTATATGTTATATAACTTATTAGTATTGTACAATCAAAACCATAAGCATAAGTATAATCATAACCATAATCGTAACTGTACTCAATATATTCCATAGATATCAAAACTATTTATTGTTATGTTGAAAGAGCAATGACGTAAACTTGATTCCCGACTCATGGTTTGGGAGCAATCCACTCCTTGACTCTAAATTTTATTAAACTAGAAAACAAATTACAATGACCAATAACTTCTATCAATACTATAACTATTAACCCCTAAGTTACAATGAAATAGTAATTAACTACTAAATCTACCCATCAAAGAATCCATTAGTGCACATTGGAGAAACGTGGTAAAAGACATGGAAGAATTAAAAAAGATGGGGCTATCGCATTCGATATTTAGGGTCGGCCTCTCGACAGGCCATCCTCTAAAATTGCTAGGCCTAACCGCTTCTCTGTCGAGGATTTACTATCCTTCACTGATTCATGTCCTTGCTCGAGTGGTGCCAAAATTTACTTTACGCTACATCCTCTCTAGCTGTGGTGTATTAGGAAAAAGAGGAATGGGAAGTTATCCAACAACTAGGAGGTGATAATCTTGAACATCACGGGGGACATAAAATCCCTTTCGTATCTTTAGATTAGACATATAGATAAAACGTATAATCTAGATTAAAATTCATGGTGTAAGTTCTCGTTTTAATTTCCTTTTTGTTCTCTTATCTTTAGATTCTTGTTAGTTTTAATGTTATCTAGCTGTTTAAAAAACTAACAAATGGAATAAGATAAATTTTTTTGAAAGGCCAACAAACGATTTTATTACTACATAGACTAACGGATTCGGAATTATGTCAACATGGTGATCTCTGTGTTTTCCCTGAAAGTGCTTTGAAAAAGAAAAAAACCAACTATGCGGTGGTTTGAAGACCTGTAGTGTGCCGTTGGAAGGTGGTTGTGGGACGGCTAGCAAGAAAATGAGAAGAGAGAAAAAGAAATGGATGTGTGGGGTTGGTTCTTTTTTGTTTTGTTTTAAGATGTCGATGGTTTGGGTATTTATAGTTCTTATTTTTTATTTTTAAGTTAAATTGTTAATTTAATTTGTAACTTTTTTATTTACTATAAGAGTCCTTTATAAATTCTAGTAGATTTTTTACTTTCTTTTAGGGGCAAGAAGTCAAGAATTATTGCGTTACACAAATTGATATGTAAATATAACTAGGTGATTTCACCAACGCGCGTTGTACGTTTGATGGGTCGAGCTCAGAACAGGTGTCCATCCGTAAAAGGTGGCCACGTCAAAGCAAACCTAAACCGTTGTAGTGTAGCATCACAACCCAGTTAACAAAGTATACAAATGCACAATAGAAATTACTAATTTTGGAAACACCATCTAATAAAAGTCACCAAATGAACAATAGCATGAATCACTAATAAAAGAAAAACCCAAAACAGTGTATGCCTACCGCGTACCATGCTGTTCCAACACAAAAAAACGATAAGGCTCAGAAAAGATGAGTCGCTATGGCTGCAAACTTTCGTTCGCCACGCCAAAACGACGAACACGACAAGTGTTTGGTTATCGTCATCTCCTTCAAACGTAGGTGCCCCGTGTGGTTTAATAGAAGCAGATCCAGGCTCAAATGGCAACCTCATCATAACAACTTTTAAAAAACCATTATAAAGCACAAATACTGTTATACGTGTAGAAAATACAGATTTAAAAAGCCAAGTAACATCTCATGTATAAAATAGTAACCATCATCAAATCAGGATCATTGCAAAACCAAAACAATCAAACATAAACGAACGTAAACCCATAAATCGCAGTTCTAATGACAAAAAACCTAAAGGTAACACCGATCCCAATCAACCGGTCAAAATGACTAATCATGTTACTGGAGGCTCAGATCTTTGTCATGGCTGCAACATAGGTTACCACAATAAATGAAAGAGATACATCACAACCTAAATTGTAGAGAAGAGGCAACAACAATGCAAGAAAGCCAAGCAAAAGGGAAACCGACAACAGCAAGTCTCAAGTGATCAAAATCAACCATCATCAACCTCAAACACAAAAACCCTCATACATCATTAAAAATCGACGATTCCAGAAACACCAAGGGCCGCGGGTTTAGGGTTTCCCTAGGGAAGAAAGAAGGCATGCAAGCCGAAGCCATACTAGAAAAGCCACAACCACCGCATCTCCACACCTAAAAACCGACATCATCCATGGGTACTCACACCACCAGCACATGCGGTTTCCTCCACTACCACTGGAACCCATCCCATTTAAAAGGGGCATCTAAACAACCTAACACCGCCGACCTACACACCGGCGGTTTACTCCATGGTAGCGAAGGGGGGGGGGGGGGGGGGGGGGGGGTGAGGGGGGGGGGGGGAATATGGGCTGTGCAGAGGAGAAAAAATTGTGTAATCAAAACTCAAAAACTACAAAGTTCCCTACTTTTTCACTTAGTTTTATTTTAAATATATAGAAGAATGCAAAACATGGCAACATGCAAATCTATGAATCTATGATCGAGTCATTAATTCATTAATTTATAATTAACCATGGATCCAATTGTTCAATCCAGCCCATATTATCTTATGACATGACCCACTTCAAAAAGAAAGTTCTCCATTTGATATGACCCTTATCCAATTCTGCCAGAGTTACCATTCCCATATCCAATACAAACAAATCCACTTTGCCACAGTTAACTTTAGTACGTGAGTCCATCGATTAAAAATAATATTACGGGTACAACACAAATATTCAAACTAAATCAAATAATAATTGGTTGTCATCTTTTTTACTTAAATTTTCTAAACTATTGGTAGAGACACAATCCAAACAATCAATTGTTTTTATTTTTGTTTTTATATTTATTATTATTTTATTTTATTATTATATATTATATTATTATTATTATTATTATTATTATTATTATTATTATTATTATTATTATTATTTTATATTATATTATTATTATTATATTGTATTATTATATTATTATTATTATTATTATTATTATTATTTATTATATTATTATTATTATTATTTATTTTTTTTTAAATCAAGCTACATGTGCCTATCTGAACCTCGGCTTCTGCCACCGAAATCACCTGCCTGGTGTCATACCCAAACCCACAGCGGAAATGGTGTTGAAACACCTGATGTACCCGAGGCTCCTTGCCGAGGGTGCCTCGGGTACCCTAGCAAACATAATAAGTTAATTACGTCATATGACTATGAAACACAAATACGTATCATTTTTGTTGTAGTGATTAATCAACACCACTCATTCAGGAGTGTGGGTAGGTGCATCATGCATGCATGTCAAGTGTGTGTAGACAAGCACCATATAAAAAAAGTAGACATGTTGAGACGTGTTAGCAATGTAGATGTGATAGTTGCACCATAGATCAAAAGCGTTTTCAATATATCAATAGAAAAACTTGTGAACGGTTCAACGAACCGTTTTCATTACATTCAAGTGAAGTCCGGTGCTACAAGTTATTTGAATAAATCACTCTAATATTTCCCATTAACTTTCTTAACCGCTTCATCACCTGATGGTATTTCAATTGCTACGCGATCATTATCAGGCTTTCCTAGTACTCTTGTGCTGCTAATTGTCATGGGTATATGTTGATCAACTGGTGGAAACTCATGAGGGTCACATTTGGAATTTGACTGACCTTCATCCTTCATCTTGCCCCATATCACTAAGTATAGTCCCATAACTATCACTACTGCTCCAAGAACCCTGCAGGTTCAACAACCTTGTTAGTTATTTACACACATACCCTTATAAGATATTTTTATATTATTTGTATTTTTATACTTCTATACTATTTTTTTAGTTCACAGGTTTCACTAGAATCAGCATTTCTATCTCATTGAACAAAGAAAAAGTTTACACTCGTCTTATCCTTACTGGATCATACTAATAGTTTGTTATGAGTGAGATTTAACTGTTTGATTAGTAGCTAGAAAACTCGTTAAGGATGATGATATACCTTCCTAGGTTTAATTTTTCAGACAAAACAATAGATCCTAGAACCGCAACGATAACCATGCTTAGAGGGTTAAAAGCTGTGACGAAAACCGGGCCTTTCTCCTTCATAATAATTCCAGAAAGATAGTAACCCAATCCAGAACATATCACACCCTGCAGTTACACAATCAAAGATCAGATATAACCTAAGATTAGGGGTGTTCATCGCTTCTATATATATATATATATTCAAGGTCTAACTATATATATCCAAATTTCTTACACCATAGACCATAGTCACAAGTCCAGCATCCCAGTGTAATCTCCACGCCTCATTATTACCCCTTTCGGCTATTACTGTCACTATACTCCCTTGTAGTGTTCCAGCTGCACATATTAGAGCTGTAAGTGAGAGCTCCGCGGGGTATGTCCTCAACGTAATCGCCTATAAAAACAAATGTTATTAACTATATTCATGTGAAAACACTTAAAACCTAATGAAGCAGGAACAACTGAAACATCATATATACTTGAATAATGTAAAAACAGCTCCAAGACAAGCAACCGGCTATGATCATCATCGAGCCCTTGAGGTTGTCTCCGGGGTTCAAGTGGGTCGTCGACTGTTGCTGGTGCGTGACCGTTGAACCCTTGGTCCATGGCAAACTGATCGTAGGTCCAACAACTATTGTCATTATCATTGCTCCTCCAACAGTCACTAATGTCCCAACTATCTTCCCAATGCTATGTAATTTCTTGATGTTCACCTTCTCCAACCTGCCACAAGTTTATTAAAATATTAGGGACCATTTACTATGTATATAAAGCCACCGATATCATTTTCAACTTAGACCGCTTCATTTTTCTAAACTTTCAAGTTTATTTCCTTTGGTATATATAATACTAGTTTTAGTAAACCCGTTTAATACACGGGTTGAAAATATAAAAACAACATAATTTATAAATGTATAAATATTTGTATGATTAAGTTACTTATTACTATAACAATAAAAAAATAAAAAGTTACATTTATAAGTTATAAAATATCGAATACTTTTTTGAATAATCTAAAATATAACTGACGCATGTAAAATTAAAAACAGTTGTCTTAAAATCACATTAACATAAAATATAATATATCAAAATTTTTTTCATTTTAGTTTTTTTTTATTAAATTGAATCTTATTTGGCTATAATAATACGTATAGTTCAAAAACAATATGATTACACAATAAAGTTTATAATATAAAAAATTAAATTCAAAACAAAAATGAATTATTACTATTAATTGAGTTTCTTAAAATAAAAAACTTGACTAAATAATATATTAGTTTAGGCGAGAATTTTTTTTTGAGGAGTAACATTAAAGTGCCATGTGGCATCCTAGTTACTCTTTTATTATATACTATAGACTATAGATACGCTTTTAATTCATTAAAAAATTAATTTGACTTTTTAGTAACTTTAGTTCATGAATTATAAAAAAAATAATAATTTCTGACTGTTTTTAATTTTTTTCCTTGACATCTAGGTATAAATTTTATAGAAAAATGGAGTTATATTCAAAATAAAATAATTTTTTTGCATCATCGTTGTATTTATTGAGGGTGTTGTGCTGGTGCTGTGTAGAACAAAGCCAATACTAACCAAAAAACATTGGTACCATTATATAATTCATTTATTATCTATGTTCCGATCTCTAAAAAGGAGTACTGTAACTCATACGTTCCTTTTATATACTTAACTACATTAATGTAATTGTAGCAACATGTGTATCTAAGTTCGCAAACGCATCACATCATGCGAGCTTAGTTTTGTATGATTAAAAAAGTTTGGGGGGTACAATACGTAACTTATACAAATTTAATGCACTAATGAATGCTTACGTGTCAACAGGATCTATTAGCCTCGTTACTAGAATTTGTCAATCTTTAATATATAAAGCTGGAGTTTGTTTTATTAAAATAATTTTAAGTTTGACCCTTAGTTGTAATAGTTTGCAGACAGAATCTTATGATAACTTTCAACTAAAAGTTTTAGTTCCGCAACCAGAAAGAAACACGCATAATTACCTGCATATCCAAGCCATGAGAAACGTCATGGCAGGGTTATATTGGTCATTGCAACCGCAAAAGTTGCGGTTGTATAGTTCATCCCCGCATAATATAAGTTTTGATCGACAACAGGCCTGTATAAAAGTATAAAAAATGCTTAGAAACATACTTTATAAAACATTATAGCGTAAAGATAATGAGAAAACATACTCCAAAAAGCCTAACATCATGATCTTGAAGAACACTGAAAGTGTTAGTTTTGGCCTCCCTTTCCTGTCATTACAACAATATTATAAGACACATGTGTACTTAGAGAGAGAAACAAAGATCTAGAGAGAGAAAACGACAACCTTTCGAAGAAGAGAGCAAAAGGCGCAATAACAAGGGTGGCGATGAGGTTTCGATAGGTGGCAAAAGTGTAGTGATTCATGCCATGATTAAGTGCAGCTTTGGCTATTATCACTAACCCTGCATTCCCAAATTGCAAGAATATTACATATAAATATGGCTTTAATTTATCAAACATCATGTTGTTTAGATGTTTTTAAGCTTTGTGTGTGTGTGTGTTAATTATTTGTGTATGTATTTGGTGAGTAGAAGTGAATGTGTAATGGGGTTTATATATAGTATGGTTATAGGCTCTAATGTTTTTGCACAAATTTCAGGGCTCCACTGTGATTAATGGAATCAGGGATGGAAACCCATTTGATTACTTTATTCTAAAAAGGTTATACCACTATATGCACAGTAAAGCTAATCAATCAAAATAATCTTTTTATAAAGAAGATGATATCATCTTGTATATTCTATCATATTTCCCATCGAAACCGTATTGGCAAACATACTCTCTTTTCCTATATGTTTCATTCACATAGTTTTTCTATTGCGGTCAAAATACACCGCAATTTGTATATTACAGAATTTGAGCATTCAACATTTTAATCGTAAGACACACCACTTAACCATCAGAATGTATTTTTAGGACTTAATGCGACACATAGTTATTGGAGACAAAGAGGGTTGAATCAACCTTTTTTAGGCCTAAAACAAATCCTGAAATTAAGGCATTTTAATAATAAATATAAATATTTTGCTTGCGATTCTATTAATGACTTATCATCAGTGTTGGATTTAACATGCCCATAAATGAAAACACATTCCTCACACTAAAATCACCATATTATGCTACAAAAAAACTTTGTATCGATGAATTTTATTGAATACAAGTAACACAAATATAATCATGAAAAAGTTCATATATATGATAGAAATCAACTCAATATCTGAAAAATCTTGGTTTCTTGCACACCAACATGTAATACGTATAGGGATACATGTTTGTCTAAACGATAGTAGTTTTGATTAAGAATTTGTGCTATCGTTTATGAACTTAGTGGATCCTAGTTAAATATCACAAATCTTGCCTTATACCACTCTAAGTACATAGTTTTAATAAGTGAGGCCAGATATTATTGTCACTAGCTCTCTAATCCTTAAAATATCTATAAGGCCACTAATTTAAGAGCCTAATATGAAGATTTTTTTTCTCCCAAAAAAGGAAAGACATCACCCAATACAAATGAAGCCAAGACACGTAGGTGTATACGTATGAAGACATACATATATGTATACATATAAGACTTTTCGGGAACATAAAAATACACACGTCAACAGAACGATACACGCACGAATGATTAGTTCGTCTTTTTCCTGCACGTTAAAAGTCGGAAAGCTTTTCTTTTCATCGAAACGAATCACCCAATCTTTTTAACCAATAACAAGTCCAATCAAGGTTTGGCCTTAAATGGTTACTACTTATTCAAGATGAATTAGAACTCTTGAGATAGAATTAGATGACTCGATCTAGCGCATCGAGGAAAGAACTAACATGTATGCACTTTATTAATTAGGTCATTATAAAAAGGATCGAAATGTGATCGAGGGATCTAAATATGGCAAAAACCCGTGGTTATGTAGTGAGACATGGCAAAAACGTTAGCTATAGATAAGATTATTATGTCATGTTTTTGGATGACACATTGTCGTTGTTATTGAATGTTCCCGTTCATTCACGTTTTCTTTTTCTCTCTTTCTTTTTCTTTGTCATTGTTTTAAAATTGTTACTACTATTGCTACTTATCTACGTGCTTGCGTATATGTGCCATTATTTTGATAGTCCAAAGTTATTGAAAAACAGAAATAAGAAGTTTCACTTGCCCTCCCAATTTATTTCCATATTGCAGAATGAACCCTCCAAGTCTAAGAAACTCGAACGAAGTCCTTAGCTAAAAGAACTATCAAAATTGAATACACGTTTCTATTGGTTATCATTGACGTATCACTAGAACCTTGGATTTGGACCATACACAAAAATATAAAGTTGAAAATTAAATTCGTAGATATTCACCACTACTACACAACTAAGTATTTATGGATGAATTTTTAGACGTGAAAAATAGTTGTAAATGTAGCGATATTTCAGTTGCAAAGTAGTCATAAGAGTTTGTAACAATTTCATTTTGGTTGAGATAAAAATATAAAGAAATACAATATTTGAAAATTTAAATTCTTGTTACAAACTGTCACAAAAAGTAAAAAATAAAAGAAAAAATTAAACAATAAATTAAATTATGGTCGCACTTGGTTAAGTCTAGTTGGACATTATACTATATATTAAAAAGAAAGTTGTAAGCTACAATACACTTACGTGGTATAAGAAGTTGGCCACCAAAGTTTTAATATTTTTAGAAATACCCTCAAATCAATGCTTTTTATAATTTGGTCCCACCTTTGTGTTGCCTATCTATTTGATTCCTTCAACATGGCTTTTAAGCACTTTGGCAACCAAGTTTTACTTTTTCATTTTGGCCCTAAAAAGTTTACTACTTTGGTTTTTTTTACATGTTTTCACTTCTGTTTTGATATTCAAAATTGAGTCGCCGCAACGCGCTGGTATATCCCATAGTTAAACATAAACAACCAAATATTATATCAAGATATAGAGATGAAAACCAACCTAAAAGTAGCTAATAACTTGATGCAGCTTCTTCATTGGATGCGTAAGAAACTCACTTTATATAATTATTTTCTATATTTACAGTTTATAAAACGTTCTCAACAGACTTAGTGCGCATTTGTTTATTGGAATGGTTTTCATCATACGCATCCACTTCCGTTTTACCTAACAACCATATTTTACCTCATGATTAGATTTTAATAACATTTAAGTAAAACCATTAGTAACACTTTTAACTTCTCCAAATCAAAACCAATCCCTTAAAAACTAAACTAAACCAAATCGTTGCTAAAAATTAATAAATTGAACTAGCGTCAATGGTATTTTTATAGGGATTAAAGAGTAACAACTAACATGAAGGAGTCTTGTAGAATAAAGATACATTACTATTCTTATTTATCTAAGGCGGTTTTTTTTTTTTTGGATATTATATATATATTAAATATACATTGGGTTTTTTTTTCTTTTTTTTTTTGGATATTATATATTAATATATTATATATACATATAAAAACTTAGATCGGTAGCTACAATATCTTTTTTTATATTTATATTATCGTTTTTTTTAAGTTAACTATTATATGCTGTAAATTAAAACCATAGTTTAAGATTAATCCAATGGTTCTAAGATTCTTTTTTTCAATTTACCGTGTTCAAGCATTTACTACCTGTTTATTTCTATTTATTTTTACAATGATAATTGGCTGTCTACGCATCACATACTTTTAGCATTAAATTTTCTGCAAGTTTAACTTTCAAGAAAAAAATAGAATTATATATAATATTAACAAAATATGCTTTTAAATGTTAAATCAGGACATGTGAACGTTTACACGGTTTTAGATTTTACCTAAACGCTTTTTAAGGTTCGCTTTAGTTTTTATGTTACAACGATTTTTTTTACGAAATACTTTATATTTAGTATCGATTCAAAAACAAGCCGCCGCAACGCGCAGCATATCTACTGTCGGTGTGGGGTTTATTTATTTATTTTTTTTGGATATTATATATTATATATTAAATATACATGGGTTTTTTTTGCTTTTCTTTTTTTTTGGATATTTATATTATATATTATAATATTATATATATTATATATTATATATTATATATATATATATATAGATATATTATATAGATATATTACATATTAAAACTTAGATCGGTAGCTACAATATCTTTTTTTTAATATTTATATGTCATTTTCTTTTAAGTTAATATTATATGCTGTAAAAAAAATCATAGTTTAAGATTGGTCAAATGGTTTTAAGATTCTCTTTTTCAATTTACCCGTGTTCAAGCCTTTACTACACTGTTTATTTCTATTTATTATTCAATGATAATTGGCTGTCTACGCATCATATACTTTTAGCATTAAATTTCTGCAAGTTTAATTTCAAAGAAAAAATAGAATATATATAATATTTAACAAAATATGCTTTTAAATGTTAAATCAGGACATGTGACCGTTTTACACGGTTTTAGATTTAATTAAACGATTTTTATAGGTTCGCTTTCGTATTTTAATGTTACAATGATTTTTTTACGAAATACTTTTTATTTACGTATCGACATTAAAAAACAAGCCGCCGCAACGCGCGACATATCCTACTAGTTACCTTTTTTATGAATGGATATAAAGAAAACGTTTTAATCATTGCTTTCTCTCAAAAAGAAACACAAAGAGGAGAAGGACGTACAAACATTGGTCAAGTGAGATGTTCGATCATACTTTCCAAAGTGCCGAGTCAACATTCCGGTGACAATTTGGTCATTTTCCAGATAAAAGAATTAGTGAGAAAATATGACTGCCCATGCATTAGAGGATAAGAATTCGTTGAAGTAGTGAATCTTGTATCTTTTTTTGATTACAACTAGTATCAATACCCCAAGTTACAACTAACAACAAAACTGTGAAAAAAGATAACGTTGAAATGTTGGCGCGAAGCTATGCATTTAGGGTAAAAAAAAAAAGAAAACTGTGAAACGTTATATAAAAAAAGAAATCGTCACAAACCTGTGCACCACGACAAGGCTGTTGATATTGTTTGAAACTTAATTTTAAAAAAAGAAAATAGTTAAAAAGTTTAACATCAGGATGTTAATAAAGATAGAAAGTTACAACAGAAAAAACTAAACAGTTGAAAATATTAACGTTTTGATAATGATAAAACTAAAGACGTACAAATTTGGATTTTATCAAAATCATATGACAGTGAAGGAAAAAAAAACCTTTGTAACTTCATGGTATACCCATGGATTGGAATAGAAAAAATCTGTAAACAAATCGAAACACATGAATCGGTGTTGACTAGTTGTATGTTTGTGCATCGATAACATGTACATTATGATGTACCATTTCGTTTTGAATAGATAAAAAGTAAGTATGTTCCTGGACGGGTACTTTATCAGAGGCAAAACAGACAATATATATTGGTACGATTTACTTAGACTGTTACAGATAATATCAGGGATAGGAACCTAACTGGTGTGCCAATGAGAAAGTTGGGCTCTCTAAGTGGGGCGAAAATGTAAGTCTTACATTGGTTGATGAAAAAGAACAAAGTCTTTCTTATAAGGGAATGAAAGTTCTTTCTACTAAGACATGTTTTGCTAGGGAGAGCAATGTGTCTGATGAACGTAAAAACCATTAGGCATTAGCTCTTGAATGTACAATCTATCCATTAGGCATTAGCTCTTGAATGTACAATCTATCGGAAACGAACAATATCTTATTACAATTTACTTGGGCTGCTATAAATGATATCAGAGCTGAGGATCAGATTAGTGTGCCAGCAAGAATGTTGGGCTTTCTAATGAAGGTGAAAATGTAAGTCTTAAATCGGTTGAGTGAAAGAATGAATATTTTCTTATAAAGGAGTGAAAACTTTTTTTATTGAGACTCGTTTTGCCTGGACAAGCCATTCTTCGGGTGAAAACATAAGCAAGAGTTCTTAAATAAGCAATCCATGAGAGGCAAATCGAATAATATTTTGATACAGTGTAATTGGACTGTTACATTAGCAATTTTCATTAAACGGAATACAATTAATATTATGCGTTAGAAGATTAAATGTCCATGTTTGTTTTTTCTTTTGTTTATATGTAATATGAACTTGAAATTTACTTTTGGATGGTGACAAAATTACAACACACACATTGAGAGACTAGAGACAAGTGTAAAGAAAAGTATTGTACATCTATTGTTATCTATTTCGTAAACGATATGATATTTTAATCTTCCCACAAAATAAAATTTATGTTTTCTAAAGAAAACATACATATTTTAACGCATTTAATCCAACTCCATACATAATTAGAATATTCGGATTAGTGGAAATGAAAGTATGAGAATAACAAACGGTTTCCGCACGCCACATATTAAACCCGAGGTACATCCTACGTTAATCCACGCAATTGTTGAGTGTAAAGTTAATTAATAATTTGATTAATCAGATTACACTAAACAATATTAGTAATTACTTAATCGTCACTAATAAAGTTGTTATGATTAACATCGTTTTCGTGAATATTCCTCTCTTAGCATTAATCCATTTTATTGGTAATTTGGAACACTTAGTTTCCACTATATTATCTGTTAGCTTTAAAAGTAAAAACATAGCGGTTTTTTTTCTTAACTCACAGATTTCTAGCATTTTACTTTTTTAATTAGTGATGCTCTATATTTATTAAATATCATTTTTTTATTTTTTAAGTATCATTTTTTTGTGTTGAAATTAGGTGTAACGCTACAAGGCCAAAGTATAAACTTTTTTGTATAAAAGGTCAAACGAACGCATATACCTGATACATCTAGGAGGTTTAAATTTTCGACTCAATATTATCGTAAAAGGTCGTCATTAATGATAAAACTTACATTATATTTTCAAAAATAAATTATGGAATTACAACAACTTGAGTTTTTGTGGTATACTTGCTACGTCCTTACCTATAATATATTAGAGACAGGTTTTCACACATATTGTGTTTTTAAGTGGTATAGTTTTGAATGAATACATGCAAATCATTTATGTAATGTTTAAAAATTAATTTATTCTTAGTGGCGAAACTAGAAATTTTTATTGTGTCGTTATCTTTTGATGCTTGGATTCTAACAATCCAAACATCATAAACTTCGGGTCAGGTCAAAATTATTATCAGTAAAGCAAACAATAAGAATACAATGTTATTAAAGTACTAGTGGGTTAACCCACGCGATGCGACGGATGTCACCGAGTCTTTTTTGAAGATCGTAATGCAACTGACTGTTTTATAAACATGATTATATATGAATATTATTATTATTATTATATTATTATTATTATTATATTATATTATTATATTATTATTTTGTTTTTTGTTGTTGTTGTTATATTATTATTATCATTTTATATATTATTATTATTATTATTATTATTATTATTATTATTTATATTATTATTATTATTATAACTATGTAAATATTTAGTAGTTACATACTTATTTATTTAAATAAGTAATTACTTAATTTAAATAATATTAGTTTTAAAAATATAAATAGTAAATGTAAATAAAAAATTTAAATTAATAAAGAAAATGATACTTAATTTAAGAATTAAATAATCAATATGTATTAAATATATTAATAGTAAGATGGTTAATTAATAGTGGCAATTAGAAACTATTAAATAAAACACATGTACCTTGTGCTTAAAAGATTGTTTTAAGTGTCTTAAAATTTGAGCAAAATTACGTTGTGTCCTCTTAAATACTTTATATAATTGTATAGATATTATTAATTATTATTATTATTATGATGTAATATTTTGTAGTTATATATATATTTATTTAAATAAGATAATACTTAACTTAAATAATACTTAGTTATAAAATTATAAATAGTAAATATAATTTAAATTTTAATAAATAAGATGATACTTAATTTATGAATTTAATAATCAATATACATTAAATAATGTATTAATTAGGAGAAGTTTATTTAATAGGGGCAATTAAGAACCATTGCATAAAACACTTATACCTTGTGCTTAAAAGGTTGTTTTAGATGTCTTAAAATTAAGCAAAATTACATTTATGTCATCCTCAAATGTTTTTATATAGTATAGATATAGATAAAAATAATTGTTTTGTTAATGTCACATGTAGATTGATCTTGCCTATTTAAATTTCATATTTTTTTATCACCAACATCATTAACATATCTATTTGATCTGTTTCAACTATTAAATAAATACATGTTAAAGCACACAAAAATTATCATACATGCAAAAAAAAAAAAACCAAATGAAAGTAATAATGTTCTACTATTCTTATGCGTCACGTAATACTGCCTAATGCATGTTGCTTAGAAATGTAACTTGATGTGTATGAATGTATGGGGTGATTCTTTTTGTGCTTAGTCGATTAGGTCGATGATGACAGAAATTAGTTTGTTTGAGATATCGCTGGTTTTGTGATGAGGTTGTTGACCCGTTATTTGTCTTACGAACTATCTTTATTATTTTGTTGCTATGATTCATTGGCTTGGCTTTATCACATGGTTATGATAAGTTTAAAAGCGAGATATAGACTTGGAGAAGAAGGTGCAACCATGGTGTGTCAGGTTTAGAGGATGGTAGGTTTATACCCGCAACTCACTTCAATAATGGCGCACTCATTCAACTTGCGACCCTAAGCCTTACAATATGTGATATAAGCTTTGTTTTCTTTCTTAGTATTACGTTACTTGTTAACATATAATATAAATTCCTAGCGCTTATGTGTAGGCAGCTGTAATATTGATGATAATTTGAGCCCCGTTACAACCAGTCTGTCATGCGTGTCGTGCAACAACCCTACTTACACTATAATTATGTAAATGATTACTAAACAAACCCATGTTATCAAAATTAAAAAAACACTTATAGCGTATGATATCTTTCTATGCTTAAAAATACGTTGTGTACGTGAATATCTTAAATCAGTCTCGTTTGCATTTAATCGTTTTGAGTATTAGGTTTCCCCCCTAGATTATAATTTAAACGCTCCATACTATAGTTCATTTCAAAGACATGAGAAATCTTATATGGGATACTTTTGGGAACCCATTAACATATTTCTTTTACTTGTTTTTTAAGTCTTGTCACATAAATATTATTGATGGTATAAACAATTATGAGTGTAGAAATTATCCAACTAATGCTGACATAATCTGTGTTTGCTATGTTGTCTCTATTGTTTGAGAAACATCTATCTCATGTAAATTTATACAAGGAATGATATTTTAAATAGTGCTTTCACAGGTAGATCCCATCAAGTTTTAACTTGTGGACACAAAATATTCCTTTATTTTAACGATAGTATCTAAGATTCTCATCTTTTAAGTTTGTGGCATACATCAAATGTGTTAGATTATGTATGTTTTGCTAATAACTAGTATTATGATCTCTGCGTTGTGGTTAGGTCGTAAAATGAAGAAAAAACTAACATCAAAACATAGTATCGTAAACCCGCGTGTTGAAAAGTGACGTAAAACTTAAAAAAAAAGCTGAAGTCAAAATGTTGTCTCAAATATACAAGTTGAAGAGGGCGTTGAAGACGTCACTGACATATGTAGTTTTATGTAAGAAAAATGAAATCTTGATTTGCTATTGTTTATATATACAATTTGTTTAAAAATAATACATTATGTTTTCTTTGAAAAATAAAATAGAAATAGAAATAGAAATATAAATAAAAACATATAAATAAGCAATATTATAAAAGACACTATAAATCTATTAGTTTCTTGAATTTTCTTGTTATAAATTACTCATATCAGGTAATGTGTATAATGATAATTAATACGAAAGCACACATATATCGTGAAGAGAAGTCAAGCAAAACCAACAAAATTAAACAAAAGAAAGGTTTCGTCTGGGAAAATCACAAAGCAGTAGCCGGAAATATTCGAGCGCAGGTCGCGCAAGTAAAGAAAAGAGACTCATTAGAGCTATAAACAAATCGAACGTTTAGCGAAAAACTTTGTGAATTGTTCGGCCGGAATTTCATTCATGTTTGTTTGTTTAATATATAAATGAAGAACATGAACAAAAAAATTTATTCGTTAAGTTAAATAAACGAACATGAACCAAGTTCTCATTCGTTCGTCTATGTTTGTGAGCGTTTAATAAAGTGTTCGCTTGTGTTTGTTCATTTAGAGATTTTATTTTTTATTTTATTATTTTAATGTTTAAAAATTGAATCTCTATTATACTATATGTCTCCATCCACATTTTTCATATGTCTATTATCAACTTTAGTTTATGCTAAAACTTAACAATTTTTTAATTTTATATTAATTATTATAGATAATTATATCAACTATGTTCGGATAATAAGATGAAGTTTATGTTAGAGTTCGCCAAGCTTTCATTTGTGTTCATTTATGTTAACTGAAAATTTATTTATGTTTGTTTTATTTATATTCGATAAGTATTTATGAACAATTCATAAACAACTTTATTTCCTTAATAAACCAACACGAACGAGACTTTGTTTGTGTTTGTTTACAGCCTTACCTTTTACAATTAGACCACAAACCCACTTTTATTTATAGTCTGATTCAATTAATTACTAATACCTTAAAAACCATACGAGAATCACTTAATGGATTCGATATAAGTACTAAATACATATCCCGTTGATGGGAAAATTGTTATTTTCTCTTACCATCGGCCTTTTTATGTCTATATGTTAATTCAAAGTTTCATATTTACTTACCCTTTATGGCCTTTGCCCCTCAAGTTTATTGAATTGCCCCTTTTATCCCCTAAGATTTTTATCAAATTTTAAAAAATGTCACTTTAACCCCATCGAGTTTTTAAAGATTTGAGTTTACCCTTTGTACATTTTTGCTTAAAAAGATATTTTCTTATGTCCTTATTTTTATGTACAGTGTTGGTGTAAACTAAAGTTCGTTTAGGTTTTGACGTAAAATTTGTTCGGAAACGAATTGAGTCAAATATAAGCTTTCGTGTTAATTTTTATGTACATTTTGAGTTGGTCTATAATTCGATGTAGATTTTATTTGAAAACGAGTGAGGTAAATTATAATATGTTTTCGTTCGACTGTATGAATTCAAATAACTCTACTTTTTGATGTAATTAAGTTCGGAAATGAGTAAAACAATTGTAGTCTACACATTCACGTTGCGTACGCTGGCACCGAAACGCACAGGTGTAATTACTAGTTTATATATGAAAATTGAAAATAAAAAATAAAAAAAATTATAGATAACAATAGCCACCGAACATAATTTCTTAACTAGAAAAAGATCGAATCAAATATCCTGGTTGATATTAACGTACGTAGGAGTAGGGGTGCAAACGAGCCGAGTTGAGCCGAGCCCGAGCTCGTATGAGCTCGAGCTCGGCTCTTGATAACTTAGGAGAGCTCGAGCTCGGCTCTTGATAACTTAGGAGAGCTCGAGCTCGAGCGGCAAATACTTTTCCAATCTAGAGCTCGGCTCGAGCTCGGGATCGGCTCGTTGTTTATTTAAATATATTTTAATATTTATATAATATTTTTGATATATATATTTATAATATATATTTTATATATAAATTATCATTTTTTAATTTTTAATTGTTTTTATAAAATTTATATATAATAGATATTATTTATATAATATATATAATAAATTAAATAAAAATATATAAATAAAAAGCTCGTTTAGGTTCGCGAGCCAGCTCGAGCTCGATACCTGAAGCTCAGGCTTGGGCTCTGTAATTAAATGTAATTTTTTTCAAGCTCGAGCTTGGCTCGGGCTTGATAAAGCTCCGCTCGTTTCGAGCTTTTTATCGATCCGATCTCGAGTAGCTCACGAACGGCTCGGCTCGTTTGCACCCCTACGTCGGAGAAGGATATGTTACATACCGTTAAAATACAAAGAAGTATGACTAATGATCGAGTCTGTCTAACTTCCATTGGGAATATCGACGAGACTAACATGTTTCCCTAAAAAATAAAAAAGAAAACTATATGTGTTCTTGCACCTGTAGTATGTCGGTAATCCTTCGGTGTGCAACTAGACGTGGTTTCCATTAGTAATTACCAACGGAAGTGTTACATCTAATGGTTTTTGGATTTTATTGGTGTGTGTCGAAATGGCTTATTTTCATCGGTGATGCTTCTTTGTTTTAGTGGTGTAAATTCAACTTTGATAACTAACAGTTTTGGAAAATAGTTCTACAAAAACAAGACTAAATTTTTTATTTAACTCAGCAATGTGACTCTATTAGAGGGTTTGCCTTTCAAACCCCATCGGTGAGCGGAGCACTGCCTCTATGAATCCACATGGTCTACGGCTTAGCCTCTTACGACCTAAGGTTTCTTAGCGTCTAAAATTAAAATATTTTAAATGAGTATATGCTACAGACAACTTAACTCGTATCAATGTTTTTTTTTTAATTTCTCATTTTTTTTTTTGAACTTCTAACTCATACACATGCTCAACTGTTCCTAACCTACGTCATACATTCACGACGGGACTTAAACCCTCACCACTTGAAATGGCCACCACCAATACCCCGATGTCGTTGGGCTACAAGCCCTTTTGTTCAAATTTCTCATCTTAACATAGGTAAATCCAATTATATTAAAATGACAATAATGACGCTAAAATCATTAACAATTATATCTATAATACACTTAACATTTACTCAAATAGATCCGTTGCTTCATATAGTTATATGCCTTTTAAATATCATGTTTGGTACATATGGGTTATGATTCACACTCATTCACCCCTTGTTTGCCGTTGACATTTGGAAGAGATGTGTTGTTCCTCATTTTTTTGTTCGATAGTGGACACTTGGTTTTGCATTACAAAAGAACATTGCTACAAATTGACAATAATAATCAATACTCTAATATTCCAAATATACTAGGATGCATATTTCATGTTCTTGTAAATCTAAAATATGCTCAAAGAGCATACAAAAACTTATATTGTCGATAGACGATGGGACGTGACGGGCCGGGTGGTGTTTTTCATAGAGATGATGGTTGTAGGAGGAGGATGCGATGCTCATGGAGACGGAATAAGAGGAGACATATGGGCTCTATCCACATGTGAAAATCATGAAAGTATTTAAAATTTAGAGTTGAGGTGATAATATAAAGAAAACATTATACGTATGTTTGCCTCTAAAAATTCTAACCGAATGTATGTTAAAAGTTGCAAGTGATAGAAGTGCCACAAACTTTATCATGTCATAGTTTAAATGTGAAATACCGAATATATATTTCTGAATTGATTTTAAGAGGATATATATTCAAACGAAAAGTAAAATTGATATTTCATATTAAAATATTTTCCTTTTTTACAAAGGAAAAAAAAGTATTTATCTAAAGTTAATTCTTTTTATCACTTTCCGGCTCAAGAAATTGAAATAAGAGAGAATAAATACATACTCACAACTCATAATTATATTTTTTATTGTGATTTAAATGTGTATTAGCCTCTAAGAACCATTTCCTTGTATCCAAAGGCTTTTGGTTTTGTCAATTTACTTGTGTGATGCTCTATTGAGGTTCTCCAATTATTTGACATTTTCTATGAATAGTTTAAGTATTTTTATTTATTTAAATTAACATATTTGTAATTTACAACTAATATATACATGTTCATAATCAGGTTCTAATGGTTAGCTCAAACGCAAAAGTGTTACTTCTTTTTACTATTGTTTAGAAGCAAACCATTGAAAACCAAAATCGCCAACCAAACTGGTATTAAGGGTTTGGTTTTAATTTAAACATGTTGGCTCTTTATAATTCAAGATGTTGAATCTTTATGATAAAATGATGCATATAACTAAAAAGTGATAATGTTTCGACAATTAACACTTAAAGAACAAAAGAAAATAAAAAAAGTGTTCGTGGTTGTTAGTGTGGAGAGAGTGGGTGTCCATCGTCCCATGACACATGTCTTGCTTCTTTATCACCTGGTGCCTTTTCTTCTTTGATTCCAGTCACATATGAGAGAGCCATCCCACTAATTGTCTCGTCTTCTACATCCGAAGGGTCGTATTAGTTGGGAATTGGTATTCACGTCTATACTAGAGGCATCACAATAGCTTTTACTCTTCTTTTTGGGCATCCATGTTTCATCCACACCCTCCACATTAAGGGGTTCTTTAAGTTGTCACAGGAAATAAAACTCTAATAAGATGCAATACCATATACACATGTTGATCTAGGATAAAATAAAAAGAAAAAAAATGAAAAAAAACACTGAAATGGTTGAAATGTTACGGAGGTGTCACTTGATAGTTAGTACAAAATGGAACCGATTAAATGGATGGGAGAGGCAAAATAGGAAAAGACCATAATTGTTTACGTTTATATCTTTTTGTTTGAACGAAAAACTGACAAATCCACTATATTTTTTCTTCACAACACCATTTTTTTCGTAACAGGACTTAAACTCCACACTACTTGAGAGACACACTAAAATTCAAACATATTGATACCATTTAGTTACAAGTCCTTGTTGTTAGTTTTATCTAGTTTTTCATTTTTTCAAACTCAACTAACTTTCATATATATTTTTTAAACGACCATCCTTATTAAATGAAGAATAATAATCAAACCTACATTTCGCATGAGTTGATCCTACAACCACTTGATTAGAGAGAGAACATTAACCACCAAGCTATTTGAAACAAAGAACATTCATAACTTCATTAATTTTCTTAAAAAACGTATCAATAAACAAGAATTGTAATACCTTTAGTTTAAGTATAGTATCATTATATTCTTTTATAATGAAAACCATTTTTAAAACAAAATAGACTTGTTGCATGTAATAAAGAGGAGCAATTATGATAATACATAGATTTTAAAACGTAGCATAATTTTGTGCGTGTAAATTTGTACCACAACGTATTTTTACGCATAGTATTGTTTTAAGTAGCATGATTATGGTGTGAATTTATATTGACACAAATACCATTAACACCAAACACACATTACATTTCTAGCCTCCTCCTATGGTTAGAATGCTAAACTTACTTTATACAATAATCAACTCTCCAGCTGTTATATAATAATAATAATAATAACAATAGTAACAATAATAATAATATATTCTGTGTGTGTACACATACATCACACACATAGGAGGTTGTGTGGAGAATTATTAAGAAATATGAACACTGAGAATGGTTATTTTCATGAGTGAATATACCTTTAATGAAAAAATAGCTTATTCTCAATGAAGACAATATATACTGTGAGAATATAGAACAAATATATCATGTGAGTATTGGTGAATAAATATCCAAGCATTGATTAGATAGTTAAAGTATTGTAGAAGTCATATGGTATTGGAACAATTCTTTAAGATATTTATTTTATTGATTCCATTAGAACAATGAAACAACCATTAGAATAATGGAGCAGCCTAACTTGAATTTCGATATATTCCTTAGATTTTGGTATTACATTCACACGAAACTTGAATTTCGATATATTCAAACCAGAATACCTGTACATTCAGTTTAATTTGTTAATGTCGATAGTATCTCATATTAACACATACTGCATTTGGATATATAAAAGATGGGTCAAACACTTCTATTTAATATCTAGATAGTCAGTTTATCTTCTTATTTACCATAAATGGCTTATTAACCGATTTAAGGAATCAAAATTAACCATAAACACCTTTTTACTCGGTGCTTGAGTTCAAGAACTTCACAACCTAAATTCAACATGCAAAGATGGAACTTGGAGGATTATAAGTTGTGGCGGCCAAAAAATTTTATTGAGGTCGGATATTTTTGGGGTCCAGTTGTATATATATGTTAATTATAATAATTTTTTTGGTTTGATTCGTTCGGTCGGGTCGGGTCATATATTTAAAAAGATAAAACCAATTTAAAACTTAAACACATAATATAAATTCGTCAATCGTTTAAAAAACCTAAATTGATGATTTACACTTGTTTAGAGTCGGGTTTGAACGGTTGGTGTAACCGTGGACAAAAGGGCAACTAGTGACATGCGACTCTAACAACAAAGTTTCGTCAAAAACTACTCAGTTGAAGGCTTAGGAGGACAAAGACGATCGAAGTAATCTTCTGTTCAATTATCGTTAATATTATAATATTAAAAATTGTAATTGAAGTGTGCATTAATTATTAGGTTAATCGTTTACATGGTTGAGATTACAATAGCTTTGTAATTTTAATAATTTTTTGGGTTAAGTATCATAAACTTTTTAATTTGTTGTTGTTGTGAAAAGTTCTTTCGGGTCAGTGTTGAAATTTTATGGGGGTTGTATTAAAATTTATCGGCGGTCATTCATGATTGTATCGTATATTTAGTAACAAAATAAAACTTTATCGGGTGTGTTTGAACGTACTCCATAAGCACCCTTTGGGTACGCCCTTGATTACAAGATAAATGATGTAAAGAACCATTTAATATCTAGCTCGATGCACAAACTTTACATACAAATTTCTCCGAGAAAATCTATCCAAATAAACATGTGACTACTAGAAAAATAAAATACAAAATTAATTTCAATTGTCATTGGATAATTTACCTGACGGACTCATGAAAGTAAAATAAGAAAAACTCATAAAATTGCAGATGTATTACTAACGGATTACTGAAATATCTCACAAAAATACCAAAATAAAAAATTTAAACTTTATAATTAATCCCATATAAATGAATCAGTCATTTTTGTGAAATACGAGTAAAAAAACATAATTTCAATAAAATAGGTAAATATGTATTATATGTTTTAGGAATGAAAATATGTATCTGATTTTTTGACTTGATAAAATATGTAATTAATGATTTGAGAAAGGAGATATATGTATATGCCCCAAAAAAAGATTAAAATGCCTTGGATTAAAATTGTTACTATAATAGAAAAAATGGATGAAGGTTAGTGTCCCATACTAAATGTGACAAATTTAAAACCTTGACAGTTTAACTAGTCAATTAAAACTACTAGATGAAAGAAGTTACAACCACTAAAACATAGGGACTAAATCATAATTAACTCTAATAACAAAGTACGTGATAAAATTAAGTTATTTATGTAATTTACTATATGTTCTAATACTTTTTTGTTGCAACAACCCCACTCGTATGATAGTATGAAACTGATTATTAGATATTTATTATTATTTGACCCTACATGTTTTTATTTTGGTGGGGTTAAATTTATTTAGGTGGAGGTATCAAATTCCTTTCACTACACACGTTATATAGTAAGGACTTATGCTTAAATTTGGAATATAATAAGCTGGAACCGCCAAGTCTTGGTGCGGATATGAAAAGTACTTGTGCTGATTACAATTTCACAAACACGATATGTCAATATCTTGCTAATAATAGGATGATGGGTATATTTGTGTGCACATTAGCTAGTATCTTAGATATATAAATGGTTCAAAGTGAAATTTGATAGATTAACATGTGTTGGTTCCCAACTTCCCATGTGAAATGATGTTGGTTCACATGTGAATTAATGTTCGTTCACATCAAAAAAAACTACGAGGCATTTTATCATACACTTTTAAACAACATTATGGTATTCAATTTTATAATTCATTTCAAGAGTAGAAAACTACAACCAATACAAGCCATGCCAAACAATAACCAAAGAATACTACTATTATCAAAATTTGAAACCAAATAAAAAACAAAGAATGTTGGAATGTATTCTTTTCTAACAATCTTAAACGGTGATATTTGCTTGTCAAGTTATATCTCACTGGTTTTGGAGTTGTAATATCTTTGTCGATGGAAGTGCAATCTAAATGATTCTTTGGCGTATCGATTTGACAATAATCTCCTAACTGTTTTCGAGCTAGGATGTGAGTAGTTGACCCAATCAAATATATGACAATCTTATAGCCGTCTTCGAGCAAGGAATCTTGTAGCTTCCTGGTTCAGTTAGGATTTGAAGTTCATGCTTTTTGCCATAGAAGAAACCTAAGTCTCATGTACCGTAAATGTACTAAAATATGTGTTTTGTTTGTTCTGGTGTCTACGCATTAGCCTTGAACTGTGTTTGGCTAACACATGTACTTAGAACACAAATATGGTCTCCTGATAATTACGAGATATATTAGCGGATTGATGATGTTTAAGTATGATATTTCTGAACCAAATAATTCTTCTCACTCTTATTTAGGGCATACGGATTATTATTGTGTACATTTAGAAATATGTCAGTCTTGGGTATGTTTAGTGGATAACCTTTGCCAAATTAAGCACGCTAAAATTATTCTAGATTTAGTTTGACCGATAGAAAAATATATCATTGCATATATGCTTGAACAGTAAGCTGAGATGTAATTTCGAAAGGTTCCTCTCCCGCAATGTGCGTGTTATCGTTAATGTTTCAAGTTATTTTTTTACGGTTTAATACCCTTCCGACTTTGTACACTTCTCAATGTATTTAACAACATTAATGTACCGTTGCAGCACATGGCAACATTTACCAGTTATTTTTGTTTGTAACAATTAGCCTATGTGTAATTCTTAGCTCAAAATGAAAATTTTCAAACACTTCTAACGAAAGGGGCGTGGTTAGACACAATGAGGAACCGGTGTAAAAACCTTGCAATATGTTTCGTCGGTCTTGTGTGAATATTTTCACTTTTAAGGTATGATGTTGCTTTGAATTCATTGGCAATAATTTACTTTGGTAAACCCCTACTCTTCAAGTTTACAATTTTGAACCTTTTATAATATTCTTGAAAATGAAGATGTATTTTGAGGCATTTTTCTTACTGGGCTACTAAAGAGAGATATGTTGGGCTAGCCCACTTCAATCTTTTAAATGGTGATTCTTTTTTGTGGGCTAGGGTTTTTGATATGATGGGCTTGGTGTATGTTAATCGATTAAACGGTGTTGGATTTCTTCATAGCGAGATCACGAGTTAGGCTGTGCCCTGTGGCCTGTGGGGGTTCCTAATGCTGCCCACAGATTACACAAACTTGGATACAAGTAGAGGCGTGAAAACCTTTTTTTTCAAACCAGACCGGTTTTTATGTTCCGTGATAAAATTGGTTTTTTTTCAAACCAGTTCAGTTTATAATCAGTATTTCTAAATGAATACTTGAACACCTCAAAACGATTTGGACCAGTTTCTGAACCTATTTTTTTAAAGAAACAGGATTTTTTTTCGCTGTTTAACCTTTTTTTTTTTTTATTTTTATTTTTGAACCAATTTTGGGTGTCAGGCTGTCAAACCAGTATGCAAACTGAAAGTTCAAATCGAACTAGAACCAGTTCGGCTGAGATCTTTTTTTTTCAAACCGAACTTGTTTTTTTGGCTGGGGTTTTTCCCTAACCAATTTTTTGCCCGCCTCTAGATGCAAGTATTAACCCCGCTGTTAATATTAATTGTTGGCTCAAAATCATTTATCACATTAATATTTATGGTAAGTCACATCACTCTTTTTTTTTTTATTTTCTATTACCATAATACTAGTTTTGCCTATACAAAATACAATATGATACTAATATATAGGGAAAAGTTCCCTTAAAAACTAGTTTTTACTAAGAACGGCATAAAATTGTATTCTCATTCCTAAGAAAAGTTCTTAAAAACTAGAAAGAATACTAAGAACGGCAAGGTTTATCATTATAATATGAATAGAATGAACTTTATACTAATGGTTTTAAAATTTATACTATATATTTGAATTTTGTGAAGTCGGACTAAATTTTTGAAGTCTTTTTCGAATTTGAACCGTGTGTTTTGGATTTTGTACAGTTCTAATTTTATAGAAGGGAATAGTTTATCCCGAAATAACCAAATAGGACTTTCTATATCATAGAGGTTAACCAAGGTTCATTTGAGCCGGTTCTAGATATATATAACTTGTTAGCTAAGACTTCTAAGTTAATTCTAACCATACTATGACTTCTAAAATAACTCAACATATCCTTATTAAACTCAATCTCCTGTCAAGATGAACATATTAAGCAAATAAACCAATATTATCTATAAGAGAGCACAAGTGTCGATCAGGGGGTGGTGCCAAGAAGTTTTTATGTGTGTATGCCAGATAAAGTTGCACTGGGTTCCGCCTAGTCCACCACCCACTTTTGAATGTTATTTAGACCATTCCTAACAACCATATGATCGATAATTGAAAAAAAAAAAAACTACACTATAAATACAACTACAAATTTCCTTTTAACTCATTACCTCTACTCACAAAATTATCAACTACTTAACATAGTATGAACCAGTTAGATTTTAAAATTTATAACTCGTCAAGTATGAAAAATAAAGATTCAAATTTCTTATAATTCATTACTTTTTCTTCTATATTCTCTTAATTATCTACTACTTTTGTGATGGTGTTATTACTTTGTATTTGAAGGAATATATTCATAAACCGACTTATAACGATGTACAACTATAATATGTCGCACATGAGCAAAGTCATGTTTTTCGAAGATGTTAGGAAGCTTAGATTGCACACATTGAGCTTGAAAAAATTGTCCACTCAAATGGCGAGGCAATACATAAGAGGTGATCACAGGTATCTGAGCTGACGTCTTAAATAATGGAAGTTTATTTTATTTTTTCATAAAATATATGAAATTTAATTATAGATTAAAAAAAAAGCTAAATTGAATAAAAGGAAATGAGGAAAAACTGAACGACTTTCTGTAAAACTGAGAAAAGCTGAGGAAAATAAAAAAAACTAATGTGTCATCCAACGAAAATCGGAAAAAATAGAAGGATTGCGGGTGGACTAATAACTTAATTAGAATCAAACTTTATCATTTTTTCTCCTTCTTGAATATCTATTCACACCACCAAATTAAGATTAACACCTTTAATGATTTGTCTTTTAACTAGTAAATATAGCCACGTGTTTCGGCGTGATAAATTATAAACTACAATCGTGCCGACTCATTTTCAAATAAAAAATTATGTCCAAACGTAGATTTACTCAAATTTATATCATCAAATGAAAACAAATTATACTTGACCTCAATCGTATTCAACACAAACTTTTGATAATTGACCCGTCTCATGTCCGAACGCAATTTACGTCAAAATGTAGACGAATTCGAATTTACACGAACATGTACATAAGAATAATGACGTAAAAAATTAGTTTTTTTAAATTAAAATATACAACATGTAAACCCAAAACTCTAGATGTTAAAATGATATTTTTAAAGTTTTATAATAAGTTTAGAGATTTAAAGTTTCAATTCAGAAAACTTGAGGGGTAATTTTGACTGGCGACAAAAACCACCTAACTTGCTTTTTAAGTATACAGTAATGTTAAAAAATCAAAATAAATAAATGAAACAAAATTCACAAATCAAATGAAGGTCCGTCGCATTTTATATTAAAAGTTAAATAAAAAAAATAAAACCAAAATTAACACAAAAGAAATTGAATGACATTTGAGATGCAGGGGATTGAAAACCATAACTCCTCTGTGAAGGTCGTATGTCTTACCATCACACAATCTATTTTTGCCTTCCTTTTCATCCACTAACTATATATATATATATATATATATATACATAATATCACAAAACAAAAAAAAAAAAAAAAAAAAAAAAAAAAAAAGAAAACAGTTTGATGCCACGTAGTAGTTTAATGAAACACATTTGAACCAGTAATCTATAGTAACTGTATACAAATCTTATAATGTTATTGTTAAAATATGTTTAGTAGAGGTTTGTCACAAGCCGTCTCGAAGATGTAAAGCTAATTGGGTACAAGACATGGAGACCGTCTTTACCATTAATCTTGCTAACAATAATCTTATTTTGTGAGTTTCATCATGTATAGTCATAATTAATCTTGTTTGCAGTTCTGTATATTTGAAACATATATAACATGTTACTTTAAACAGGTTCAAGTTGATAATTAATCTTGTTTGCAGTTCTGTATATTTGTATTGATTTCATAAGTTGTTCATACAACATTGTGTTTTATCATCTGTGTGTTCATGTCATCTTTGTGTTGTTGATCTATTGATGGCTCTCGATCTTGATCTTGTTGGTTTTGATCCTTGCTCTTGCCCCATAGGACTACATATAAACCAATGACTATAACTACTGCTCCAAGAACGCTACAAGAAATTTTATAAAATTATAAGAACATAAATTTAAAAAAAAATATACAAGGGTAGACAGATACTTTGCCAAAAACCTTTAATAATGATGTAGTGATAAACACTTGACTCCTGCTCATGCTTTCATCTCGAGAACAACAATGATTTGTAAAAGAAACAACTAATCGCTTTAGAGAGTGATGAACTGAGATTAGAAAATATACCTTCCTAAGTTCAGTTTCTCGGCTAAAACGGAAGATCCCAAAATCGCAGTAATAACCATCGCAAGGGGGTTGAAAGCAGTCACAAAAACTGGTCCTCTCTCCTGCATTACTACTCCGGACATGTAATACGCAAATCCAGAACACATTATTCCCTACATCCACACCAGCCCGTAAAAAACCAAATAAAAAACAAATGGGCGTGAAGCATGAAGACTGTTATATTTTTTCTTACACTGTAAATTGCCGCAAATAGTTTAACGTCCCAATTGATTGACCAGATAGAGGCATTCGCCCTCTCAACGACAACCGTAAGTACAGACCCTTCCAATGCGCCCATCGTGCACACGAGCGTTGTGAGAGAGAGCTCAACAGGGTATGATTTTAGTGTATGTGCCTTTTTTGCACCAAACAGACATATAGTTAGAACCTTTAGTCGCAGAAATTTGGTCGCTAAAAATATTTTCTAATATAGTTGTCTTAGCTATGCAATACTCATCTAGGAAAATTTGGGTCGAAAATTTGGTTTTAATTTTAGGGTCATTAATTTGCATATTACAATAATTTGGCAAGGTCTGCCAAGCTCATTAGAAACAATAATGACAGAATACTTGAACACTTTTTATTGAATATTTAATAGTCACAAATGACCATTTTTGTTGTAAAATCCCCGTTATCATATTCCATTTGTATGAAATCAAAATTCAATATTACTTTTTATAACAAGTCCGTCGGCAATCTCCTTCTAGAAGTCCATCACAAAAAAATGGGTAATATTTTTCTTTAATTCAATATTAGAAAAATGGATAATTGCGACTGAATTTTCGGTCTTATATCAGTAGCAAAGAGCCTTTTACATCCATTTGCAACATGAAATACGGTATTTTAATGCGACTAGGGAATCTTTTGCGAAAACAAATTTAATCTAGTAATCTTGCGATTGGTAATTTACGCTTGAATTAGGTGTGCCGTTTTACAACTAATTTAATTGTCGTTAAATTTGTAGTTTGGCCTCAATTCATTAGTGTATGAAATCACAAATCAAGATTACTAATTTGCAACAAGTCTATCGGAAATGTCCTTCCCTAAGTCCATCACAAATAATTACAGTATGTTTTTCATGGAAAACTAGGTATTTGTAATAATTTAGTAGAAAAACCCAAAAACCTTCATGGGTTATCACATTTTACTAACGCACTTATTGACCATTTTACAATCGCAAATTTTGCGGCTAATTTGCTACCGCTGTGTTGAGATTAGTATTAATAATTCAATTTAATTTATTATATTTCAATATTTTTATGACTGATTTAGTTTCACCGCTAGTTTTATGACAACTTAAAATTGAATTAGTTTTTGATCGCTTTTAATTTCCCGATAGTCTTGTGGCTGAATTAGTTGTAGTCCCTAAATTTGTGACATTAGTTTTCATCACAAAGTGGTTGTAAAGTTTGCATAATTTTTTCAACAGGAAATTTTGTTGCAAGTGATCAATTTTCTACCGGTGACTATTTTCTCGGTTAGGAAATGTCTAAACCATGTCTACTGTCATATTCCATAGATGCTTTACATAAATAGTCATGAAGTGCTTCGTTTTCCGTTTTACATTTCGTAATATTCACAAAGTGTAACTAGTTGAGGGTTAAAAGGGTTGAGTGACTTATTAATCACTTTAAATTTACGTATATAAGCTGAGTTTTTTCTTTTTTTTTCAAGAAAACACGACTTAGACCCCTTAGTTGTATTCTAAGAGAGAACATAATCTTACGATCACCCTCTGAATAAGAAATTTTGGTTCCGCCACAACATGATAAATTCAGAATGCAAAACTTACTTGGAGGATGACAAAAGTTGCCCAAGAAAAGGCACCAATGGTGATCATGAGAGACCCTTTAATCTGATCTTGAGTACTCACAGTGTTAGTAGAAGTTTGATGATGAAGTGTCGTCTGGTGATTTGTCCATGGAAATTGAATAGCAGGGCCTCTCATTAGTGTCATTGTCATGGCTCCTCCAACCGTCACTAATGTTCCTACAATCTTCCCTTGGCTGTGTAAACTATTCATCTTCACCATTTCAAGTCTACCAAAACATAAAAAGATAAAACCATATGTTTTAAAAGATATTATAAAAGAGAATTTGAGTGACTTTAACTAGTAGAGAATTTTGTAACGTTGATTCTTATGGATAATATATTACTTAATGTTGATTATATTTTTTATATATTATTGACCAGCTACACATAATTATACTAATAAATCAAAATCTCTAAAAGACACGTGTCATTTTTCTAGATTTTCTAGATCGTCTACATAGGCTCCATCTAAGATTTAGACTCATGTCATCACTAAAATAAAAACTACAAGTTAGTATATAATATAAGTTTCTTAATTAATGCTTATTTACTATTATATTAATCAAATTAGTTTTTTTTAATAATAAATAAAATGTTTCATTAAAAAAACATTTTTAATAAGAGTTAACTTTTTTAAAATTTAATTTAATTTCAAGCTAAATGTTATTAAAACTAAAATACTTTAAACATCGTATTTTTGTAAGCAAACATTTTAAAAATATTAAGATTTATGAAGTCAACACATAATTACAATTAGCGAGTACTCACTATAAAACATTTTCATTTCAATGTACACCATGGATTAATATTTTCATATCTAAATATGTTTTATTATCTCAGAATCTCATATTTACAATTTATATTTATTTATTTTAACACATATAACATACGAGTATCTAACCAGTAAGAAAACAATTTAAACAACTATAAAGGATATCAAATCAAATTGATTTCTAATTATGATATAATTAATGCAACAAATCCTAATTATAATATATAATATAATATATAATGCTACCTTGTTCTTTTAAGTTATATGTGTTGGAAAAACTTAAATGCCTGGTTGACACGATATATATGATTATATCCATGAATTTGAACCCATTCTGTATATTGTCCAATACCCATACGCAAAGTCAAATCAAATGTATTGTTAGCAGCCTTACCCTCAGTAAGTTTGTTTTATAGCAATTTCTAATCTACTCTTATAAAAATTTATATTTACATCTTATTGAATTATTGACTTTTTTTTAATAGAGTGAAGTCGTCTATCATGTTTTCACCTTAGTAGGTGTTAGATATGACGTCTCTGGCTGTCACAAAATACAATATTAAAGAACAAAATATACCTAAAGATCCAAGCCATAACAAAGGTAATGGCTGGAACAATGTTGCACATAGCCGACGCGAAAGTTGCTGTTGTAAGTTTCATTCCAGCAAAGAACAAGTTCTGGTCTATCACCGGCCTGTTATTTAGCATCGCAGCATAAAACACGAAAAGTTGTTTCTAGTTTGTTACAAACTAGTCATCATTCACGGAAACATGTTAAACACACATGTTACAGTTTACAACAATGAGAATCCATAAAAGTTACCGCTACTATAAAACTGAATATTTACAATTGAAATTTATGATAGAAAAAATTGGTCAAAATATTATGATATTTTGCGACTTCTTTAGAACAGTCATAAAACTAGTGACCAAAACTAGTTAATTAAAATAAAATTTATAAATATAGTTAGAAAACAATAGCGAATATGTGAAAAGATATAGGTTAAATATATTAAAATTAACATACAACATATATTGGTCGCAAACCTAGCGGTCACACACTGATCTTAATTAATTTCAGACTTTTCGTGGCTAAATGCACAAGGGTCAAAATGTTGTTATAAAAATAGGACCCCCAAACATTCGTGGAACCAAAATATTTTTCCTATGGTATCTGTGCTTTAGTAATCTTAAATTCTAACATCCCAGAAGTCATAGTTTTCGGGTCGATTGTGTCAAATTGGGTTACAAATAAAAACCATTGTCACTAGAGAAAAAAAAATCAATGCCATTAAAATATATGAAAATGTATTTTTATAGTTATTCCTTAAAGTTTTCATGTTTTGAAATTATCCATCATATCTTCAATGGTAATTTCTGTAATAAAAAAAAAAAACTGTATTTTAATATAGTAAATACATGCATCATTCATATATTCATCACTCATTTGATTACGTAAATCATTCTTTACATGCTTCATCGAATAAAAACATCTCATAATAGTCCTAGTTAGAACCGGTAGAATTAATGTTAACTTTAATTAATGATAGACCAACGGACATCAATATATATGTTTCTTTACAACTGGTAAAACTAATTAATAATTGGGTAATAAAAATGAGAATTGACTAGGGATTTAAGCTTTTAGTCATAGTATTCTACGATCTACACAATTAAGACAAGAATATTTATTTAACCTTTCATGTAACTTTTTAATTACTTTTTAAACTTACAAAAAATCTTAATAAATTTTTTAAAACCAATGCGCAATGGGAAGATATAAATATTTTCAGAAAACAATGGTGTCAATTGTAAAAAAATTGATGTTGTTCTGAATTTGCATACTGCATTTTTTTGAAACCGTAAAAGAATGGTGTCAGTTGGCCCCGTCCTCCCTAAGCTAATTCCGCCCATGCCCACGAAAGTTTTATGACTACATACATAGCGGTCGCAATCACTAAAAAAAGGATATTTGCGACAATCTGAAAATAGATACGTAAATATCAATTTTCAAGTAGTGTTTACGTAATTCTTTCAATTTTCAATGCTTTCTTTTGTCTTCTTTTTTCAAATAACAAAATAGAATACTGAACACTTACTCTAGTAATCCCAACAACATGATCTTCACGAAGATGGAAATTGTCATCTTTGGCCTAACTCTCCTGTTTGCAACAAAAAAACAAATGATCAACCAAATGATAATAAGAAAGAAAACCGTAGATTCGTATGACGAGAAGAAATTAAAAAACCTTTCGATAAAGAAAGCGAAAGGACCAAAGCCAAGAGCTGCAAACATGTTACGGTAAACAGCAAAGGTGTAATGATTCAAGCCTTTATTTAGAGCGGACTTGACAATTAAACTGTTCACAGCATATGAAGTTTGCAAGAATATCATGAACACAAAAGGCTTGGTATGGATATATACTCTCTTAAACCACTCTTTAGACATCATGGTTTTGAGGTATGTTATGTTTAATATCGAATTGAGATGGTCGTAGTGGTATATATACACAAGGCTTTTCTCTTAACCTACAAATTTTAACATTTTATTATGTCAAAATAACTATTTTTTAGCTTTCCTGTTAGCACGAACTTTGTTACTACTGATAATTTGTGTCTCTTGCTAGAAACTTACAAACTAGGCTGCTATTAATTATTAGATGATTGTCAACATAAACACCTAACTATCGCATATTTGATTGCTAAGGTATTGTTGATTGTTCAATTACTGTCCATCGCTTAGTTACTATATATCAATGAACTAGAAATTAAGCCCGCGCGATATGGCGTGTTTGCGCATTTGTTTACGTGAGTTGCAATGGATATCTTAACGTGATTACGTATATAAATACCTTCAAAGTTACGCCGAATCAGTTTTGGAGATCGCAGCATAGATAGAAAACAATTATATAACATTACTGATATTCTTCGGTAAATATCAATTAAGTTTTTCACGATACAAACATTTTACTCACAATCAATATATGACCCACGATACCAAAAAAATATCCTATTACGAACACAACTCCGTTTCTAACAAAATTTATATTATGAAGCCAATAAATTTTTTAACAAAGCCATAAATTAATTTTTATATGAAAAACGTAAACAAAAATTAAATTACTAATATACATTAATGGGTTTTTAACCTATATATACTGTATATAGTACATGAGGTCAAGTTAAACCTTTAGAAATTTGAGTGTTTTGGTAGCAAATTTTGATCTTTATTAGTATTCAAATAAATATAAAAATATGTTGTGGAGTGACAATTGGCATTAGTAATCTATACTAATAAATGATTACAATTTGTATCGTTTGATTACTTGAGATTACTAATATGACCTTTGACTTTAAAATTTATCAAAATATCTTTTAAACCCATTTTAAATAAAGATCACATACTGTTGCAAAAATATCTTAACAATCAAAATCAAAATCTCAATTTAAAAAAACTAAAGATTCATATTTAAATGATTCAATCAACCAAAATATGACAACAAACCTTTTTGTTTTTTATTTTTTATTTAATATTACATTTAACATTTTAATTAAAATATTCGTAAATAACATTTTTTTGTTAACTTAAACAAAAAATATAATACATAGTTTTCTTTATAACTCTTATATATCTAAATGATATTATGTAAATTTTAATTAAAACGAGGCTGTTTTTTAAACAAAAAAAGTGTGTTTTTAAACTTTTGATATATTGATTTAATGGTCAGGTTGTGGTTGTTAAAATACTAAATTCAGATAGTTTGTTAGAGCATAAAATAGTAGTGGTATTTTATGCTATGTATAATATGTTATGGTATTGTATAGTTCTATGTATAAGTGTATAGTATGAGACAAAACTTTTGCATATTTGTGTTTCCTGCTTAAAACATTAGTTTGTTAGACATGGATTTAAAATAATTAAGAGCTTACAATTCTTTTCTTTATTTATAGTTTAAATGTTTTTATCCCTTACACATTATAAAATTATATAATTTTTATTGTAAAACCCCGTATAATACACTGGACTATAAACTAGTTGTGTTATATATAATTACTCTGGTAACCAGGTTGATCCCCACTAGCGCCCCCTTGACCGTTATTGTTCACCAAAGCCAGAAATCGGACTAGTCTCAAACGAAAGCATACACGATACCTACTAACTAGTGTTTACCAAAATTAATTGATAACACTACAATTACCACATTAGTATCCCTAAATGCTATTTTAGTTTATGAGAAATGTTTCTAACAGTAGGGCAATGTGTAGGGATATATGTTTATATGGCTATTGTTGATTTCAGATTTGGCCTATATGTTAAGGTAAATGTTCATCAAAATGTGTAAAATTTGCCTTCTGAACTTAAATTGTTAGTTGTTTTGTAAAATTAAGATTCTTAAGCTTAGAGATATTGTTTCTTTAAATAATCAGGCACTTCACAAAGTAAGAATTGGTGAGTCTTTCCACTAGGATGTTGGATATAGATTTCATGTTTTTTAAATCTAAATATGCTCAAAAGAGCATCCACAAATTTAACATTATGGATGGTGTTCTTCATATGAGGAAGTATGCAATGCTCATGAAGAGAGAATATCACAAGATTGCGGAATTCTTCTGATTTCATTAACTAACTTAATTGTATGCAAGGCTTTAGTTATAAGCTAACTAATGAGCTGTTGAAAATTCGAACTGTACAAGAAGCCGAACATGAAGTACAAGTCTAACTAACATTCGTAGCTACTTTAGTTGATTCGTAGCTATTTGTTCCTTTGTAGCAACACACTTTTCCTTGATCCCTATCAAATGTAGATCATACGTAGCATTCAAGAGTGTGTGCTCGTATCAATTCCGATCCAACACTCCCCTCAAGTTAGAGGATATGAAATCGATAACTTGGAAAGGAAAAAAAAAGGAATGTTGTGGATTACGAAGGCTCTTTCGTAAACAAATCTACAGGTTGATATGTAGTTCATGAAACATGTGATAACTGAGTCAATTTTGCCTCTATTTTTTCACGCACAAAATGATAAGCTAGCTCTATATTTGTTAGTTCTCTCATGATATACTGTATTCTTTATAATGTAAATAGAAGTTTGCCTGTTACATTTAAGAGGAACTGGAACTATTGAGAGAACTAATGATATACAAGTGATTTGTACGCATTTTTATATTTAATTACATATTTTTAAGACTCGATATATGCTTAACGAGTTTATTTTTAGAGTTTGAAGATTTCAAGAGGTCACAAATTAGAAAGTGAATTTTAAAAGACAAGTGGTTAAAATAGTAAATTAAATCAAAGTAAAATTTAAAATCATTATGATTTAAGCTTAGTAACGAAAAAGATTAAGTTATATATGAAAACATAATTTATGAATTCATGTAAATTTATTGAATTTAATTCACAAATAAAGAAATTGTATTTATTGTTTTAATACAGGAGAACTTCATGTGTAGGACAAATAAAGTTAAATTAAGTTGAATGATGGGCATATGTGACAAAGGTCACGACTCACGTCAATGTAGAATTAAATCTCACGTGGACGTACTTCAGATGGCAATTGATGTTTATTATGACTTGAGTTTTTAAGTTAAGAAGCTCAATAGGAGGAAGAACACATGGACTTCATGAACTATTGATTAAAGGGGTGTGAGTATGTGACGACAGGAGGAGAACATTTGTAACACCCACCTCCCAAGGCACACCCTGGGGAGCGTTACGCATCGGATATACAGAACACATAGTAATAAGAGCATACATAACGGAAGTCAAATTATAAATTATAACGTATTATACATCTGTCTTCTAATACAATACTGATATTACATCAGTTTAACTATAGCAGGGATTCAAAATCTTCGGCAACACTTTAGTCTTTTATCTCCTCATAAGTTTAGTCCATAATCTCTTATTCCTGTAATCACCTGGCACCTAGGATGTGTGTCCATAAAATAAAAACATTTGGGACTCAGCATAAAGCTTATGAGTTCATGAACATAGTATTCTTCAAAATTCAAAACATATTAATATTGACTATTGCATCAAGCAAATACAACCATGACAAACAGATAGAAACAGAGTAAGCACAATATAAATTCACATAATCAGACTATGTATACAAACTCCACTGGCTAAAGCAGAATCATACAAGCAGCCCTCAAACATCCTATCAAGCATTGCCACATATCACAGATGCTATTGATAGTCAATTCTTCAATTATTACCAGTTATCAGAACATCACATCCCATTTTATAAAACAGTTCAGAGGGACTCACCTGTCTAGCAGTTCTTCAACAGTTGATAACCTTTTCTTATATAATCTGGTAATATCTCTAAGTCCTGATACAGTTCAAGTAATCCTAGGTTAGGTAATGATATAACTAACTAGTTATTGTAATGATTGGATATTGGTTTACGCTACCTTGTTTAAGCATGGGTGATTCGTCCATGCCTAACTAAGGCTAGGCTTACCCAATAGCCACTCCTAACAATAACCCTAACACCTAAAAATAATAATACTAATAATACTAAAACTACTTCTAATACTAATAATAATCTAAATAAATAATAATGAACTTGACATAAACTTAAACGAGAACATACCTTAAAACTATCTACGGCAATCTGGTGTAGAGTCTCCCTACTCGTGCTCCTACCCGAGCTCTAAAAATGACTGATAACAATACCCAATGGAATATTGATTACCTGGAATTCTCTTTATAATAGAGCGTTTCCAAGAAAACTTATAATCTAAATTTAACCTATACGGTCTCTATTTATAATGGCTTCTGAATGCTCTCTTTTGTTCTTCTGGTCGATGTGGGATGGAGGTTGAGGCGTCTGCTTGCTTCAATTCTTTCAATTTAACATCTAAAATGTCATATTATATTATTATAATATTATATTATTATAATTAATTCAGTTATTTAATTTGTTTTTCTCTTATAACTTTTAAAATATAAGGATCTATAAAATTTTGAATATGCCGTTGAGACGAGCTTATTTTTCTCTACGAGTCCACCTAAGTTTCGTTAAAAACGGAGCATGTTTAAATATAATATATTATTATATTTATATATATTTAAACGGTCTCTTACGACACTAAAACTCGTCTAAAACTTTAAATTTAGAGTAGTCATTACACTTATTAGTTACTCGTTTAACAATATACAAAATGTAAAGTTCATATTTCTTTTATTTTAACTATTACATATGACCCAAATGCTCGGGATGTTACATTCTCGTCCCTTAAAAGAATTTCGTCCTCGAAATTCAAAGGCTACTCAAATAATTTAGGATATTTGGCTTTCATTTCTTCTGCTAATTCCCAAGTCTTTTCGGGCCCTTTCTAACCTTGCCACTGAACTAATACTAATGGAATTACCTTCTTTCTTAGTTTACGCTCTTGAAAATCGAGAATCTTTAACGGTCTTTCTGTGAAGTTTAGTTTTTTATGCACTTGCACGTCCTCCAATGACACTGCTTGTGTTGGATCTGTCAAATATTTTCTTAGGTTTGATATATGAAATATATCATGAATACCTCTTAAGGTTTCTGGTAATTCTAGCCTGTATGCAACTGTACCGATTCTTGCGATGATTTTGAACGGTCCAATATATCTGGGACTTAACTTTTCCCGTTTACCAAATCTCATCACTCCTTTCCATGGTGAGACTTTTAGCATTACATAGTCTCCTTCTTGAAATTCTAAAGGCTTCCTTCTGTTATCAGCATAACTCTTTTGTCTATCTTGAGCAGCCTTTAGTTGTTGTCTTATTTGTTGGATTTTCTCAGTTGTCTCAAGAATAATTTCGGTTTTAGTCAACTGATCATCCCCTATTTCTGTCCAACAAATGGGAGTTCTACACTTTCTTCTATATAACGCTTCAAACAGTGCAGCTTTAATGCTAGAATGGTAGCTGTTGTTATAAGAAAATTCGATCAAAGGCAAATGATCTTCCCAGCTACCTCCAAAATCAATCACGCAAGCACGCAACATGTCTTTCAAGGTTTGAATTGTTCGCTCACTCTGACCATTAGTTTGAGGATGATATGCAGTGCTTAAACTGATTTTGGTTCCTAGTTCCTTTTGGAAACTTGTCCAGAATCTGGATGTAAATCGGCTATCACTATCAGAGATAATGGATAAAGGCACTCCATGTTTACTTACTATTTCATCAATATATATCTTGGCCAGTTTTTCTATTGGATAGCTCTCACTTATAGGTAGAGAATATGCTGACTTGGTTAGCCTGTCAACCACGGCCCATATAGCATTATCTCCTTTTCGTGTTCTTGGAAGTTTTGTGACAAAATCCATCGTCTCTCTATCCCATTTCCATACTGGCAACTCCAATTGTTGTAACTGGCCGGCTGGTTTTTGATGTTCAATCTTAACTTGCAGACATGTTAAGCATTTCTCAACGTATTGGGCTATAGATCTTTTCATATTAGGCCACCAGTAGTGATTTCGAATATCTTTATACATTTTGCTTGCTCCGGGATGCATTGTGTATTTGGACTTGTGGGCTTCATCCGATACTTTGCCCTGAATACCTCTAAATTTTGGGATCCAAATTCTTTGACCAAATCGTAGGATTCCATCCATTCCTTGAGTCAGTAATTTTTGGTTACCCATCATTCTTTCAGCCTGAATATTCTCATCTTTCAATGCTTTAGTTTGAGCATTCTTGATTTGGTCTTTCCAATCAAGCTTGACATCTATCTTTAATGCTTTTACCCTAATTGGTTTAACTTTTTCTTTCCGACTGAGAGCATCCGTAACCACATTAGCCTTTCCTGGATGGTACTTGATTTCACAATCGTAATCATTGAGAAGTTCCATCCACCTTCTTTGCCTCATGTTTAACATCTTTTGATTAAAGATGTGTTGTAAGCTCTTATGGTCTGAGTAAATTACACACTTAGTACCATACAAGTAGTGTCACCAAATCTTTAAGGCAAACACTATGGCACCCAATTCAAGGTCGTGCATAGTATAGTTCTTTTCATGAACTTTTAGTTGTCGTGATGCATAGGCTATAACCTTATTTCGTTGCATCAACACACAACCTAAACCATTATATGAGGCATCACAGTATATTGCAAAGTCTTCATTACCATCTGGTAATGCAAGTATGGGAGCACTGCTAAGCTTTTGTTTTATAAGGTTGAAAGCTTCTTCCTGCTTTGGTCCCCAGTCAAACTTTACATTCTTTCGAGTCAAAGATGTTAAAGGGGTAGCAATCTTAGAAAAGTCTTGAATAAACCTTCGGTAGTATCCTGCTAATCCCAAAAAGCTCCTAATCTCACTAGGATTCTTTGGTGATTCCCATTTCATCACAGCTTCTATCTTGGTTGGATCTACTTGTATTCCCTTCTCATTAATCACGTGACCGAGGAATTGAACTTCTCTTTTCCAGAAGTCACATTTAGAGAATTTTGCATAAAGCGTTTCTTGTCGAAGGGTTTCTAGAACCATTTTCAAATGTCTAGCATGATCATCTTGGTTCTAGAAAAAATAAATATGTCATTAATAAAGACAATGACAAACTTATCCAAGTATGGTTTGCAAACTCTATTCATCAGATCCATAAATGTTACATGGGCATTGGTTAGTCCAAAAGACATAACCAAAAATTCGTAATGTCCATAACGCGTCCTGAATGCGGTCTTGGGAATGTCTTCCTCGCGTACTTTCAACTGATGATAACCTGATCGAAGATCAATTTTTTAAAAGTAGTTGGCTCCTTGAAGTTGATCAAATAAATCATCTATTCTTGGTAAAGGATACTTGTTCTTGACAGTTAACTTGTTTAATTCTCGATAATCAATGCACATACGCATCGAACCATCTTTCTTTTTGACGAACAATACTGGCGCTCCCCAAGGTGAGGAACTCGGTCTAATAAACCATTTTTCTAAGAGTTCGTCAATTTGCTTCATAAGCTCTTTCATCTCCGAAGGGGCTAGACGATAAGGAGTCTTCGCGATTGGTTTAGCACCATGTACTAAATCAATACGAAATTCTATCTGACGATCAGGTGGAAGTCCTGGCAAATCTTCCGGAAACACGTATGGGAAGTTGCACACCACAGGGATTTTATTGATTTGTATTTCCTTTTTGACATCTATCATGCACAAAAGAAAGGCTATGCATCCTTTCTGAATACATTTCATTGTCTTCACTGCTGAGATGATATTGTTCTTAGGATTTCCATCACTTCCATGAAATAGTAGCTTTTCCCCATTTGGCTTACGTACCGTTATCGTCTTATGTTCACAGTCGAGACGAGCACAATATTTGTTCAACCAATCCATCCCAAGAATGATATCATATTCACTTAGAATGGTCAGCATTAAATTTACAGAGAATTTAGTGTTAACTAGGGTAATAACACAATCCTTAAAAATCTTACTTATTTTATCTTGCTCACCACTGGCAGTTTCTACAATATATGCATAATCTAGAGTTTGTGGTACTAAGTTCAAATAAGGTACTAAGGTAGTTGAAATGAAACTTCTATTTGCGCCCGTATCAAATAAAACTCTAGCATATATGTTGTTAATGAGAAACGTACCAGCTATAGTTTCATCCCCAACTTCTTTTAACACATACACTCGCCCCTTGGAGTTGTTTTGATTCTCCACAGGTTGTGTTTGTTGAGGGTTCTTGCAATCACTTCGGAAATGTCCATACTCCCAACAATTGAAACATCTAATTTTTGGGCAGTTCTTTCTTGAATGATCACCCATTGGACATTTAAGACATTTGGAATCTTGATACTTTCTCCAAGACTCACTTTTATCGTTCCTCCATGGTTTGTTGATACGGTTCCCTTCATTTCGTGTGATCTTTCTGTCTTTTCTTGGCATCTGGTTTCCATCATCATTTCTCTTTCTTTTGTTGTTTTCAGTCATTATGCCTTCTTCTTCGTATGCAATGGCACTTAATGCAATTGCAGATTCATAGGTTTTGGGGGTAGACATCTTAACTAACTGTCGAATATGAGGAGGTAACCCTTGCACGTATCTTTTTACGCACTTTGCTTCAGGTGTTACATGCTCAGGAAGCAGTCGAGCCATCTCATCAAACTTCGTCGTATACTGACGATGTGTCATCGTCTCGGCCTGTAGTTGTAAGAATTCTCTTTCAATTTTGTCTCTTTCAACTTCAGGACAAAACTTTTCCATCACAAGCTCCTTTAGTTCATTCCAGGTCAAAGCGGTAACAATTCCAGGTCCTTTAGCTTGTTTAACATTGTCCCACCAAAACAATGCCTCAGACCTGAATGAGTGAGTGGCATACATGACAGCTTGCGTGGTTGTGCATCCACTAATTTCAATAACAGCTTCCATCTCATGGATCCACTGAAAGGTAGCCATGGAATCTCTTTTCCCGTCAAATATTAGAGGTTCACATCCCTTGAAAGCTTTGTAAGAACAACCTTTCTTAGGTTCAGTTCTCATAGGAGCATCTCCATTACCATTGGTGTTATAGATATGATCATCTTGTCCATTACTATCATTGCTCATGTACCCCCTAGAGGCATTCATAACCTCGGCTATAATGGTTGGCAAAGCATCTTTAATTACACCAGCTACAGCTGCTTGGAATTATGGTCCAGCAAATTGTTGCGCCTCGGATTCAGTATTATGAAGATTTTCATGATCATCATTCACAGATGACATGATTTGCCTTCTACTACTAGGAGGTCTACCATGACCCCTACCATGAGTACTTCCTCCTCTGGTCATAGTGAACACCTATATGAGGGAGCAGGGAATTAGTATTCACATGATAGATTATGATCTAGAACATAATAGTACTGATAGACAAGAAATAACAGTGGCCAGATGTCATTGCTTATCTATTGCACTTACAATGTTCTAGCTATTATCCTCCATGTTTTACCCAAACCCGTTACCCTAAGTAGATAATCTACTTATCTTAGAGCATCTTCCCTAGTTTAAGTCTAGATACTATCTTTGTACCTAGTTCACTTAAACTATGGCTCTGATACCAGCTTGTAACACCCACCTCCCAAGGCACATCCTGGGAGCGTTACGCATCGGATATACAGAACACACAGTAATCAGAGCATACATAGCGGAAGTCAAATTATAAATTATAACGTATTATACATCTGTCTTCTAATACAATACTAATATTACATCAGTTTAACTATAGCAGGGATTCAAAATCTTCGGCAACACTTTAGTCTTTTATCTCCTCATAAGCTTAGTCCATAATCTCTTATTCCTGTAATCACCTAGCACCTAGGATGTGTGTTCATAAAATAAATATATTTGGGACTCAGCATAAAGCTTGTGAGTTCATGAACATAGTATTCTTCAAAATTCAAAACATATTAATATTGACTATTGCATCAAGCAGATACAACCATGGCAAACAGATAGGAACAGAGTAAGCACAGTATAAATTCACATAACCAGGCTATGTATACAAACTCCACTAGCTAAAGTAGAATCATACAAGCAGCCCTCAAGCATCCTATCAAGCATTGCCACATATCACAGATGCTATTGATAGTCAATTCTTCAATTATTACCAGCTATCAGAACATCACATCCCGTTTTATAAAACAGTTCAGAGGGACTCACCAGTCTAGCAGTTCTTCAATAGTTGATAACCTTTTCTAATATAATCTGGTAATATCTCTAAGTCCTGATACAGTTCAAGTAATCCTAGGTTAGTAATGATACAACTAACTAGTTATTGTAATGATTGGATATTGGTTTACGCTACCTTGTTTAAGCATGGGTGATCAGTCCATGCCTAACTAAGGCTAGGCTTACCCAATAGCCACTCCTAACAATAACCCTAACACCTAAAAATAATAATACTAATAATACTAAAACCACTTCTAATACTAATAATAATCTAAATAAATAATAATGAACTTGACATAAACTTAAACGAGAACATACCTTAAAACTATCTACGACAATCTGGTGTAGAGTCTCCCTACTCGAGCTCCTATCCGAGCTCTAAAAATGACTGATAACAATACCCAATGAAATATTGATTACCTGAAATTCTCTTTATAATAGAGCGTTTTCAAGAAAACTTATAATCTAAATTTAACATATACGGTCTCTATTTATAATGGCTTCTGAATGCTCTCTTTTGTTCTTCTGGTCGATGTGGGATGGAGGTTGAGGCGTCTGCTTGTTTCAATTCTTTCAATTTGACATCTAAATTGTCATATTATATTATTATAATATTATATTATTATAATTAATTCAGTTGTTTAATTTGTTTTTCTCTTATAACTTTTAATATAAGGATCTATAAAATTTTGAATACGTCGTTGAGACGAGTTTATTTTTCTCTACGAGTCCACCTAAGTTTCGTTAAAAACGAAGCACGTTTAAATATAATATATTATTATATATATATTTAAACTGTCTCTTACGACACTAAAACTCGTCTAAAACTTTAAATTTAGAATAATCATTTCACTCATTAGTTACTCGTTTAACAATATACAAAATGTAAAGTTCATATTTCTTTTATTTTAACTATACATATGACCCAAATGCTCGGGATGTTACAACATTCACACGCAGAAGTAGGAAGGTAGGCTACTGTTGTTTGGCTGCACTCAAATCGAAAACAAGACGTGAATCAAGACTATTAATAAAAAGGGGAGTTTTGTTAGTTAATTTTAAGGAGAGTCTGTATAGTAATAACATATGAAATCTTTATTATTATGATTGGCTAATCTCTTTCGTATTTATCGTCAGGTGATTGGTTCTTGTAAGATTTATATTTATTTTGTTTAACCTAGATTTCTTGGATTACTCAATAAGGCAATAACCATATCAACATAAACCGGATCAATCTTTACCATTAATTAATCTTGCTGACCTTTTTATGTTTTGTGTTTCATCATTTTTCTAACACACGTCAATAGTCATAATCAATCTTGTCCCCATTTGGCCATTTTCTATATATAAAACATATAAAACATGATTTATTTAAACAGATTCAAGATGATTAGATGTTTTCTCACAAGATTCAACAACATTATGTTTTAACATTTGTGTCTTCATGCCATCTCTGTGTTGATCTATTGATGGCTCTTGATCTTGATCTTGTTGGTTTCGATCCTTGCTCTTGCCCCATAGGACTAGATATAAGCCAATGACTATAACTACAGCTCCGAGAACACTACAACAAAATTTTAGAAAAAAAAGAATCTTAATAATTTATTTCTCAAAAAAAGAGAGGTAGAAATTCTAGTGGAAACCTTTCAAAGGATGTGCAGTGATAAGCAACTTGATTTAGGTGTCAGATTCGAATCTTGCTGTTTCATCTCGAGAACAAAAATAATGTGTTTTGAATTTTCTAATAAACTTTACTCCATCTATACTCTAGTTGATTCTTACTCATAATAGTTTATCTGGTGTGCTCTAGAGTTACAAACAAATGAACACGAGCTCAAGCTTAACCAAAATTCAAATTAGGCCAAGATTAAATATAATTTAGTGATTTACTCGAAGTCATGTTATCATATGTTTCAAGCTTAATTTTCTACATGAAGTTAAATTCAATAAAATTTGAATCGACTACATAAAACATAACTTGTTCGGCCTAGTGTTTTCAACTATTTATAATTTAGTTACTTTATCTTATGTTAATATGTTTAAACCTTAAAACTTCATAGAACCAAGTAATTGCTTAAGAAAGTGATCAACTGAGATCATAAAATGTACCTTCCTAAGTTTAGTTTCTCGGCTAAAATGGAAGACCCTAAAATCGCGACAATAACCATTCCAAGAGGGCTGAAAGCAGTCACAAAAACCGGACCTCTCTCCTTCATTACTACTCCGCAAATATAATATGCGAATCCAGAACACAATATTCCCTGTATATCCACACAATGGGAAAAAGAATCAACTTAAATGCATATATAAAGCATGAATACTGTTATTTATTTATCTTACACCGTAAACTGCTGCAAATAGTTTAATATCCCAGTTAATTGACCAGATTGAAGCGTTGGCCCACTCAGCCACAACGGTAAGTATGGACCCTTCCAATGTGCCCATTAAACATACGAGCGCTGTGAGAGAGAGCTCAACCGGGTACGACTGTAGTGTATGTGCCTTTTTTGCACCAAACAAACATAGAGTTAAGACTTTTGTCGCTGAAGTTTGGTCGCTAATATCATCTAAACATTATTCTCAAACATACTTGTGTCTTTTAGCGATGAAAATATCGTTTTAAAGCCTTAAATTGCATTGTGCCAAAGGCCATTTTTTAAAGAATCCAACATTAGCCATAGCCATTTGTGACGAGCAAGCATACTAAGTTGGCAACGTCTGCAACTATGTAAAGCTCATTAAAAAGCAATAGTGACACGATACTTTTTAATGACTACTTAATGATCACAAATGAGATTTTGGTTCTAAAATCCCCTTATCATAATCCATTCTTCTATAAAATCACTATGTAAGATTATTCTTTTGCAACAAGACCTTGGGCCACTTCCTTCTAGAAGCCCGTAACAAATAATTTGAGAAAGTTTTCAATTTTCATTAGTAAGTTGCTAGAAAACTAGGTATTTATGTTCGTTTTAATCATCTCAATGGCCTTGTGTAACCGAAAATGTGGTAGACACCTTTTGTAACCGAATTTACCTACTGTTTTCAGTGTAGCAAATGTTTTAATTGGTATGCGACTACTTGTTTTACAACTAGTATTTATAATTTAAATTAATTAATTATTTTTAGTACTTTGCAACAGTTTTATGATTAATTTAGTTGCTTGGTTTTCAAGTAGTGTTTGTTTTCTTGGTTATGAAATACCTAATCACCTTTTGTGTCATATTCCATAAATAATTTACATATATAGTCTTAAATACTCGTCAAATGCTTCATTTTTCCTAAATGCTTATTTTTTTTTTTCTTCATTTTATCATATCCATGATCAAAGAGATTGAATTTTGAATAGAAATCTTACTTGCAGGATGACAAAAGTGGCCCAAGAAAAGCCACCAATGGTGATCATGAGAGATCCTTTAATCTGATCGTGAGTACTCACAATGTTAGCAGAAGTTTGATGGTGAAGAGTCGTCTGGTGAGTTGTCCATGGAAATTGAATAGCAGGGCCTCTTATTAGTGTCATTATCATGGCTCCACCAACCGTCACTAATGTTCCTATGATCTTCCCTTGGCTATGTAAACTCTTCATCTTCACCGTCTCAAGTCTTTCAAAAGATTTAAAGAAATATAAAACCATATAAAAAATCATCAAATGTGTCACTCTTCTGTTTTAAGTGATAAGAGTTCAAGTCCCATGATGGTTAAATCGATGTATTTTAGGAGTAGTTTTAGTATGTGTGTAAGTTTGTCGTTAAAAAATTGTTTGGAAAATTTAAGATTCTGCTTTTTAGTACTATTTTTTCTAATAAATAAAAAATATTATGAGGGACACGTGTGAGCTTTGTAGGCCACCTAAAATTAATGAAAATTCTATATACTACACGAGTTGATTGAAAATAGTAAATTAATAGTTACTAACTAATATTATTGGTTTAATAGTTAGAAATTATAAATTAAGTTTTTTAGATAAGATATAGTTAAAATTACGTATAAATAAATACCTCAAGTAGTAAAACAATAAAACATTTTTTTAAACTTTTGCTTTAAAAAAACCTTTGTTTTAATAAAAATTGTTTTTTAAACATTTCATTTTTTCTTAAAAGAACTATTTTATAGCAATTTCATTTTTCGGAAAAAAAAAATTGTATTAAAAACCTTCAAATTTCATAAAATTTTGTTTTCTAAAAATAAGTTTTTTGATAAAAGAAATTTGTTTTTAGTTTATTAAAAAATCTATTTTTTATATTAAAACTAATATAAATAATATCATTAGCATGTAATACTATCATTAAATTATAATTTTTTATGGTAAGGACATTTGACAAGATAGATATGAGAATATGATATGTGACAAAAATTATTTTAATTTGTTAAACAAGATGTGTTATTAATCAGCTATTTGGAGCAATGCAATTAAGATATTTAAAAATGAAATGTAAACAAATCTTATCTCCTAATTATAATAAATTATTAGTGATAAATCCTAATGATGCATAACACTATGTCGTTATGTTATATGTGATGGAAATACTTTAAAGTCCCGGTTGGACACGATTTATATGCTTTTAATTCATGGATTTGAAACCATATTGTATTGTCTAATACCCATGCACAAAGTTGAATCAAATGTATCACGTCTCTAACTGTCACAGCTGTCACAAAAACTAAAACTTAAGGGACAAGAATACCTAATGATCCAAGCCATAACAAAGGTAATGGCTGGAACAATGTTGCACATAGCTGCCGCGTAAGTCGCCGTTGTAAGCTTCATTCCAGCAAAGTACAAATTCTGGTCTATCACTGGCCTGTTATTTGAAATCGACCATTATTATTATCATTATCATTAGAGAATAGAACACGAAAACTAGTTTCCAATTTGTTACAAACTGGTCATCATTCATGCAAATATGTTATACACACATGCATGCTACGGTTTACAACAATGAGAATTTGCAAAAGTTGGGTGAATTTAGGCACCAAATTAAAAGATTCACCATTGTACGTAACTCTTCAATGTTTAGTGTTCTCTTTTCGTTTTACCAATTGGATTATAATAATCTGATATATAATCTAGTGGCTGATAATAATACATACCGACAGTTTATCCGATTACACTCCTAACTTTCGCTTTAGTTGTCAGGGCAAATCTAGTAACATATTATGAGTGAAATCAAGTAGAATTCAAATGCTTATATGATGATTATGCTACTAGGATCACTTTTGACAATAAAAGTGAAAGTTAGAATTCATATTGATCAAACTGTTAGTATAGATTATGTCACCTGATATGTGACAGTTTAGATTATTAAAATAAAATTCCTCTTTTTGAAATAACAAAATAGAAAATTGAATTCATGCATACTCTAGTAATCCTAACAACATGATCTTCAAGAAGATGGAAATCGTCATCTTTGGCCTAATTTTCCTGTTTGCACCAAAAGAGTAATGATCAGACAAATGAGAATTAACAAGAAAGAGAACTATAGATTCATATGACACGAAGAAATTATCGGGACAGACCGTTCGATGAAGAAAGCAAAAGGACCAAAGAAGAGAGTTGCAAACGCGTTACGGTAAACGGCAAAAGTGTAATGATTTAAGCCTTTGTTTAGGGCAGACTTGACAATCAAACCATTCACAGCATATGAAGTTTGCAAGAAAATCATGAACATAAAAGGCTTGGAAGAGACATATACCCCCTTAAACCACTCTTTAGACATTATGGTCTTTGTTGATATAGAAATTGTCTATGGTGGTATTTATACACAAGGCTCAAAAAGTTTAGCTAGACTTTTACATGTCATTATGCCAAAAACAACTAGTTTTCTAGGTAGATTTGCCAATAAAAAAATTTAGGCTATATTGTAGTGATATTTCTAAATGGTGTTATCATTTTTAGATTTGTCTATAAAAAATTAAAATTTTAGGTTATGTTACGAACACATATACCCAAAATAGACAAAATTATTGCATTTCATGGCAAGTGAGTCATCCCAAAGAAATTGTAAAACGAGAAAATGCTGCCTCATGAAGCAGTGTCTCGATCTAATGGTCAAAACAGTTAGACGGGTAATTCTGGCAATTGGTTGCTTATACTTTCTATTATTGGTTTTTGTTAGTACGAACTCTGTTACGTCTAATAGTTCTAGGAGGTGTTGAGTAGAACGCCAGTTTTCACATGCTAAATTGCTAATGTTATATGATAGTTTGCAAAACGCCAATTTTTAACGATCACCGGGTCACTGTTCTGAACCATTGATCACTCATATTGGTCGCTAAGTTATTCAGTTATTGTTGTATCAATCAATTACTACTAATCCGTTAATTACTACTTATGGAACAGATTCTACCAAAACCGCTAGGGATACCACCCTTGGATCCGGCATCGTCCCCTTGACCCCCATCGTTCGTCAAAGCTGAATATCTAGTTAGTCTTGAACGAGTGTACACTTCACATATTAATATCGAATTATATTCTTATTTTATTTTGTTCTTTAAGTAAGGCCCTATTGCCATAATAAAAGAGGACTAAAATCACCTACCAATTTTCTAGTGTTAGATAAAAAAGTATGAAATTTGTGAAAAAAACATGTTTATAGCAATTGTTGCATTCAGATGTGACCTATATTTTTTGAGGTCGATCAAAATGTATGAAATTTGAGTTTCGAAGTCACATCGTTAGTTGTTTAATTTGTTGACCTAAAAGATATTGCTTCTTTAAATAATCAAGCACTCCACACAGTGGAGATCGGTAGGTCTTTCCACTAAGATTCACTACTATTTGAACTTGATTGGTACGGAAAAATGAGTTTCAGTGTGTAATGAAGTAATTATTATAGACTGGAGCTTACTTTCATTTCAAATTTACTAACTAGCATGTCAAACGTTATAATATATGTAGGATGAAAAAAAGTAAAAGAAATATCATTAAGACTGAATGTAATGGTGCTTATAAGTGGCTTCAAAGTTGTTGATGTGAACATAATTGAGTTGTTAAAACTATTACGTCCTAGGTAAATGGGGGGCAAACTTAATTTTAGCAAACCCTTAACGAGCGTTAAAAGAAATAAATAAATTTATTTTTTCTCACTTTTAATACTAAAAATGACTTTAAACACACTATATTTGATTTAAAATGATTTTAATATATTTACATTTGCTTTGGTATCATTTTAACTAAATAAAATACTACACATAGTCTAAAACCCATTTTTGCGTTAGCTTTCTCCCGTACTACGCTGCCAATAACCTTGTATATAAGAAAACTAAATCGTTGATTTACAATAACAACAAATGTTACTTATTTAAAAGAAGTTGGCGGGATTTTAAATACATATTTTTAAGTTTTAATTTAACAAGGGAGTTACTTTATTACAAAGAGAATAAGTGAAGAATGATTACGTTGCATAAAAAGAAGGAGGAAAAAAAAAATACAGGAATGGGGATAGTAACCCCATCCCACCCCACCTCCCACCCTCCCCCAATGAAAGCAGGGTAACCAAGGTATACTCACCGGAAACCATCGATCCCATGCCAAAAAAATGGATTCATCAGAATATCAACTTCACAACTAATCAAATTCCATGAATGAAACTTTAGACACAAGTAAACGTAACTTTAGGATTTTGATTACCACGATATCTTTATCATTGAGCGAAGTTCAAGACAACACCTCATTGTCAAAAATGTTTAATATTTATATTATTGTATTTTTGTTTTTGATAATATGTTGTTTTTTTATTATTTATGTTTATTTAGAAATAATTGTATTCCTGTTTTTAATAAAATGTTGCTCTTTTTATTATATTTATGTTTTATTCTAAATATAAATGCACAAAGACGACCGTAAAAAATCATATAATCGTTTAGTGACACGAGACTTTACAAATGACCATCTAACATTCTATCATGAGATGTTTTGAAGAAGGTTTTAAATAAACAAAGACATATTTATTTTAATCTTTGGTGATTTGGAAAGGAATTTTGAGTACTTTCGAAACATTTTCGATGCATGGTGATTTAGAGAGAAATTTGGAGTACTTTTAAATACATTACTAATAACCATCCAACATTCTTTCGGTCACATAGAGGATTCTCCAATCGATAAACCCATAAAGCATGATATTTACACACAATCCACGATAACTTTTGACCGGAACTTATCGAGCATTAAGAGCATTGGTAACAACTGAACAACTAGTCTTATTTTATTAGTTAATAAATTTTTGTATTTTATTTTAATTTTTAAGTAATATTATTTTATTCTTTTTTTGTTTTAGTTATGAATTTAATTTAATATAATTATCACATATGAAATATAAATACAATCTAAAAAATAAACTAATATGGTAAAAGTGAAAAGAACTGAGAAAAAGTGGGGCAACATTCTCCGAAATAAAGATACTAAGGAAAATAAAAGAAAGTTGATGTAATGCTATTGTATTATACGAGGAAATCTATGAAATAAGAGACGACTTCGTGTGGCCTTACTAGTGCTAGACAAAGTCTTAGACCCTAAGAATTATTTTTATGATTGATTATGAATTTAAGATGTTTATACTATATAATAAAGAAAGAACTACTAGCTATGAAATGTGATATCATTCTATCACATTAAAAATGTTTTCTCGTCTCTTTCTTGATAAATACGAAAACTATAAACAACCAATTGGACTTCTTTTATTTTATTAAAATATAATAAAAACATATTTCAAATATATATTTTTCTTTAGTTTAAATTATTTATTATTTCAATATAATTATTTTACGTATTTATGTTTTAAAATGATTTCAAAAGTTATTCAATGATTGAATATCATTAAAAGTTTATACTTATCAACCACATTATTTGAATGATTTATTATTATTTTTGTATTTTAACACTTAATTTATTTATATTTTTATTGAAAAAGTAACGGGCCGGGTTGATGCGTTCACTAGACACACTCACTTACTAGACATGAAATAAATATGGCTGGATAAAATAATTATAAGTCTATAAAAGTCCGCTTAAACATAAAACTTCAGTCGTAAAATATAATAAAACTTGACACATAGTTTGTGCAGGTTATATAAACTTAAATTAACTCAAAAACTACATATATGTATACTCAAATCAATTAACGTATATATTACCGGAATGTCTATATATATAATACATTTTGCTAATGTAACTAAAAAGCTGTACTCACATTTTAATACAAAATAACACATAGATTGTTATTCTAACGTAAAACAACAAAAAATATGTTATATTAAGGCAAAACAATACAAAGCGTTAAAACAACACAGAAAGTGTTGTTTACGTGTTGTTTGTTGTTTTGACATAATATATCACAGAAAAAACATATGATATTTTGTTGTTTTGGCGCAAAACAACACAAAACATGTCATGCAAAACAAAACAAAGTTATGTTGTTTGACGCAAACAACAGAAAACTATTTATTTGACTCGAAACAGTGAATAAATCATTTATTAATATATTTGTTTTAAATTGTTGAAGCGAAAAATTCAACGTGCACCAGATAATTTAACAGAATTAATACTTATTCATGTAACAAAAATGTATGACAGAAAATATAAATTTTTATAATATTGAAAAATAAGTTTATAGTATATATATGAGTATTTAAGTTTATTTTTAAAAGTAATGATTAAACTACATTTCTTTTAATGATATTCACTCTTTTAATCACACTGAATTAAAAATATCTTTTTTCATTTTCAATATTATTGTATTATTACTTAGCATGCTTTGTTTTTTTTTTAAGAAACTTAACATGCTTACTGATATGCAATTTCAAGCAAATGCATGTTATCTTAAAGAATTATTTTACAATCATAATTATTAATTACCAAACAATTTAATTTAATATTTGATACTCGTGTAACACACGAGTTTTTATCTAGTATAAAAAAATATATTATGCGGTAAAATTTGAGTGAAGAAGATGTTAATTATGTAGTTTCTAATATTAACTACTAAGCCACACGGCCTTCATCACGAATATGACTTTTGTTGCCAACGTTTTCTCTTCTTGTTATACAGTACCTCTAACCAATACATTAATTTAAGGAATAATTTTGTAATATAGTAATAAACTTTTAGAATTATTCTAATTAGGTTACTAATAAATTTTTTTATTTCAATCAGGTTACTCATAATTTATTTTTTCCTAATCAGATCACTAAAGTTTCAGGATTGGTTTAATTAGGTCATTCATAATTACAAAATATTTTTAAAGAAATTAAAATATTTAAAAAGTTAACAATATTTATAAAAATCGATATATTTAAAAAATTTTGTGAGTTATTTAAAAAAATTAAAAAAATATAAGTAAATTAATTGGAACACTCCTAAAAGTTTAGTGATTTGATCGGAACGAATAAAAATATTAATGACCTGATTGAAACAAAAAAAAAGTTAAGTGACCTAATTGAAACACTCATAAAACTTACTATTTTGTGAAGTTTTCTCTTAGATTAAGTTCAATTGTTGTATTTCATTAACAGAACTTTTTTTATTTCTAATTATCATCTTATTCGGTACTTATAAGATTTTAAAACTACACATTTGTGGGAGGCAATCACCAATGCCAAGGCTATTGCTTTCAATCGTTGTATTGAACAAGGTGGTGGCGGTAGTGGTTTGCGACGGTGTTATGCACATGATAAATTACGTAAAACAAAATTGTATGAAGTTGTTGCGGCTCTGTTTTAAAAATCAAAACTAATATAAAAAATACGTCGTGACAGTAATTTAAAAAAGCACGATGAAATGGTGATAAAAGTAAGCACGTCGCAATGGAAATCCAGAGCTCTATTAAACATCATATTTATAAGTTATAATAGGAAAACAAAAAGATAACCATAAAAATGAAACCTTGAAGCAGAGTTGATGATGTGTACGAACTTGCTTTGATGATTTCTATATCATCACAAAAGTCGCGTTTGAACAAAGTTTATATCTAAACATGGATAAAAATAAATAAGTTATAACGATACATCCAAATTTTTTATAATTTGTCATATGTTAAAAGTTATAATAGAAATACAAGCAAAACTAATGATTTGTGAGCTATCCACATGACATCATCTTGTTGGTTTAAGTGAAAAAGGGAAAACTACAAGGTTTGAACAGTATGTTAAATTAAAGGTAAGGGTGGGAGGGGCGCACCCCTCATGAGGGCGTGACGGCTCCCTACGCCGCGTAACAACATCGCCACCCCCCCCCCCCCCGGGATATATTGGTGCAGCACGGCAAACCCACACCGTGGCTTTTGGTCTTATGATTGTTTGAAAAGATTCGTCCCCCCAACTACAACAACTATTTTTTCCTTAAAAAAAATTCAAACACTATAAACACCAACCAATTAGCACAAACTTTATACACCAATCTCAAACCTCTTTTCTACTAATTTCAAATACTATACACTACGGAATCTAGTAAAAAATCCACAAAATCTCGAGCCCAAACCATCAAAAAACATAGACCAAAGATGCATGCGGGTCCAAGTGAAGCGGTTAATTATACCCAACCGTTTAACCCACCACCACCGCATACAACGGATTGGTTTCAGAACCCGTACGCATCGTCTCAACCATCATACTACTATCCAACTATGCCCACATATCAATCCCCATAATTTTCTTATTACCAAAACATCACAAATACTTTTCGAAACCCACCTCATCATGTAGAAGAAGAAGAAGCCGAAGAACATAACGAATCATATGTTGATCTTCAAGTTTATGAAAGAGAATTATGGCATGGAGTGATATAAGTGCCTCCAAATTTTATGGTATGATCTGGTGTGATATGGTGTAACATGGCAATATATGATTAACGGGTACGTGGTGTGATGTGGTGTATGTATGTTGTAAGCACCCGTCTACCCTAAGGGAGTCGAATTGTATTTTTTAGAGAGAGTATAAATTTATTACTTTGTGCTAAAGAGATTTGTACAATGATGTTTCAAGCACTTGCGAACTAGGTTATTATATATGTTTCTAATTTTAGGTAGTTCCCTAATAAAGCCCTATCTCTCTCTTTTTCTCTCTCATCACTCTCCATATTACATACAACATATATGCATACATACATGCATGCATACATAAATACATTAATATATAGATGTGCTTGGGATATTAGAGCATTCACAGCCTGTTTCCTAAGTTGATGCGAGTATTTCCCGTATTATATGGTATGATCATAAGTGGTTGTGGGTGAAGGATATAAGAAATTTACTGTTTAATTTGTATTTTTAAGAAACACTGTTCAAAATTCTTTTTAATATATTTTAAGTGGTTGTGAGTGAATGATAGAAAAAAATTAATGATAAAAGATATAAAAAATATTATTTATTTGAAAAAGAGAGAGAAAAAATAATGATTTTAGTGAAATTATATGGATAAAAATAAAGAATTAGTTGTGAATGCTCTTATATGTATAGTATTAATGTGTAAAGCTTACGAATGTATTTTAGGGCGTGATTAGACACGTCTAGTAAAATACAAGTTGTTTTAATTGCACCCTTGTGATGGGTTAGATGCACCATTGTAACCGCAATGGATCAACGTTTTAAGAAAAAGTCTTTTTATAATTTAGAAATACTAAAAGTTAATAAAAATAAAATACTTAATTTTATAGCATATTTCTTAAACAATTAGTATATAGATGTTTAAATTTTAAGGAGCTGGATAAAGTTAAAAAAGAAAATCAACAAAGCTTGATTCATCTTTTGGTCATTTCACGTATCTTTAAATTCGTATTAGTTATTTGTTGTCACTGTCTTAATTTGAATTATTAAAATAATCTGAATGCTAGTCGAGAATCATTTAATACACTTCTCACAGCGAAATTCACTATTTAATATATGTTTCTCCACTAAAAAGAAGTTTGTAATAATGTTGTAGATTAAAGTCTAATGACATCCATATCGGACTTGCATAAATACGATGAGAAGGACAAGCAAGCAATTTAGAACCAAGTAATTTTATTTGGTGCGTAAATGATCATCCAATTAATTGGTTACAAAAGATATGATTTTTCCATTAAATGGGACCAGTTTTTTTAATTTTAGAAAAAAACGGTCCACACATTTGTATGTTGTATCCAGAGATGTAATAATTTATTAAACTAGTTAATCTAAGATCAATAATTGTATTATTATTCTTTAATTTTCATGGATTCAAGTCATGGTTCTTGTTGGAAAATATTAATTAAATTAACATTGTTCGAAGTTGGGCATTAGTGTTGTCACATAAAAAGACAATGGATGCTTTTAGAGACAAAGTTGTAGCAATTGTTTATGATTTGTAAAGTGATGCTTTGCCAGACACTAATTGCGTATGTAAATATACATAGCATTGCGAAGGTGGTTAATAAATCTGATTTTGTATCATTTCTATTTCATGTAAGTAGATCCCTCAGTTATCACTATACATCCAGAGCAATGGATATCGGGTATAAAGATATTGATCATATATTCATATGTGTTTAAAAAGACGAGATCGAGCCGGTCCAAGTGATTCTGGCCGTAGAATTCTTTTATTTATTTTCTAGGATCCAAAACACATTTTATATATTTAATATATAAAGAGTGAATTATGATTCACCATTCATACTCTAAGAAGACACTAAAGTAAAGAACATCCTAGATCCGTTTTTTATAATTCTTTTGAAACCCCAATTGCATAAGTTTTAACCTCACATAAGTTTACCTAATGATCAATATATCACAAATTCTAAAGACTATACAACATAGCAATATTTATTTTAACACCTTAATTTCCGTGTAATGTTTTCGTTGGGGGTTTATTTCATAATGGAAGAGACTCTCCTTATTTTTGCAAATAATGGATGAGAACTGTTGAAACTTCTAAAATATTATTAAAAACAGTATATAAAAATAAGGTTGTTGCAAGATGGTATTACAATTGTGGTTTAAGGGATTTTAAGTGTTCGAGAATAGGAAGTCTAGACTTTGTGTTTGTGTGGGGTGAAAGGATATAGTTAGTGCTGCAAACGAACCAAACGAACACGAACAAACCCTTGTTCGTGAACTGTTCACGAACACTTACCGAACGAGATTCTTTGTTCGTGTTCGTTTATTAAGATAATGAACATGTTCATGAACTGTTCACGAACACTTACCGAACACAAATGAACACAATCATAAGCAAATGAACACAAACAACTGTTTATGAACATGACGAACACAAAAAAACTCATGAACACAAACGAATACAAATGATTATTGATTTATTTTAGAATAAAATTTACATTTATATTACAAACAGTACACAAAATCAATCAAAAATAAACAAGTACTAAACATAAATATAAAAAAAAAATACTTGATATAATAGTAATAAAAATAACTAACACAAAAAATAAGAATATAAACAAACACATTAACGAACATAAACGAACACATTGTCGAACGTTCACGAACGGACATTAACGAACATAAACGAACACATTATCGAACGTTCACGAACATAAATGAACGAACACGGCTCGTGTTCATGTTCGTTCGTTTAACTAAATGAACGAAATTTTCTTGTTCGTGTTCGTTCATTTACTAAATGAACGAACATAAACGAACTTCCCGTCGAACGGTTCACGAACTGTTCGCTGAACGTTCAGTTCGTTTGTGGCCCTAGATATAGTTATGGAATGATAGGGTATTTATTGCATATAAGTGAATTTCTATTGGATACTTCTCTAAGATGTTTAAATTATATGCTAAGCTATATGTGTAATAAGTTGGGAGGGCCCAAAATAAATGGAAGAAAAATGATGATCGAGGCAAAATCGAGTAACATCATGCATAATAGAAAAAAAGGATGATACCCAAAGGGAGTGTATTTCAGTTCATACTATAGAAGTTTGAAAATCGAGTGAAATGAGTTTTTCACTAAGTGTGTAAATTGATTTTTCATAAACTTTAGACACATAAATTATATGTGATTGTAACGAATATAGTTATTTCTTTTCTGGATTATGTTCTACGTACTATGTGAAAGCTTCATAGAGAATCAAATCACATCCAAAATGAAGCTAAAATGAATTAGATATCGACACTCGAAATTATATGTTTAAACTACTTGAATTGTGCAAAATTTGTGCTGAAGAGTGAAGACCAAAGTCGGTGTCGAAGACTAACGTTAGTGTCGAAGAGAAAAGTTGTAAAAACATCGGAATTCACTTGCAATTTTCTCAAACACACTAACATTTATTGCAACTCTTTGAAGTCTTTCACACTCTTCTTCATTCAAGATATGATTTTGGGTGCTAGAGTCAATTCAGCAGTGCATATTGTTTCAGCTATTGTATGTTGAGAAAAAAATCAGTTTTATTATGAGACTTGAAAATTTGTTATAAGCACCTATAATTTCGATGCTGGAGAACTTAAAAAAGAATTTCGATGCAATTGGGATGCCGGAGGTAGACATCAAATATGTTGGAGGTTTGACAGTTTTGGTGGTGTTTCAAGCATCAACTCTTTCAACAAAGTTCATAAACGAAGAAAGACAACTATGGCAAAAATGGTTTGATGTGTTGGATGTTTGGAATGGCCAAGACATCAAATTCAACAGACTTGTTTGGGTAACCTTTAGAGGATTACCGTTACAATTATGGGATCCCATATGTGTTGATAAAGTAAGCGAAACATTCGGTAAGGTTATTATAAGTTCCGGGGTCTCGACTTGGGATAATAATCTTACGGTGGCAAGATGCTGCATTTTGTCGTCTACGGTTTCAAGAATTGAAGAAATGATTATGATCGAATGGAAAGGTAAAAAATATCCGGTATGGGTGGCGGAAGAATCAAACTCATGGGCGCCGGATTTTTCTTCTTCCATTCAGGATTCAAACGAGGAGAAAATGATGATTTCTCGGTTGGATCACAAGATGAACCCATTGAACCGCAAGAGGTCGGAAATTGGGGTCCTATGGATGACCGGAATTTCTTTGAAGACGAAAGGATACCAGAAATTGAAGAGTTAATCCCGAGAAAGAGCAGCTGCATGCATGGGGAGTTCGGCTGACGTATGCATAGGTGTGGACAGAGAAATTACACGTGTTGGGCGGTCCCTTGTATTAATTGAATCGGATCCCCAACTACAGAGAAGTTGGATCATGTGTTAGTGGGCCTGGGCATGAGCAACTCTGGATTAGAAAATGAAGGGTTGGCGATCAGATTAATTATGATGATGGACCTAATTTGACCACCCAGCTCGATCTTAATATTCCTCTAGAAGGTCCAATGGAAAATTCGGTGGCTGCAGGTGCAAAATCTCAAGCTCCATATAGGGCTAGAGATTTGCAGGTGAGAGGTAGAACAAATCGGAACAAAACGATTACCGATTGTCAAGCTTAAAGACTCTCTGTGGGGCTCTCGTGCAAGGGTACAAATGGCTGGGGGAACCAGCGACGAAAGTCATCGAATTGGATCTCGGGATACTCAGGAAAGCAGAGGTTGCGGAAACCCAAAGAGTGGGGGAATTAATGGGATTTGGAATGAAAGATCATGGTCTGCAGATCAGAGAATTAGTGTTGGGAGAAGGGGCTCAATCGATTAAAAAATGAACTGCTTATCAGTCAATATTAGAGGCGCCAGGGGTAGTGCAAAGAAGATATGGATTCAAAGTTTAAGAAAGGAACACAATGTCAGTTTGTTGTGGCATTACAAGAGACGCAAGTAGAGGAGATCTCCTCGATGGAAATTGTGGGTTTCTGGGGAAAATCACCACATGTAATGACGAGTGTGCCAGCATCAGGTAGATCGGGAGGTTTAGTATCTATATGTGATCCTAATCTGTATGTGGTTAAGCAGATCATCAAGGATAGACAATTCATTTTGTGTATTGGAAATTCCCCAGGAGTGGAATTAGATATTATCTTCTTGAATGTGTATGCACCTCAGGACCGTTGTCAAAAGGAAGAACTTTGGGAGAAGATTCGGCATCATAAGGCAGCCATAACAGGAATATGGGTAGTGTTTGGGGATTTCAACGAAGTTCATAGCCCAGCGGAAAGAGTAAACTCAAAATTTTGTGACTGGTGCTTCTAGTTTCAATGAATTCATTCATCAAGCAGATTTGATTGATATAAAAATGGGTGGAAACAAATGTACGTATATGTCCCCGGATGGAACAAAATTGAGTAAGTTGGATAGATTCTTAGTGTGCCAAGAATTCCTAAATTTGTGGCTTGGGGTGACGGTAACGGCATTGCCTAGAAAGTGTTCGGATCACAACCCAATTCTATTATCAATGCTAAACATAAATTACGGGCCGATTCCTTTCAAGTTCTTCTGTTCATGGCTCAAAAAACCTGGACTTCATATGATAGTAATTAAAGCTTATAAGGAGGCGGTTGTGTATGGTAATCCGGATAAACAATTCATGTTAAAATTAAAGGCTGTCAAAATGGCTATTAAATCATGGCAGGCTGTCGAGAAGGAAGCCGAAATGGGTAAATTAAACATTTTAATGAAAAAGGTCCGAGATATAGAAGCCAAGGAAGAGTCGATGGTGCTGTTGCAGGAGGAATCATGGGAGAGATTAAGTTGGAAGAAAGAAATTGTGGAAATTGAGGAAGCAAGGCTAAAGGACCTTAAACAGAAATCAAAGGTAAAATGGCTAGTTGACGGTGACGAAAACTCCGGTTTCTTTCACAAAGCAATTAAAATCAATCAGAGAAAGGCTAGAATTAATGGCTTAGTGCTAAATGGGGAATGGCGGACGGATCCAGAGGTGGTCAAGAAGGCTCTCTTCAAACACTTTGAAGATAGATATGGGGAAAGTTCACAATTCAGACCGGTGTTCAATAGTAACGTTTTTAACAAGTTACCACAGTTTGAAGCGGAGGCTCTTGTCAGGCAATTTTCGGTTGATGAAATAAAGGCTGCAATATGGGACATGGGTGGTGAAAAAGCTCCGGGCCCGGACGGATTTAATTTCCAATTTCTCAAGGAATTTTGGGATGAGATTCAAGGTGATTTGAAAGCGGTAATGGAATACTATCATGCTGGAGGAAGCATTAGCGCAGGTTGTAACTCGTCTTTTATTACCCTTATTCCTAAGACTTCTGACCCATTAACAGTCTCGGACTACAGACCAATCAGCTTGATTGGATGCTTAAATAAGATCTTCTCAAAAATATTGGCCAATCGTTTGAAGGTTGTTATTGATAAACTAATATGCGTGAATCAAACGGCCTTTGTTGCGGGACGCAATATACTTGAAGGCAATGATACACGTCCATCATCGAATATCGAGAAACAGTAGCTGCAACAATTGACGGAAATGATACACGGGATCACATTGAGTCAGGAGGAAGATAAATGGGTGTGGCTGGGAGATGAATCAGAGCGCTTTACAGTTAGTTCATTGAGGAATATTTTAGAAAGAAACCGGGAAGTTGTGGACTTTTCCCCCATATACTGGTCTAGCTGGGTGCCGCTAAAGGTTAGAACCTTCGTATGGAGGGCTAGACAGTCCAGAATTCCCGTCAAAACTAGCTTGTCTAGAAGGGGAATACATATGGAGTCGAAAGAATGTTCTACGTGCTTCGGAGAAGAGGAGTGGAGTGACCACTTATTTTGTCAATGCCCGTTTGCGATGGAGGTATGGAGACAAGTTTCGGGCTGGTGCGGACTCCCAACATTGCAATGCCCATCGGTTAGAATGATCGTAGACTCAGTGCAACCCTTGGAGGCCCGAAAAGAGATGAAAAAGATAAAACATGTTATAGTGATGGCAACGATATGGTTTATCTGGTTAGCTCGGAACTCTTTAATATTCCAAAATTCAAAAATCTCGACGGGGTGGGTGATCGATGCTATAAAGGTTAATACTTTCTCATGGGTAAGAAATAAAGGAAAAATTATAATGTGGTATGACAAAATTGATGGTCCTTTAGTTTATAGTTGGGATAAGTAATGAAAATTTCTTGCATTAGTGAATTGTGGTATGTATTCCTAGCATCTTGCTAGTGTTATGTTAATGAAAAGTTCGCTGTTCAAAAAATAATAATAAGCACCTATATCACAAATCTTTAGAAAAAGCCATCATCGTCTTCGTCATGTTTTTGTATCTTCATTTTATTTAAGTTGTATAAGTACTGTAATTTACTATTTTCTTTTACTTTCTATTTTTAATTATAATTTATTTATAAAAGAGTTTTATATTATTTTTTAAATGGCTTTCCTACAATAGGGAGCCAAAGTGACATCTTGTGTTGGCATGGGTTTGTCTTATTAGTTCTTTTCCTACTCGTATCTTGTTTGTTTCAGGAGGGAGTGGGTCCGTTGTTTCTCTAAGAACTTTATGTCTATATATTGAACTAGCAAATAACACGAGTTTTCAAGTGATGGATGTTTATTGTGGTTGTGTTTTAATTAAAGATTAAAGATGAAAAGTGACTACACATTAATAATCTTATTCGTATGTTTATGGGAGAGTTATATGTTAGGATCAACATGGTTTGTTGTCCCATAACACTACAAATATTGTGTGCAACAAGAAGATCGATTACGCAACTTTTTACACCAAATGGAAAGTAGATGATTATCCATGGAGAGAAGAAGGAAAGAGATTTATCCATTTTCTTGATGATGAGAGCAAGGAAACTAATGATGCACATATGCAAATTCCTATTTAGAGCATGCGGTCAAACCTAAAAGCGGATGAATAATAACTAGAAGAAGTTTGTATTGTGAAAGGATTTTAAAGGCCTGTTTCTACACAAGATACACAAGTCGAGTTTTATATTGGTTCGATTATAAGGACGAGTCAATTGCAAAGGCACCCTATTGCCTTACAGGAGTGGCTTAGCTGTTTGAGGTGAAGGAGAAGTAAAACTCCAAGATCATTTTCTAAATGTCACTATTATAAGCAGTTCAGTTTTATTCGGGCCGAGAAAAACCAATAACAAACTAAAAGGTTTATCGTTCATAGAGTTAAAGATTTTTGTATGTTTTATACTTTATTTTACTTGTATAGCAATGTTTAGATTAAGTTTAATTTATTAGCATTCTTAGATGCAAACTCTAAATAAAATTTCATAATCAATTTCTTCTAATAAGTTTTTTTGTAGTTAATAAAATAGTTAGCTAAATTACTCTTTTGTTGTAACATTATAGATCTTGAATCTTTTTAACATTTAGATTTATACATATGAAAATTGAGTATATTAATAAGCAGGGCCGGAGTGAAGAATTAGGTGGCTGAGACAAGTGAGAAAAATGGTTCCCAAACAAAAAATATACGATTTTTAATGGGTTTTAAATTATATGTGTGTGATTGGCTAACTAAAGGGGTTAAATTGTTTAACCCAAATTATTTTAGGGTAAAATAAGTTAATTTAAAGTGTGTAATAGATCAATTTTATAGATTATTGTTTTTTAAATATATACACATATATGATATATGTATATATCTTCAAAAATTTTAGGCCCCTTGTCACATCCCGGTGGAAGCGTGAAATGCTTGGGTGTGACTTTTCGGTTCAAAGCTCATTAATTATAATAATATGTAATCACAACAATTTAACTAAACAAAATTCATCCATTAGTCATATATTTATAGGATTACAATTATACAAAATTTAGTCTAATAATTAGACTTTTACATTAGTAATCCTATTTCATAGTACACGTCTTTGTCATTTCATTTATTCTTCAGCTAGTAGTGGACATGAATATCCACAAAGAGGCTGAAGTCTGTTAGATCAATAACCACCCATATGCACAGCTTCCCTATATAGCCATGCCAATCACTGAACATGTTGAACGTGTACACAAAATTATAATATATTTTGATTACCTGAAAAAGCATACTCAAATAGTCAACATAAAGTTGGTGAGAATACAAGTTTAATATCTTAACAAAATTTTCTTACTGATGCAACATAAATAAGATCACAACCAAACCTACTTACATGCCAAATGATTTATAACTGTCACACATATAAATCACAAAATCAAATAATATAACATCACGACACTTATTCAGTCTGTGTAGAAAACATGTTCCTAAGTAGCGCTACCTATATTATCTGACAGTTCCTTATACGAATTAATGGTTGTAACTTATGGCAGTAAATGACAATAACTTATCAAATTTTTATTCACGTTAGCATCAATAGTAAAATACACAGTATGCTTTTTCCTCAAAAAATTTATAAAATAAAAAAGGGCTATGTTACTCATCTTATTTCCAGCAACAAGTCAAATATTCCTATAAAATAATCATTTGTTAGAAATAAATCTTATTTCTTTAAAAATTTTAGCATTTATATTTTTAATCAAATCAAAATTTCTAAACAACAGTTACGGTTGTCTAAAAATTACCAAATTTTACAAGCAGTAATATCTTAGAATCTAGATTAACAAATAAAAATTTTAACTAATACTTATTTACAGATAATTTCCTATAATTTTTACAAGTTTCTTATTAAATGGCAGAAATAGCTACTTATCTCCAAAATTTCTAAAAATTATAAAGATTTTTCTACTCAAAATATTTAAATTTTTTTATAAAATGTTCATGATTTTACCTACTGTTTTGTTATTATTTTCAATTTTCTTCATATTATTCCTTCTAAAATATGTAACTTTATTATCTTAATGAATTAATTCACGAAATTTTAGGGTCATCATATAATTTTTCCAGGTTTTTATCAAGTTCAAATCTCCTGTTTGGAATTTTTCTTCTATTTCCTTGAATTAATCATATAAAATAATATATCCTATAAAATTTTCCCAAAATTTTTAGATTATTATTTCCAATATTTTCTAATAGATTTCTAAATTTTTATTCCCACAATCACAGTTATTTAAATACTTAATCTATTTCATTTAATAAATCATGAAATAACAATTATTTTAACACTTTTAAACCCTTTTGTTCTTAACTAAATCTTTGGTTTTCATAAAAATCTTAAAATTTCTGTTATATAATCTTTTCTTACTGATTTTTGATTGAAAAACAAAGTTTTATAAGATTTGTTAATAGTTTCTACTCCAAGTACATAAAGGGTTTAAGTTTTATGTATGTTTATTACATACATAGTTCATATCTTCTTTAATGAGGAGATTTTCTTGATCTAACCTTGATTATAGCTAGGAGAAAGGTGTAGAAGATGGTTGACAAAAATTTCAATCCTCTTGAGTCCCAAACTTAAAGGAGGAGGTTCTTGAACTTGGATTGTATAAGATGTTGATATAGGATGATTTGGTTGTAGTATGATGGTGATGTTGATGTTGTTTTTGGTGTGTTGAACCGAGAAGGAGAAGAGTAAGAGGTGATTATTGATGGTTGAGATTATATGGAAACCGAGAGAGAGGAAACCGAGAGTTAGAGTTGGTTGTGGTGGTCTTCGGTCGATGGTGGTGGTGTGAATGGTGTCATCGGCCGAGAAACTCATGGTGGGAGGGGAGGTCATCATTAGTTCTTCAACCAGACTTGTGTGTTGTAATCTTAGCTTTGATATGTGTCAAGTGTTAAAGCATGATAAGTGTGTGTAATGCTAGGTGTCAAGTTTAGGTGCATATGACACCTTAGTCATTAAGTTATGGCTTAGTTAGTTAATTAATCACTAATCTAGGTTGATTATCATTCTAATGGACCGATTTCTAGTGCTAAACTTGTGTTTTAGTTTAGTATTCAAGTGTTTAAGATTAGTTTGGATTTGATTCTTGATATCAACTTTCTAAAAGTTAACTTATTTGGTAATGTTTGATTAAATTTTAATCTTAGTTTATTACACATTAGATGAGAACATATATCAATCAAATAACTAGTCACATAATCTTATGATTTGATAATTTACTTAAATGGTTTAACAACTACAAAATTCACAAAATATACATACATACACACGTAAATACTTTTGCATGCATGCACATTCACGTATCATATTCATATAGACATAAAATGTTAAAATATATATACAAAATTTCTTATAAAGTTAATCCAATAATGTCACATTAGCAAATTTCAATTAAATATTTGTAAATATATATATGACTAACTTAAAATAATTCTTAAAATTTTAATTTGTCTAACCTTAGTTTTAGGGTCGTCACACCCCTCGAAAGATTGGGCCCTTAGCGGTCGCCTAACCCTTGAGCCGGCCCTATCAATAAGTGTGACTCGTTTAAACATATGATATGTTTCAAAATATTCTTGAAATAAATCTAGAACATGATCAATATCTAATTAGCTATCATGACCGTGTCTTAAAAGATTTTGGTGGTGGTTGTAATAACTTTCTAGAACAGTAAATAATACACTCATCTAATTCTACTTTTATACCTATGTCATTATCTATAGTAGGACTTATAGTAATTTCAACCTCATGAGAGGGTTATCACTATATACAAGCCATATGTCATTGGACAAGCCCTTTGGTGTTTCTAATAACTACATACTCTTATTAAAATTTTTCAATAATCATGCCCATCATTTAAGTATCAAGAATACATCCTTCACATATACATAAGATGTTACTGAATACGAATTCATATCAATTAATCGGTAGAATATAAACTCATACAATTTGGTGTTGAAAAAGACGCATGCCAATTTGTTTGAATGAAGTATATCAAAAAGAACTTTGTGGAATGGAGATGTAGGAAGAAATTAATCAAACTGAAGAGGTTGTAGCACGCCCAAAATAGGAAAAAGTCATGTGCCGAAAATTGAAGGAGACCAACAGTCCTTTAAAATCTTCCAAATTGTTTCAAGGAAAGCTACGCGCAACTTTCGTCATGAAATTCAAGATTGGTGCATGGACACCAACCGTAGGATACCAGTTAAAACGATCAACATAACTTGGTGGAACTTAATCACACTATTGGAGAATATAACAGTGTTTTAAAATCTAGACTGGATCAATTGGTCGGACCTGTTAGATCAAGGATCAGGCCATGGAACCGGTCTTGTTAAGCCCATTTAACGGTTCCCATTTGAACAGGTTAAACGGACTGATGTCAGACCAGATTTTCATATTTTTATATATTTTTTATTTTCTTTTATTTCAAAATCAAAATTTTCTTATTCTTTAGTACTCCGAGAATTCATATTTTATATGCTTAAGTTTTCATATCTTGTTAAGATGCATTGTGTTCCCAATTTCACATTTTCACTTAGCGAGAGAGGAGAAATAAAATTATATCTTTTCATTTCTTCTTTTCCTTTTTCTATTTCTTCCTCTACTTTTTTCCAATTTGAAATAATTGATTTTAGTCTCTAATTTCTCTCTTATTTTCTTCTTTTCTATCTTTTCTATCATTAAGTAAACTCTAGAACACATTTTTTTACTTTTTTCTTCTCCCTTTCAATAATAAAACGAGAAAATTGCGTAAATGATTCTTGTAGTTTGACCAGATTACATATTTGGTTCCTAAACTTTGATAATTACAAAGTTAATTCAATTTTTTATGTACTCATTACAAGTTTCGTCTCCAAATTTTAAAAATTACAAAATTAATTCAAATTTTTATGTAGACGTTACACTTTTGATCCATAAAGTTCAATTTTAAAGTTAGTCCAAACTTTAAAAAATATATAAAAACATGAATAAATTTAATGTTAGGTACCAAACGTGCAATGAGAATACAAACGTTTGGACTAACTTTATAATTTATAAAGTTTGGGACTAAACATGCACTTTGATTAAACCACAGAAACCATTTATGTAATTTTCTTTAAAAAGCCTCTAGAACATAATAATTTTTTTCTTTCATTCGGCTTCCCTTATGTTCTCTCATTAAATGAATTCAAGAACACAACATAAAATATATAGTATATTTATATTTTATTTTGTAATTAATATATGTATAGTTCTAATTTTTATGTTATTTATGACGTCATCCGGTTATTTAATACGGTTCGATCGATCGAAACGGTTTGACCAACAAACCAGTAAGACGACCGGTTTGTCTTCTGGTCCGGCATTATGAACATTGAAAAATATATTAGTAATGACTTATTATAATAATCTTAACTATAATTAGAAGATATGTTTTAATTAGGGTTTCATTATTATACTCATTATACTTCTATCGACAACTGATAAATAATACTCGTTATACTTATATTATGGTATCACAACATATCATGCCTCTTTTTTATTGGTTGTTTTTATCTATCTTTGTTTTCTTTACAACCAGATTTTGATTGGTTGTCAGCCATCTTCCCCTCAACATTCTCTTGTGTGACGAGATGACTTTCTTTCTCTAATCCGTGTTGCCCTTGGGACACATCATACATGTGTGCGTATACACACATACGTTAGGTTGTTTCATTTTCCCTATCATTCTCATAGTTATAACTCATGTCGTCATAGTTGTTGCGTATATCACCATATCTTTGTAATGTCTTGTCCTAGTTACTATATATGACCACAAACTGGTTATTGTCATTTTTCGACTTGGAGTTTTCTCAGTTATGTTTGTTGTTATAATGGTGCTTCTTGTCATCATCACTATAGCCTTAGATCTGTCCACGTTGTTAGCTGCAACAAAGTTTACTAAATTTTTAAGTCCTTTTTTACTCTAGTATGAGCATTTGAATTTCTCTTGAAATACACGGATCTATAATATATTGCCAGTTATAAAAGTGTCTTGTTGACAAAGTGATTCACTTTAAGTTTAATTAGATGGAAGAGCATGTTTTGATTGTAGACCGGAAGGTAAAACTGAGTCTTAAATAAAACAATTCAATCAAGTAAAGGTGTAATGGAGTAATTTGAGGATGTCAACGAGTCAAAATCTTCTCTAACAAAGTAAAATAGTTATGAGTTATATGGTTAGTTTTTAGCTTGTCCATATCATCTCCATTTATAATCATATGCATGTCCGCACGAAAATTAAACTTATAAATTTGTATTTAATAGTAGTTTTCTTAATAGATCTCATTTACTATTATGTTAAGCAAAATAACTTTTTTTCAAAAATAAATCGTCTTTTTTATGAAGCATTATTAAAATACTTTTTAACATCGTATATTTTTTTGGAACCATTATTAAAATATCAAGATTCACGAATTCAAACACTATTAAAATGATCAATTACTCACGATAAAAGCAACATCTCCGCTTCAAAGTACATTACGATTTCATCTTCTCAAATCCAAGTATTTTTTCCATCTCACAATTCCATCTTCATAATCATGTTTTAACATATGATGTTCACTATTCCAACGTGTAACACACGAATATCTAAAAAAAAAATATTATTCCTACTTATATTCAATATAATGAGAATTCAAAGATAAAATCTTCAATTTGGTGATTGTTCCAGGTAATATTTTTAAAATTGTTATTGTTTAATAATAAAACGAAATTGCTACTTATTTTGACTTTAAGAATTATTTATCACTTTTGAAATACTTTTGGAAAATGATTTTTATCCTAATAATATCTCGTGTTTATCCTATCAAATTAATGTTGGTTCAAATCTAAAAGAAAACAATAGATGGATTTTAGAGTTAGATGTTAGGAATGATATGACTAGGCAGGGGCGGCTCGTTATGGTTCTAAAACAGACTTGGCCTTTAGTCCACAACCTTTACTAGGCCATCAAAATTAAAGCCCATTTAACGAAGAAAAAAAAGTTTTAATTTAAATCAAGGAATTCATTTAAGAAATTTGCCAAAAATAAATTTTAAATATTATCAATTATTATCAGCTTAAAGATGCTTCGATGGTTGTACAATGAGCGTTAAAGGTAGTACATTTTTTTCTTTCTTTTAAAATTTTATTTTAAATCTAATACTTTTACATTTTGTACAAATTGTCCCTATAATTTTTTACTTTTAATTTTAGTCCCCTATACTTTTCTTCTTGTATAAATTTTTTCGTTTTATATTTTGGTCTAAATTTTGAGAGTTAACACACCGTACGTGTGTGGTTCAACGTTGTTACGCCTATTTTTTCCGTTTAATGGCCGCTTCTCAACGTGCAAGTCCTAGGTTGCATTTGTTATTGTTTTAATGTTTTACATTTCATGTATGTGGTTCCACATTTCTACGTCTACTATCCTTCGGTTTTTTTTTGTTTTTTTTAATACTAGTTTTTTCAGTGTTGATGGTCGCTGACAGTAGTATGACATTGGTGCTACTTAATACGATTTTATGCTTTCCGCCGTAACGCGAATGACTTAATATCAGTTTAATACTAAAAGTTATTTTTCGGGAACGCAAACAACAAACAACAATTCATCGTTTGAATATCTAGATGTTGGTGTTAGAAGTTTGTATTTAAGTATTAAAAACTTTGATGTTGGTGTAGAACTGATTATATTATATTAACAAAAAGAGTTAAATGTCAAGATTAATCAAAGTCAATAATGTGTAGTATGTACGTCAAAGGAGAACTTTATAATATTATCTGAGGCCTGTCGTTTATTACGGGGGTTGTGTAGTGGTGACTTCTGAATATATTTTTAGGGCAAAATTTTTTATGCTTCAAATGGCTATTACTATATAATTAGTTTTTTCGGTCCGGATAGGTTGGATCGGGTCGGGTTATAATCAAAATTCAAAATTTATATTCTAAAGTTTATAAAACATAAGTTATAAATTTATAATTGAAGATTTAAAGTTTGTAATCTTTTAAATCCTAGTTCGTATTCCTTAATCTATACTCAAATAACCATCTAAACAATAAAAGTAACTATATAAAACATTAAAACTCTTAAATACTTGATAATTTTACCTCAGTGTGGCAGCCGGAAGTGATGATCGGAAAAGCGACAACCAAAAGTGGCGGCGTAGTGATCGGAATTGAAAATTTTTAATTGGTTATATGTCAAATAGTGGCTTTAAAACTTAATTAGGCCTATGTCTAATATTAGTTTTAAAGCTTAAAAGATTAACATTACGAAATTAAGTGGCAGTTGGGACGATTGCAAAATTTTTAGGGGGGAAGGGGTCGAAATTTTCATCTACAAAAGAATTTTAAGGTGGGCGGCTGCCTTCATTCTTAACACCTGGGTACGCGCAAGGGGTTGTGGTTTTTGATGTTGATGGAGAACTTTATTGAAATGCAATTAACAAGATTACTTTTGATATTGCAGGTTTTAAAATTTTAATAAGTATAGTTTTTCCTTATGCCTTCATAAACACCCTATGACCAGGGTCTATTTCAAAATGTTTTTGGCGTGTCGTTAATTCAAATTTAGTGTTATATATTCCCAAATTGACTTACGATAATAATTACATAATTAAATTCCACTTACATTTGTCATTTAGGACTTCGACAACAGAGAAGGTGGTGAATCTAGTCAAGAAAAAAAAAGGTTGTTCTTTACCATGTTAATATGCCTCTTAGTCAGATTGAAAAAGATTGAGCTCAACTGTCGTGTCAACACTTGATGGTTGTAGTACATTTTAGTTTCTCCAAACTCAATATTAGACAATGTGCTGGTGGTTCTAAACGTATATTTAGTTAAATAGCTTGTGTTTTGCTTATACTAAAATTAAACAGTTAGAAATAAAATGAAAATATATAAATTCCAGAGATGAGACATTTTATGAAAACATGTTTCTATATAATTCCAGAGATGAGATATTTTATGAAAAATATCTGCAAGCGTAGTCACTAAAAAACTAAATTAATTAATATTATAGGCTTGGTTATACTATTGTTTTTCATGGATTGTATATGTGTTGATACTGTTGTTGGCTTGGTTCTTCAACAACTAAATTAATTAATACTATAGGCTTGGTTATACTATTTTGTTACTAAAAAACTAAAGGAAAAAACTTAGTTAACGAAAAAATACAACACATATACAGTCGATGAAAAACAATATGTTAGTCACTAAATTTGATGATGGTAAAACGTTTTCACTCACAAAAGCTAGTTGCAATATCGGTTTAAGCGACTGTAGAAACTGACAACAAAAGGAAATTTGTGATTGTGACCATTTTAACTTTTGCAATTGGTGGTTCTTATCGTATAGTTTCCTACCAGGATCACAACTTTTAAGTCCCCAAGTAAGTGATAATTTTTTTACTACCGGCTACAACGTATAACAATCCACATAAATCCAACAATATTACGTTGCAACAAATATTTCGATTAGATTAAAACCAATAGGACGCAACAAAGTGAGTGACGTTGAAGTTGGCTACACTTAACAGCAAGTGCATAAGGAAAGTCAGTCATCAATCTTCACCGGTCTTATGAATTAGGGAAAACCCCTCAAAATATTGAATAACTTTTCACTTATTATCTTGATAAAATTAAAGAATCAAACAACAGCTTCACTTCTATGATCTTCCTTTGAAGCCTTTGTATCATCCTGATCTTTATCCTTGCACGATTCTTGATCGCTGATTTCTACTTCACTGGAATTTGAACTAGATAAACTCGAGTCCTTACTCTTTCCCCATATGATCAGGTACAAACCTATGACGATGATGAATGCTCCCACAACTCTGGAAAATATGAGGAGAAGATCCCCAATTAAATTTGAAGGAAATCAAAATAATGGTATGTGTTTATTGCAGGACAACTCAAGTACTCAACCATTTTGAGGGCCTCAAGACGAAGTAAAACCTCGGGGCCTTTTTTCAAATGTCATCCTTTCAAACATAGACCAGATTTAGGATTTATTTGTGAGTGAAATGATTGGGTATTTTTAGGCTTTAAACAAAGAACCTGAATTAGGCTATGAATAACTTATTTCAGAAAACTAGGCCCAATAACTTTGGGACTCTAGGACGGGCTTATAGCTAAAAACCAAAACGTTAATGTGGGCTAGCCCACTTATTTGAAAAAGACTTTGTCCTTTGCTTGTAAGTATTGGGTTTAAACGCAACTATATGTAAATTAGTTGGAGTAATTTAGGAGTACGATTGTGTGAGTAAGATAAATTTAGCATTATAAACAAAAGATAAAACCAAAACTAATATGAGATAGTTACCTTCCTAACACTAATTGTTCGGCGAGAGCGAATGAGCTCACGATCGCAACAATCACCATCCCCAACGGGTTGAAGGCCGTCACGAAAAAGGGTCCTTTTTCCTTCATGACTAACCCCGAAACATAGTAGCTAGCTCCGGATCGAACGATTCCCTATATTCATAAGTCGCATTTAATATAGATTTAGATAAAAGTTATGAAGATGGAAGAACAAATTAATGTGAAAAGTCTCATACGCTATAAAGTGTAGCCACAATTTCGGTGTCATTATGCATCGTCCAGATGCCAGATTTAGCCTTTTCGATAACCAAAGTAACGATGGTTCCTTGTAAAGCGCCCATCATACATATAAGAGTTGTGAGGGACAATTGAGCAGGGTATTCCTTGAGAGTCATAGCCTGAAAATTATAAAATAAATGATATTATTCAAGTGTATAGCGACAATAAGTTGTCACAATTTCCATTTACGACAAGTTTGTCACTGGAAAGTTCGGTCGCAATTGTTTGGCGCTAATTGGCAACGTTTATTTGTTAAGAAAATCAGTTTTCGGTAGATGTTAGTAACAAAAAGCCCATCTCTAAAATCTAATTTAGCGACGACCTTTTACAGTAACATTACGCTGCAAGATTAGCAACAAAAATTTTCATCTGAGTTGTAGCGACGAAAAATTAAAAAGAAAAATGTCATCGCAAGATTAGCATTGGAATCTTGAGTTGCAAGATTTCCATGAGTCTTTCGTTCACAAAATTAGCGACGAATTACTCATAACAAAATTAGCAACAAAGGCTGTCCGTTGCTGATGTCCTGTTCTATACTATTGTAAAGAAGATGGAGTTTCATTCATAAGTCATTTAGGATTAAAAATAGTTTTTAAATAACTAAATTAAGAGTTATAAATTGAAATCACAAATCTAGTTGGTTAAAAAAACGTCATCAAAGGCATCCTTTTCAATTTCTTGTCGTGTAATAAAACAATTCACAACATGTAAAGTATCCTTTTTCACGATGTGACTTAATTGATATACAACGTGTAAACCATACAACAAAAAGTAATGGAAAATGAAATAAACCATAAAATGTAATGATCTACCTGAAGAATGTAAAAGCTAGCCCAACAAAAGCAACCAGCAATGATCATGACCGCACCCTTGATGTGCTGGTCCTGAGACACCATCGCGGTTGAGGCTACCGCATGGTGCACCTCGGTGCCCGCCTTGGTCCACGGCAATGGAACCGGCGGTCCATTGACAAGTGTCATCACCATTGCTCCGCCTACAGTCACAATGGTCCCTAAGATCTTCCCTTGACTATGCAATTTTTTGACATTGACCTTCTCAAGCCTATCATATGAAAACAACACTTAAACTCTATTTACAGTCAAAGTGCACAGTAAGAAAGTCAAAGTCAAAGTCAAAATAATACCGAAAGATCCATGCCATGATGAAAGTCAACGCTGGTAGAACGTTGCACATTGCGATCGCGAAGGTCGCCGTCGTGTACTTCATCCCGGTGTAGTATAGTATTTGGTCCAAAACGGGCCTGATGTTCAAAAACTTCGTTAGATATAACACATTATACACATTTTGACTTTTTCATGAAGTCAAATGTGTTAGTTGACTTTGGTACGTACTCTATAAACGCCAACACCATTATCTTCCAGAATACTGAAAATGTCATTTGGGTACGTATTTTCCTGTGATATAAAACCAACATTAGTTGTTACAATAATGCATATATACATACATACATAAATACACGCATATACATACATACCTTTCGAAATATAGTGCAAAAGGGCCAAAAGCAAGGGCTGCAGCAACGTTTCGATACACAGAAAATGTGTATGGATTTAACCCGTCGTTTAAAGCAGACTTTACTAAAATGTTGTTAACTGCATACCCGAGTTGTAGAAAAAGAACCCCGAGATACGGCCTTCCTTGCTTACAAAAACACCAAAACCAACTCGACGACATCTCCATCGTGCCGCGTTTCCAATCTCCCAAAAATAATATTATTTGAGAGATTGTTGTTGGGAATATATGTTTGAATTGAAGGGGTGATGTGGGATTATATATGCAATGTGACTTAAGGACTAAATTGACATTTTGGTGTGCACTCCATTAATGGTGTTAGAAGCCAAAATCATGTCTTATAAAGTTTAGGTACGTGAATGTTTTGCATGTGTAATCCACTACCTTTATCTTTTATCTTACTTTGATGTTACGAAATAAAACACATTAGTGTTTTCTATTTTCTTATTAACATACTTTCATAAACAATTGTGTTGTGATATATATATATATATGAGAGAGATCAAATGAAATCATGTTTATAATTAAAAACCGTAAAAACCACCACTATCCAATCACATAATTTATAATTGATTTAATTTTTAGTTGTTTAAAGTATATTTGAGTAAAATTCAACCTTATTTATCAAGTTTATTATATACTTTTTCATTTAAACTTCTAGGAACAACAATGGTAACGAAATAACTTACATATACGTAACTTGTATGAGTTAAATGTACGTAACTCTTAGTTGTACACTTGGTAACACGTACTTATATATACATAACCCCTACATATACATAACACTTAGTTGTATACTTTGTAACACGTACTTACATATATGTAACCTCTGGTTTTTATGGTTTTCATTTATAAATATGGTTTTTATATCCCTCCCCTATATATATATATATATATATATATATATATATATATATATATGTGTGTGTGTGTGTGTGTGTGTGTGTGTGTGTGTGTGTGTGTGTGTGTGTATGTATGTATATATATAGGAGAGAGATCAAATGAAAACTATGTTTATAATTGAAAACTGTGAAAACCACCTTACCCAATCACATAAGTTATAATTGATTTAACTTTTTAGTTGTATAAAGTATATTTAAGTAAAATTCAACCTTATATTTTAAGGTCATTATATATTTTTTGATATAAACTACAAGGAACGTCTATGATGAAGAAACGAGTTACATATACGTAACTTGTATGAGATACATGTACGTAACGTTTAGTTGTGCTATTTTGTTTGGGCTATTTTGAGTTATATGTATATTCTTCTTGCGCGTGTGGGAACATTTTAGCGGTATACTGATGTACTATACAATCAAAATGTTAGAAGTTCATATTGTGTAGTTTATGATGAATTTTCTTAGAAAAATTCTTGGAGTTATTGTTTAAAGAAACAATATGATTTTAAAACCATGATGTATTGCTTTCTTTAACTTGTTAAAGTATTATATAACCGGTTTTCAAAATTGGAACATGTATATTAAAAGAGACATATTTTTATTTTTAGTATATGTATATCAAAAGTTAATTAAAAAAGGTTATGTAAATTTGTAACTTATACGAGGAAAAGAGCACCATTACAACTTTTCGTATTGAAAACCAACATGTCTATTTTAAGGTGTAAACTTGAACAACCACAAATACGTTGATATTTTAAAATATTTCATTTGTTGTTGATTTGTTATTTCATATAACCAAAGCTAACCAAAGCTAACCAAAACATTATTTTCATAATTATAAAGTAAAAGTTTATTTACTTTAAGCAAAAGTAGATATTTCAAAGTTAGATGCAATTTTATGCCGTATTTCATGCATGTTTGGACTACTTTCTGAATCTTTATTTTCGTATTTTGTCACTATTAATGTAAAAGACTCGTGAAATCAATAGATGTTATTTTTGTATGACTCTATAACTTCTTTCAAATAAACTTTTAGTTTACATTCCAATGTAACAAAATCTTGATTCATTATTGTGTAATAAATTTGGTTGTCTTAACAACCTTTCTTTCTTATATTTAAGCTTTTTCGGTTCCCCCTTCCGCAGAGACATCCAACTTCATGATTTATTGATTTTGATAGAGAAAATGATCTTAGAAGAACAAACGTGTACTAAAGAAATTGGTTTTTTCAAAGACGATGACCGACTAAAATAGTCTTTTTCTTTCTAAAAAAATATGATCTCATTATAGGAGGTCACTTATATTACAACATAATAATATCAAAAATTGTTATATCAAAAGATATATTTAAACATTTATTAATTAAAGTTCACTAAATCCTTTCAAATGTCAAAATCTAAGAGAAGGATTTACTCATTGTTTTCAAAATATCTCAAAGATAAAATGCATTATCATACAAAGTATCAAAAGTTTAATAAAGCTTTTTATAAAGTTGCAAGTTAATAGTGACATTCAAAAAAAGAAACGGTATTAAAACAAAATAAAGGAATTCCATCTTTGCATTTAACATGTATAAAAAAAGTTTAAATACGTAATCAATTTTTAACATTTTTGAGTCCCAGCTTATATCCATTCTTTAAACTACATAAATACCACACTAAAATAATTTTTAAATAAAAAAAGTTTATTCAGAATGCTATAAATCGGATAAAGATATTAAAATATGAAGTTGGCATAATGATATTATTTTACTTTAAGCTTTTTGTTAACTTCGGTATTAGGTGTTAAAGAGTTGTGGAAAGAATATAAATATTACATAATGGTAGAAAAGGTTTGGATAATTTTGTATGAAAATCAATTTAACAAAAAAGTATTATAAAAGCTATAAAATAAGTTGTATGAATAATCACCGTCTAAAACATTGTTAAGTGCATGCATAGTATGTATAAATAGGTAGGGTTATAATAAAAAAGTATTTAATCTAAAAATAATGATTATGAGCTTAACATATGTGTTTCTATTATTTTAAAAAGTAAGACATTTTGATTATTGTATCAAATACGTCAAATCATATTGTATCAAATAATTTTCACCATTTGTCATATGTATTCAGCTTTGTTTTGGATCATTTGATGTTGTTTTTGTTATATAATATTTGTTGTTATTTTAGCATTATATTTTACAATTAAAAATACATAATTATGTTATTTTACCAATGTGTTTTTCAAAACTTATAGTATTCAAGAAAATACAATAAAGACTAGAAAAAATACAACGAGACATTTTATAATTGTGTTTAATATTTTATATTTTTATTATTTTATATTGTTTTTAATATATTAGATTAATTAGCTGTTAATTTATTATCATGTTTTAGATACTAAACGCAATAATGTCATTTCACCTTTAGGTTTTCTAAAACTCATTATTTTAGAAAAACACAATAGTGTTTAGAAAACACAATGACAAGCGAAAATACACAAAGCACTAAATACACAATTACGAACAAACTTCATATGTGCTTGAAAACTTATAAAAAAATTATCTTTTTATATAACGATAATATACTCATTTTAAAAGTAAAAAACACTCTTTTTATGGTGTAATTGGTATTAAAAAAATAATATTGTATATAAAAGTTATGAATGTTTAGAAAAGATAGAAAACTTAAAAAAAATCAACAAAAATGATTATGTCTAAGATAACTCTTTAACAAATTCTTTTCCTACAATTTGATCTCAATTATTGGTTAAAAAAATTGATGGTTAATTTTTTTTTTTATAATTTTTAGATTTAAAACATTTTCATTTAACTCATACAAATAAAAATAAATAAATATAATTCCAAATGGAATCATAGACTAAACTAATTAAACTATAGGGATGATTTTTGTTTTCTTTTTAAATTTACTCTCAATTTAAAGGTAAAATGAACACTAGATAGACTATAACTAAAAGAACACATTATTAATGCCCATCACCTGTTATATAAAAATCAAGCCGAATGTTAAAAGATGATATAAAAATGGTTATTGAATTTTAATAATCCCAATTTTTTATTATTAGCCATAATTAATCGCAATTCAGCACAAACATAACATAGTAGGAGGTGAATAAGGAAATACGGTCTATGTATGCGTTAGTGGTTGCTTATGATATTACTTTGTCAACCTGATATATTTCATATCATATTAATATTGATGTGTGTATTGTTGTTTTACCTACATGCATTCTAATTACTTTGTACTTTGTTGGCATGATATGTTTCGTATGATATTAGTGCTTGTTGTATTCTTAACTCTTTAGGTTATGATATTATTTTGTTTATCTTTAGCTTTTGTACTAGTGACATGTCATCTCAATCCAGAGATGAGTGTTAATTACAAGTATATTCAAAAGATTGCTTTCATATGTTACAACACAATCAACATACACATATTTGACATTCAAATGTGATAGGTTAAGCGTTGAACAAGATCTTTAAATTGTTCGTCACAATCTTCCAAATATGTTCTCGTCTATCATTAAAAGTTATATGCTTTAGAGTAACTATTAACATGATCAACAATTCAATTTTTTCACGATTAGTCAAGATTGGCATATTATGGCATTGAATCAATGTCACCCATATTATAAAACATCCTAGTAAAACAAATTTTACAATCAACTCTAGATCATAGGTGTTACCTATATATACATGTCACAATAATATGGTTATTTTAAAGTAGGCAAACAAAAATCTAAAAATTTATGATATTCAATTAGTAGTTTTTGTAATTGCATCAAGCAGCTCTTTGGTAGAATTCTCGGTCAAATCCATCCAATAAGAGCCATCAGCGTCCTAAGAAAAGTGAATATCAAACAGAGCCACAATCATATCCCACAACACCCGAAGTCCTATGAATAATGGCACATACTCAACTCCTAGCACAAGGTCGGACTTTAAAGTCTCCTTGTAGTATAGAGGATATAAAACTGATGGCATTCGTCTTTCGAATCCAAATTCGATTTAGTGTGAATCATAACCAACACCTTTCAAGCGATAATAAACACCTTTCTAGAAATATATCTATTCCACTTAGTAGAAGTCGAGCTATTCAGATCGAGCCAACCTAACAGATAAGATCAATAAGTAATTTATACAACCAAGTGTGCTATAAATATTTATTTATAATAATAAGTAATTTATATTAAATTTTGACTCTAAATATATAAAAAACAACTCCATAATGTGCTTCATTGTGTTATATCATTTGTTATATAACTTGTATTTAGTAATATAATAACTAGTTTTAATAACATATAAATCATGTGTAATTGTAGTAATCAGAATATGCTAGTGGCATAATCCATTAGTAGTGGAAAATGAGGATTAGGCACACTAATTTAAGTTTTATGACATGGTCCATATAATCTGTTAAGTGGCCATAAACTAAAGAGTAACTTAGTGGAGTGATGACGTGGAGGAATTTTTTTTCTTTGATAGATAAGTTTTATGGAAACTGAAATATATAAATATACATTTCATTTTTTTCCGTGAAGTAAATAATCTCATCTATGTTACAACCAATTGGAAGAGAACGATATAATACAGATAACTTAAATAGGATAAAAAAATATTTATTTCTCTTATTTTGTAACACAACTAGGTGGCATCCGCCCGTGCTTCGCGGCAGGTGTAAAATGGTCACGACACTACATACTTTATAAATCCAGATTAAAAGGCTCAGTTGTGTGTCGTGACTGCAAAAGATCTATTGCTACGCCAAAACGACACACACGACATGTGTTTTTATATCATCATTACCCTTCCGCCGTCAATATCCATCGCTATTGGCTTGGAAACAGTGATTCTTTGTGACTGCAAACATTAGTTTATCACGCTAAAACAAAATGACAACTAACACCAACACTATCTCCACCTGCCATCACAATGACCACCATCAACATCGCCAATATTAACAGCAACAGGGAGGCCAATGGTTACCACGGCCGTTGGGGACAAAACCGAATAGCTGCCATCAGTGAAGACACCGATGTTATAGGGTCGCACGCCACGATAGCCGAGGTCTGCTTTGCCGACTGCCTCTACCCGTCATCCTCTTTCACAAACACACACTCTCTCTAAAACAATTGACGATACTCCATATATTTAAACCCCAAAACAAAATTGTGAAAAGCATTTGTGCCTCAAATTGAATAAATCCAAAGTTCCCTATTCATTCCATTGTATAATTAATACTATGTAATATGTGACCTATTTTTTATAACTATATATATTATATATATATATATATATATAATATATATATATATATATATAATATATATATATATATATATATATATATATATATATATATATATATATCCATGACAAGTTCTACGGTAATAATATTATTGAAATAATAATAATAATATTTAAATAACATATATATATATATATAGATAATTTGTTTGTTAAATTTTTTTTAAACGTTCTAAGGTAAAATTCAAAATTTTAAATTCCTAAGTTTACGTACCGGTATAAGTCGGGTATGAAACGTTTCCATGCATATTTTTATATACGCTTTGAGTTGCTCTATGTTTTGACGTCCGTCTACGTTTTGATGTAAATTTTGTTCTGAAATGAGCCATGTAAAAAATAAACATTTTTATTTCACTATTATAAATCTGGGTTGCTCTACGTTTCAATATAAATTTAGTTCAGAAACGAGTCACGACAATCGCAATCTATTCTTTATCACATACGACGCAGTTGCATATGTTTTTTATGTATGTTTTGAGTTAAACTACGTTTCGACGTAATTTTGTTTGAAAAAAAAAAATCGGGTCAAGTATAATACATTTCGTTCAACTGTAAAAATTCAAGCTACTTTATGTTGCAACGTAAATTTAGTCCAAAGACAAGTCGGGTTGATTGTTAGTCTATATGTTATCATGTCACGTACTATGCGATCGTAGTGTGTTAGTGCATGCGCGTTTTGATATTTGGGATTATGGTGGAATTCCCCCGCGCAACGCGCGGGTTAGAAAAACCTAGTTTATTTTTATTATAGGGCACATTTTTTGTTGTCTTTTGTACACGAAACATAAAAGCTAGAAGATAAATATATTTCTATTTTGTTATTCTCATAATTTTCATATTATGTGTGACCTTGTGTTTTGAAGAATACCTTTTAAAAAAAACTGTAAAAGAATTTTCTGAATATGAGGCATATATACTCTTTAAGCTTCTAATAAAATTTCCTTAATATGTAAACTCTTTTACATATACACATAAAAAGACTAAATGTAAAATGTTATTTTTCTTAAAACGACTAAAACTTCTTGATAGAATCATCTTTTTATGTTACATCAATGTTACAAACTGGTGGATCAATGCTATAAACATATATGAAAGTGATTAAAAATTATAACAAGTTTGCATAATTGAGACCCGACTACATTATATTTAGCCGGTTGCGTATTAATTTGGATAACAAGTCGTTTTAAGTGATACAAACTCATCAATAAAAGTTTGCGACTTAATACATGGTCTGGTTCTTTTTGTTCACTTATTTATAAATTTTATCATAAGCTTCCAAATTCATCAATTCCCTTATTATACTTTTTTATCAAACATTATTTTATTACCAATCTGACACGATTGTGAGTCGCATTGTGTTATGTAGCTTATTTAGAATTGATCTTTTGACACAAATAACTGAATAAATATATCAAAACCACCAACCTTACGCAATTGTTTCTCGGTCCTAATCACATAACTTGAATACTTGGTCGAAACCTTAACAATGTTACTAGCTGTATATAATGAAAAAAATATAAACTTAACAATGTTACTAGCTAGATAAAATGAAAAAAATATAAACTTTCTATTGCTATAAGTACCTGTTGGATTATGTATTATCTTTGTATGAACAAAAGTAAATGTTTTATGATAAGATTATAGAAAACATCCTTTAAATTAAATAAAATATCAAATATTATCGTTTATCTTTTAAAAATGTTTAAATGTCCTTTATGTAAATAATTTTTAACATGTTTCGTCCCTCATTCCAACCTTAATTAGTTTTTGGCATTAAGTTATAACAATTTCACATCAGGACAATTCACTCTATTTAACCTAAAAAAAACTAAAAGGATCATTTATGTAATTTACTTAAAATGTATACAAAAGAAAAATAATATAAAAAAAAAAAAAGAATTAGCTATTGACTATTCTTTTTTATATGTTGAGTAAATTACATAAAGTGTTTTGTGGGTTAAAAATACTAAATTGCTCTTATGTGAAACTCATGTGCTATAACTTAATGGCAAAATCTAACGAAATTTAGCTTAAAGAACAAAAGTTGTTAAACTTGTTCACACAAACGATGTTTTAAGTGTTTTTGAAATACAAAATATGATACATAAAATTTTGTATAAAGCTAAAAGGTGTTTTATGTAATTTTCTCTTGTTTTATCATATAATAAATTTGATTGGCCCGAGCTATAATTAAGATACACCTGAGTTACTAGCTACTACACACACATACTTATGGGCTCCACAAACCCATACACAGATATATACACGTGTGTGTTTTATGTTATTTTTTCCAAGTAATATATCCAACAACATACGTACCACTTGCTAAGCAACCATATATGAATGCTAGTTTTTAACAAATCATTTGTCAACTTTGAGGACTATTTATGTAGTCTACTGTTTATTTTAGATATATGTTAATTTATTAATTTGTTATATAACCTAGTAATTACTATTTGTTAACATATTAATTAAAAATTGATAAGTCATATAATTTAGGTGTCATCGTACTAATTGCATTGTATATGGATTAATTAATTAGAAATGGTATCCTTATCATACATCCACAAGTTAAGGTCATCTGGTAATTGGTTATCACAAATTAAGGATCGTTAGTGGTTTTCAAAAGCAAACATTGTTCCAAGATATATGACAACCTCCAAATTTCTATATAATAATTTTGTTTAAAGTTGCTAATAGATACAATGTTTCATGTTTGTTTAATTCTCATAGTTAAGGTTTACATATCATTTCATCAAAAAAGATGTCAAGTTAAATTAATATGATATCTTATCTTTTTTTTAGTTTGGTTTCACATATGAACCATTTTCTTGTTGATCAAGAAAGTGTACGTCAAAATAACAGAATAGAAAACGTGCGAAATATTCAACAAATAAGTATTTAAATGTATCGTAAGGAGAGAACCTAATTAAGAATCTTTTGTTAGAAATAAAAACTTTACCATGAAACAAACAGAGATTGAACACAAAATTGGTTACAATAAATGATCATTTGAGGTCATGTTTATTTCCCCATACGATTACCATGGACCCTTACTTTCGGAATTTCCTCACCTTGTCTACACAAAAGTTCATTTGCATGACATAAGATATAGGTAACCTAAGAAGACAGAAAGAATTGTTATTAAACCTTTAGAAAGTTGTGTATTGTATAGATTAAAACTTAATTAGATTTATTTTGATAGACTACATAATAACTCATCTAAATCACAATCTTATTAAAACTAATCTAAGTATTTGAACAAGATATATGACATTTGAAAACTTTATTGCCACTTTAACTAGTTTTAGAGCAACGTGTTGTTTGCTATAAATTCAAAAGAATTAAAGCGAATGTCTGATGTCAAGGATGATGCTGGTGATGGTTTATTCGTGAGGGGAAGACATGAATCTAGAACTTCTAGAGACAGGTCAACTTCAAGATCAAAGTCCAAATTCAAGAGAAGATGTTATATCTGTAATTCTGATAAACATCTGAAAAGAGAATGTCCAGATAAACGAAAAAAATAATTTTCTTTTGTACTTTCATAGAGATAGAGTTCTTGTTTTTCCGTTTGTAATCGTTCGTATTAATCATAGTGAAATCATTTGTATTCTTGTGTTGATTGTTGTGTAATCGATTGCTTCGAGTTCATAATCTTCGGTGTAGATTGGTTTAATCTTTCTACAGTATTGTTTCACACCTGTTACAAAATGACATAGTAAATCAGTACAAAAATAAAATTACAACACATATTCCAAATACATAAAAGGCCACATATCCATTCAATGTTTGAGTCCTAAACACTAGTTGTAAGAAGAATAATCTGACAAAATCAGTTCATCTTCGCTTTCCATATCATATTACGTGTCCTAATATTTTTTTCGTCGTCGCTAGCGTCCTCATTGTCATGATACCAACTTTGATGACATCGCTTGTGAGAAGACAAATAGGTTTGATATCCTCATTCACTTTAATAGATGTGGAATGGTTTACGCTTTCATTGATTTGAAAGGATTGTTTCTTAAATTAAATTAGCATCATCAAAGACGGCATTAACACATTATCTTGGTTCATATATCGCTTGTGGCTTTGTTTTGACAACACACAAATGTTTTAAATCATTTTTCAACGAAGGATGCATTGTACAATACACAAGTTCTGCTTGTGCTAAAAACTTGTGCTAGAAAAGACAAGATGTTAGTTTTTTAAACTTTATTTGAGTTTAATGTCGACCAAACCATGTTTTGTGTCAACTCTAATCTCGTGGCTACTACCAAACCATGTGCACTTGAAAAACACAACGTGATAACGGATGCCGTAAAGTTTCAATTCTAAAACCTCATCAAGCAATCCGTACTTTGTCTTTGGATCATCATAAAAAGTCTGGTCATACACGTTATAATTATGCATGACTCGTCCATCAACATGTTTTTGGTATGAAACTTGTATTTATTTACAAAATATCACCTATCCGAAACAAAATAGTTGACTAGAGCTCTCAATTGGCCTCTTGAGTCTGACTAATTTAACAAGTGATTGAATAAAAAATGAAAAAGACACTTAGTTAAGATATGCATATGGATTAGGGTTTGTAAGTTTTTTAAACAAAAAGTTGAATTTCTATACGGTTCAATGCAACATATTTTTGGGTGTTAGAAATCTCATCATCCATGAGCATCATGTACTTCCTAACAGGTTTTTAGTTTTTAATTTTTTTTGGGTTTCTAGTGGATCCATCGAGGATGTGGTTCATGAAAAACATGAGATGATAGGTGACCGTACTTTATTAGCAAAAAGTAATCAAGTCTAATGAAAATTTTGAAAATATTACCAATAATGGACTGGACTATCGAGAGGCCCATGATCAATAGTTTTAAAAGCCCAAGAAACTGATAGGTAGTCCACATCCCTTAAATTTAAAAGACGAACCTTTTTTACATTTTACGACCTCATAAGTCACTCATAACTAGTGATCAAAGATTATACGTTTTGTTCAACAATCAACAACTTAGATTGTGTAAAGTCCAAAATATTATCCAAAAATAAAGCAAGTCCTGAAAGTGAAAGTTGAATAAATTAGTACACTATTATTTTAATAAGTGTACTTTTTATTATAATATGTAAAACAATACTTAGTTATAATATACAAATTTAAAAGGTTTACAAAATCTATTTGTTGGTTGGTTCAATACCTTATCGGATTATTGATTGCTAGATTCAATCTTAAGACTATAAATCATAAAAAAACCAAGTTTAATCTAGAGGTGGATTCACTATAAAGTTACCAGTTTCGCATGACACCAGCAAAAAAACATATCATTTTGTAGAGTATCTAATAGTTGTTTTTATGTGTTACATACGTATCTGATACTTTAATGATACCAATTCACTGAACAATTTTTAAAACGACACCCATGAAAATTTTCATAATTGACACTATATCCAGGTAGTAGTTTTGAATTATTACAATATGGATGGTTCAAGAAAACTAAAAGCTACAAGATAATTACAAAACGAAAGCTAAATATGTAAATGGCGTATTATAAATTTAGGTCTAAACCAATAAAAAGAACTTATCATCTAAATAGAAAAAATTAATTGAATACATAATGCGCATACGTAACCATGATTCAACATCAAACTTATTATTCTTCCATTCTCATAATAAAACTATTTTATTTTATTTTCATATGACTTCTTCTTTTGAAAAGGGAAATCAGTACTTTTGACCAAGACAAGAAATTTGAATACCATACCGTATTATTATTTTTCTATGTAACCTTTAGCAATTCGATCGCTCATTGGGTGTATATTATTAGTTCAATAATGAATCGTATGATTTTCTTTATGAAGAGATATTTATTTATATAAGTGCTAAAAAGGAGGTGTAATTATTGATACAATGATGGTCAAAGGAAATATATAAGTCCATTATAGAGTGTATCATTAATGAAATCTTGACGATGAACTTTTAAAAAAAGATGAATTGATGCGATTCAATCAATTAACGAGATAAAAGAGGCATTATTTGGTGGAAACAAAAGTCGGGCCGCAGTGGGTTGGATTTGTGGGGTTAGACACACGAACAAAATAAAGAAAGGTGTCGTAAAGAAGATTATAATAGAAAGCTTTATTCGTGTTGGTTTCTTGTGTTCCCAATTTGCTTAGAAAGTGGTATGTGTAGATTACAATAATGGCTAATCAAGTTGTGATAATGATATGGAGTCATCGTAAGGACATTTGTGTCTTTTGTTTGTTGTTTGTCTCGCTAATATAGGATGTTGTAAGTCATAAAGTATTGACATATGATTTTAAGGATTTTTTTACCAACGAGAGTAGTAATATCCTATGTGAATGTTTTATTTGTACATAACCTTTTTGTGACAACATGATTTATCATGTTCAAGGTGCACCTATGATGGAATTCTATATAAAAGTTATTTAAGTTTAGGTTTCTCTAACGAATTAATCTTTAAATCCACTTTGAAGAGAATAACCATCTAATAATAGAATAGTTTAGAATGATACAACAGTTTAGGTACATAATAATAAGTAAATGTTAAGAAACGTGTGTCCTAATAAGCACACATGTATAACTCCAAAAGTTTAACTTTGGAAGAATAAGCTTACATAAGTTATACATTAACCATCCCATAAGCTGACTAAGAGAACATGACGATGAGAATTAGCATCCGTTCTTATTATTTTATTAATACAATGTTTATCTTACGAACAACTATTACATCGTTCTTAAAGTTATCATCATCCAGAACTGACTATTGCTGAGCCAACCACCTCAAAGTTCATCGGCATATCTAACCAAATCAAGTTAATAATGCACAAGACTACAACAATCTCCCACTTGAACAAATAAATTGTCTTCCAACTATCCAAGACATGTAACTCTTATAAACTATGTATCATCCTCTTTCTAGCTCCACACCTTCTCCTTAGTCATGTGAAAAGTATTTAAAGGTATGAAGAGCCTCAACTAGTTTGACATCGCCATCTTAGTGAAAAATTTTATATGATTCTTCATACCCATGATTTCTTGATGACAATTAAGGTACCATCACTCACTACTTCTTTAACGTCCGATCTTTCATACCACCAATATTGTCCGTTTCGCTCACAAAAAGCTCACAGGTTTTGATCGATGTCGAAGTATCAATCAAATAAGATGTTAAAATATGTGTTCCTATTCACCTTAAACTAGTTAGGGTAAGTAGGGTTGTCGATCCTCGTGGAATTAGTGGTCGGTGTATTGTACTTTAATTTATAAAATACTAATTAATTAAATTAACAAATTACTTAACTATTGCCCCTGGGCTGTGAAAATTGGATTTTTGGAATAATTAATAAATAAACTAAGAAAACAACTTGGAAAGAATCAAACTTGATTAAGAAAACGATTATAAGAGAAAGTAATCCACTTCGGTTCTAGGTTTGGTTTTCAGCAATTGTTTAGTTTAACTTCAAGGAAAATCCTTAATAGGGATTCTGTACGTGCGATGATTAAGTGATATCGATAATCAGGACTTAATGGGTCTTGATACTCAATGCCAATTCAATTAGAAACCAAAACTTGCAATCATATAATTTCCGGAATATTAAATGATATTCAAATAAAAGTTTACCAACGTCGTTGTTTAAATAATCAAAACACAAGTTAAACTCATAAAAGAACTTAACAGGTTCTAAAGTTTAATCCCAACAAAGTTAAACAAAAACAAAAACCTAATCACGCAAAACCTAATACCCAAAGTCGATCACGAGAGGATTAGCCGCTCATCGTTCTTGAATGATCTTCAAAACCGTTGTTGATTTGCATTCCGGATGATTGAATCTTGTTTTTGAGAGTTGGAATGGTGAAAAATTGATCTCGGAACGCCAAAAATTCGTCTCTAAACGTTCTAGGTCGAATAGGAATCAAGTGGTGGCTAAAACCTAAATAAAATGCGTATTTAAGGGTTTTTAAAAAGGGTCCTGGCGTAGGCTACGCCAGCCAGCGTAGCCTACGGTGGGGTGTATTCTGCTGATTTTTTACTTGAGCTGGCGTAGCCTACGGTGGCTACAGTAGGCTACGGTGGCTACAGTAGCTACTTTGAAACTTCGTTTCTGCTGACTTTGAAACTTCGTTTTATCTTGCCCCTCCAATGACTTGTTTTTCTGTACTTCCAAAACCTATTCAACTCAATCACATGCATATAAACGAATAATCATACGTAATATTTAACGTTTAAACACTTAAAATCTCATTCCAACGCACACACATCAGGTTTGCTTTTGGTTGGGTGAAAACTTCCCAAGAAGGTCACACATCCTTAGATTGCTGTCACCTGAGCACGCTTAACTGTGAAGTTCTCCTCTCATCCATAGCCAATACGCCAAAAACGCGTTTGTGATATTAGAGGCAAGACATTTCTTATGAACCAGGAATCTCTCCGTCCACGGCCGATGTGGGATTTGCCTAGAGTTACAAACACCCCCTCCCCCCCTTTTGGACTCATCGTACTCGATGAGGTTTGCCCCACCATCCCATCTACGGATGTAGGATTTGCCTAAGGTGTCCCTCTGAACACCCCCGGGACTCACCATTCTTGATAAGGTTTGCCCCACCATCCCGAACGGCACAAGAGTGGCTCTGATACCATTCTGTAACACCCGGTCCCTCGTACCACCAATCTGTCCGTTCGCCCACAAGGAGCTCACGAATTTGCTTTTGGTTGCCCGAGTGAAAACTTCCCAAAGAGGTCACCTATCCCGGGATTGCTGCCACCTGAGCACGCTTAACTATGAAGTTCTCCTCTTATCCACAGCCAATGCACCCAAAACGCGTTGGTGATGTTAGAGGCAGGACATTTCATATGAACCAGAAATCTCTCATGTTCACGGCCGATGTGGGATTTGCCTAGAGTGATACAACTTCCCAAATAAAATGATATATTATTGTGTTTTATTATGTTGTGAAACATTATATTTTTACAAGATTTTAGTTGTCACAACAGAGAACATTTCCATCATGTTCTTTGCCTAACTCTAGTAAGAAGTTCTTCAGCCATATATAAGAGCCATTTGTTTGTTTCTGTATCTTTCATATATTCTTTTTAGTGGTTCAAAGAGCAATACTTTTCTATAATCTGGACATCCAACCGCCCATTGTCCCCCTACTATGAAAGCATAACTCATTATGCTTTTACTTTGTGGTATGCTTAAATTTTTATTAATTTATATAGAATTTTCCGAGAATATTGAATTTGTCAATAAGGTTAGATACAAGCGTTAAATGTTGGTATGTTGTCATCAGATGTCATCAAATTCTGTAATTTAACAGTATAATGTTAAAAAGATTGGATACAAACGATGACAATATTTCTAATTTAATCATCAATATGTCAATGCAATAAGAAACAATTCATTAAACCGGTTTCTATTATTTCAAATTATAAGAACAATTTTAAAAACTTATGGAGACAAAAAAAAGAAAGCAACAATCTTCAAAGTAGATTCCAACATTGCTCCATGTTAATTCACATTATTTGAGAAATGAGAGAGCAAAATATGTTACTAGTTGAAAGCATATGCTAAGAAGATGCTCTTCCCCACACCCACCCTCACCACTTAAAACAAGTAGCTATCTTTAAATCCCTCTTTATATCAATCACTCCTCTTCTACCCACACAAAGGTGTCATGTTCACCATTTTCCAAACACCATGTTTAAATTCATGTTGTTGTTCATAATCATATAACTAATGATGTAAAGTGTATGCCACTTTGATAAAGAAATTTATCTGCATTCCGACTTTCAGTCTAGATATGTTTGAGCTACTATGAACATGTGGTAACTGAAAGAACAATACTACAAATTTAATAACGATGAATAGTTTCGTAACCGAAGATCAGACTACGCAGACTTATGGTTTCCTAATTGAAATTACAATTAGTTGAAATATCAAAATGAAAGTAGAAGACCAAGTGAAATTTAATCTAATGGCATTCTCCCAGTCACATGCAAAATATGCATGATGATGCTTCTATTAGCTCATAAAGGGCATGAATATGTATAAATTTAGACTTTAGTCTTGAGAGAGGGAACGGTTTTAATTGGGCCGGATTCATGGGTATGTTTTGTATTGGGCCACAAATTTTGCCAACTTTACATTGCTTCACATGATGGACATGGTCACATGGAAAGTCCATAACGTCGAAAACAACATAAACCACTGCTACAAAGCCTGCAATGTAAACTTGAAATCATGGCTTCATGGGCTCATGGGTTCAACTTCAAAGGATACTTGAGTCAGTTGTTGGTGGCGCATGGTTGGGTATTCAGGTGTGAATTTCTGACACGATACAAACCTAACACGAAATTTATAAGTTTGGCTTATTCGAGATAGATTCAGGCTAGTTTCAGGTCTAAGCTTTTAGCTAAAGGCTTAGGGCATGTTGCCCTTGTAGGCTCTATGTTGACTTACAATCTTTTAAAAATGTTGTTTTTTATTTGTAAGCTAAAGTAATTGGGTATTTTAAGTTTAAAAGATATAAGGAGATGAGCATTGTAACACCGGCAAATAGTGTGGAAGTAGGAACAACCAAAAGAGTAATTCCTTAAAATACAAACCAAGACAGTAATATAAACATACCACACCATGTTATTCTTTCCAGGAAAAAAGCACGGGTCGGGGTGGTCAGACTAGGCTTCACTTTTTGAATTGCAGCTTATCTTTGTTATTTTTCATGACTACAAACATCCAACCGCTTTACCCTTGGGTTCTTGATTTACAACAGTGAATCGCTATAGAAAAGAGAATATCAAGAACCAGGCATGATATCGAGGCATGTCCTTGTTTTCAACTCAAAGAGCTTTTCACTGATTAGGAACTAGTGGAGACCATGTTTATGAGAAACCACGTATTGAGATAAACCAAATAGGAACCAGGTATTGAGAGAAATCGGGTTGGAACCAAAACCGGGTATGGTAGTGGACGAACCACACCCATGTGGAACCAGGTTGGGTAGGGTTGGATCCGGGTTGGGTCTAGGAAGCAGTTCCAACCAGGTAGGGGGGAAGTTATAAAAATATTACTTTAAACTAAAATACATACGTACACATACACAATACACACATACATATACATATGCATAATTATACATATACATATACATATACATAATTATACGGAATACATAAATATACACATATACATTGACACAAAATACATATGTATAGGTATACATAATACATACATACGCATACTAACATACACAAATACATATACATATGTACATACATACATACATAGACATACATACATATACATACATAAATAAATAAAAACATACATACATACATACATACATACATACATACATACATATACATACATAAAATTAAAGGAAAGAAAGTAGAACCAAATATAGAAACCACCGGGTTTATTCGAGTACCAACTGGTTCATTTGTTAGTCAGGTAGAAAGCGGTCCCTATTCCATTGGGTTGTCAGATGCAGGTTAGGAACCAATTTTTCGTGCACCACCAGCCCCGAGACCCTTTTCAACTTATTTCCACAGTAACGTGAAGTTCCTCTTTCTTGTTCTTACAGTTATCTTGTTCAACTATGATCTTTCAAATTTGATTTCTCACATGACCAAGCTAAATGATCATTGTGGTTACCTTATGCCCAATTATGTTTATCAGCAAGTGAGCAAGTTATTTCTAACACCATACACGAATTCAATACTTCTAAGGGATCAATGTTTCAATGAACATTGACGAGGTATAAACTTGTGTATTCATGTCTTCCATTTGTGGAGAACTCTTAATATTAAGCCCGCTTATTCATAGTAGTTGTGAGTTAAGTGTCTAAATAAACAAGATTAGTTTAACCAAATTAAGATTCACCACCTTAAGCCTTACCACTCTGCCATATCCTATTGAATTCCAGTGATGATTGTTGGAATCAAGCTCTTGATCAGTTTTCGTGAATGTAAGCTTTCAATCATCTTCATGCTCCCCTTCTTCATAGCAAATCCTATGCCTTGTATTACAAACCACACCATCAATATCAACACCATTACTACTTGCATCCTCGTCAAATTCTTCATTACCATCTCTCTCTTTCTACAATCTATTATGGTGTTCCTTAATCTATAATCTAGATGGTTGAAGAGATTAGCTTCAAGTGCTACTTATATAGATGATAGAAAGATCCAAATGACATTACAAGAAAGTGTATGGGAAAGAAAACCTATTAGAAAGATCTAGACTGCTTATTCAAAAGATCCTGTAAACGTTCTGACTTGAACCAAAACGATCAGTTATAAAAAAAATAATAAATAAATAATAAAAAAGACTAGTTGTGACCCAAGCACATTCAGACGTGTGACACAAGTCACAACCCAACCGTTCCAGGTACATTCAAGCTAATTCTGAATCTACTTTAGTAGCACGACAAGTCTATGTAGTCAAATAATAGAGTAATGGAATTAATAGATTCAAATATTCAATATGAAGCCATTGGCAAGTTTGCAGCATGGTCAAACTAGAGCCATCCAAGCTAGACCCAACAAGAACCATTTAAATCCAATAATGTCTATACATATAGACTATGCAGCCAAACACTCATATTAAGGATAACATAGCAACATCCATGAAAAGTGATGAAATCAAATTGACAATGCAATACAGTTCATATAACTTCTGTTGGATCACACAAACACCACACAATTCTTTACCTGAAACCAGACTAGTTCTTCGTGAAAGCAAGACTTCACTTTGGAAAGTAACCTCTCCGGTAAGCCAGTCATTTATCATTAATCTACATACCAGGCCAGAACAGAACATCTATAGACATTTAACATAAATGACAAATATTCTATGAAGAATAAATGCATCCCCATTGAATTTTATACTCAGTTTGCTCGGCTTTTAATAACGTCAAGCCCCATCTCACTAGCATCCGTTGCTTGCAACTCCACTTGAATACCATCGAGCTCCCTCTTGAACCTGTCCTTTGAGCTGGCATAAATCATCTTGTTCCTCACCCTTGCAGTATCAGGTGACCTTTACACAAACACCAGTTACATCATCACTAAATTTGAACGCTCAAACATATTATAAGACCTTTAATGAACAATGATGTTATTATAGTTATTATTACCAAGCAATGAAGAAAATCCTGCTCTTTTGGACGCCTTCTGGAGTTAAGAAATCATAATCAAACACAGCATATCGGCACTCATTTTCAGGAAGGCACGCTGTGAAATCATCATAAGTCTGTGCTGGTTCCCCAACCTTTTCCACCATCACCTGCTTCTGCTTCTCTTCAATCTTATAAATGATGAAGCGGTGAGTCCTTTTTGCCTTCAAGTCCATAAACTTTAGCTTGCACTCATCGTGCACAGCCATCCCTGATGCTGCATTGGCCTACAAATTTATGGATTATCAATACATCAATACAACAGTTAAGTGTATTGAAACATTTCAACCAAACACTTCTTGAAGTTATCAAAATGGTCCTGATAATCACCAACACATAATACTAACAGATCTTCTACTGGAAGACAAAATAATTTCATCCACAAAAAATCAAGCATACCACATTACCTCACCAACTCTATGTACCAAAAAAATCAACCACCTAAAAGTTTCATTATCAGATTACTAGTAAAGCAAGTTTTAGTAAGCCATAAACAATAGATGACCTGATTACATATGTAACAATATTGAATGAATGCTTGATAAATAAGTTCATATATAAAACATCCCTACCACCACCACCACCATCCATCTCCACCGCTAAGATATCACTTACCATCTCTAAGAAATACAGACAAAGCTCCACAATAATCTTTTTCTAACAAAAGATATCAAACTAGCACATACCAACCATCCTCATGTACAGATATGAAATATCAATTATCACATGATAGTTTAATAAGTGATCAAAAAACATCAGATCAACTATTCAGTATCTTCCATCAAAACACATCCACAGTTTAGACATTACTCGCAAAATTTGCATCCAAACTCTCAAATCAGATCAGAAATCTCCAACAACACTCAAATGCTTATTCAAAAACAAATCTAAAAGTCCGCACAAAGGCAACCCCGAAGATTTGCACCAATTCATGTAGCCGCTTCTGCTTAACCCGCATCCGACAATTAAAATCTCTGATCTAGCTCAACATCAAGTCATAAAGAGAGCTTAAACCTCCCAATCAACATCGGAGCACGTAAATCACACATAATCAAAAATCAACCACGAGAAACTAAGATCAACAGTATCAGCATCAACAAATTCAACAAAATCAGCAACGTGCATACAGATCGAAGTAAACATCTCAAATCAAACAAAGCAACATGTAATTACAATATGTGAGCAGATAAATGAACAAAGTATGTGTTTGTGTGAGTGTAATGCAGAGAGAAGAAGAATTAACCATAATTTCCGGTGGAGAGTGATCGACGGTGACGATCCAGAAAATCTAGGGCTCCGATTGAGATATTTCTGTAGGTTTTTGTGGTGAACGAGAAGACGTGTTTGTCTGCCTTTTATATTTTGATTTTTTTCTACGAAGTCGTCTCACAAGTTGAAATGTACGAATTGTAGAGGAGACCCTCATGTTTTATCAACTTTACAATACAAGCACTGAAAGTATGAAACAGTAAGGGGTTGTTTTGATTTTGCTTTATGTTTTACACGTATAGATATCGGTATTACATGATACTTTGAAAGTTTTATAGGTGATAGTTGTTTATTAAGTATTATTTATGTATCTGACAGTCGAGTGACATTGATCTATCTAATATTTTTAAAATGAGACAAATCAGGAAGACCATGGGTTGATCAGCGGAAAGACGATTGGCAAAGGAAGAATAACATAAGGGAAACATGAACTTATGAATTAGCTAGTCTTTTAGGATACTAAAAATCCAAATTTATAAGATTTGTTCTTTTAGATGTTTGTTTTATAGAGTTCAACTTTAAAGGTTGCTTTCTTCTTCATGACACCTAGTATGAGACAAGATAGAAGATGAATATACGATGATAATGCAATTAGTCGTCTAATGTTAACAAAACGTATTCTTGTAAATTGTCATCGTTCTAATTGCTTCTAGCTATGTATTTTTCATCGTTAACAGGCATATTATTTTCAACATTTTTACATATTCAGTGATGTTAATATATTTTCTTATATATACTATATGACCTGAGTGGGTCTTTTGACCATGTTGGTTTTAGTAGAAAAATTATGAGGGACGTATATAAATCTGAAAAAACAATTTAAATGATACTAACTATATAGAAACTTAATGTCTTAAAAGATCATATAAATAAATATATTTATTAATAGCAAAAATATCATAGTCTATCACTCATAACAGATCTTTAGTTATCATTAACGTACCTTTTAAAAATAAAATTACGATTAAACAAAATTGGGATTTCAAGAGCCGAATTTTTAAGAAGTAAAGGTTCAACTTTGATCAATATCGATGTTAGGGTGCTTTTCGAATATTGGTTAAACCCGAAGGACTTACATATAAATTATAACCTCTCCTTTTGCTTTCTCTCTTTGACACCTACAGTATTCATTCTGCGTTGGATGTCCGCAAAGTCTTAAAAGCACCCAAAACCAATTATAACTCGTGTAGCCAACTGTATAACCAGGGTAGATGACAAAACACAATTTTATGAATTAGTAATTCCCTTCGTACTCGTGTTGATTCAAAGGAAATCAGTAAAATTAGGAAATGAGGTGCGGTGGAGGTGGCGGGATCGGTGAAATTGTATGGTTAAACCTGTGAATTCTCATCGACCCAGGAAAGAGAAAAAAATTGAAGCAAACTGGTGAAATTGATTCGGGAAAACGAGAATATCGCTCCCCCAAAATCGGTGAAAATGGGAAAAGTGGTGAAGTTGGTGAAATCGGAACGAGTACGCACGCCCTAATACAACTCAAATGGTGCGATATTAACACTTGTATCTTAATATTGTATCGATTTTATGAAAAAGCTTTTTGAACCTTTGCTTTCGTAAAATCTCAAAATTTGTAGAATTACGCCTAAAATGTCTTTTGTATGGAAATCATGATTCTATAAATAGCGTTTTTTTAACACGCAGAAGGACTATATGGTATGCCTATTTGCTCTAAGTTTAATAGATCGGTAACACACTTAACATGTCTGACTAAAGAAAATGTTTTGTTAATGAAATGTCATGTGTGTCACTAGATGAAATTTGATGAAATTTTAGTTAGAAATACACCTTTTGATATGCTAGACCATAATGTGAAACGGTATTTAAACAAAATATCAAACAAATGAATGATGATATGGTGGTAAACTTTATCTCTATTCTTAACGATACATACATATAGTAATTGGTTTTATAGAATTAACAATTCATGATAAAAATCAAATAATATGGATCTTTTATACATTTATATTTAAACCACACCCAATTGTACCCGAGTTTTGCAATTGAAATACGTAACAATTGCACTTGAATTGAACTTAAAGTAGTCAAATTCTTTTAACAAAGAAAACGGATTAAAAAGCATTGGGTAGAAAAATCATTTTATTTAACACTGTTATGAAAATTTTAATTCAACACAAAGCACAGTGTGGGTCCATAGCTCAGTGGTAGAGCATTTGACTGCAGATCAAGAGGTCACCGGTTCGAACCCGGTTGGGCCCTATTTTTTCACATTTTTTTAGTGTCTCTAAAAATCTGTCTACGGCCTACATTGCCCTTTTATCACATTCTATATAAACTTTTTGTCGCCCCTTTGGCTGCTTTACTTTAATGATTGGACAATTTACAAACAAGTCTCTCGAGTCTCTACACTTGGTTTCTTCCATTTCATCTAGTATATTTTGTTGTATCAATTCTTTCATACTTTTAAATACTTACTAATGTTATACTTATATGGTCTAAACTTGCGTTATATTTGCGAAGGGTAATTATTAACACCACTAAAATAGAAGAACGTAGCCTCATCTTTTATATTCAAAACAAGTATTTAGTTTCCCTACAGCAACATCATGTGATAAAGTGCTATTTAAATTATTTATAGGATATCAGTCTATCTAAAGTGGGATTTCTTTTTTCTTTAGAAAAAGCTACAACTATTTAAAAAGAATAAAATGCTTTACAACCTAAAAGAAATAGATGGCAAACAAATGAAAAAAATAAATGTTAGAAACATGGGTAGGTTCAATTTAGTTGAGTTAAAATAAAATCTCTAAATGCTCACATACAATTTGTTAAAAAATGTAAAATATACTTCGATTCATTTTTTTGATATGTATACACGAGTAAAAATAGTAAAAATCAATTCTGTAATATTAACTCTTTAAAAAGAATAAAATAATACTTTACAACTAAAAAGAATAGATAGCAAGCAAATGAAAAGAATAAATATTAAAAACATGAGTCTGTAAATGCTTACATACCATTTGTGAAAAATGTAAAGTTATTTCAGTACGCATATAACTGTAATAAAATTCAAAATGCCTCACTAGATTCATGATTCAAAAAAATTGATTTAAAATCTTAGCTGTTGAAAACGATATAATTGTAGCAAAAAGTTTCAATGATCAATTAATGACTGGTGCAGATTCTCTTTATATTTGGTTCAGTGAACATTTCATCCTCTCATTATCATCTAAACATAAATAAATATTTTTTATATAAAATTATTGTTTTATTTTTTCTTTTATAAATCCAACTTTTGGTATTTGCTAATTTTATATATAACAAAATTTTCATCTGATTCAGCTTCATAGGAGTTTCTAAATGATTATAAATACACCGTTACTATTACAATAAACTGTTGATTTCAAAAGACTTTGTCACACTTATTTTAAAAAAAAAAACCCGGCAAAAACCAAAACTACATCACTACATGTTATACAGCAAAAATGTCAAATGTAGCAAAAATACCAATTAAAATGAACGAGTTGAAATCACCCCCTAAACTAAGTAGTTCTTGCCACTTCTGGTTTTGTTGAATCCTGCTAACCTTTTAAACATTAACAAATGCTGCAGACACAGGTTCATCTGCTCAAAAAATATATTATAATATTAATAAATATTAAATTATTAAATAAAACAATTCACAAAAAATTAAACATTAAAAACACAATCAAATAACCTCTAACCCATTTGATCAATTTCCTTTCAAGCTAATATTTTTTATTGTATCTACTGACTTGGTAACATAACTCAGAAGCCACTCGTTTATAAATAAATGGGTTGAAATTGCCACCCTCCGTGCCAGGAAGAAACAGTTTCATATTCGATCTATCATGAACTATGTAAACCAATTTTCAAAAGGAAAAAAGGATGTTATGAATGTGATATTTAGCAAGTATTACCTCCTAAGGAGCAACAAAAACCTTGGACTGCCAATAGAACTCCTCAGACTGCAACAATTCTTTCCTTAATTTCTTCATGTAAACCTCCAAAACAAACGTATGTTCATCTATAATATCACATGACATTGCATCTTCGGCTAATTTCACTGCTGATATTTGAGACAACTGAAAGCTTTCTGCAACTCGATGCAATTTCCTTGCAATATCTTCCTTCCCGATCATCACAAGACAACCTAACAAAGATTTGAGCTCGTGTTTTGCTCCATCCGTTAGGCACATCCCCTTCATATGCTCTAGTAGTGCCATTTCCTCATCCGGGCTAAAAAAACATTTAACCATTAGAATTAGGAATATATTACAACTAGAAGTACAAAAGAAAAAAAAAATACTAGATGAGGCAAGATTGTCAAGTTGGATAATATGTCCAGATGGATTATTTTATACAGGTCGGGTTGGATTCATCCTCATACAACTTTTGCTGGAAATTTTTATCATCTTTTGTAAAAAAAATAGTCAAATAACAGGTAAATTTCATATGGGTCAGGTTGGATTCACCAAATACAATTTTGCCCATTAATGTGTTATATATAACTAGTGTGTCCAAAATATTTTTCAATAACAATATAAAATTTTAATAAATGATTTAAGGATGCTTTAAGCATGGTCTGTATGCCTGTTTCATACCCTAGACTCATTTGATGTCTTTCAGCTATTTTTTTCTACCGTTACAGAAAAAGCACAAACCCAAGCCAACCCATTTGAGTAAATGATTTGAAACTGGCACCTCTGAAAAATATCAAAATTAAGGTAAAACTAAGTACCTGCCAGCACGAATTTTTCCCCTTTTCTTTTGCCTCCTTATCCCTCTTTTGCTAGTGCCACTTGAACTCATGGAAGCAGCTGAACTTTTCCTTGTTCTGGTAATGAACTATAACACTTAGTAATGTGGTATAGGAAAAATATAATAACATAATTACTTACACAAAAGTTTACAAATCTGATTCAACAATAAATGAGCATATAGCTATATATATGTGCGTGTGTGCACAGGCGTAAAAATCTTACCCAGTGGTGTAAGCACTCATTCCACTAAAACTACTGCTAGCTTCTGAAACTGCATCATCATCCAGTTCATTTATTGATCTCTCGTCAGCTTGAAGCTTAGCAGCAAGCAATAACCGCCGCTGCCGGACCGCCAAGTATCGTGCCAAATACTTACCGATTTTCTCCAACCCTTCTTCATATTCCACTATCAAACTGGCCGCACATTCGACCGCACCAATTTTCACATCTGAAATCAAGTCCTCATTCTTATGCATTAAACCAATTCTTAAGGCTTCTTCCCATTCCCGTGCACTGATTAAAAGACTAATCCCATTTTTAATATCTTTACAATAGTCAAAAGCAATTTTGGCAGCTTCACTTGGTTTCCCAATCGTTTGAAGTTCTTCACAAAGCTCATGCGCTATTTGCAAATCTCTTCTTCTTTCATTAGACCAGCAACAGTAAGTACACCGCCCCAATTATTAGAAGACCGATAAGATTTCAAAGCTTTTTCTAGGTTATTGCAACATAAATATGTTGTCGCAGCATCTTCAAAGCATTTGATATTGCTTAAATGATCTCCCCATGCTTCAAGGACTTGATTCTTTTTAGTGGAATCTGTTATTAGTTGAAGGGCTAGAGAGAAAAGTTGTGGGTTATTATTTATGAGATTAATACAATCTTCAAAATAAGTGTCTCCTGCAGCAACAATGTGTTGGAGTGCCTTCTCAAATCTCCTTAATTTGAGGTCAATTTTGTACCTGTTAGACCCATACATTGCAAAAGACAACGAATAATTAAGACATAATATATCGCATTGCAAATTGCATAAAAAACTTAGCCAACATTGAGCAAATTTATATTTCGTGTTAACGAACTTATTTTTCCAAGTTAACTGGTTTCCTACACCACATCAATACCATGCAAGAAAAAGTCAACATAGTTATAGTTAGCAAAGCATTGGTTGCAACATCATCAGTCTGACAGGTAACCAAGGCTGCAAGGCAGACTACCTTGAACAAAAATAGATAATTCAAACATTCAAGGTTTTTTCTGTCCTATGAAAGTTACTTTTTGATGAAATTTCTTTATATATAGGGATTATGAGGTAGGGTTTAGCATGCTTACTTTAATTACTTGTCTAGGGTTTGATTAAAGGTTCAATGCAAACCAGTAGAAGTTGAAACAGGCCAAACCATCAACGGTCTGGTTTTGCGGGGGTCTTTTCACTTTATCAAACTGGTGGTTTTCTAAACTCCAAACCGGACTGAAAGGTTTGGTATGCAGATTGGTAAAAAAACCTCCGCTATCAAACCAGAGCTTCCACTTCATCCAAGTACATAATATAACCAATAGTCTCCTAGATGTTTTCTCTTTGCGTAAACTCATCTTCTCTTTACTAAAAGCTTCCTCTAAAAACTCAATACACACAAATTAATATGTTACATCATCCTAGAAGTTTCAAGTCAACCCAACCCGTGCCAAAAGAGTTAGCTGTTTTGAAGGCCCAATAAGCTCAAACAATGAAACTAAAACAAGGCAACCCTTTTTGGTTCCAATTTTTAACAGTTTGATTTTGGTTTAGAGAGATTAAAAACTATTACTAATGGTCTGGCTCACGGCTTGACTAATAGCCAGACTGTGAAAACTGTAAGTTAAGCATCATTACACAAAACCTAAATCTTATAATTAGGTTGATTTTGTATTCTTTAATTTTGTGGTTTCATTATTTTCAATAAAATACAATTCAGGTCCCATCAATACCTCATTATAAGAGTTGGCAAGACTTCAAGTTCCTGAAGAAATGGTAAGAACTCCTTCGGGTCCTGTTGTGAGTTCAATGCAACAATAGCTGCAAGATTTAAGTCATAAAGACCCAAAGCAGCTTCAAAAACAGCCTCACTTTCTGAAAGCCACAACAAATGTTTCAAAGATTCCTCGGAGGATGGGACCCGCTTTCTCTCCAGGTCATTGCATTCCGATAATTCCATCTCACGGATAACTTTGACCCGCTCCAAAGCTTCTTCAAGATATGGTGGGTCACTTCGAGCCAAAGTTGTTAAAATACAAAGCTCCCTAGCCGGGCTTTCCACTATTTGCTCCTCAAGGGCTTTCCTCACAGCCAGCAAGACAGAGTTCACCTTACTTTGACCACCAAGAACCATAGAATCTTTTAATTCTTTACCATTTTCCTCATGTGTACAAGATATATAGCTTTTATACAAAGTCTCCATGACATTTTCATTCTTCAAAGAACAAACGAATTCAGTAATGTAGCTTAGATTATCTACCTGTTTTACAAACTCTGCAGCCAACTTAAGAAAATCTTGCCAGCCCCTGTGATCAACAATAATATTAAAATCAATCCTGTGTCGCCTTACCATGAGTAGCGAATCCCTAAAACGCCCTTGAACCAAAGCATTTACGATTGATTCTAGTACCAATTTTCTTGGATAAATGCTTTCTAAATTTCCACGGTTTGTCTGTATAATAACAGCAGATTCATCCCCATGCACAACTCCCAAGATTTTGGAACCTCTCTCCCATATTTGTATGAACTTCTTTCCTTGTTCTGCATTTTTTCTGGTTATTACAATGGGTGCAAAACTGCCATATTTGACCTCTGTTTGACCAAACACAATATCACGAATCTCAATAACAAATAACAAGTCTTGTTTGGTTGCAAGAATTAAATGTGTTATTGTTTGATTGGAGGAATTTGAGTACAACGAGAAGCTGCTACAGTTGTTACATAAAACAATCTGATTCACATGCAGATTACCGTTGTTATCAAGGCCAAACATTAAAACCGGATCAAAATTTGGTGACCCAAAATCTTCAATGGCCCCCACACTCATCCATGGGCAAGAGGATGAAAACCGCAAATTGTTGCGCTCATGAAGAAAAGAACCTGCTTCATACTCGAATATATTCCCGCCATTCAACTGAACAAAGGCTGACCGTTTTTTAATCGGGTTAGAAATAAGCCCGCTCACCGAACTCTCAATAGGAAGTTTATTAACAACTTTTGCATCAAATCCTGAGCCTGTTACTGAGCCCAGAATATGATCCTCGGAGCATACTAGTTCAAGTTCCTGAATATAGTAATTTGGCAACTTATTATTATCTAAGGGTTCGAAAATAACACCAAGAAGCACGTGTGAATCCAGCCATGTGAGATGAAGAAAAGATGTAAGATCTTCAGTTGTACACAACTCAACGTGAAATACTTCACCTTCTAGATCTTGCCAGGTGTCAAGTCCAGGAAGCTCCACAACAGACAAACTGCCATCTGTCAAAGATGCTGCCAATATGTTCTTAGAATTCTTGGACCAAAAAGCTGTTTCTCTAACAGAACAAGGAAACTGAAGCTGAAAAAGATACATAGGAGGCGGGATTAGGGATAACGAAAGGGGGGTTACTAGAATCTTTGAACCGTCAACAACTAAAGCAACTGAACTATCAGTAACAGATGAAACCCAAATAAAATTATAAACTTTGATTAAGCCTTCAAGAGTCCAACTTATTAAATTTAGAGGCTTTACTGGGTCCCACATGAATCTCACTCCATCCTCTTTTAAGTACCTGATTTCTTGTTTTAAATACCAATGATTGTTGCTGAAAAACCATATCCTGATAGAGTCATAAGTTTTTGTTCTAACAATGGCTGCAAGCAAATCTGAATTACAGTTCCATTTTAGATTCTCAATAGTTACATCAACTCCCTCGGTTATAGTAAATGAGCTCCTTTCTAACCCGTTTTTCTCGAAGAAAGTTATCTTTTTATCACAAATAGCAGCAATTTTTGCTCCAGATGGCATCCATTCCACAATGTCACCTATAAAAGCCTTGGGTTCTGAAACTGAATGTAAGTTGCCCGTGTCTCGTTCCCATATTTTAAGCTTTTTGTGCAAAGAATCTGGCATCGAGCTTATTATTGCAAAGAATTTTCCATCACCTCGCCAGGTGGCGGGACTTCCAGGTGTACATTCTGAGTGCAGGCATTGACCACCTGAGACTGACTTTAGTACTTGTATCAAAGATATAACCAAGAAATAGCAGAAGGCACAAATTTAGCTGTGTAGACGTTAATGCATGGGTTAAAAATCTTATCTTTCCGTGTATGTGTTTAGTCATTTTAGCACAAACTCCTCCCCATATCAGCTTTTCTTATGACAAGTTTAACTCAAAATCATTGTTATTAGCTAATTAAGGACTTACATTCATATTATGTTTCTATCAAACATATCTAAAAATCTTATCTTTCCGTGTATGTGTTTAGTCATTTTAGCACAAACTCCTCCACATATCAGCTTTTCTTATGACCAGTTTAACTCAAAATCATTGTTATTAGCTAATTAAGGATTTACATTCAAATTATGTTTCTAGCAAACATATCTCGCTATATGCTCTGTAAAAATGAATGACCAGTGGTAATTCATGTATCAAAATAGCAAAACAACTTATTAAACTTTATGTTTAAGAAAGTTATGCTAAAAAAGACGAACTTAAGAAAATTTGGTGAAAAAATTCCTTACGTAAGTCAGCATCTTCAATATGATCTTCAAGTGGTGTCTCATACAACAAGTCCCAGTCATGAGTCATTACCAACATCTGGCCTATCCCAGTTACAATACAAAGCACATCTCCATCCGGACTCGGTGAAATAGACTTAACCCCGCCTTCCACTCTACCAACAACCTCCATCGCACTATCATCCACATTATAAAGCAACAAATCACCACTCGAAGTCCCAATAACGAGTGATTCCTTCTCCATGAGATACTCCATGGAGGTAATAGAGTCACCAGCATCCACACCAACATCCTCAACCAGAGTTGCTGACACCCCTGATTCTTCATTCTGCAAATTTCACCCCTTATTTAGCTTCTCTAATCACTGCCTTATAGATAACAATTTTAATTAGATTTTATAGTAGTTAGATATCCTTTATCATCAACTCCTAACACTATGCATTACAATCACATGTTCAAATCAGGAGAGCGTTAGCTATAAAGGATATTTGAATCAATATGGGAATTCATAGTCGCAAAGTAACTTATCTTTTCGCTACGTGTTAATCGTATTTGGTTCAACGGCGTACTGAAAGTACTTGGAATGAAGAGTAAAAACTTAGGGCTTACGTGAGATGAAGAAAGGTGAAGGGTGTAGATGACGTTAGCAGATGTAGCGAAGAAGAAGCGATTCTGTTCGATGTCGAAAGCGATGCAACGAATGACTTCATTTTGTGAGTATAATTGGAGGTTAGATGAAAGCTCCCATGAAAGCTTCAGATTCTTCATGTTTTCTATAGAATCGAAACAGTTAATTCGGCGGTTATCGGCGAATTAGAGTGTTTGAGAGTAATGAGCAGAAAGACGGACTGTGATTTGGGGGTTTAACGTGCCCTAGATTCCGCTGAAGGGTTTTTAAAGGGTTTATGTAGCAGCGTCGCATCATTTGTTTTTTATATTCGATAGTAACGATATTTGAAAAACAAGTCATCATTTATGTATGGTTTTTAAAATTTCTAATAATTGGTTTTTTTATTCGATTTTGGTTACATCCACGTGACTGAATTAATCAAGCTAAACTGAGGGGTTGTTTGGTAAAATCTGAATGTATAAGTGTTTAATCAGTAAGAGGTCTGAACCAGTTTAGGTCTGTTTGGTTGAATCTTTGAATGTTTATCTCTGAATAAAACAATTTATTATTAACCCATAAAACTCTTCAAAACATGAATGTTTATCTTCTTTAAAAACCCAACAACACAAATCATCTTTTCTTTCTGCCAAAACCCAATAACAACAAGAAGTGATATCTACCCAACCCTAGAAGGAAAGGGGAAAACAACAATTTGTATAAATCACAGCCTCCTGTTCTCAAAAAACAATTTATAAATCTATTTAGTGAGTGAAAATCCACCATCAGAAACCCTAGAAGAAAAAGGTTGCGGTGGTGGTGACGAGAGTGACGCAGGGTCGGCCATGGTGAACCAGTCGGCCATGGCGAACCGTCGGACATGATGAAGCCCCAAAAACCCAGCATAGCTTGCAGGGTCAGCCATGGTGAACCCGTCGGACATGGTGAAAACGAAGAAGAGGGTAATTCAATTGTGTCGGTGGAGCTCTTCAAAGGATTCTGTTTTGGAAGTTGAAGAATCGCAGGGGTTTGAAGTGCAGAAACAATCTGAATTCTTGAATTTGGTTGTTTAGAAAATCAAATCGACGATGAGTTAGAACGAAATTGATCGTTTGAACCTGATAAGAATCTGGTTGTGGGGTTATTCCAAATGCTGGTACAGGTAGAGGTGGAAGTAGAAGAAACCATTGGTGTTGATTGAAGGGGATTATCTCAGTCAGATGGTACCTCAAATCTGACCCGATATAAGACAATTCAGAGGCATTTTTCATTCAGACGTGTTCCAACAAAACACGTATGTCTAACCGGGTCAGACATATATGTCTGAATGGGGTCATTCAGACCCAACCAAACAGCCCCTGAATCGGATATTTTTTATCTGAATTTTTGCTTTCGGTGTTATTCCACATAACTAAAATTGAGGAATTATAGTACTATCATACTATGCAATTAGGTGTTTCAGCTAAGAACCATCATGTCATCTAATAACAAAATATGGTTTTAAGTGATAATCGTTAATCGTCCAACATGAGTCGATGCAATACTCATTGGTCAATAATGTATTCATGATGAGATCGTCAAGGGCGGACCTAAGTACAAAACTTGAAGGCGGCCGCACCTCATAAAAAAACAACTTTGTTTAGTATACATATAATCTTATCTAGATTGACCCCCAACAAAGTTAAAAACTAACCCCCATAAAGTGTTGACACCGATCAAGAAATTTTGATATTAACCCTCGAGAAATTTTGACTTCCGTCCCAAAACAAACAATTAAAGATTTTAAATTATACAATAACTAGTATTAACTCCCGCACGTTGCTGCGGGGTGCTTTTTGCCACGCAACGAAAACAATATTCTGTGTTTTTATAAATAAAAAAGCAAGAAATTATAAGAATTAATAAAACGAAAATACGAATGCATATAGGTTGTATTTTTGTCAACGATTTGGAACACATTTTAATTAGACAATTTTTTTTGTTTATGGTGATATATAAACACTTAATGCTGGATTTTAGAATACAATCTTTAAATAAATGTTGACGGGAGATACGTGCAAACTTGTATTATATTAAAACTAAAAATAGTTATAAAACAACTACTAGTATTAAAAAAAACAAACAATACAACATATGTTTAAAATATCAAAGTTCATAAATAAAGTTAACATTATATATAATATATTATATACATCATTCTAATGTTTAAACATATTATATTATCTCTAATATTGCATATGTTACTTCCAGACCCTGTTTCGGATGATAGATTTTATTTTAATCTAGTTCATCTGTTCGTTTTCCAGTTGGGACCACACCCCCAACTTCCTCATCACCGCACCACCTACTCGTTGGTTCTACACCAGGTGGAGTACCAATCGATGATAGAGACGGATGTGCATACTGCATTACATGGTTGTACTATGTATTTAGCGACTTGTACATGGTCGGTGGCTACTATAGCCACCGACAATCGATGGCATTGCATGGTTCACGTTCATTCCATCGTTCCGTCATTAAGCACCCCTACACCACCGTCTCCGTCGTCTACGTTCAACACCCGATACGGATGAACCCTAACCACCATCGTCATTAGTCACTCACCTCCTTCGTCCGATCAGAACCTTCACCGTTGTCGGAATTGTTGAGGTCGGAGACTATCACCGAAGCATCCACCTTTTAGAGAAATTAAAGAAGCATCAGTTGTACCTTGCGCTCACCAAGTTGTTGGGACAGCCCATTAAAACTAAGAGTACAACTCCTTAATTCACAATACATTTGATAAGAATTATATACAACACCATAAAACATAAACCACTGGCAAATTAGTAATATATAAATAAACCTATTATAAACTAACAAACACATCTTTAAAAAATTACAATTCAATGAATTTTTATTTATTTATTTATTTATTTTATCAGCTGAGTTACTCAAATACTCGATAATTATTTTTATTACTCTATAGTTAACCATTAAACAAAGACTGAAATACCTACTAACCATTTGAACATTTAAGCTTAAGAATGTTTCTCTAGATAGGGTAGTAACTAGATTGAAAGAAAATGAAGCTCCGTAGAAAGCAAATATATTTCTGTTTGTGATCCGACCCGAACTGGACCGGAGAGCCCCTAAAATTCCGACCCTCATGGAAAAAAAATTTGGGTCCGCCACTAAATATCGCAGCATGCTTTTAACAATGACGTAATATAGAATGTTCCTCAATGATGAGCTGAGGGTCAACAAGTGTAATTGTCGGTAAGCGTTGTTGTTTACTAATCAAGGCTAAGTGTTAATTAGTAAGACACTAAGATGACTACTCGCATTAGCTGGGCCCCTAATCCGCGTAGATCAAGGACGAACACTCATCATTTACAGCATGGACTAAGGTTATGAAAATTAGTGATCCATACTGATGGTAGAGATATAAAGTATGTCTCCATTTGTTTCGACATTGATTACCCGTTTCCCTATACTTAAACAATAGGTTATGAAAAATTGAATACTGATTATGAAAAGTAGGTGGAACAAAAGGTATGAACAAGATACATACACATGTATGCTACGTTAGTTTTTATCTGCATTATCTTGAACATTCAGCTGGTTGTTTCAAATCAAACTCATATAAGCTTCTTTAACATACTTGAGAAAAAAAATTATTTAAATTGATAATTTGGTCACTCTAATGAGAATCTTTGAAACACAACCACCTTAGGCCTATGGTAATACAAAGACCATCAATCTGCAGATGCACACCTAGCTGATTCAAAACTCCTTCAGTACCTATGAAAATGCAGGTCAAGAAATCCAGGGTCAAACGAGTTATACACCCGGGCAGATGGGCACTCGATATCCAAATGGCCCCGGCCACCACAATTAGGGCAGATCATGATTGTATGCACACAGTCCCTGCTAATATGACCGGGTCGACCACAATTCTTGCATATTATGTCCCGAAAAGGGTCATCCCTCAATGATGAGCCAAATGGGGCTAGAAAGCCGGACATGCCAGATTTAACCGAGCCTGTAAGGCTGGACGGGCCAGATTTGGGACACTGACGGGCTACATGCCCAGATATGCTGCAAATGTTGCAAACGGGATCATTACGGCAGTCACGAGCAAGGTGACCCGTTTTCCGACAGTTGTTGCAAGCTTTCTCATTGGTGCAGTCAGCTGCAGTGTGCCCAGCTTTATAGCAGTTGTTGCAAAGACGAGCGTCGTATGAGGAAACATTTGGGCTATGACAATCACGAGCCAAATGCCCGACTTTACCGCACATGTGGCACACGGACTCATTGGGGCATTCACTTGAGACATGTCCTGATTCCTTGCAGTTCCAACACATGGTGGTTGATGTGCACTCAGCTGCAAGATGACTACAGGTAATAAGATGCGACACGTTAAACTTAGGGATTCAAATTTATAGTCTCTAAGGTGAAAAGATGGGTGGCTTGAGTAACGGTAATGAAATGTTTTACGTTATAACGGATCATATTGACCCACAAATGAGTTTTGGTCCTTTTTAAAGAAATAACGTATAAATAATCAATGTGTATATTAATATTATTAAAAAACAATATTATTCTTAGAAAAGTCTAGATTTTTAGTAAAGAGGTTGCATCTGGTACAAATACACTTTGGACGACTTTCAACCTATTTGTTTAGTTCTCCTTTCAACTGAACTTTTATATTTGGTCCGTTTGAGATCATAAAACTTATAACGCAAATCAACACTTGCTTAAGTAAGAGGGTCAAATGACCATCTCTACCAAAAGATGCTTCTTTAAAATCAATTAGTTGATTAAACAATGGAACAAAGGAGACAAAATGTGAGATGAAAAAAAACTTTTTTGGCATGGCAATAGATAATTGTTGTGAACTTATTAGCACAATGAATAGTCAAGTTAAACATTGAGAATCTTTACCCAGGAAGTCCACAATTGTTGCAGACAGTGACATTTGGACAACCTCTGGCAAAATGTCCAGGTCGCCTACATTTGTTGCACAGATAATCTTGCCTGTATATAATAGTGTCACCAAAAGGAAATTTGTAATTCAAATATTTGACAAAATAATAATTAAGTTACAACTCCAAGTTATTTGTGTTTAACTTCTATCATTCAAAAACAGGCACAAATAACTAGCCAGACACCAGAGCTGTAAATAAACCATAGTGCTTATTAAAACTTGATATATATTACTTCCTATATGAAATTTCATGATAGCCCCCTTATATCATCAACTAGAAAAACTTGTCTTGATCGAAAAAAGGGGTGATGATAAAAATGAACTAAAAAAAGTCAAGACCAGGGCCTACACTTGATTTAGATTTAAGACTATCAATCACAACAGAAATGTGTGTGTGTATTATAAATTATAATAACTGGGAAGCATCCTTTGCTGGTTTCAAATTTCAATCCATAATCATGCGCTTCATTATGCCATTTCTTATCTTCTGATGGCTCATAACTTCCTGATGTGCACTAAATTCCAAAACACATATCTAACAACATACCGATATGCAGGTTTATCCCTTTTGTATGGTGCATCACGGTAGGAAGTGCGGTCTCTGCTGCGGAACCGCTTGGCTAGACCAGGACTTCTGCTTCTGTCCAGGATCATAGTAGAAACTAGATATCAAAAGTACTCAAATATTCATGAAATCATCCAAAGAAACGTCTCCAAAGTAATTTACCACAACACAACCAATAAACAGTACACTTGCTACTCAATCCATTTCTAATTTTCGAGAAACCCATTGCACTCACCAGGAAACGAAATGAATCCTTAAGATATAGTTCAGCAACAACTGCAAAAATTATAACTCTGAAATGAATCTAGCATATCCAGGAAACGAAACAGTTCATTGTAATTCAAAAGTGACAAGCACCACAAAGCAGATAACAGTGATCCAAAATCTACAAAAGTCAAACATTTTAAATTTAACTTTTCTTTCCTCATGGAGAATGCCATTTAAACAATAGAATCAAATACTCCCATCATTTAGACACGGGACTACAGTAGGTGCATTACTTATTTGAGCTTAACCGATAGATTTCAAATCAAGTTCAGAATTGACGATCATCTTTTACGACCCTAAATAATAGAGAACTACATCAAATTTCATTGAAAAAACAATGCAATCTAAGAGAAATGTGACCGATCAATGAGCATCGATGATCCAAATTAACGCCAGGACATATTGACAAGGCTAAATCGAACTAATAAAAACATCAAATTTAATGCAGCAGTCGACTAAATCAAAGAGAATGAACGAATTGCAATCAGAAAGAACACAGTGACGAACATTATCATAGAATCACAAGCGCATGACATGATATTATAATCTTCGTGTTGGATTCATAACGAACTAACCTCAATTTGTCGTTACAGAGGCAAATTCAGCTGAAATTGAAGCACCAGGTGGAAGGCTGAAACCCTAGGTTCGTATGCATTTCTGAAATTGGGGAATTTTATAAACGAAATGACGAAGTCACTGGTAGTATGAGTTAGAAACCGTTGTGAACAACTTCGTCCTCGTGCTTTCATCAAATTAGATTTTAACCACAACTAGAATAAAGCCATCGCGTTGCGATTGGAGAGCAAAATTGAGAAAAATGCTAACGATAAAATGACGTCAAAACCTTGAAACATATTTAACGACTCGTACGTTTGTGGTTTGATGACTTGTATATCATTACGCATAACTTCATTTCGTTCGACGGTATATTCAAAAATTATACAAAATATCATATTTTAGATGGTATACGGAAAAAACAAAGTAATTTTAAAACTAATTCTAATAATAAAATATTGAGTACAAAAAGACAAAAGTATTAAAATAATAATAAAAAAAAAAGAAAAAGAACATGTATGCATTAGCTATTTGTATATTGAGTTTCAAGGCTTTTCATTTTGGTTTTTAAAGTATACTTAATGTTTTACTATGAAAAAAATAAGATAATAATAGTGTTTGTCAACTATAGCTCGTCTGTGAGCCTATGTGGAAAACCTAGTGGACGAGAGAGGCGAAGGACCTTGCTGTTTTCAAATGATAACGTACATTTATATAGATCGTCCATGAACAAGAGATGAGGTTTTCATGAGACGGAAGAGATGAGGTTTGTAGTTTTTTTTATAGGTTGCCGACATGAAGAATAGATGGTCGTCCATGACCGCTCCCCTCTCTTGTTGTTAATCACTTGTTGAAACAATTTGTTTATAGCACATCAAATCACGTTTTATATGATCTTATTGTTACTAGGACATTGATGAAGTGCAAGTTTTTGGCAATGATTTTCACCGATAGCAAAAATCCTCTCTATAAATTTAAATTTTTTACATGAAAGGGATTAATATCATCAATTATATTCGCTCGCACCATAATACTTAGATGGGATAATCAAAATATTAACAACCGGTATCTAGGAGCGTACAAAATATTAAAATGGACAGCTAAAGGCATAGAACAACTACACAAGAACTCTATATATACTGTGATATTACACAAAAAATAACTTTAAGACTTTAGTAATTGGGAAAAGTAAATATGGTAGACTTTAATAATTGAGAAAAGTAAATATAATGCTGTTAAATTACTTGTCTATAATAATTGGGAAAAGTAAATATGATAGACTTTAATAATTGGGGAAAAATTACTTGTCGATTGGGAAAAGTAAATATGATAGACTTTAATAATTGGGGAAAGTGAATATATTACTTGTCTAATATATATCAATAATAATGTATTTTCAATTTACTATAAAACAATTAAATTATTAAAATATCTTAAAACGACATTTTGTAATTTGTTAGTTTATGACATATAATAACTACTTTTAAACGTCGTCATAAGCCATTAAAGAACACATACATCTCCTCAAACAACCCAAACACACCTTCGAGGAACAAGCACGATTACTAATACAGAAAATGAATACAATTACTGGACCACAACACAAAAAGAAACTGATGAAACTGGTACACAAATTGAACCAGCACCATGTTGTATCGACTCAAGAACAAGCACAAATCCTTCTAAAAAACAGTGAATGACTCTTTACCAACCCATGAGTGTTCTTGTAACTTTATTGATGATATCCTGTTTCGCTTGTTTGCTTGTTAGTGGAAATTTTCGGTTTTCAATCAACAAGAACCTGTAAACTTCCCACTCGCGATCTAATGTTGAGTGTCTTCCAATTTCAGCCTATAAACAACCATGTGAGAAATAAGTTCAGGTCAACCCATTCCTTACTAAAAAAGAACTCATATTGACATGCAACCTACCCATTTTCCACCTCTAATTCATTACCCTCCTAAATCACTTTAATACTTTATTCAAATATAGAAGATTATTGTTGTAATATAATAATATCATGTTTGCAATCATACTAAACTCAATATAAATATTTACACATTCATATAAAAAGACAGACAAAAATGTTTGCATGCCAACTAAACTTGATCTGAAATGTGCAAAATTTACCCATTTTAATTTGAACCAGTAACCCCACCCGCCTAGCCCATCCATTTTGCCACCACTAAAAGAAACATGCATTAGAAGGTTCAAACTACTTACCGAGAAGATGCATATTCCGAGTGTCTTCAACGCAAAAGTGACGTCATATACAACACGAGGCCTTCCCCTTCCAGATAATTCCACAGGATTAGCAACCCAAAGTTCTGTATCAGGCCCTCGGTTGGATATCATGACCCTCAATGGCTGCATCATTTCCTCTTTTAGACGAGAACATAAAGCAATTTGGTTCTCGTTATTTAGAATCTTTTTCCCGTCTTCATTTTGGATAAATAGTTCCAAGCTCCGAACCCCATTAACACTAGAAGAAACTCTTCCATATGCGATCTAGATATAAACAACATAAGTTATTCAATAGGACTAGGTACACACACATCTATCTAGTTCACAAACTATAAACAATGTAAGATACATGTAGCAATTTTGACGCAATTACTTATAAATGGATCACTTCAGGGTTATGTATCATCTTTAGCAGGTCAAACGAGAAATATACAATATAAGATTTGAAAGTAAACGAGTTGAAAGTCGCCCAGGGTGTATTTTACTCACAACTGGACAAAAAGGGTAATTAGTGATCTATAATCTTTTGTTTGAAAATGCAATTGGAAAAAATGTACACGTACGGTCACTACTACATCTATTTTATCAGAAAAAAAAAAAAAAGAAAGGAACATATTATATGCAACATCCCATAACCTGCTTACTTAAAAATAAGCCGATTTAGTTTGTACTTTATCTCAAATGGGTTGACCAAGTTAAGAGTCGCTTGATTATATTTTCAATGCGTACAACCTACTAAATTACTTTACTCAAATATTTGGATTACTAACGTAATAATATTGTTATCTTAACAACAAAACAATGATTATATACTAAAATGCATCCAATTTAACCTGTCCCACGATCTGCTCATTTGAATGATATATTTGCCACCGCCTCTTTTAAAAAGTAGTAAAAATGCAACACAATCAAGATGAACAGATGGTTATACCTGTATATCACAATCCTTGGAGATTCTTAAAATGTCATAGATGAGGCCTTTCTGATCACGACATTGAATTTGAAGCAACGAATGGGCAGGGCTTAGTAGGTTATCAACCATTACACTAGCCTCCTTGACTTTTGATGCATCTTCCATGACTGAAAAGTCACCACTGAACAGTTTTGCCGCAATTGATTCGGGAATCGAAGAAAGCCCTTGTTGACATTCATACTCGGGTCCTGCTAACTCAATTTCACAACTTATGCAACACTTTCCTAGCACCACACTCAGGTGGTCACATGTTTCTTCTCTTCCAATCTTAGTGTGCAATATGTTCCTATGATAAAAAAAACTACACATTACTCAAGAATCATAATATTAGTTGTCATAAAATGGGTTACAGGTGATGATATTTGGATGTCCCTTTGAGGTTTGAATTTATAATAATCAGAAGCGATATAAGTTTATCAAAACATTTAAACTTACTATAAAGAAAACTACTTACATGCTATCTGTAACAAAGAAGAGATCCAAGACCTTTCCATCCGGGGTTGTCATCACTTTTAATCTTTGAATTGTTAGTTCAAGGTCACATAGAAGCTTTGTGACATCTACAATGATTGCAATTTAGATCAGAACAAAAAGAAAATCAAAAAAAGAGAGGAAGGGGTTTAACCGTAAAAGTACTAACCATGTATTAACCCTTTTCGATCAATTGAAAAAACCTTCAACAGGTACAATGGAGTTGATTTAGAACTACTAGAGAATTGATCAAGGTAAAATGCAGGCATAATTGATGGGCAACAAGATACAAGACGTTTCTTTAAGCTTTCCCAGTCAACTCTTAGTGAAATTGGCCTCGGCACAACCCACAAAACCACATAACACCATTTTCCATCTGTAGAGAAATCTGGAAACACAAAGCACATAAAAGAAAGAACTTCCATTATCATCTTTAAAAGTTTAACTTCTTTGTTTATTGACAATAAAATGAGACCAGGGAAGTAGCACTTAAGCAATTAACCTCATAAACCTCAAAATGACACACTTATCTTCTTCATACCATATTGAATTGAAAGCAAATGCATAGCTACAGCCTATTACTAAAGGTATGACCTAATGTGTGTCATTTTCATTATATATTAAGATTTCCACGACAACCAGGAGTATCCATGTCTATTTCAAGGTCAAATAAGCATCAACTACATTCACATAATGGACATTTCAATTTCAACCTTAATTATGCAATGAAACCATCACAACCAAACGTACCTTCATCAAATTCCACATACAGAAAAAAGATTTAGCCTTAAACACAAACCCAGATCTAAAAACCTAACAATGGATACACCATAAGAATCGAATCTAAAATCGACGAGAAATTCACATACCTCCACGGGTCACATAGAGTCCGAATTCAAGCACAACCCTCAACAAATCACACCCGAGCCCCGCCTTATCGGGGCAATTCACCGTCACCACGGTACAATCACCACAACTCCCACTTTTCTCAATCAACACCACATCTTCCCACGACATCCCCATCCCCCACCCCTCTATTGATTACAAACAATCAGTGGTTTTTTGCATCGGCGTTAATGGAGGATGAATAGCGGTTTCCGGTGGGTGTGATTATGGAAAGTGCATACGTCATCGGTTCGTGTCGTCGATATTCGAGCTCTCGTTGGCCACGTGAACCAGTGGTTTTTTGCATCGGCGTTAATGGAGGATGAATAAACAAGCAATGAGGGTTTTAAACGATGAAATGGGCTCGTAATCTCGATTGGCGCGAGGTGTGTTAACACGTCGACGGTAAGTTGTGAATCAGTGGATGGTGTGGTTTAATGTTTATCCACCGGATATTAATTTGGTGTCACATGTGAAAAATGAAGATAAGAATGTTGGTATAGGAAATGTGTGATTTTTATAAAACACGTGAAGAGGATAAGAACACAAAAGGCCTTGAAGAAACTTTGATGATTCGTGCGTTTGTGTTTTGATAAGTTATACGTTATTACGTACAGCTCAATTTTGAATGAATTTATATTAAAACTTAGGTACACATAAGCTTGTTGCGGAGGTAAAAATTTAGGATTTTGTAAAAATAAATATTTTTTAAATTATAAGGAAAAAATAAAAAAAATAAACTATTGTAAGTGAGTCACATGTCATAATTTTGTTTGTAAGAAGAAAAAAAGAAGAAACACAAAGTAAAGGGCAATATGGTAACTTTGTAACGTATGAGTGGTCGTTTGTAACTTTAAAAGTTCTATAGGTTATCATGATGACATCAGCACAATCTTTAATGGTGTATTGAAAATAAGAGTTGTATGGTGTTTATATTGGATTGTGGTTTGATAGACTATGTCATGCAAAACCGATTGTTGGTCAATCAAAAAAACACAAGCAATAAAGCTGGAGGTAGCAAAGATGATGATGTGAAGGCGAATATGTAAACTCACAATGTTGGACCGAATAAGGAATGATTTCTTTCAGGATATATTAGCGACGTTACACATTTTAAATATGATAAAAGATTGGATGTTAAGATGGTTTGGGCGTATACGAAGGAGACAGATGACGACACAAGTGAGATGAGGAGATTGAAGATGATTTGTTAGACTTGTAATTTTGTAAGGACATGACCAGTAATAAAAGTTTTTTTGAATACACTAGATAAAATTAAAGATTATTAGGGAAGAGCATAAAGGTAGTCGTCGGGCTTTGCACTCTGTCTTGCACTTCATGTATGATATCTTTAGGCGAACGTGTGTTGTGGTAACTGCTTTTTAAATTTACTTGTAATTTTGGATGTACCTTTTAATATAGGCGTGACTTTAGTCTAAGCGTTTCTTAGGTATTACACAATGGAGTCCTAGGTGTACTTTAATTTTAGGTGGACTGTTGGTCTTAAATTCTACTTTAGTTTTCTGGATTTTTTCATGTTGTTAAGTTCCTTTATCATCTGCTTCTATTAAGTTATGCTTATAATTTTCTTTCTTGTATGTTCTTATAAAAAAAGAAGAGGGTTTTTTAAACTTGATTTTTGAGAATGGCCACTTTGATCATAGGATAAAGGTCATGTTTGTACTTATCTCATCCTCTATTAACCCTAAAATACGAGTTAAATTTATTGTGTATGTTTGTTTTTTCAATAATAAAAAAAATTAGAATGTAATGTTATTAAAACTTTTCTAAGCTGAATTCGTAATTGTTTGTATTAAAATCATTGTTATGATGATGTTATTAAATTTAAAAAGACGATCTTTTATTAGCATGGTTTGTTATTCAATGACAATATTTTTTACGGTAATAACCATTTAAGATGTTTGTCTAGTTTAAACTTAAGACTAAACTAAGACAAGTTTGTGCGCATTGTTTGGTCACATATTTTTATTCTTCAAAATCGTTGTCCTATAATATGTAGATATCATTTTCTATACAAAAAAGGGGTTCAAGAAAGTTCAAAGTACAATTATTATAGGATTTTATCATAGTGATGTCAAGATATTATTTTCTATACAAAAAAGGGGTTCAAGAAAGTTCAGAGTACAATTATTATAGGATTTTATCGTAGTGATGTCAAGATGACTCAACAAAAGGGTGCGAATTCAAATTAATCATTATGTTTTGAGTATGTTTGATGTGTGACTTTTTAGTTAAAGAAAAGATAAAAAAATCTAGTGGCAGAATTTGAACATCCCCGTAGGAAGATGGTGCGAAATTAAATTTTTTTAAGGGGTGAACTCGATATTTATATAAAAATTTAAACTAACGGACCAAAAATTTGCACTAACGGACTAAAATTTAACACTACCGACCAAACAAATAAGGGGGGAAGCGCCCCTCCCCCAACCCCCCGGCCCCCACTATCCTCCACCATTGCAAATATACAGTACATATAATCTATAGTCTATAGTATATAATAAAAGAGTAACTAGGATACCACGTGGCACTCTCATGTTACTCCTTAAAAAAAATTCCTTCCTAAACTAATATATTATTTAGTCAAGTTTTTTATTTTAAGAAACTCAATTAATAGTAATAATTCATTTTGTTTTGAATTTAATTTTTTATATTATAAACTTTATTGTATAATCATATTGTTTTGAACTATACATATTATTATAAAAAAATAAGATTCAATTAAAAAAAACTAAAATGAGAAAAATATTTATTGATATATTATATATTTTATGTTAGTGTGATTTTAAGACAACTGGTTTTTAATTTTAAATGGGTCAATTGTATGTTATATTATTCAAAAAAGTATTCGAATATTTATAACTTATAAATGTAACTTTTTATTTTTTCATTGTTGTAGTAATAAGTAACTTAATTATACGAAATATTTATACATTTATAAATTATGTTGTTTTCATATTTTCAACCCGTGTATCACACGGGTTTACTAAAACTAGTACGTCATAAGGTGCTTTCAACCCAAACTAGCTCAAACGTTATTGAAGTTTGAGCTTGAATTCATTTATATAACGAGTTTTAAGTTGGATTAAATTTTATTACGTTTGACTTAAATAAATCTTTTAAGGATTCTAGCTCCAAAAGTTCATTTACATTCTATTCTCAAAATGTATGTAAGAGATATAAGTCTTATATCTTATGTGTATAAGTTTATGGTATTACTAATTTTAGCCAATGTGCAACGTTAGATTGTAAGATTGTTAGAATAAACTAGATCAATTATGTTGACATGACTTGTGGAGTTTGACTTTTTAATTTAGAAAAAATATTTTAAATTTAAACATAACTAGATTTTATCCTTGTATATTGCGGCGAGATTCTACCACGATTTCAAATATTAGAACACATATACAAAAAAACGTGAAATGACTATCACTCCCACATAAACCCTAAATTGTTCCCCGTTGTAAAAGTGTCACTTGAAATTGTTTACTCATAATTGATTCGATTTGTCACAGTACCAGAATAGTAACAACAATCGCTATAGTTTACGATGCCAAAAAAATTATTCGCTCTTGAATACAACTCTGTTTATGGAGCGTTGACCAAAAAATCTAAAGACAACCACGCATTCTGTTTTTAGAAAAAGTTAACAAAATTAAAGTTTTCACATAAAAAAGAAATTATTAAAAAACCAAAGGGGTTAAAAGTGTATAATATATATTAAAAACGAAAATAAAAAAATTGAAATCACTCATAATTTAATTATATAATTTCTTCATCAAACATTTTGTATACTTACTTTTAAAGTTAGCTCTCTTGCTTTTTTCACTATATTTAATCTCTCATGTCCCAACTCACATTCACTCATGTTTTGAGGACTTTTTTTTATAAATTTTAAGATTTTGATGGTTAATTTATTAAACTCATAAAGTACACTATTCAAACCGACATACTTCTTTAAATGTATATATAATTTCAATATAATCCTGTTTTACAAAAAAAATGATATATTGAGGTAATCTATATACAAGACCGTCCCTTTCTAAGAAAACGATAGGTAAATAATTCACATAAAATATACGTGGAGATTGGGTGTTAGCAATTATTGTCATTATCTTGTGTATATAAAATTACAAATATTATTATATTAAAATTGTGGTTGTGAGATTTGTATTCCCAAAAGTTAATATTTTGTTTTGGGTTAGTTAGAAAGGAAACAAAACGGTAGACAAGCTAAGTGGCAGAACACATAATAGAGTGGGCGAGCAATCCACTTGTTCCTATTATTATAGTTTTATTTATTTGGAATTATTTTTCTATAAGATTAAGATTTTTTTGTCCAACATATAATGAATATGAACTCTGAATGAATATTTTAACATATTGTAAGAATGAGTTGGGTTATCTTATAGAAGTCTAGAGCAAGAAGAACAATATTTTATTTTATAGAGATTATAAAGTTTAGAATATAATAGAACTCACACTTTGCAATCCACCGCCATCTTTACCTTCTCAATTTCACTCATCAACTTTGTAGATTTTCAAATGTGACCTCATAATTTTGTAAACTTTTTTCAACTTCAACCCTCAACTTTGTAAACTTTCAAACTTGACCCATCAACATTTGTAAATTTTCAAGTTTAACCGACAAATATTTAACCTAAACCCTTAACTTTCTAATGTTTCAACTTAACCCTCGTACTATATATATATACGTTTTTAACAGACAACGTTTTAACATAAACCATCAACTTTCGTTCGTTAACTATTATTTAAAAAACCATTTGTTGATGTGTTTGGTTTCTTTTTTGACGACCCGATATGAATTTTATAGAAAACAAAATAGTATATTGTTTAAGGATCATAGATTATGACGACTATGTTTTTTATCTATGTGTTGATTTTTAGAACTATATTTTCTTTTATATAATTAACTATGTTTAGGGTTTAAAGAGGTGAATATCAATAATTTACTTACACTAAATTAGCATTGTTGATTGCCAATGGAAGGCCACCGACTTTTTGTCTATATATAAGTTTATAAATTCCAAAGGTTAACGATAAAGTGGCTGGTGGTTTGTTTGATTAGCTCTCTTGCGTTTGAGTTTGCTTTCGCAGGTTCGAGTCCTACGACAATCCTTTTTTGGGGTTTTTTTGTTTGATATTTAAATACATTTTTAAATTTTGCTTAAATTGCTTTTCTTCTTTTTTTTTAAACTATTTTCTTTTCATTGTTACTTGTTTCCTTAACAAGTTTCTTGTTCCAATGTTAAATCTTATTTACGTTGCAATGTGTAACTCACAATATTATTTTATATCTATGTTTTGATCTCCAGAACTAAACAACTACAACTTCTTACCTTCCTTTTATATGCTTAACTACATATATGTTTTCTTGATGTCCTGGTAAAAATATTATTAAAAACGAAGTTGTATTCAATTAATTACATTATTTTTTTATGTGTTGAATCGCGTTAATGTCATCACCTAACGCGAGCAACGATGTTCACACTCAAACATAAGTTCTAGTTATAATAATTTCATTATATCTTTCTTTATCCTCCTTTTTGTTTTATACTATGATATTCATACAGTGTTTTATGACATGTATTGCATGTGCCATATAGATTGCTACATTGAAAGCTTTAAAAAATGTTTGTAATAAAAAACAATAAGAAAAAGAACCTTAATGAACAAAATGCCGACCACTGACAGCAACCACCGTCGCTTACTCCTAACGATGCAACTAACTGTCGTCATCGACCTCCGCCACCAACCGCCGTCGTCATTCATCGAACCCTGCAGACTAGCACCCATCACTGACATTGACCAGCCACTATCGACCGTCAAGCACCTTTGATTGACTGCCTCCACCATTGACGCCGACCAACGGTACAAAGATGTCGACCACCGACGACAACCACTGTCACCACCACCAACAACCCAACTGGTTTGCATTGGCCATTGGTGTTGAAAACAAAATGTGACGGAGGCAATTGGTTTTGGCGATGGTAGGAATCGGTGGTGGCGGTGGCTGTTGGCGACAACGGTGGTCGGTGGCGGTGATGGCCGGGGGAGGGGTGGGGGACATGCGTGTAACACCCGGCCCCTCATACCACTACAACAATTTAGCTCTGTCCCGACGACATCTATAGCGACGACATACGTCGCTGGTATAGATTGGTATATAGCGACGACATGTCGTCGCTATATAGTAATAGGGATTTTTGACTGGTCAAACTCTATACCGACGACTTGTCGTCGGTATAGAGTTGGCGGGCTGCAAAATAATACGCAGGATTTATGAAAATACCTATGCCGACGACATGTCGTCGCCACAGGTGAAGTTATTTAATTTTTTATTTTTTTCTATCTCAACTTACAGATTAAAAAAAAAATTAAAATCCATTTTTCCCGACGACATGTCGTCGGGATAGATGAAAAATATAAAAAAATAATTTTTCTGTGCCGACGACATGTCATCGGGACAGGATTTTTTTAATTTTTTTAATTTTGACTCTATAGGGACGACTTTTTCACCCCAAAAAACATGTCATCGTTATAGAGTACAGACCCCTTAAATCACATTTCAGACCTTCTACCCCTTTTTTCACCTCAAAAAACCCAATTTTTCTCCCGATTTTCATCTCGGTTTATATGCGTATTTGGTATCAAATTGAAGTGTTTGAAGGTAAGAATGATGTTATTTTACTATAATGAAGTTATATAATCTTGTTTTTATAAGTTTTATCTAAATTTTTATGTTTTAGGTGAGATTAAAGTTTAAAGCTTGAAATTAAAGGATTTGAAGATTTGAAGGTATGAAATTCGTTTAAAGCTTATGATTTAAGTGTTGTTTAGTGAATATGTTTGTGATTAGGTTTGTATGATTGTAAAAGTGTATATACATGTTAGTGTATGTAAGTTTGATGGTAGATTAGGTTATGCACACCAAGTGTTTGATGAAATGCCACTATATATATTTTCATGGTTTTAAGTTTGTATGTATTTTTATATATGTTAATTTATATGTATATGGTTTGATGTATTTAGTTGTTTATGTATATGTTTATATGTATGTAATTATGTAATTTTGTATGTGAATGTTTGTATGTATTTATGTTTATATGTTTGTTTTTTGTAATTGTGTATGTAAGTATGTTGTATACTTGTAAGTGTGTATGTAAGTATGTTGTATACTTGTATGTAAGTATGTTTGTATTTTTGTAATTGTGTATGTAGGTATGCTGTATATTTGTATGTTTGTATACTTGTAAGTGATTATGTGTTGTGATTATGCTTGTATGTATGTATATGTAAGTGTATATGAATTTAATGTTAGTACATCTTTGTGTATATGTTAATTGATAAAGTTGTATCTCCATGTTTTATAATACCATAGATATGACAATTGATAAGAGTTGGATTAAATTGCGAAATCGGAGTTCTCCGGAATTTATAAAAGGTCTTCGTAGTTTTCTAGAAATTGCCAAGAACCATGTCGATAGTTTAGGAAAAGCTTTTTGTCCGTGTAAACGATGCTGCAATGGGTGTCAGCAGGATCTGGATATCATTTATGCCCACATACATGACAATGGGTTTCTACAATCATATAAGACGTGGACTTATCATGGTGAGAAACATCCACGTGCTTCAGAAATAAAAGACCTTTTTTGCTCCAAGAAAATCATTCCAGCAACAATAATGAGATGTTTGATGTAATTGATGATGTTATGGTGGAGCAGAATATTAACGAAGAAAATGTAGACGAATGTGGAACTGGTTTTGACCTGGAGTTTGATGCATTATTTAAGGAGTTGAATACCGAGTTATACCCCGGTTGTAGTTGGATGTCTTCTTTAAACTTTTTAGCAAAATTAATGCATATCAAGGTTATCAACAATGCACGGATAGTTCATTTAACCAACTTTAGAGTTTTGAGAGTTGCATTCCCTAAAGAAAATCAAGTTCCAGCCTCATACTATGAAGCTAAGAAGAGATTAAGAAAGATTGGGTTAGGATATGAATCTATCCATGCTTGCATTAACGACTGTGCTCTATTTTGGAAAGAAAATGAGATGATGCAAAATTGTCCGGTTTGTAACGAGAGTAGATAGGTTGACAAAACACAAAGGAAAGAAAGTACCTCAAAAAGTGTTGCGCTACTTTTCTTTAACTTCCCGACTTCGACGAATGTATAGTTCAAGATTCACAGCAAAAGAAATGACATGCATTATACTGGACGCTCAACGGATGGTATGATGCGTCATCCAGTTGATGGGAAGGCATGGCAAGACTTTGATGAAAATTTCATGATTTTGCCAAAGAACCCCGAAATGTACGTTTGGTTTGGCTGCGGATAGTTTTAATCCATTCGGTAACATGAGACAATCTTACAGTATGTGGCCAGTTGTGTTGACAACAGATAACACACCATCATGGTTATGTATGAAAGAGTCTTCTTTTATGTTGACCTTGCTTATTCCCGGGCCTAAATCTCCTGGAAAGGACATTGATGTTTTCCTAAGGCCTTTAATAGATGAGTTGAAAATGTTATGGGCCGAAGGAGTTCAAATGAGTGATGCATCAACCAAAACTGTATTCAGGATGCGTGCAGCTCTATTATGGACTATAAATGATTATCCTGCTCGTAGCTATATGTCTGGATGGAGTGGTCAAGGTTATATGGCATGCCCTACTTGTAACGTAGACACACCCTCATGCCCTATAACAAATAAAATAGCTTTTATTGGTCATAGACGATTCTTGACAAAAAAGCATAGTTTGAGAGATGATCTTTTGTTCAATGGCAAAAGAGAGACAAGAGATCCTCCTAGACGTTTGAGTAATGCACAAATCTTAAAACAACCAAAAAGCCTCCCTAATCGTGTTCCAGGGAAACATCCTACACATGGAGGTGTGAAAAGAAAGCGTGCTACAACCGAGTTGAATTGGACCAAACGAAGTATCTTCTATGAGCGGAATGGTCTTCACTCATTTTAAAACACAATCTTGATGTCATGCATGTAGAGAAAAATATTTATGAGAGCTTGTGGGTACTTTGCTAATGAATGAAAAATCAAAAGACACGCACAAAGCAAGACAAGATTTGCAAAATATGGGTATTCGACCTGATTTATGGCTAGTAAAGAAAACAACAAGGTCTACCAACCACATGCTTCTTATTCTTTCACATCCGGTGATCGTGAACGTTTTTGTCAATTCGTTAAAGGAGTGAGACTACCTGATGGTTTTGGTTCAAACTTTAAAAATAAAGTGCTTTCTAATTATTCAAACATAATCGGGTTAAAGTCTCATGATTATCATATCCTAATGCAACGATTGCTACCGATCGGGGTGAAAGTTGGTCTCCAAAAAATGTGTCCACAACAATCATTGACCTTTGTACATTTTTCAGAAAATATGTGCAAGATCAGTAAATGTGAGTGATATGTATAAAACAAATAAGGAAGTGGTAAAGATATTGTGTAATTGGAATTGATATATCCTCCAGCTTTTGATATAATGGTTCATTTAGTTCTTCATTTACCTGAAGAAGCTATTCTTGGTGGTCCCGTTTATATGAGATGGATGTATCCTTTTAAAGATACATGAAAATGCGCAAACATATGTTAGAAACAAAGCTAGACCTGAAGGCTCAATAGCAGAAGGTTATGTTGCAGATGAGGCATTGGCATTCTGCTCTATGTATCTTGAAGGTATGCAAACCAAATTCAACCGACCCGATAGAAATGCAGATTCTGGCATCCCAAAGAGACAATTTCATGTGTTTTCATCACAATGTCGACCAATGTCTAAAAAGAAATCATTGCGCTATGTGAGATGACTACAAATCATTACACTGGTTTGTTCTAAACAATTGCAATGAAATTAGTGACTACAAATCGGAATTGGAATCTAAATTTCCTGGACAAAGTATGAAAACAGAATTTTCTTCATGGTTAAAGTATAAAGCTAATACATCTCATCATCATCTTCATCTTCTTCTTCTTTGTCTCAAGAAGGTATCAAAGAATTAAAGGCATTGGCACATGGTCCTTTAAACGCATATTCTTACACTGCTTGCATAGTCAATGGTGTTAGATTGTGGTTCATAGTCGTGATGTTCGACACACTACTCAAACAGTGGTGTTGTTTCAATAGGAGAAGACGATACTCCATTTTATGGTCAGCTAGAGGAGATGTTAGAGTTGAACTACATAGATGGTTACTCGGTTGTACTATTTCGTTGCAAATGGTTCAAACATCTGGTAAGAGGTTAATCAAGCAAAACAATGTCACTGTTATCGACGTCAGCGACACATGGTATGATGATGATCAGTACATTTTAGCCACACAAGCTAAACAGGTGTTTTATCTTGAAGATCCTTCTCGAACCACCGATAATTGGAGGGTTGTTGAAGACGTTCGCCATTTTATGGTCATCTAGGAAGATGATATAAATGATGATAACGAAAACGACGAAGAAGATGATCCAGTAGATACCCTTTATTGTAGTGATGATCGCGATTGAAAGTATGTTTATTAATTTTGTTTAGGTTTATTGTTTATGTTTATTATTATATATTTACAACATAATTATTTTTGTATGTGTTCATTGTTAATGTTTATTATCTTTGCATAGGTATATTGTTGATGTTTATTGTCTATTTTTGTTGAAGCATGTCAACATATATTGCTCGAGGACATGGTGGGGATGGCGGGGATCTACCTTCGCATGGGGATCCAAATAGGATCCCAACAGGTTGCGAGTCTTGTAAGTTATTTGTTAAAGTTAAAAAACATATTTATGTTGAACATAATCTATGTTTCCAAACTTTTCAATTGCATATATTAATGTAGCACAACCCGCGAGAAAAAGAAGATCAAAAGGAAAAAACATTAAATTATTTAAAAAATTTGAGCAAAACAAAGGCCAACCACTACCGATCGAAGTTGAAAGCAAGGGGGGCCAATATAAGTTTGTTGGAGAAAACAGCTTGGATTTTATAAGGTTAATCTCTAATGAGATTAGTAAGGTTGTTCCTTTCCATTATCCCAGTTGGCAAGCTGTTCCCTATGAGTTTAAGAGAGCCATATATCCCACACTTTTTGTAAGTATACAATATTGTGTTTTTATCGTATTTTAATTATATAAGTATTACATGTTTTCTAATTACATGTTTTGTAGGAATATTTTGACCTTGCTAGATGGAGGGAATCCGAACAGTGGGAAGGCGTAAGGCTCGGAATCAATGCCGAGTGTCAAAGAGCCTATAAAGATCGAAAGCAAGATCTAAAATCTCATTTTGATGATGTGGGTGGTTATGATGACGTGGAAACAGCGTTAACTTGTCCTCCTAAGGGAACTGACCCGCAAGCATGGGCTCGGGTGATTAATGAGTTGTTCTTAGATCCTGCTTATAGGAGCCGATCTGAGGCAAACAAATTAAACAGAGGTAAACAACGCTATCCGAGTTTCCATGGGAGCCAATCATATGCACAGAAGAGACATATGGAGGTAAAAGTATAATTGTTATTATAAAAATAAGTATTAACTGTCAGAAGATGCATTTCTTAGAATTTTTATTATTCACAGGGGAGTGGACCGATTGATCTCTTTCAGAAGATGCATTTCAGAGAAGGCACGGGATGGGTGAATGCAACTGCAGAATCGGACTGGGTAAGTTTAAGTGTGTTTGGGTCAAAATGACCCATTTGAACTAACTTTTGTGTGATTCTAGTATGTTAAGTGTGTTTGGGTCAGAATGACCCGTTTGAACTAGCTTTTGATTGATTCTAGTATGCTTAAATGTGTTTAGGTGAAAATGACCCATTTGAACTAACTCTTGTGTGATTCTAGTATGTTCAAGTGTGTTTGGGTCAAAATGACCCGTTTGAACTAACTTTTGATTGATTCTAGTATGCTTAAATGTGTTTGGGTGAAAATGACCCGTTTGAACTAACTCTTGTGTGATTCTAGTATGTTTAAGTGTGTGTGCGCCAAAATGACTCATTTGAACTAACTTTTGATTGATTCTAATATGTTTAAGTGTGTTTGGGTCAAAATGACCCATTTGAACTAACTTTTGTGTGATTCTAGTATGTTTAAGTGTGTTTGGGTCAAAATGACCCATTTGAACTAGCTTTTGATTGATTCTAGTATGCTTAAATGTGTTTGGGTGAAAATGACCCGTTTGAACTAACTCTTGTGTGATTCTAGTATGTTTAAGTGTGTGTGCGCCAAAATGACTCATTTGAACTAACTTTTGATTGATTCTAATATGTTTAAGTGTGTTTGGGTCAAAATGACCCATTTGAACTAACTCTTGTGTGATTCTAGTATGTTTAAGTGTGTGTGCTCCAAAATGACTCATTTGAACTAACTTTTGATTGATTCTAATATGTTTAAGTGTGTTTGGGTCAAAATGACCCGTTTGAACTAACTTTTGTGTGATTCTAGTATGTTTAAGTGTGTTTGGGTCAAAATGACCCGTTTGACAAATATTCAATATGTTTAATGCAGGAAAGAATTCAAGAGGAGTATGTGAGATCCTCTAGCAAGACCGGTGGAGACTCATCTGCTGTTGATGAGATTCAATGCATTGAGCGTGCCTTAGGTCAAAGGCGAGGACATATACGAGGTGTTGGTCGCGTGGTGAGACATCCCACGCCTGATTTTTGTAGCTCGCAACCTCCTCCAACACAACATTTGCATGATGAAGTTGCAGAACTTAGACAACAGCAACAACAAAATCAAAAACTATACAACAACAACAAATCCAACAACAACAACAACAAATACAAGAAATGCAACGATTACTTCATAGCAGATGGAAATGATGCGCTACTGGCAGCAGCAACGACCACCTGGTGGTCATTAGCGTTTGTATTTTTGTTAGATTTTGTTGAATTTTAAACTAATTGTATGAATTATCTGTTTGTTAAACTTATATTTGAAGTTGTATGAATTATTAGTTTGTTAAACTTGCATTGGACTTTTCTTGATTATATGTTTGTTAAATTTTTCAAAAAAATAAGGTTCTGCATAAAAAAATAAATAAAAAAAATAAAAAAATGAGATCAATAGCGACGACATGTCGTCGCTATAGAGTATTTTCCTTTTTTAAAAAAAATTAAAAACACCTATAGCGACGACATGTCGTCGCTATAGGTGTCTTCCTTTTTAAAAAAAAAATTAAAAAACACCTATAGCGACGACATGTCGTCGCTATTGATCTCATTTTTTTATTTTTTTATTTTTTTTATTCGATAAAATCAGAAACCACGACACTTATAGGAACGATTTGTCGTTCCTATATTAAAACTTATGCCGACGACCTCTATCCCGACGACATATCAGCCTATTACAACTAACTTTTGCGAACTAACTCTATAGCGACGACTTGTCGTCGCTATAGGTCAAAATTAGCTATAGCGACGACATGGTTGCTATAAGGTGCCATATTTTTGTTGCTATAAACCCACTTTCTTGTAGTGTTACCACTAACATTGTCCGTTTTGCCCACGAGAAGCTCACGGATTTGCTTTGTTGGTGAAAACTTTCTAGGGAGGTCATCTATCTCTGGATTGCTGCCACCTGAGCACGCTTAATTATAGAGTTCTCCTCTCATCCACAGCAAATACGCCCAAAACGTGTTTGTGATATTAGAGGCTATACATTATTTATGAACCCAACATCTCTATAGTCCACGGCCGATGTTGAATTTACGTAGGGTGTCACAATCACCCCCTGCTTTGGACTCATCGTCCTCAATGAGCCCGAGAACTCACCATCCTCGATGAGGTTTGTCCCACCATCCAGAATGACACATGTGTGCTTCTGATATCTTTTGTAACACCTGGCCCTCATACCACCAATATTGTCCGCTTTGCCCACGATAAGCTCACGGGTTTGCTTTTGGTTGCTCGGGTGAAAACTTCACAGGAAGTCACCCATCTTTATATTACTAACACTTGAGCATGTTTAACTATGGAGTTCTCCTTTCATCCACATCTAATACGCCCAAAACGCGTTGGTGATATTAGAGTTCAGACATTACTAATGAGCCCAACATCTCTCTTGTTCACGGCCGATGTGGGATTTACGTAGGGTGTCACAATGCGTGTGTGGCATCGGCGGTGAGCGTGGTCAGCAACAATCCCAAAGGCAGCGGTTGTTGGTTTGTTGACGTTTGTGGATTGATTGTCGGCTACGATGATCAGAATGGGCAGTGGTGTCGACGACTTTTGATTGTCTATGGCGGTGGGCGGGTGGTGGTCGTCGTCAATAACAATGGCGGGGTGCACAGGGCGGCGTGACCAAAAGGTGTTGGCAAAGGTAATAAATTTTCAAAAAAAGATTATTATGTCACTCAAATGTATTTGGAATTCAAATTTCCTTTAGAACATTTATAGTGGATTCCCTATAAATATGTGAATGTGTTTTTTATATTATAAGAAATAATTGTAAATAGTTGTGAGTGAAGGAGAAAGATAACTTTACTGTTCATCTGTATATATGAAAAATTACTGTTCAGTCCTTATAAATTTTTTAATATTTTTGAAAATATTTGTTAGTGAAGAAGAGATAAAATATAATGATAAATGAATATAAAAATATTATTTAATTGAAAAAATAATAATAAATTTTAATATAACTATATGGATAGGGATAGAGAATCCATTGTGAATGCTCTTATTGGATTCAATTCCTTTACTATCCAAATTAAGTCCCTTTTCATTCTGATTCAAATTCTAAAGTCGTAGGTCAAACGTCCCAAGATTTAATCCAAACTTGAGGTTAAATGATAGTAACAAGTTCTAAACTAGTATTAAGCCTTCTTGTGTTGCGGCGGGGGCATAAAATTGTGTCAAGGAGTATCAAAGCACACCACCGTCAGCGACCACCAACATAGAAAAATCTCGGATTAAAAAACGATAAAAAGAAAACTGAATATAAAGTAGATGTAAAAACGTTGAACCACGCACGTGAAATGTAAAACATAACAATTAATAAGTCGATTTAAGACCCGCACGTTGCGACGGGCCGTTAAACGGGAAATAATAAGCGTGGCAACGTTGAATCACACACGCACCTTACGACGTGTTAGCTCTCAAATTAAATTTAAAACGAAATGTAAAACGAAAAATTTGGATAAGATGAAAAATATAAGGGGGTAAAATTGAAGTAAAAAAACTACAATGATTAAATTTATAAAAGATATAATGAGTTTATAATAAAAAAAATAAAAGAATTAGATGATTATACTTTATGCATAGAAATATGTGCATAAAACTTGATAATTAGAATATATATATATATATAACACCTTTTATGAACTGCAAAAGGGTGATTATGGTGTACCAAGTTAATTGGATCATTAAATGGTGAATTTGGATTGTATGTCATAACTTGTAATTTCTTATCAAAAGTTTATATTTACAAATCTAATACTGTTTATCATTCATGTAACAATAAAAATAATTTTTCAAAACCAAAATAAGTGAAAATTTTACATGTCGATGCTATCACAAGAGTGATCAAACGGATCGATTATTTTATATATTATAAAAACTAGGTTAGTTCTCGTGTATTACACTGATTGAATAAATAAAATATGAAATAATTAGTACTAAAAAATTATGCATTATAAGATCATGATTGAAAAAAAATATGTTTATAATTACGTACAAATAGCTATTTTAAGTAAATAAACAATTATGTATTTTTTTAAACTTTTGTTTTAAAAAAATTGTGATTTTTAAATATTTTGTTTTAAGAAAATGATAAAAAAAAGTTTGTTGTATTCTGTATTTTATACAATTTTTGTTTTAAAAAGTGTATTTTTAATAAAAAACAAGTTTTTAATTTATTAAATTATACATTTTAATTTGAATATGGTACGAATAACATTATTAGTATTCAGTATTATTATTAACAACATAGAGAAATGAGAAAATAAGAATAATAAGTCTTACAATTGTTTCACGCTTACTTTAGTTTTTTTTTATAGATAGATGGATAGGTTAAAAATCATTAATTAAACGGATTATACTTAGTAATAAACACAAAGAGTTACAGTATAATATTTTAATATAAAATATAATTATAGTATATATACGTAATAGTTCAAGAAATAAAACAATTATACTAATTTTAACTCTCTTATCTAAAAAGTTTTATATTTGAACATTCGTTTTAAGTTATTTTTTTAAAATATTATTTGTATAAAAGTCTTGTTTTTTTAAAAATGATGGTTTGTAATGATTCCTGTTGTTTCAATAAGACAGTTTTTTAAAAAAATTCACCTATTTATAACTTTTTTTAAAAACCAAACGATTTAAAATATTTTGTTTAAAAAAGGTTTAGTGTGTTAGAAAATTTCATATTATATAAAATTTTAGTTTTTTATTATTTAGATTAATTAAAAGATGTGATTTCCAATTTCCTTAATAAAATCTATTTTTAAAAAAGATAGTTTGATTTTAATAAGAGAGAGAAATATAACAATTAATATAATTCATTTTTAATAAGAGAGAGAAATTTGTTTGATATTTAAATTACTATAATAACCTTTTGGAGGGAAAATTGATATGTATATGTCTAGAAAAATGACAAATGCAAAAAAATAAGATAAGAGAATGACAAGTGACAAAGAAAACCTTACTTTATTAGAAGTTATAGATATAGATTATAGATGTTATTTTCTACCAAACTAGATTTTTTTTACTAAACAAGTTTTAAGGGTGGGAGGGGCGCCCACACCTCCCACACCACGTACCCACTAATCATATTTTACCACGTCACATCACACCATGTGAAGGCGGGTGTTCACACCGTGTGTTTTGGGGGGTGGGGCGGCTCTTTGCAACGGTTCAAAATGGGGAAGAAGCACCCGGTGTGGGGATGCCATGAAATGGCCAAACGGTGAGGTGTGGGGGACTGGCGGCGCACCGCCGACCCACCCCCCCCCCCCCCCCCCCCCCCAAAGAATTTTGCTTCGAACTAAAAAATAAATTTCTTATTAGAAAATGTGCTTTAGTTGATGAAGAAACAGTTGATGATGACCTTGTTTGTTCCAGATACCAAGTTGTTTGCATCAAGTTGTATGATATAAGGTTGAACAGTCACAGACGAAGTTATGTTACATACGACTTGCGATATGCTAAAGCAAACCATCGTAACCAAATCTTTTTCAACATATAACCTCATCTGATCTGATGATACCAGACCCAGACCAAAACATTCATTTCCCCCAAAAAGAAAACAGCAAACAAAATGAGTAAAAAAGGGGGCATTACACACTCATATTACTCTCATGCAGTCCTGGGTATTCCGAGCCTCTTACGGAAGTCCTCCTCCATACGTGGAAGCCCATCGCGTAATTTGATAGTCGGCTCCCAATCAAGCACCTCCTTTGCCTTGGTTATCACCGGCTTTCTTTGACGAGGATCATCAGGTGTGTTTTCCACATGTATTATCTTCACTTCTGGGTTTATCAGCTGCCATATTTCATTTTCATATCCATATTAATAACCAAATTGAAGAGCATTTTTGACATTTCACAAACCAGAAATAAAAAACATTCTGAACTTACCTCTTTCACATTCTCTGCAAGTTCAAGCATGGTGAATTCACCTGAGTGGAAAAAGAACATAGAATTAGTCATCCTATACAACTTTATTAAAACTCAGAAATAGAAATTAACATAAAAGAATATGAGCATATGTTATTGATTTTTTTTGGAAGGCATGCATATATTAATTCTGACCTGGATTTCCAAGGTTGATCGGGCCTGTATTATTTCCTTCCATAAGTCGAATAAGGCCATCAACCTGATAATAAGGGACAGGGGCCGTGCTAAATAAACTGAAGGTAGTCAACTAGTCAATGTACAAGATATTTAACAGTTTTAGCTTTACCATGTCGGAGACGTAACAAAAGCTTCGGGTCTGAGTTCCAGGTGATTGAACAGTTAAAGGTTCATTGCTGCATTGGACCCATCATAAGTGAGCAATGGCCAGTAATGGAGTGAATATTACAAGCAATTTTTTAAACAAAATAAGCAGTGTTGTATAAGCAGGTTATACCGGATAGCTTGAGCTATAAAATTGCTGACGACACGACCATCATCGATGTTCATCCTAGGTCCATATGTATTGAAGATCCTAGCAATCCGTATTTCTGTTAAAGAAAACAATTGGAATAATAAACTTGGTTAGCTATTTAATAATCTTCAAAATACTGAATGCACATATATTCATGTCTTATTCACCTATCCCGTGTTGTCTGTGATAGTCAAACATCAACGTCTCAGCTACCCGCTTTCCTTCATCATAACAGCTCCTAACTCCTGCAATTCACATATATGTTGTTTAGCAAACACTCTACTTATTAAAATAAACGAAACAAGTGGTCTAAGAGCAATACCAATAGGGTTGACATTTCCCCAATAGCTCTCATCCTGAGGATGCACAAGAGGATCTCCATAAACCTCTGAAGTTGAAGTCAGCAAAATTCTGTACGTGAAGGAACAAAAGTTAGTTAAGCTTAGAATACTGCAACAAAATAGATCAAGAAAGTTTCGATTATCAAACCTTGCTCCGACTCGTTTGGCAAGTCCCAACATGTTCAAAGTTCCAATCACATTTGTCTTGATTGTCTGTGTAATAATAGATATAATGAAGAAGATAAACCAAGATGAAAACAGAAAAGAAAACGGGAAATCAAAGTAATACATAGTAACTGAACTTGGGTGTGATTACCTTGACAGGATTATATTTATAGAAAATTGGAGAGGCAGGGCAGGCAAGATGGTGAGATTTGATCCACCTCAACCAACAATGGTTCTGTGACATCTGCATCCAAAAGAAAATAATGAAGTTAAGGCAAACAGAATGTGCAGGTTGTGTTATTATGTACCCTTAAGGACACTTGGCTTCCAAGGAAACTATTTGTATCCTAGTAAACATGACAACAAAGTTGTCTTACAATATCATAAACCCTTCTTGGCGAAATCGCTGGATAGATGGGGGAAAAGCAATCAAAATTGATGGTAAATATATGGATACGGATAAATTAAATTAAGCAATGATGTAACAAACTACGACTGAATTATGAATACATATAGGTCTAGTGGCATTCAACAAAAAAATACATTTTTACTACACAACTATACAATACAACTCTAAGCTTGCAGTAATAGTGAATGGCTGTACAAAGGCAGAAGGACCACATACCATGACGAATAAGCTCAAATCTTGGGTGACCAATCCATTGTCTTAGATTGTCTTTTGATCCTGTGAAGAAATTATCTACAACCACCACCTAAGAAAAACACAATATGCCCGTAAACACAGATACATTTTAATGCAGACCCACTTGACCCTAAATGCATCTTTTAAATGACAAAAGGAAACCAATCCCATCACAATACTTCTAAAAGTGACGCGTACCTCGTTCTTTTCATTCTCCATCAATCTGTCTACTAGGTGAGAGCCAAATGAAACCAGCTCCTCCAGTAACTAGTATCCTCATGTTCGCCTATAAATGCAATACAATATTCATCTTAGAACCAAAAACATACATATCACAAACAAACACCATGATTTTGCATAACGTCCATCCAACTTACAACCAAAATTGAACAATAAAACATGAATAAAATAGCAAAATCCTTCTCCATTTTCAAGCAATTTAACATGAATAAAATAGCAAAATCCTTCTCCATTTTCAAGCAATTTCAACAGTATACCTGGAAAAACTTAGCAGTACGTAAAGGGGATGGATTTGGAGGCGGTCTGGTAGTAGCACCGTTCGCTCCTGAAGTACCTTGATTAGCCATATTCTTCAGATCACTTCTTCACTAACAAATTCACAAACCATTAAAACGATTCCAATTACATCAAACCAAAACAACATCTACACAATTTCAATATAAATCAAACTAATTTAACAAAACAATCACCGGAAGATCAAATCTCCGATTCAGATTACCTAATTTGCTCTTCAATTCAAACTAAAACCCTAAGCCTTCCTACAACAGTTTGATGAATTTCAAAATGCTACAACTTCCAATTAATAGCCGATCAAATACATCCGAACAACATTACAATAACTTTTCCACCAACTACATGATGAATCTTCGAAATTACGAAACAATCAGATCAACGAAAGCTAAACACTAACGAACTAGTGAAGCATCATTCACACCAAACATTCTACAGATCTGAATCTAACAAACCATTAATAAAGCAAAAACACAGCAAATTGAACTAAAAGTTCATGTAAAAATCTCAACAACTATGAACTTACCTTGGACTTTTACAACGAAATGCTGATTTTCCTTATCAAATCGTGAGATGTTCGTGTGCTTTATATACACATGCATTTGTAAATGTAGATCCGAGGTAGAGCGTTTTAGGGTACGTGAGGGTCCACGGTAGAGGTGAAAGGAGAGACGTCGATTAAGGATTGATGGTGGGGCCCGTGGGTTTAAAGGACGCGATCGGTTTGATGTAGAGTAAGTGCTTATCTGCCAGATCAGGGGATTGTCACGTATTTCTCAACGATCACGCAATTGTAAAAATCGTGAAGAGTCGTCAAGTCCACGTTGTTGCACATCCACCTAATTACGAAATTTTGTAATAAACATGGTAGAATTACGTGGAAGTAATATCTTCTTATAGTTTTACAAAATTTAATTAATGTAAAGTTTGATATTTTTATTTTTCTTTTGTCATTTTGAATAGGTCTTGCAAAACATGTATTTTCGTGTTTAACAGGTTAAAGATGAAACGAGTAACTTAAGTATCAAACATTAATATGATTTGTTTAACTATTTATATTTCATGCCTATAATTTTTTTAAATGTTTTTACACACCAACAATGAGAAATAATAAATTCTAGCCTATTAGTTTTAATTATTTTTAAAATGTAAAAAATTAGAAAATATTTTTTTATTAAACATGTTTAATCATGTCATTAACATATCGGAAATTGTCTGCCTTAATTTTGAACTACTACATTTTATCCTATCTATCCTACCTCACAAAGTTTACGCCACAAGTAAGGGGTTGTTTGGTAGCCTCTTAATGGGATCATTAAGAGACTACCTCTGAACCGGTAAAAAGTGTATGTGTTTGTTTCAGAAAAAAAAACACCTCTTAATGGGACCATTCAGCACTGAATGATTAAGTAATGGGGGAGTGATGAATAAGAATTATTTCCCATCTACCCCTCAACATCAAAAGCATCGACCCCCACCCATTTCCCACTACCATCGACCCCCACCCATCTCCCCGTTGCCTGCCATCGTCAGATTCCACCGCCGGCGGCGACCGTTTCCCCGGCCACCGCTCGCCGCCTCCCTTCCGCCGCCGACCAACACCCTCTACACTCCTTCAAGGTTTGATTTCTTTTGATTTCTCTCGGTTTTGCTTTGATTTATCTTGATTCTTTCAAGATTGCACTACAAACACCTTATTATATTTGTTTTCTCATCTATTTGATTACCATGCCTCCCTTCCGCCGCCGACCCAACACCTCTACACTCCTTCAAGGTTTGATTTCTTTTGATTTCTTCTCGGTTTGCTTTGATTTATCTTGATTTCTTTCAAGATTTGCACTACAAACACCTTATTATTATTTGTTTTCTCATCTATTTGATTACCATCTTTATTTACATACGTGATTTCATAGATTTAATTTCTAGGGTTTGATAAATTTCAAAAAAATTAGGGCTTTTATGAAAATTGTTTGTTCTAGTGTTGTATGAATATGAAACATAATATTTGTTGTTAGTAGTTAATGAAAAATTAATTTTAGTTATAGGGTTTCAAGATTTTGATGGATTATGCAAGTCGTGGATGTGGGTAGTTTGTGAAAGTTAGGTTAACCATTTGATTGAAGATTTTGGTTTGATTCAAGAATTCATAGTTTATGAAATTGGGTTTTGTTTGATTGATTGAAGATTTTGATAGATTATAAATTTTAATATTTGTTTTGATTATGTTTTTAGGTTATAGAAGTTATTTAAAGTTTGATTCAAGGAGTTAAATTTGGGTTTGGTTTGATTTAAGTTGTTCAAGTTTGATTTAAAACAAATATAGTTAACTACAATCATGTTTGCTTTGATGTAAAGAATTCATATTTTATGAAATTGGGTTTAGTTTGATTGATTGAAGATTTTGGTAGATTACAAATGTTAATATTTGGTTTAATTATGTTTTTAGGTTATAAAAGTTATTTATAGTTATTTATCATTCAGTGTAGTTATTCAGATATATAACCAAACATATACATTTCATTCAACATAAAATAGTTCAGAGAGGTAAAATAGTCATTCTGTATATGTATTCAGAGACTCAACCAAACAGTCACTTATTGGTTCAGCACTTAACCATTCAAACCTCTTAATCATTCAGACATCTTATTCATTTAGCACTTACTGATTCATATTCAACCAAACAACACCTAACTTACACCAAGTTATTATTAGCATGGTTTGAAAATTTAATATTATTATGAGGTTCACTGCTCTAATTACAAATGAATATGTCATTATATCAACAATCCTTACCGAGTCTATGTTTGATTTAATCAACTTTTTTTTAAGTGTAAGAGAATAAACTAAGATATTTTAAGGATAAACTGTCAAAAAGGATAAGATAAAATATTAAATTATCACCTCCATGAAATTTGTATTATAAAAAATTTAAATTTATTATATATGAATTTGTGTAGTAAGGTTATGTTAGGGTTAATTTGTTAGTTCTAATTATATTTAACTAGTGTAATTATTTTGAAAAATCTCAAAACATTACTATACATGATTGTTTTAAATAAATATAGATATAATATTTAGATTCGTTAATTTTTATAATAAAGTTATTGCAGCGTTGTATCTAAAAACATAAGTAACCACTTCCTCTCGTCCTCCTCTAGCTTTTGAAATCTTAGAAACTGAGCTTGTTCTTTTCTTGAGGTGACTTGTACAGAACAAACATCAGTTTTAAGATGTCATGGTAAATTTTTTTTAAAGAAAGTATAATAAAAAATGAACACCTCTTGAAGAAAATCTGCAGTGCCTTTACATAAGGGCTTTTGAAAACCTAAAGACCCAAAGAAGTTAAGGACTTCTGTATTGAGTTTTGTGGATTCGGTTATGGTCTTATGGATCATATGCATTTTCCATAAAAACGTAGAATCTGTACGTATTTAGGGTATTGTAGCATCAGTGAGGTATTCGGTTTTGATAAACAGAGCTCTTACATTTGAATTCAATGGTCTCGTGAGATTCGTCAAAGTGATCCTCTCCATAGGTATCTTTCATGGTCTTACAACCCCAATCAATACGTTGTTTTTGCACGAGCACCTGGCAAGCTCATTTTTTGGTATAAAATCATTGCCTTAAAAAAATTAATAGTTATATTAAAGGCTTATTTTAAGGGTCTAAAAGAAACTAAAAATCCTGAAGTCATTTTCAGATGTAGTGTATATAAATAGTAACGGACGTATAACGACTCGTTTTGAATAAAGTTTAACGGGATATTTGTAACGCACACACTATGTTTTCAAAGTTTATAAAATGACAAAATATGTGCAAAAATATTAAAACAATAAAAGGTGAATAACAAAATAAAGCTGCAGCAAAAGAAAAATAAAAATAAAAAAGTGAATTGGATAGGTCTTGAACCTGGATAAGCCTTGTTTAATTGGATCATACAAAACCAATTGATCCATGCATACCAAATGAAATTAGAGTGTGGCACATCTGCATTATAATTTAAGATATAGTAAATTTGAGTGTTGATATGTAAAACAAATAAAACTGTACATATACGATAAAGCAATCTAATGGTGCTTTATTACACGAACACCTTCAAAAAACAATGATATAACTCTTTTACACTACTATATATCTATTTCAAAGTATATTATTTCATAATTATAACATATCCTCAAGACTCTAAAATAGAAACATAAGACTAATTTTAATGGCAGTGTCGGTGTGCAAAAGTAGTTTCACTTTAACACAACAATGATGATAAGTTGGGAGGATGTGACGAAAGTAAAGAAGGAAATTGGAAGGGGGCGGCGAAAAGCCCAAGCAAAACCACTCCCTCTCACCGCAAAGAAGAAGGAATTCGAAAGAGTGCAGTAGCCACTGATGATGTGGCTTACGCGGTGTGGTGGTATTCCGCCACCAAGATGCGGTTTGGATGATCTAACTGGTTTAATTTCTTAAGTTCTTTTGTCACATGAGTTTAATTTAGACCATATACTGTAAATTTTATAAGTAGTCATTGTATATTGCTAACTAGACATAATTTTGGGCATGTCTGTGTAACGGTACAAACCTTTACGGTAACATTTGAATAAATTTCAGGGAATATCAATAAAATGCCAACACTAATATAAGCATGTATGATTAGTTTATTTATAAATACATAATTTAAGAAGTGTATATGATTATGTACACTAGATTTACGATGCAGAAGTAAATTAAAAGTAATGTAAATACGATTAATTCGTATTTAATTTTATATTTTAAAAGAAACATTAAAAAACTAAGCTGGAAACAAAAACACGTATGGCTATATATCACAATAAAATTACAGCACGTACCATACCAGCCTTTAATATATATATACATACAGATTTTTGAAACCTAATAATTTACAATCTAATAACTTATATAAAGTGTAAAGATACGCTTTAAAGAATTTGTATTCTAATTCTAAACAAAAATGTGGCTGTAGTTTAGTGGTAAGAATTCCACGTTGTGGCCGTGGAGACCTGGGCTCGAATCCCAGCAGCCACACATTTTATGTTTTTTTCATATAAAGTTATGAATATAAAGTTTTTGTTTGATTTTAGCAAACGAAAGGATCACATTTTGATAATGGTTGACCTCATCGTATAGTATTTTGTTAAACAAGTGTATTATTCACTTGAGCCTATAGAATTGGCGGCTATAGATGAAAATTATCACTCACGTAATACACATTGTATTTTGATAAACCACGAATTTGTAATAAATTACCCATTTTTATTGTATTTTGATAAACCAAAATGATTATCGAAAACGTTATCATACGGCCCACCGCTCAGACCGGTTTCACAAAAAAAATTAAAGTATAGACAATATAGAAATATAACTTAAGAATTTAGCTAACGGTCATAAGTCGGACGTATAGTGAAATCCTAATATTATGAAAAAAATAAACTGTTTAGGAAAAAAATTTAAAAAGTTAATAAGTAAACAACAAGTTAGAAACAATAATAATCCAATTCACTATTATAACTGTTAGTCCTACTGATCGACATCAATAACAAATCCCAGTGATATCACAGATATCAATGACATTTGTGTAAAATATAGATCAAACACTATAAAATATGGATGAACAATGCTAACCACCTCAAAAACATTCAATGAAACCTTGTTTGATCTAGAGTTGGGCAAATCGGGTTTGGGCCGTACCCGGGCCCGGGTACAAACCGGGTTTGGGCCCAACCGGGTTTTTTGTACCCGGTTATTGGTGAACCCGGGTACGAACCCGGGTCGGGTTCAGCTAGATACAAACCCTACCCGTATACCCGGGTAGGGTCGGGTTCGGTTCGGGTATGAAACCCGGGTTCAACCGGGTTTTTTTCCTTTTTTTTTCTTTTTTTCTTTTCTTGTGTGTGTGTCGAACACCGGGTCGTATGTTTTTTTTTCTTATATTTTCTTTTCTTTTTTTTCTTTTTATTTTTCTTTTCCTAACCGGGTTCACTTGAATGACAAAATTTAAACAACTTAATATATAAATATACAAATCTTGAGCAGAAAAGGTTACACTTATAATATACAAATATTAAATACTTTTTATATAAAACATTTGAATGACAAAGAAATTTAAAAAGAACATGAAAGACATATAATAATAAACAACTTAAAATAACAATATCGTCTAATTTTATCTACTACGAGATGTTTGATCAAATGCTAATTCTTCATCGGATATGCCAGAAGATACTCCGTCTTCTACCTCTTCATCATGTACTTTAGCTTCGAGTGTAATCTCGTCTTCGAGGCTTGTTTGGTCTTGTATACGATCCGTTGCGTCTAAGTGATCCTTTAACAAATGCACATCTCCACTGCTTCCGGAGTTAGTCTTGTTCTTCGTAATGATATTACTTTGCCACTAAGAGAAAAAGCAGATTCCGAAGCTACCGTAGAAGCTTGGACGCTTAGTAAATCACGGGCCATAGCAGAAAGAATCGGAAATTGAGATTCTTTTCCTTTTCACCAAGCCAAAATATCGAATGCACGATAATCTTCGGTAGTCATAGTGAAAAAATCCGTTCCACTATATCTACCGAGCTCACTTGTTGGTGTTACCCCTTTGACGTTTAGCCGTCACATCCCGAACAACATTCAACATAGTCAAAACGGTCTTTAACCGAGGTACTAGCACTTGAGGTTGATCCGCTTGGCATGGTTATGTTTACTTAGGCCCATCTATTTAAATAAAAATTATAAAATGTTTTTAAACTATGATTAAAATTTTCTTTTGCCTCGTTTGAAAAATCAGGGTTTTCGTCATGCATATCCAAATTGTCATTTATCTCATCTATCAAACATTCAACCCCCGCAACATTTAGAAACGGATTTAAAGCGGCGGCACACGTAAAAACGGTGGTAAGTCCTTAAAATATTTTTTAAACTTTTCTTTCATTGTTCTATCATTTGATTAAACATATTATTTTTATTTTGAAAATTTTTAAAATCAAAGACATAAAATATAGTTCTTGAAGCACCGAATAACTAGTGGAATAATAAACTCCCGATAATTTTGTTGTTGAGTTTTTTAAAAACCTCAAGAAACTCGGATAGACGTTGAAGATTCTCCCAACCCGCATCCGGAAATGGGTCGCTTCACCATTATCCGAAAGACATATTAAAAGCTTTCAAAGTGCCCTTTTGTTTTAAAGCACATTCAAACATGTGACAAGTCGAATTCCACCGAGTAGGTACATCCAATTAGGACCTAAAAATCTAAAGTGCGTATCCTTACAAAGTTGTTTATAATCTTGATATCTTCTTCTACTTTTTTAAAAACGTCATGTAACATAAATCGAAAAGATGTAATAAAGTTATTAACATATTGCCCGGATAGTCCGTCTTGCACTACTAAATTAATAATATGTGCAACACAACGAGTATGGAAAAAATCACCGTTTGCAATCGGAAGATATTTTAATTTTAATTTTCAACCGCGGTTGTGTTGTTAGAGGCGTTATCAAATGCAATTTAAAAAAATTATTTTGTAATTTAAAAGTACTTATTACATTATCTAAAAAGTAAAACAAAAATTCTCCGGTGTGTGGATGTGGAAAAAGATCAAATGCAATCGTACGTTTCATCAATTGCCATGAATTGGGATCCCCCAATGAGCGGTGACGCAAAGTACGATTCGGGTAAACCATGTGGAGCCGACCAAACGTCACTAGTTAAGTTTACACCGGTATTTAAATTTTCAAATAACAATTAAATTATTTTTTGCTTGTTTCCATAATTTTAAACAATAACGTCTAAGTGTAGTACGACTTACGTGAGTGTAACGAGGTTGAAGCGTCTCTCGAATTAAGTTGGTCAACCGAGGATTGTCGAAGTGACTAAAAGGCAAAGCTTTTGAATCACGAACTTCGCCATTCGATCTCGAACCGTATTAACATCGTAATTAAAGATTCCACCGTCTCCACCCAATTGTGTTTGTTGCGAATCCGGATTACTTTTCAACGACTTACAAAACTTCTTGCTAATGTGTTTGTTTAAAGTCGTGTTAGAATCTTTAGCAAGCAAAGCTCCACAAAACTTGCAACGAGCCTTTACAGACCCGTCACTCAACTCAACCATATCCCAATTGCACCAAACATCCATGTTACGATTGTGTGCAAGAACACGAACGACGGTTGGAGCGTTGGACGAACCTTGACCAACGGAAGATTGTGAGTGAGCCATATCAAGATTGAAGAGAGTGAAAGTGTAAACGAGAGTAAACGAGAGTATTTTTTGCGTTTTTTGCGTATGTTTTTGCGTTTGAGACTTGGGTACTAAACCATATCAACCCACACCTATTTATACTAACTTATAGCCTAAAAGTGACAAAAAACGGCCAAAAATCGATCCAACGGCTATATAGCCGTTAAAAAACGGCTACTTTTAAAAAAAAAAAAAAAACGGTCGAAACCGGGTCAACCCGGGTTCAACCGGTTCCGGGTCTGTCGGGTCGGGTCGGGTCGGGTTCTAAAAATTTTAGAAAATCATACCCGGTTCAACCCTACGGGTTTTTTTCGGGTTCAAACCGGGTATACATATACCGGGTCGTACCCGTACCCGGTTTCCGGTCGGTCCCGAACCCGGTTTTTATGCCCACCTCTAGTTTGATTTGAATATTGATTGCTAAAGATATTACAAAGTAAAAGTCCCTCAATCAATGGCTCCTTCAAACTCTTTTAAACCCAATTGACACTAATCTATATATAGTGATAATATTTACTAATAACATATTAAGCCCCTAGACTTAGACAATTAAAAATTTACAAATAAAGCATAAAAAGACTAAAACATGATTAAATATATATTTTGTTGACAACAAAACATATATATTAACTCTAAGACCCGTGCTCTTTGTATCTTCAACGTCTTATTACTAATCTTCGTCCCGAACGCGTCGTCTTGACTGTTGCATTGACTTTGACCGTTAATGTTGGCTTTTGTTGACTTTGACTATGTTGATAATATAGACTATCATTTTCAGACCCAATAATAACATTGCTAATATTCACTTTAGTGGAAAATATTAGTTTTACATCAAACCTTCTTAAAACTCTACTATTGAAGGGATTAACCTGTGTTGTTGGGTTTGTTTGATAAATAAACGACGGTTTATAAATTATTTAAAGTTAATTGTGACTGAAATGTAAATTAAAGTAGCTTGGCAACAAAGTTTAAAAGGAGATGTATGCAATTGCTCATGTATATTTTGTGTATAAATAATTTCATGTGAATCGTAGAGGAACTAGGAGGTTGTTAACATGGGTTTATAAGTAATTTCATTTCAGTTCGGGAATAGTTAATATTTTACGATGTGGTGAGTAGAAAACCCAAGTAGGTCTTAATAACAAAAATAATTTAATTACATGATATACTGATTGTTTTTTTATGTTGTTACTATAATCGAGTTTTATGGTTTGTTCATGGTCTATCTATAAACAATCAAAATACCAAACTAAGTTGTTACTAAAATCAACCTTTCTTACAAAGGATAAATTACTAAGTTATAAAGTTGTGCGGTTTGTGAAATGTCAACTCTTACAGTTAACCTAGACATTTTTAGTTTTTGCGGTTTGTGAAATGTGAACTCTTACAGTCAACCTAGACATTTTTAGTTTTTTACTAAGGCACCTATAAAGTTAATCACAAATCAAATTTGATCATTCACACTAATAATCCATGAACACAAGCTTACAATCCACGCTAAAAGAAATTATTAAAAAGTGACCAATAAAGGTTGATAACACGTAAATTGAACGGTTTATACGACTTTGTACACATGAACCAATGTGCATAACGCATCTAATTTAAAAAAAAAAACAAGCATCATTATTTCGTCAAAAGGCCAACATTAAGTTTCACGAAAAGACATCTCGATTGTTATATGGACATGCGTAGATTGTGATCCTGAAATCAAAAAAAAAAAAAAAAAAATCATTGTATAAACACTTTTACATGTAACCTAATGATAGTAAGGTGTCAAATTGATATACCTTTTAAGTGATCAATGATTTAAGTTTCATTGTAGACAATAATATAGATTTTAAAAAAAAAACTTTAACGAGGGAGCGACAAAGTTCGTTGTTTAAAGAAGGAATGAGTGTTTATCATTTAGATAAAAATCCTTAAAACTAATAATAATATGATTTAATTAAAAAAAAATACATCTTTTTTCTGGATGAAGGTATTAAAGGCTCATAAAACATCCCCAACTCTAGAGAATCCGAATCTATTAAAAAGTGGAAGTGTCATGTTCAAACATTCAATGAAAGACCACGACCAGACTAATAATATTCACAAGCATTTTAAATTCGACTTTATATGAAATCATGAGATACTTTTTAATATATTATTTATTTCAATATATACTAACAATGAAAAATGTATAATTTAAACAGGAGAGTCACAAAAGTTAATATTCATCAAAAAAATACTAGTTAATCTTCATGATTCTTTTCCTTTTTAAAATGCCAAAAAGTCCTAATTTTACTCATCAATGGCTTAATTCTCATAAAACAAGGTAAAAAGTCCAATACTATTCAACGACACACACGCACACACCATTATCAAAATCAGGTCGTGTCACACTGTAACTTCACCCCAGAGCAATCCCCTGCTTCTCACCCTCACGCTAGTGAAGAAAACGTGAGCCGTTGATTATGAAACACACCACTCTAAACCCCGAAAGCAAACAGAGATCAGAGAGACAAAACCCCGACGAATCCCAAGGCCAAAGCGACGTCGGATTGGATGCAAAACGCATTATTAGCCGTACACGTGGCAACTGCTCTGAGCTGTCTGGCTAGCTCCGTCCCCGCTGATCCCGCCGACAGCAGCAAATACGCAAACACCTGTGACACCCCCACCACCTTCAATTACTGGATTTTGTTATTGTTGTTTTGTGCTTAGAGGTGCTAAACGGGTTATGTTCGCGGGTTGACGGGTTCGAACTTGGAAATTTAGCACCGACTCGAACACAACCGAAGCCGATTGTGTCAGACATGCGTACCCGGACATGATAAGAGTATTCACAAGTTAAAAGAAAAACGACTCTCTTGACTCGAATTTTATTTTATATTTTTTTTCACATATTTATACTTTGAAACTATAGTTTTGTAACATAAAAGTACGAATTAATAGAGTAAATTACGTTTTTCGTCTTTAAATTTGTCTTTAACTATTTTTCGTTGTTAAAGTAAGAAAATAGCAAAAGAATATCTTTTGTGTTGTATACTTTGAAACTATAGTTTTGTAACATAAAAGTACGATTAATAGAGTAAATTTACGTTTTTCGTCTTTAAATTTGTCTTTACTATTTTTCGTGTTAAGTAAGAAAATAGCAAAAGAATATCTTTTGTGTTGTATTTTTATTTTAAATGTTTTGTTTTCAAAATGGAGGTAAACTTAAAAGCGTGAAATTACAAAGACGAAAAATGAAAAAAGATTTAAAGTAAGACAAAATACACTAACATAAAGGATGTTTCTATTATTTATAATTTTTTTTAGTTCAAGAAGGATAAATAAGAAATTTTAATTTACTCAAATGAATATGAAACAATTTTCCTTTAATTATAAAATCTCACGCTAATATTTCCTTTAAGGTTTGAATAAATATTGACACAAAACACAAAAGCATTTTAATGTATAACATAAACATATTCAAAAAAATATAAAAAAAAAATAAAATAGTTAAACGGGTCAACCCATTAGACATGAACACGAATAGGCGATATGTTCAACTAGGCAGGTTCATAGGCGTAACCCGAATCCGTTCACTCTAAACTTAACCCCGCAAAATTTCATGTTATGTAAGAAATTCTCAAGCTTGCATCCAAATTCCAAAGGAAAGTTTGAAAGAAATGAAGGAGAAAATTCAAGAGAAAGCAGAACCTGATCATGGCCGAAATCGAACCAAACTTGAGAACACAGCGGCAAACACACTACAACCCGCTGTAAATTTCCCAAACATAAGCTCCAATTTGTAAGAACGAGTAGACACCCGCGACGGCATTAGCCGCAAAAACGAAGCTGCAAACACACAAATTCAACCAATTAATTGACATAATGAAGAGCAAAGAGGGGGTGGGTGGGTGGGTGATTTAGTGATTTGATTACCGGAAGGCTCCGAAGCGGTACCAGCGGGGGGAGTGGGGGGCGGAGGCGGCGGCGGCGGCGGCGGCGTTGGTGGTGAGGATGAAGAGGGCGGCGGAGAAGGAGAAGCAGAAGGCGGAGAGGCGGAAGAGGAGGACCCAGTACTTGAACCGCCGGAGGGAGCTCTGAGCCACGGTGGACTGGAAGAGCGGGGTGTCGTTGGGGTGCGGGTGGGTTTGGTGGATGCGGGGCCGGGAGGGCGGGCTCTCCGTGCCGCTGTTACGGACCATGGTGTTGGTGGTGAGAGGGGGGTTTCCATGGGGTGAATTAAAAGGGGTGGAGGTAGAGGTGTAGGTGTTGGTGTTGGTGTTGGTGGTGAGATGCCTTTTTTTTTTTTTTTTTTTTTTTTCTTTGGTTACTTTTGCTTTTTTTGTTTTTTTTTGTTTGTCTTTGAAGTCTTTATGTTTAAGTTTGAAGGGATTACGTCTTTTAGGCGGAGGTACAATGTTCCGGGGGTATTGAGGGAGGTAAAACACCAGTCTATGCAGGTGTGAATGGGGTTAAGGAGGGGACGTGGAGGTGTTGATGAGTGTGAAAAGGTTTTAGTGGATGCCTCATGGGTCATGCCTAGGGCTACAAACGAACCGAACGAGCACGTAGGATCTTGTTCGTGTTCGTTCGTTTAGAATATACTTGTTCATTACTTTTCACGAACACTTACCGAACGAAATTTTTTGTTCGTTTTCGTTTATTAAGAAAATAAACATGTTCAAAATTGTTCACAGACACTTACAGAAGCGCAAATTCACACAATCAAAAGCCAACAAGCACAAATAACTGTTCATGTACATGACAACACCAAAAACTCATGAACACAAACGATACAAGTGATTATAGATTTATTTTAGAATAAATTTTATTTTTATTACAAACATTACACAAAATCAATCAAAAATAAATAAGTACTTAATATAACTATCAAAAATACTTGATATATGTCATAAAATAACTGACACAAAATAAGAATATAAAAGAACACATTAAACGAACACATTATCGAAAGTTCACGAACGGACATTAACGAACATAAACGAACACATTATCAAACGTTCATGAACATAAATGAACGAACGCAGCTTGTGTTTCATGTTCGTTCGTTGACTACTAACAAAACGGAAGAATTTTCTTATTCGTGTTCGTTCATTTACTAAACGACGAACATAAACAATTTCCAGCCGAACGGTTCACGAACTGTTCGCTGAACGTTTAGTTCGTTTGCAGCCCTAGTCATACCCTTAGAATAATTGAATTGTTTGAGTAGTATAAATTTGGGTAAATCAGATTTTTCGTCATTAATAAGTTTTATGTTTAGTCTTTAAACTAGAGAAGTTGTAATAAACATGTTTATGTCTAAAAAAGTTACAGATTTGATCTTTTTTTTTTAAGATGTTAATTTTATCAGTTAAATACAGTCATGTACTTTGCACATTAAAGAATACGACCAAAACCACCACCGTCAACTCCATCAAACCCCAACAATCGACCACCACTATCGTCAACTCCATCAACCCCAACCTGCAACTAGCCGACCACCACCACCATAAACCACCATCCCCTCTATCAAATCTAAGGTTTGTGAAATCAAAGACGTTTTTTCAGCCATAGTTTCTTTAGATATAGGCTTCTTCTTCAGCCATAAGAGAGAGAGAGAGAGAGAGAGGAGAGAGAGAGAGAGAGAGAGAGATGAGTGAGTAAGTGAGACATAGTTGCAGAATAGTTGAGAACCCCACTTTGAAGGTTGTTACCCATAACTTGTCGGTCGTCGGAGTTGCAGGGTGTTCGTAGACGAGGGAGGGGACATTGTATCCATGAGTGGTGATGGTGCCGGAGATGAGTTTTAGTTGCAGAATGGTTGAGAAAGAAAGTTAAGAGAATGAATGCGTGGTTATTTGGCTATATATTTTTTTAGTTTTTCTTATTTTAATTATAAGTTTTAGATTATTAGATATAAATAAAATATTTTATCTTCATGTGAGTGGCACATGCATTTATTTAACTTAAAAAAATAAACAGCCATAATGATAAAGACGATACTCATAAACTTTTTCAAACATAAATGACGTTTATTATAATTTTTTTAATTTAAGGGTGTAGTTTGAAATTTAATATAAATTTAAGGACAAAAAGTCTAATGTACTCTATAAATTTTGACATATATTAAGGATAAATAAGTATTTACTTTAAATCAAAAAAGTATATTTTGTAATTTGTATTATATTATAGTTATCTTAGAGTATTCATTAGAGTTTCTTATAAACATTCTTATTTTTTAAATTTTCTTCAATCCATAATTAATTTATTAATACTATATATATGGTTTGAGTAGCGAATTCTCATGTTTACCAACTCATCATTTGTTGAGTATAATTTTTTTAGTGAGCGAAAGAAAGTATAGTAAAAGTTGATTCAAAATATATTATTTAATTGAATCGAGATAAAGATAACGAATAAGATGTAAGATGTTTTTAATATATAAATAAAGTTTAAAGATAAAAATAATTTTTAATTAAAATACAAAAATAAAAATAAAATTCTATTATGATGCTCTTAAAGAAGAATGACGTCTATAATCAAAAGTCTCCATCATCTTTCACTAAAGTAATGTAAGTTATTTATGTTAAAGAAAACAAGATAATTCTACCTAATTCATATTCGATATTACTTTTATTTGGTTAATCAACTCAAAAACAATATAATAAAATATCTTTTGTATAAAATTCAAAGATATGGATGTATATAGGTATTCTACAATAACTAAACAAAAGGTTAAGCAGTCATATATATATATATATATATATATAATGACTACATCAACCAAAACTAGCATCTCTTAACTATTATTTTCGTTAATTCTACGTTTTGGGAATTGAGAATGACAATAGATAACATTTCTTTCCATTATATAGGAACAGCGTTGCATTAAAGAAAATTTTCTAATTGTAGTAAACTAGTTTTTTTGGATTAATTATTTTCTAACCAGACACCACAACATTCTATGTTAAAAACGTTAAGCAGATAACATTAATAAATTGATATGAGCTTATTAAATTATTGACCGCTTAAAGGGAATACATGTCAGAAATTCAAACTTTAACAATTGCATTTGCATGTATCTAGAAAGTAGGAGGTTGAAGATGAAAAGAGTCTTTACATACTTTAAAGAAAGCAAAAGCAAAAGCCAAAGCAAAATAAGAAACATATCGAATCATAAACATAAAATGACGATTCCACACAGACCAAATCAACCATAAGGACTCACCACATCGATTTCACATAAGTTCTTGTGATTTTCTCACACATCGACCCACTTTCTTCCTGAATTCCTCTCTTCTCTCTCTCCATTCTTTCTGAAATCATAATATCAAATGTCAAATCCACAAATCAAAGCATTAACACGCAAAAAATTAGAGGTAGTAGTAAATGGGTGGGTCTGACGGGTCAAGTAACAAGTGATAACTCATTCTAGTAAAATGGTTGTGGAATTCTTTAAGCATCTTTCTACAAAAAATTGTGAAATTTGGCCAAAAATAAAGAAGAAAAAGAAAAGGTCATCTAAGATCCCACAATTGAAAAAAAAAAAAAAAAAAAAAAAAGGATGAGTAATTTCATTACATCAAAAAGAGTGAAAGTTCTCTTAACTTTTGTTTCTATCAAATTTGAGCTATATTTGGGTCCCAAAAACTGTCAATAATTGAACTTTCTATCCCATATTTGTGAATTTTTGAAATTTCACTTCTTTTAGTAAGAGAAAATTACTAAACTCCAAATTTTCAAAGATCGCCTTTGCAATAGTAATGATTGTATTATGAATAAATCAATAAGGATATTGCAGGTATAAAAAATACATTTCGAGGGTTTTGACGCGATCAATTCATTTTACATGTTTCCTTTTTCAGGAAGTCCTTTAATTCTTTCTATATGATCCGCTAAAGATAAACATAAAGCGGAAAGACACATTATAAGTAGACTAACTGAAATTGCCGCATCTAATATAAAAAGAGAATATATTTGTTACCGCAGCTTCCACATTAGCAGGTGATTCATCGTTGGGGCTGGAAAGCATTGATATAATGCTTAAGACTATGCTCTCTACCTGCAAATAAGTTATTTTGGATTATCTAATGGGAAGTCCAAACACACAATTCAAAGAAACAGATCAATGTAATCAAGTAGTATAATCACACAAGGTCGTTCAAAACCTTGCAGGATGGCTTTTGAAATAATCAAGTACATGGGGCTCAATGGCTTGAACAAAATGGGTTACGTTTGCCAATACTTTTTTGTCCATTTTTTAGTTAGAATAAATAGTTAACATATAATTACAGAAAGTATTTTTGAAGTAAAACAATTTAGAAATGTTATGAATACTTAAGTTTAAACGTAGCCACAAGTAGTTAAGTCCATGAATACAAGGAAGATAAATTTGTCTTTTGAATGTGATGTTCCAGAGAAATATTTTAATATTAGACAGTAATGCTATTTTCTAAAAGCAAGGGATTTTTTATGTTCAAGAGAGTGATTAAGAGACAAGGAGAATAGGCAAGGAATCAAATCATTTACACGGAACCATGTGTTAACCTATTGTACTTTGCCACTGGTGCAAATTAAGCGTTGTTCAATCAAAGGTTGAGTAGCAACACCATAGTTTGCTGCAATTTGTAGATTTAGAGAAAGTGTAGCAATCTAAATGCAAACGAGCTAATTGTACTTTGTATCTCACAAGTGTTTGTATAAATCACCAAGATCTCTTAAATTTTGTAAAAATGATAGTGTTCTACTGCATTACACATGCATAAAAGTTTCTTTCATAAAGAAACCAAGTACAATGGTTAGAAAAGTCAATTTCTCGTTCTTCCTCCTCCATACTCTATTATTATGGGGATACTACGTTAATGATGATCATCACTATAATGACCAAACTAGGATTTATGCTTGTTGTCCATATGAACATATGAATCGTAAAGTAGTGGCTCTTTTCTGTTTGTTCACTTCAAACCTAGCTATAATGTACACATCATTACAACTTCATCTTAATTATGCCTGTTAAAAGTATTTCTGCATTCATGAACATCATGCAAAATGACACCCTCATAATTCTTTAAAACACCCCACACATAATATAAGCTTAGAAAACAATCAATATTCAATAACATACCGTGTGAACTGGCATCCAGCGCTCGCTTGCAAGTTCATAGCCATTAGGATCATCACCAGGGGGGTGAAGAATTGAAATACAAACCTTGCCATCAGGGTAAACTATACAAAACCAAATGGAAACTTCCATTAAGTAAAACTTAATGAAATCCTAGGTGTATGGGAATAAGAAGAACATCCAAAGAAGTGAATACAACCAAAAAAACGACTTATACGCTCCCTACTAACCGTTTGGATGCCAAATCTCTGAGGTGAATCTTACAGTTGGGGGGCTGTTTGGATAATTTTGTGGGAAGGTCATTATAGCATTGAAAAATCCTCCCTCGCTGAAACAATGAATTCAGAAACCAAGAATCAGAAACATATTCTTCATAGAATAACCAAAGACAAAACTAATAACCCCAAGTTATCTTAAGACAAGACCAAGAGATCTTCACAGAAGAAATTAACCTAAACTACACAGACTTAAGAGAGAGAGCGAGCCTTAAAGCAACCAGCAAGGTAGTAAAAATTTGTGACATTAGAGTCACGAGTTCAAGCAATGGGAAACAACCCCAGCTCAAAGTGTAGGATAAGACCGCATACATCCTGGCCCCTAGCAAAGCGTGACCTAGATCAAGCACCAGGTACAGTGAATTATGAAAAATTTATCTATAAAACAACTCCAACCCAAATCCATGAAGATCAAACAAAGACCAATACAAGAATCCAATTCACAGTCCAAACTAACCACAAGCAACTCAACAAACCCTAACTAACCAACATCCCCAAAATCAAGTACCTTAATGGAAACAAAACAACACACAGATTGACCATTAACCCAACAACACAAACAAAAACTCACTATAACGTATCCGGAGGCCCGATTATAGTAACACTCCATTCAAAAAGATTGTTCTCATCAACGAGGCCGGCGGAGAATCCATCAACGGGGTTTTTACAGAGATCTACAAGAACAAACAACGGATCATCATCGGAAGAACACAGGAACACAAATTAGGGTTCGAAATTGAAGGAAAGTGAAATTGAGGGATGAATTGAACCTTTGAGCTGTTTCTGAAGAAGGAGACTTGCTTGAGATGGAGATGCCATGGGTGAAGATGGAGTCGATTGGAGATGAGGAAGACGAAGAGGGATTTTAGCGTAAGCCCTTGATTGATTTATAACACCAATCGTTCTTGTTAAAGTGTTGTAAGCATACAAGAAAAGTTAGCCTTGTTACGCATGTACCGTGTTTAAATACACGTATACTTGGTGCTTGACGGATATAAGTTATGGTTAACATAACGTTATGAATATATACGTGTGATTCTTATGATTTTTTAGTTAATATTGATTTTTATGTTATTAAAGATGTAATAATTGATAATGTTTATATGGGTAAGGTTATTTTACAAAATGTATTTTTGTTACAAAATGTAAAGACTAAAAAAATCACAAAAAAATTATATCTCACAATGTAAATCGAATTTCAAAAAGTACTTCGGAGTCTCAGTTATTCTCGTCGTCCTCTTTCAAAAAAAAATAAATAATAAATAAAAAAAATTGTGTCTTTCATAAATGACACAATAAAAAAACGTTAATTTTTTTATTTTTTTATTTTTATTTATTTTTTTCATAGTGATGACGGCTAGGGGAACAAAAGCTTGGAATTACTTTTTTGAAATTCGATTTAGAATATGAGATATAATTTTTTGTAACTTTTTTTGACTCGTTATGTCTTCTCACACTTTGTAGCAAAAATACACTTAATATTTGAACCTCTTTTGTAAATACATATGTGTGATTCTTATGAGTTTTTAGTTAATATTCATTTTTATGCTATTAAAGATGTAGTAATTGATAATATTTATATGTGTTTATCAATCTCATATGATTTGAGCATTTAAGCTTAAACTATTCATCTACGTATTATAATTATATTATATTTCTTTAAATTTTGTTTTTAACATGTTTCATTCTTATTATTATCTAAATCTAATTAAAAAACATTTTATTATTTTTTCTCCTTCTGATATACGTATATGCATTTATAAAGATATCTATTTGAAAAATCACCAATTATAAAACTCTAAAATTTGAAGATTAAGATGTAGCTCAAGATTTTGATAAATAAGTAGAACGAGAAAATTTGACCACGCGTTGCGGCGGAGCTATACGAAGACATTAATGTAGTTACTGATCAGTCACGGTGCGTCTACGAGCTCCATGACGCTCGTTACTATGATGACACTAACATGGTTGAATGCACAAAATAAATGGATAAAGTTAATGAGTTTTAGTTTTGGAGATTAAAACATAAAAACACCATTATGTATCGCATATATCTAAAAATTTAAGAACAAAGTAATTTAAATTGAAAAAATATATATATGAAAAGTAAAGGGAAAAAAAGAGTTAATCTAAATGAAAATACAAACAGAAAAAGCAAAAGAATAAAAAAAAAAAAGAAAAAAAAAATAGAGGGTGGGATTTGAACCGACATCTAGCATCTATGTTAACAATGTTTTAACCACTCTACCACTTGTGAATTCCATTGAAGTAAAGTTTACAAGAATGATTTAACTAAAGACTAATGATTCTTGTGAAACTTTTGTTGTAACTATTAAGCTTTTATAAATAACCTGACATGATGAAGGAGATAAATGCAACAACCACATCATTTTTCAAGAAAATTAAAACAAGTAGGGGTCTTCAAGGGATTAGTGCAATCTAATTCAATTATGCAAGTCTGATTAGAAGATTTTGATGAGGATTGTGAGAGGATTTTTTTCATCAGGTTTGATCATTATAATATTAAAACCAACATAGTGGAAGGTGATTTACTGATTTAACATGGACATCTTCAATTCATGAAACTATTCAGAAATGTTAAAGAGTTTTTAAATATCCTTCAAATTTAAATTTGGTAATTAGTTGTTTAGAAGGTATTGAAATGAGGTATTGTAGTTTAAATATACAAAGGAAACAACATACTAGAATATGGAAACAAATTACCAAAGAGAATTAATAGAAATATATGAAGTATGTGTTCTTGGCCAAATTAAATTGTTCTTGTGAAAATCAAACGAGTTCAATTTTGATCTATCAAGTTAACAACAAATCTATGCATCCTTCGTACATAGTATACCAATCTAAATTCGAGTGATGTGTGTTTGAATTGAGTTAATCACATTATAATTATAACTATAATTATAATATATATTAAACCTTTTGGTCGGACATGATGACTAACAATAACGGATCTGGATGTGCTTGAACCACAACACTACATATGGGTGGCTTGAATGGTGAGAAACAAGCTTCAATAACGAGAAGGCAGGTGCCAGATTGACGAGTTGTTGGCGAATTAGCGAGTTGTGGCAGGATGAGTGATGGTGCGTGAGATGAAGACCGTGTGTTGCGGTGGTGGTGATCTACGACAGACAAAGACGGAGAGGATTTTTTAATAAGGAGAGAGAGAAAGTGACTTTTGAAAACCAAGGAGCACTAAAGATAAACTTTTAAACGACCAAAAGAGATCTCTACCAGCAACCTAATTAAAGAAATCAAAGTGATGGGGTTTCTTTGGGTGAAAAATAGGTCACATATGACATCTTTAACATGGGATCAATGGTGTAAATTTGATGTACACTAATGTCTCCTATTTGGTTTGTTTTTCTCATGCTGTAATTCCTTCTTTTGTATCTTTTGCTAACTATTGTTAGCCGTTTAATTCAATTGCTTTGGTGGCCGTTCAAAAAAAAAGAAAATAAAAAAGGAAAATCAAACAATTTGAAATCTGAAAGTTATCAGTCTTTAAAATTTCCTGTAATCTTTCATATATTTCAAACCCAATACCTTCAAATATTTACCTCATATGCCTCCAAATTCTATCTACCTTTTATATGTTTTTTAATGTAAGCATTTTTTTTATTCTTTTAAAAGTTCAATTTAAGGTGAGGTAAAATATAATTATAAAATGTACCCTTTTGCAACGATTTTGTTTTTTTTTCTATTTCCAAAAATTTAAAACGACTATACATTTGTATTTAGAGATCACCAAAGTAGTATCTTTTTGATTGTGAGAAAGAAGCTAAAGGAGATGTCGAAACACCTTTTCGTCGGGAGAGCAGGAACCACTTCGCCTACCTTAATCATGCGACAAAAATTTTATTCATAGCCATAAGATACGTGATTTTATAAATTAGTACTTACTTTTATAGTTGTATATATTTACGTATCATTTTTTTTAGTATTGTAAAGTACTTTAAATATTTAGAAAAGCTATAAACTAAAGAGCGATACCCAAATATGTAAAGTTCAAACCTATGTAGATTAAAGTTAATACACAAAAAGGATTATGAAAATATAATAAGTCATCAAATTCCATAATGTAGCGCTAGAGAAACTAAACCCAAATCAAATTATGACTTGGTGTTTAAATTGGTTTTAAGCGTTGTTGATATGAAGTCATACAAGAAGATGCCTATAATCATGTTTTTACATTTTAATTGTTTTTTAAATTTTTATTTGACACCTCTTTTTAGTCGCTTGCACTTATCCAACCATTTAGTGCAGCCGCATGCAAACTTGCAAATTTAATAAATAATTTATTTAGTTGTTATTTTTTTTACCAAGATAGCGTGATTGTTTTTAATTTTAATTTTTCTTTACTTATTTAAGTAAATATTATCTATATTTTATTTATTTATAATACTTAATTACTATTAAGCCTTAATACACAAAATGATATTCAATCATTTTTCTCATTTCCCAATTAAGCATAGGGCAGCACGTGTAATGCACAAGTTTGTTTATTTATTTATTTATTTGTTTAATTTGATGTATTTTGAGTTTGTAAACATTAATAATTGTTATAAAGTGTGTTAAAAGAGAGATTGGAGGGTTGGTTTGTAATCGCTAGGATGAGAGAATCCACCTGAATCCGAACTCCACTACCCTCATTTTAGCGGTTCGAATGAATTTTTTTTTAATTTTCTCCTAACCTTTTATTAATAAAATAAATAAATAATTTTATTTTTTATTTTCCTTTTCGCTCTTTTTAATGTTTTTTATGTTGATTTATGTTTATGTTTACTAATGTATTGGTCTTGTCTGAAACTTTGACTCTTTAGGTTTTTAACAATATTTCTTACCCGTAGTGACGCGCGAATCACAATTTCATAAAACCAACCCCATAAGAGACCAGTAGTGACACGCGAATCACAATCTCATAAAAGAACCAAACCCAAAAAAGACCCGTGGCACCGCACAGTCTCAAATCTAGTATATTATTAATCCCTTAGGTCAGTGCCTAGAGGGATTTTTAGAAACTTTTGAGATAACCACTAAAGTCTTTATGTTACAAAGATACCCTCAAACTTGATTTCTCCTGGATATAACTCTTCCATCGGTACTGTGGCGGTGATGGTTGAGAAGGCGAGAAGCAATAGATTAGAAACGGCAAAGAGTCGAAAGAGGCGGTGGTACGTGGTGGTGTTCAGTCGGTGGTGGTAACCCGTGACCGAAGTACTTTCAGAGAGGGAAATAGAATTATCATAACAAGTGCTTCACTTTAAAGTTTTAAAAAATTTTAACTTTCTGTTTTAAAAATATTTTATTATGCAGACATTATATTTTATATAAAAATAATAGCTGTGTTGCAAAAAGATAAAGTTAAATAAAAATACGAGTAAATTACCATTTGCATCCTAACAATTTCTCATTTTAACGATTTGCATCTATGTTATTTCAAAATTATCATATGCCCCCTAACCTTTTAATTTATCTCCATTTGAGTCTTCGTCGTTTCGCTTTTATTTTCATTTGAGTTCAAATGACTAACACTGTTAGTTTTTCTGTTAAAGTTATTAGTAAAAAAACTAAACTACCCCTGATAAATATAAAAAAAAATTAAACCAATCCAACAATACCATCTTCTTTATTCACCAACACACACTCTCTCTCCCCCTCTCCCTCTCCACCCCATCTGCATATCACTACAACCAAATTCCTATCACCACCACAACAATCATCCATCACCACTAACCAATTTCAAAACATAATAGTACAGGCATCTCTGCTTAATTAAATGTCATTATTATTATAAATTGAAGAAGGGATGAAGATGAAGAAAACAGAGTAAGAAACTTGCCTCCATACACATACATAGTTGAACATCACAAATTAAACATTTAAATGCAAGAAACATACACATACAAGGTCGAATTGAACAACGATTGTAGATTATAGCAAGAAACTTGCCTCCATCTTCGGTTTTGGGATAGGGTTCAGGTTACCCAATTTCACTTGAGAAAACGACTTGAACACTCCTCTAAAGGCCCATCCCCATCCCCACCACCACAGCCACCAATCACCACCAATAAAGCTCTATCCCGATCTGTTTCACTCTTTCACCGTTAGATCTTCAAAGACACTAAAATCAAGCCACCATTAACCACTGCCCCGTTAGACACTAAAATCACACCACCACCATCATCGTTGCCGCACGCAACAATTTATGTGGCTGGAATGGCGCCGCCACTATTACAACCTTGGTCAAGAGGATGAAATCTTCGATCATTGTTGTTTGGTTGTGTGAGATGAGAAAGGGGAAGTTTGGGGTGGGGGTGGGTTTTAATCAAGTTAGGAATAAGGGTATTTTTGTCACTTTACAAAAAACTAACGGTTAAATTTAACAGCGTTAGGGTTAAAGGCTCAAATGGTGATAAAAATGAAATGTCAGGGGGCGGATGGTAATTTTAAAACTGTAGGGATATAAGTGGTTAAAATGGACAAATGTCAATGTAAATGGTAATTTACTCTAAAAATACATAAAGTTTATATTAGATTATTATTGAGTTATTAACCAACATTAGTGTAAAAGTACCGTATTGTATGTCTTGCAGTCTATGTATCTTTATTTATTTTAAAAATGGGTTTCAAATGAATAGAGAAATTGGTATTTATAGAATTTAAACTCACAAATATTTCATAATATTTTGATTCTTCTTTTGTTTTACGTTATTGTAATAACATACCAATTTTATATATTGTCCTTGTGTTGGATGGCCGGTTGGGATGGATGGTTATGTAGTACATTGTAACTCAACACGTAGTTAATAAATTTATAGAACAATTTAATTATCATGAATAATGTGATAGTTGTGTCGTAAGGAGTTCAATTTCGGGCAACAAATTTACATGTTAAAGATTTGTTATAATTATTAGAACAAAGAACATTTTAGTTTGAAATAAATAAAACTTTATATGGTGGTGAGTTATTTTATTACTAACAAAAATAAATTTTCATGATGAGTAACGTTAATCAAATGGTATAATTTTATTATGGTTAAAATTAGATTTTTTAAAGTTACTTTCAAACATATTTTTTCTATGTGTGTGGTGTAACAAATAACAATAGAATTTTTCCTACCTGTGTAATGTAACAAATAACAACAGAACCGATCCGCCGCGTAATAAAGTTTAAAAAGAGAAAATCCGTAGCAACACGCGGTCTTAAATCTAGTTAATATAAAGAATTTAAACATATCCCTTATAAACCAAGTCAAACTTTTTTAAAATAAAATAAAGTTTACAAAAGGCCGGTTATATCAAGATATCTCTAGGAAGAATCCTCCTCAAGAAGATGTTTAAAAAATCAAACCAACCTTATAAAAGCATGATAGTATATTTGGATAACTAACCTATTATTAGGGTGTTCATGAACCGAGCCTAGAGGATTCATGGGGAACTCGAGTTTGAGCTGAGCTCGATTTTTAAATCGAGTTGAAAACTTGAGCTCAAGCTCGACTCGGTTTTTAATTGAGTTAGTTCGGCCTAGTTCGGTTTTAAAGGTTTACTCGGCTAGGTTTCATGTCGGTTTTGCTTAGTTTGGCCTTAGTATGACTCGGTAGGTTGTTGGAACCTAAAAGAAAGAAAAGGTCTTGATGTGAATTAGATCGAATAATGATTGTAGAGTTATGCTCTAAATTTTGAATGTCTTTTACAAAGGCTGTAAAACGTTAATACTTAATGTTAATTTAAACGAGCCAACGAAAAAGCCATCCGTAGCTCAAGGTTGGTTTGTTTACAAGCAGTTTGGTTTGGCTCGGTTTGAAGAACTAAATAAGGGGAGAGTGAGTGATTGGGGAGGTGACGGCACTGTTTGTAAAGTTGAGAAGAAAAATGGGGAAAGAATAAATAATTAACAATAACAATAATATATTTAATTTAAAATATGTTTATAGCCTAGTTATTTACTTGGAATTGATGATTGTCATTTATAAAATAATATTTGTTTATATTCTTGTAATTACAAGTTTGATTATTTGATTATGCGGCAAAGATAAAAAGTTGTTAAACAAATTAATTGACTATATATATACATATATGCACACAAATTGGTGTTAGTGGAAAATGCTAACTTGAAAATTTGGATGTACCAACACTGATGATTTGATTCATGATTGAGAACACAAATACAATTATTTATTTGACGCCTAGCCATCAATTATTACATTTTTATTTTGGGGTTTTGCGAACAATGGCCCTTCTAATTATTAAACGAATAAACAAAATATAAAGGATTTCACACATCTAACTACTTATTGGATTTAAAGCATCTCCAATCCTATATACTTTTTAAGTTTATGAACGTATCACACCAACTATTAAATCAGATTTTCATTCATTTTTCTAAAAATCCGATTATCCTTTCTTTTTTCACATCATTATTTCTCTTTTACATCTAGTTTTCATAACCCTATTAGTTTGTAATAAACTATATTTTCAATTGGTAGTATTTAAATTATAAATTAAAATATGCAAACAATTTATATAATAATATAAGTATATATTAGTATAATATACTTGTTTAATAAATACAATTATTTTTTTATAAATTTAAATATTTAAAATATATGTATATATAATGCATATAAAGAAAAAAAAGTAAATGTATAGATAGATATGGCCATGTTAGCATTGGAGGCCAACCAGTTATGACTTTGGAGATGCTATAACCCACTTTTTTCATTCTTTCTAGGAATTATCAGCTTTTGGATTCTAAAATACTTAATTGTAATTTTTAATCAAATCATGTGAAAACGTTGTTATTAGCAATAGTCCTTTTACTTTCCAAAAATCCAAAAAAATAATATTCAAAATCGGTCCTTGTCCGTCAACCATTATTTCGCAACAAAAGCTTTATGTTTGGGTCATTATTCGAGGAACTTTACATAATGACATGCATCCTTGATTCTTTGGCATGATCAATGACAACTAAAACATAAAATAATGGCATAAATCTCATTATATGGTTTATGATTTTATAATCTCAGAATATATATAGTGAAGGTTTTAAGGGTGAAGGGGGCATACGTATCATGAGGGCACGACGAGCCTCGGCGCTGCCCGGCACCACTGCCGCCACCTCCCTTTCACACCGCAAAATTCTTTTTTCACGGCATGTGCTCGCCGTGACCTTCTTACCGTTTTATGTGTGTGTGTGGTGTAGGTTGTATTGTGGCAGTTGTAGCAACACCGCCGCCATCAAATTTGAGTGTGTGGTATAATGTCACATGACAAAATTTGATTTATGGGTTAGTGTGGTAAGAATGTCCCCTTCACCTTAATTATCAACAATACGAAAATCGCTTATGTAAAATATTCATTAATTTGTGTTTTAATTTAAGCTTGTCGCATGAGTATTTTTACTTTATTATTATTGCGCATGGGAAATGAATAGTGTTGTGCGATTATTCTTGCTTTTTGTACTAATTCTTATTGCATGTATGATTCTTCTTATATGTTTTTTACTCCTTTTAGTCTACTGCTTCTAGAGAGATCTAGCGTTTCTATCGGCTTGCTTTCTTTCCTCCACATACGTTGACGGTTGCCTCTGTGGACAACAGCCGTTTGTGTGGGATGCGGACGGTGGCGGTTCTCTTGTATTATATTGTTACCATACGAGTGCACTTGACTTGATATGTGCATATTTGTAGATGAATTTATGTGTATTACTTGTTGTTAATATATTATAAGCATGTAAATTTATAACAATTCACTAACCTACACATATGTACGAAACTTGTTACGAGAAAGATACATGAGGGAAAGTATGTCAAAGAGCTTATAGTTTAATTGTATGAAGTTATGTAGTTAAGGTATCCATCAAATGGTTGGAGGTTCTAGTATTACTGTGGCATATATAGATGTCGATATAAGAATAAACTTTGAATGGTATATAAGTAAACTTAATGGTACGTAATTAGTCGTTCTACAACAAGAGAAAGTAGTGCACTTAATTGCATAAGAGAAACAATTTCATTTTGACAATCATGTCATTTTCGTTTATTTGTAAATAAATATATAAATGGTTTAGAATGTTTCTCACAATATTATAAATATTGGTTTTGCATTAAACTCTCCCATACACACCTATGCTTTAAAAATTGGTCTTTAACTTCTAAAATAATCATTAATATTTGAGGAATAAAAATGTTAATTCTTGCCATGAATATGATATGTTAGAGTTATAATATTTTTTGAGGTTTGATTGGGCAAAATGTTTAGATTTTATATAATTGGATTTGTTCAGATTGATAAATTGTTTGTAAGAAAGTCATTGTCATTCCATACAGGTTCGTTACTTACCCTTTGTAATTTAGATCTCATTATATATCCCACAAGCTCTCACATGTGCAAACCCCTTTGGAGGAAATAATAACAAATAACTAATCCCATCTATAAGTAGGTTTGGTGAAAAAAAAAATTAATCGACGCCTCACATACTTATACTATTTTTTGCGGCCATAAAATATTCAGGAAATTATCATACTGAGTAGGTTACTTTTTTAATCCTTAAGGTTTGATTAAAATATTCATTTTAATTTAAAAGATTGAAAATGGTTTTTCAAGAAAAAATATATGAAAAGTTGTGTTTAGGAGTAAAGAAAAGAAACTAATGAACTAAGAAAGTCATGCGGCGCGTTGCGGCGGAATAGTTGACCAAAATTAATAAACTATACAAAAGTGGTCTTCAAACGGTCTTAAAGTTAAAATATACATAAGAACACTAGTAAAGTCCTAAGGCGCATTGCGCCGGAATAGTTCATTACAAAAACCATTACATAGACTTATACATCCAATTTTACCAGAATATTAGAATGAATCAAACACTACAAAAACCATTACATAGACTTATAAAAGCAAGCATCCAATGTTGCATAGACGTTTTACATATCATTAAGCGAATTCGAAGACATGTTATTCCTAAAAGAGGATGTTTAGCATATGTAGACCAAGGCACTTAACACACAAACGAAAACAATAAGAGCACGTTCGTCTTTATGTGCATTTAGTTGGAGGCTGTTGCTCTTGGTGATGAATCAAGCTCTTCAATTCACTTGATCTGTATTCTACTCTAATCTAGTGAATTCCCTTTTTAATAATACAAAAGAAAACCTATCAACCTAAAACTATATCCAATTTGACCCAAAAATTTGAGTGAATTAGTTACTGAGGTAGCCATTGCACATACTTCTTAGAAGCAAATATCCAATTTTAAGATGGTATATACACAACACAAACAAAGTTACTGAAAGTCATCACATAAGTATTGTCATGTTATACTACTTTCACAAATATAGCACTAAGAGCAATTATACCAGACTGACTATAATGAAGACCATTTCATGTTAGTCATCCCAACATAGGCAGCAACTCATTCAACTGAAGCAAAAAGAAAAAAAAAAAACAGGAAGCAAACATGAGGCAACACAAACCTGAATTCAACAGAAGAATCACCATAATTGAGACTGAGAACACATGCCAACAACCTGCTAGAAATATATGATAATTAAAAATATAATTAATCTATTTCTAATATAGCCAAATATTGTTAATATAATTAACCAAATATAGCAAAATATAATTAACCAAGGCAAAACCAATTAGTAAATCGGAATTCTGCCGGGGTAGATAAATAGAACTTATCACAGGTTTCCTTCATTGCCTTTGTTGTCTCTACCACATATCTATGCATACGGATTAATCGAAACCGGTTTTGTAACTAATGAACAGGCTTTTTTTTGTGCTTACTGAAGTTCTTTACTAAAAAGACAAAACAATATTAGTGAACGCAGCTATTTAACACCTGAATCATAGAAATGTTTGTATTATAGACTATATGATTTTATTTTAAGACACAACAGTGTTTCATACACATTCATTAAGCATTCTCTATTAGCATATTAACTTTGTAATTAAAATTGAAAATAAAAAACAATTTAACACCGGACACTATAATCAGCTTCAAAACAATCATCCACACAAAGATTTGTTTGAAACAGATAGCTCAAGCTGTTACGCATAAATCCTTGTAATTCAATAGCTTACGCATAATAATAAAAGAGCTCTTTTTTACAAACCCTAATATTACCTTATCTTCAAGCTTGATTTTTGATAAAAGAGTCCAAGTCAAGATCACAATTCACGTACTGTAGAAATCCAAAATTCAAACAATTAGACAACTTCTTGTGTAATTAAAAATTATACAATGATAGTGAAATCGATTACAAACCCCATATTTTGTCGATGTCTTCAACTTCGTCTTTAATATAATCATCAGTGATGTTATCATCATCCTCAGCAAATCCACCACCGGTGAACCCTTACCTAGAACTCAACAGATGCACCAATTGATGTTGCTAGGACTTCGGGCCCTTCAGATACACCACCCCAAGTTTATAGGGTAGCACCATCGGGTTAGGTTTAAGATTCACTACCTCGGTCCTGAACCCGTGTGTGAGCTAATATAGCTCATTTATTTTTAAACGTTTAATAGTTTTGTGTTGGAATAAGAGTGCCCCTCTTCAAGGTTATTTGGGCAACCTCAAGCTAAAAATGAAATGTTAGATTGTGATTGAATGAACTTTGGTATATTCATATCATACTATGGAATCAGGTATGCAGTATTTACAAACAAAAGTATTCGGTAATTGGGAAAAAATCAATATACTTCTAAAATCGAATCAGGATTTTGAGTCCTTCCAGTTCCAGATAGTTTTTGGAGTGGTTCTAATACCCTAAGACAAAATTCCTACAAATCATCAAGGTTATCAACATTACTACCATCTCCAATTCACCCACTCGTCAAATAAGGGAAAGTAGTGCAAATTCCACTTTTAATTTACTTGTACCCGTAATAAGTATTTGTACTCTATCATCTCTATATTAGCGTCTTCCTAAGCGAAATTTAATAACAAAAACATCCGGCACTCGAAAAATAAAACATAACCATCACCAAGTCAACATCTTCATCCTTCAGTGCAAACAAGCAAATGATCACATATCATAATGAGATTTGATTATTTTCACCTTGAGCATTTTTCATATGTGAATGGCAGAGGTAATAACCGATCAACTTGCATACAGAATCTAATTAACACCAACAGTATTCTTAAAATATAGCTTAAGATTACAGATCAAAACAACCTACTGGATTGAAATTCAATGATTCATACACAACTAATATAATAAAAACACTAACAATCATTGTAGTAGGCCATTTATACTAAATGTAACCTAAATTCCATTTGATGCAACAACCAAATGACTCTCAACCAAAGATCAAACATTTCATTTTCATTCCATAAAATTCATAAACTACAAATCCCCAATTCGACTTCTAAACAAAACCATCATACCATCAAAGATTCATCACAAGCACTTACACATCAATCAATCAACCTCCAAATCCATACAAGGTTCTACCTTGCCTCTTCAAAGCATACACCACATCCATCGCAGTCACCGTTTTCCGACGAGCATGCTCAGTGTAAGTCACAGCATCACGAATCACATTCTCCAAGAAGATCTTCAAAACACCTCGTGTCTCTTCATAGATCAAACCGCTGATTCTCTTCACTCCACCTCTTCTCGCAAGCCTCCGGATCGCCGGCTTCGTGATTCCCTGAATGTTATCCCGGAGAACTTTCCGGTGACGCTTTGCTCCGCCCTTTCCCAACCCCTTTCCACCCTTTCCACGACCAGACATTGTTAAATTAGGGTTTTGATCGTTCAGAACACTTTTGATTTTGAGGTTTGTGGAGGGAGAATTGTTGATTTTGTGGTGATGGTGTAGTAGGGTTTATAAAGGGATTGATGGTGTGTGATTTGGGGATTTTGAATTTTGAGCGGTCAAAGTTATCAATGGTTGAGAATGGAGATCCGTGTGATGATGTTTAAATTGATGTGAGCCGTCGATAGGATATTAATCAATGGATGAGAATGATTGTTGAGACGGATCGATGACTTGGTACATGGATGCTGAAAAAGTCATGATTTATTATATAAAAAGTTGGACTTAATTACACGGAGGTAATTACGATACGTCTTTTTTTCACTTTTAATCTTTAGTTTTTAAAAATTACAACGTTGATTTAATATTTAATGCAAACATAAAACGAATGGATTTTGAGTTGGATGAACGTTAACTTTGACCGTTAAATAAGTATAGAATAATATAAATACTCTCATTAATAAAATTAAAAGCCTAAAACTAATAATAAAAATAGAAATATAATAATATATCAGTAACCCCATATATATTGCACCTTCATTTGAAAAATCAAAGCTACTACCAGCGGCAATGTAAAACCAACCACCGTCACCACCCGTTCACCACCATGGAACGCCAATTCAAGCTATGTACATCAACCACCACTTCGACGGCCATCATTTTTTTGCGACGACACCCCTCCTATCTTTGATATTCGTGAAGAAACCTGCGCCAACAACACCAACAACTATTTGAAATACCTATTCGACCAGTTCTCGCGATTAAAAGCCCAACACCACATCACGGGCGACGGGTTTTCAGGGGTGGAGGTTAGACGGTGGTATACGGTGGTGGATTTATGGAAGCGAATGAAGAAGAAAAGGACGGGAAAGGAAGGGTACTGGGTTGGGTTGATATAGTTTGGTAGGTTTGACGTGTTTCAAGGGGTTGCTGCCGGAATCATCTTCCTTCGCTAGAGAATATGACCTCAAAAAGTGGGTATGGGAACTAGAGGAGAAGACAAACCGTGACGGTTTTGAGTCATGATTTTATAATAGTGACTGTCTTAATATTAGAAAAACAAATAAAGAATTATATATGTTACATCTACCAGTAAAGAGATTAACTAAACTATGTATAGAATAAAAAAGATAAAAGCTTATAATATTTCGATGAGTTGGCGTTGCACAAACATGTTTAAGAGTTCAACTTTCTTGTAGTAAACCAATTTGTCAAGCAAGTCTTTTAAGCTAGAAGTAAGTAGCACATTGTCATCCCAAGCTTGAATTCTACTATAGATATAAAAGAATAAAAAAAACTCGTTAGAAAGGCGACTAGGTTTTAGCCCTTGTAATCCACCTCTATCAATTAAGTTAGGATTTTATACAAAATATATACATGATAATGAAATAAGATAAAATATTTAATAATAAGGGATTAAGAGAGGGCCGACTCTTCGTTTAAAATGATAGGGCCTGTAGGACACTTGTTTTAGACCCACCTGATTCTAAAGGCCCCTGATTTCTTTTTATGCAATACACATTCGGTTACTAGCAACAACATAATTAAAGTAGCGGAGAGATGAATTGAACGACAAAGAAAATAATTTTGACGATGGAGATGGAAGTTGAGATTTGCTTCTGAACTGGAAGTCGTTTGAGTCAATTTTTAAATTGTCGATTTTGGGAATTTGATTGTTTGTTGGTTGTTAATAGCGATTCAATCTGGGCAAGGCTTTAAAGCATCATCAATAAGAAATCCAAAAACATTATTAAAAGCTAGCTAATCAGCTACTACTGAATAAAACCTTAATTTTAAGACCCCAAAAAACTTTTCAAATTGTGAGACTAAAAAAACTAAATGCATTATCACATCATCACCACCTTTTAAAGTAAAAGATTAAGTTTATATATATGTATAGAGTATTAGTTTTTATTATTATTTTTAAAATCACCTGACCACTCTTTGGCCCACTCACCTGTAAATTCACATATCTTGTTTTTCAAGTTCATCCCCATGAACTTAAAACTCAAAATCTAGACCCCAATGGGAGGAAGCGTAAGAACATCCATGTATACAATAAAAAATGTCTAAAAACATGATATTGGAGATGGTCTTATCGCTTGTAGAATACATATAAGATGAACATGGTTTAATGATGATCAGTATATCGCAAACATGCGTTCTCGAAGTCGAGGTATTCTATTTTTAACTGTAGCTTTTTAAAAAATTTCTCTCTAAAGAATTGTTGTTCTTGTTCTCTTACAAAGTTTGTGACCATCTTTGGGTGTAAAATAAGATTTGTGAGTCCCATGAAATTAAGCACGTCAGTAATAACTCACTACTAACTTGCACAATAGTATTAAGTTAATTGGTACGTACTTGGAGTATATTGCTTTGGAGTTGTGGTGCTAAAAATAGTAGCATAACCATAAAAGTCATGTAATGGATACAAACTGGATAATTCTAATCGGTGGGGTCATTATTTCTTTAGTTTATGTCCTTGGTAATAAGCTGTTGAAAAACTTACACCATGGTTTTAAATAAATTTGGAGATTATTTGTGCAATTTATTACCCTCCACAAGATTGCAATTTACAGCTACTGTAAGTACTTTACCTATTTAAATCTATTTCAAGAATCTTTGGCCTGTATATTACTTCCTATACGACTTGTTAATAGAAATGCGAATCCAGTTTATAATACTCTCATCATGATCTTTATAGAAGTTTACTGATGTGTGTTTGATTAATGAGTGTAGATCATCATAGATCGATCTACTACATATAATCATCGAGGATAATCTTGATGTAAATGAGTCACCTATATGCATTTGGTGCTTCAAAAAGAATTTAGGTTGGTAAATGGTGGTTTATGTGGTTGCTTCAAATTGAATTTAACTGTTTTGAGTCTTATCAGTAAAGGATATGTGTTCATCATGGCTGCTATCCTTCCTATGTTGATGATTAATGGCTTGAAAGCTAACGGGAATTAACAATGGTGTAGGATGTTATTGTCCCTAATGCTGCATGAATGTGCTGATTATATGTTTGGATGGTTATCTAAAGCTTATATGATCAAAATGACGAGTGTTTATAACAACGAAGTTTGAAAGAACGCCATTAATTTTTATTGGGAGCACCTTCTACAGGGATATCATGGAAAGTGATGATGGGATTTATCTGTATTTCAAAATGCAGGAGTTTTGCAAGCCCATAAGAGGACTAAGGAAGAAGATCAAAGTGCAGTCTTGGTAATACTGCTTGCTGACATCGCATTAGAAGAATCTATCAGAGGGCTGCTGATATGCAGCTATGTGGAACAGGTATGATTATGAATAAATTTGTATTCTTAAAAGAAGCTACAAACAGGTATGGTTCTTGCTTTGTGTATGAACAATTGAACATGAATACCTCCTCAGTTTGGTGGAGTTTTCGTTTGCTGCTGCAACTGTTATTGGGATTTTCTGAAACAGTTGATAATGAGCCGCTGGATTGGTTCAATGAGGCTTTTCTTTAAATGACCCGTTTCAACCCTAGCCACTTTTGATCAGAACCCATTCTGCCCTGAACCAAATTTACCACTTTCAAAAGGCACGCTTTCACCTGAAGCCATTTCAGTCAGGTTTTGATCCAAACAGAAAAATAATTTTCCAAATAACTTCTTTTTGTTGGCTTAAGTCACACTTATAAGTTGTGTTGGAAACTTATCAATGCATGTTACAATATACATTTGAGGTAGGAATTTCATCCCATTTATTTTAGAATAGGTGGATTTAGGTTGAGTTTATGGGTCAGAGGGGTCAAATAAACACTATAAGATGGAAAGAGACTTGTCAAACGGGATGGAACACGCCACCGGAATACTTATAAAAATAAAAGAACACAGAAGCGTGTTAGCTGTGCAGCCCAACCCACACCACCGCGGTTCAAGCAGTGTGCTAAAATCATGACTGGCTCCTGACCCACCCCACCCGCAGCCTCTAAAAGTATTTGAACAAGTTGGTTCAACAATTAACCTAGTGTAAGTGCCCTCAATAGAGTAAAAATGAAATATTTTGAACCATAATTGGAGTTCAACATTTAAACCAAACTAAGAAAGTACAACCATAAAATCACAATAAAACACTTGAAATGGGTTCAATTAAACATAAAACAAAGGGTACAAAGACAAACACCTATTAATTCATCAAAGATTTCACTAGTAAATAAGGTTAGCAAAATCAATGAAGCATTAACACAACAGACAAACACTAAACCAGAGTTTAGTTTCTACCAAGTCAGGTTTGAGACGGGCGAAGACAGACACGCACCTCGTGTTCTTCAGGTCCGACACGATGTTTGGGCACGATTATCTCAAGCATGGTCCCCGTTTCATCCCTGTAAGCTTCTAAATTTGCATCTTCAGGAATTGGCAATGGCAGCAGGATCTCCCTAACAAACTCCCCAGGAGTACAATGCTCCGGTGCTAAATCAGTCATTTTAAACATCCGGTTTTGCCTCTTTAACACCGGCCTACACCCGGTGCTTACACAAGAAATCTTGACTACCCCTTGTGAGTGTGTGTTTCTCCATGTAACTTTCACCCTTTCAAGATCAACACAAGGCAAACTCACCACTATCAAGAAACCATCTTCATCTTCATAAATGGTTTTAGCAGCTGTAACAGGCCCGGATGCATTCTTTAACACACCGGAAACATCATTCACCCAATGTGGCCCTACATGATTAACATCAAGAACCGAATCAGAGCTTTCATCATCATTCCCACGTGGCGAATTGTTCTTCCTCCGTTTACTATTATTATTACAACCCGCCAAAAGATCCATCCCATATCCGTTCACATCAACATGAGCATGATCTGATAACATCAATCTCTTCTGTTGTTGGTGCTGTTGATGATGATGATTACCATTAGACAAACCATCTTTCAGAACTAGAGGGCGTTCGATCTCAAAATCAGTACTTGGAAGATTCCTCCACGAACCGAAGTCACTTGCTTCAAGGGTTATAGAGAAGTTCAAATCTCTTCCAGTAAGCTCCATCCACCTCCTCCTTTCTTCTTCATCTAACCCCATCAAATTAGGCGAACGAACAACTTCAATCCCATGAACACACTGAGGATTAGACAACCCTCTGTAATGCTTCCTCTGCATCCTATGAGACCTCACAAACCCCTTATCAGCACAAAAAGGAAACGGCTTTTCCCCTTGTCGCGAATGCCCGTTCATATAACTCCTCAACTGCATCTTCCCCAACGCGTTCTCGGGCCTCTCTTTAAACACCCACATATACATATTCTCCATATCATGTTGCACCAAGAACACATCCAACTTCAACTCTGACTTATCATACCCATTCTCCCTGTTCCCCTTGTTCTTCGATTTCTCATTCAAAGCCGGTTTAAAGTAGAAATTAAAGAAAAACCAAGCACCCCACATGCTATCAAGCCGTTTCGCCGATTTCTTCCCACTTTTCGTAACACTAATCTGTGTCTCACTCTGATAATGCTGAGACCCTAAACCAGCATCTAACATCTCACACGAATCATTCAACGGGCTCGGCTCAGCCGAGAACGGGAGATTGATATCGGGCGGTAGCGTCGTCAGATCCACCGCCCGATTCATCTCCCTCTCGAACAAACTAGAATCCATAGACAAAAAATTATTATTATTATTGTCCATGGATAACGTCGTCAACAGACCCCCATTCATCTTCTCTTTAGCCGGCATTACAACACTTATTAGGGCTTCGCTTCACAAACCCTTACGGAATCATACTCGAAAAGCGAAGAATCAAAACAACAAAAGTTAATCACTTAATCTAAACCACCCAAATCAGTCAACGTCGTAACCGATGTGGATAATCGCGCATCGGAAGCAATTAAACCGCCACAGATTCATATCGATCCCAAAGTTTCATCAATCGATTAACAAAAGGGGGAAAAGCTGTGGTGATTGGATTGGATTGGCTAAGATTGGATTATAAGGGTAAGATGAAGGAGATTCGAACCCTAGAAAAGTCAAGATACTGGGATGAGATTAGGGATAGGATCGAACGGTACCTGTGGAGACAACGCATCGCATCGGATCGGAGGTGTGAAAATGATTGATTAATTAGGGTTGATAGATGTGTGTGTGTGTGTGTGTGTGTGTGTGATGAGGGGTTAATGGAGGAGAGAGCTTTAATTTTTAAAGACGGTGGCGGTGGAAAGAAAGACCTACACCGGATGGAGCCACCCGGTTTTGTGGTGACAGGTGGATCAGACGCCGTCCACTCCCTCCGTCTTCTCCGTTTATTCGTCAAATGGATGGTTTTTCACGTGGTGTTTAGAAAAAATATGTTACAGTGTGAAGATAAAGAAAAGCATGATTTTGTTGTGTTCTAGTGACATGATGGTTTGGGTTGGGTTTGAGAACAGATTTCGTCTTATGAAAATTTATTTGAGTATTACAGGTAGTTTTAAATTTTAAATGCTGATAATAAAAAAGTCTATGAACAAATGTAGCATACGTTTGTAGCTTACTAGTCGTAGTGTGATATCAGTGTTTATGCTCTTCTAGACTAGGGTTATTGACGATTACTTTACAAATATAATATAGAGTTAATTAAATGAAATGTTACTGTGCTTAAGTATGTTTTTACTTTTGTTCTCAAGATTTGAAAAACTAAAAGGTTGATCCACAGGTTTGATAAAACGTAACACAAAATGTCCCTGACGTGAAAGACATTTAACTTTTTTCGTTAATTTTTAAAATGACTTAAATACCCTTTATGAAAATATAAAAATATTATAAAACTCACACCCCAACCCCTACCCAACCCCGCCCCACCCCAAAAATCTTCTTCTTCCTCCTCAAGGTCAACTCCAACAAACAACCACAACAACTCCGATGACAACTTCGGTAACACCACCATCTCCAACACCACCAGAACGCAAACCACCATCCCCAACACCAGCGGAATGCCATCACCATCCACACAACCACAGGCTTGCAACCACCATATCCAACACCACTAAAACTCCACCACCATCCCCACCATCTGCAACCACCATCTCCGACACCACGGGTCACCACCTCGAATCCAATCAAGGTTAGAGTTGCAATGATGGTGACGGGTGATGCTTTCCACAGATCTACCAGGTGATGCTTTTATCGTGTGCCAGTGAATAAGAAATGGTGTTGGTGGGTTACGATGGTGTGCTGTGTTGGTGGGTTGAAGATGAAGATGAAGGGAGGGGAGGGGACTGCAGTAATAAGGAAGAGAGAGAGTTGGGCGGCGGTGGAGGGCGGTGGTGACGGTCTGGTAGGATGGTGGTGGTGGTTTGGTAGAATAATGATGTTTTAAGGTTGAAGATGAAGTTATGGGTCCCATCTTTCATAAATATTGTTTTTTTAATAGTTGGGGGTATTTTGGTCGTTTTACTAGGATTTAACGGAAAAGATAACGCCTATCCATGACGGGGATCTTTTGTGTTACGTTGTGTCAAACCTGTGGACCAACTTTGTAGTTTTTCAAACACGAGGACACAAATTGAAAACAGTCCTAAGCACAGAGAACTTTCATATAATTAACTATATAATTAACTCTATAATATAGGTTTAAATGTTTGCAAATACAAAATTAAGTAGAATTAAAAGGAAAAAAATGTTGTTTAAAAGAAACAGAAATGCTTAGTGGATGTGTTTCCTTTAAGTGGTTGGAAGCTTTTGTTTTTCTTGGGTAAGTATTGATATTGATTTAGGAGCTGGTTTTAAAGAGTGTCTAGGTTAGTTGTTTCTTAAAAAAACAGTTTAATTTATTAAAACTTAATATACTTTTTTTTTCTATTTTGTTTGTTTAATTTTGATTCTATTACTTGTGTTAATTTTATTTTTCTAAAAGAATTGATTAAAAGTATGATACTTATGTTATGTTTGTCATGTAAGTTTAGTCTTTTTTTTAGTCATTATATATGATCCTTATTGTTTAAACGTTAGCAATGTATTTAATACCTATTTACTAAGTAGCATTTAATATGTCTAGGTGAGTTCGATTGTGCCTGGTCCTCAACCAATGATTATTAACAAATTCAAGTGAGTGGACAGTTGTAATACTTGAAGATGTGCTTAAAACACTACAAGATGGTAAAAGAAAGATTATCGAGGAATGGTAGTTCTCAAGTGGAGTGCGGATTATTAGTTATATAGGATTTTGAAAGATGGAGGAACTTCAACCATAGTCGCTCAAAAGGGCGCTCAAAACCTCAAGCGAGAGGATATCAACATATGATAAAAGTCGTATGCTACGATCTCATGCATATAAGTCATGTATTGATTCATCGCCTTAGTTTTATGAAGTCTTGATGAGCTTAAAAGATTTAACTAGAATAAAAGAGCTTAAACATTATGAGGCGATTCTAGTTGAAAATCTTGATGGTAAGTTTATGTTAGCCAAAAGTTGAAGCAATAGGATTTAAAAGAAAAGAACCTAAAGTAGATGTAGATTATGGTTTTCTGACACATGGTTACACCATGAAAATGATTGATCTATATTTGACATATTAAATACGAAGGGAACGTGGTAAGATATAATTTTGAAGGTGTAACACGCATACACTTCAAGATTCATAGTTGAAATATGAAAACCCTTTTGAATAGAAGATTTGTATGCAACTATGATATGGAGATTTGATTTCATGTGGGTAGTTTTGTGTTGAATGAAAGCATACTTACTAATATTCAAAAAGAGAGATTTTTATTAAAAAATAAGTGATTAAACGTACAACATGTACTAAACGTATTACTCTTTATATATGCGAGGGATATTACTTTTTAGTAACTGAGGGACACATCAAGTGTGTGAAGGGAGCACATTTAGCAACTCTTTGAAAAAAGATTGCGAGATAATTAATTAGAGTATTAGAGAGTTTGGGCATTTTCATCTCCTAATCATGAGTCATGACTTTATTTGTGAGTTTGGTAGTCATTGGCTATTTTACGTCACTTTCAAGCCAAAGTTGACCCACCCCAAACAATAAAAAAGACGAAGATGATAAAGCAAACTCACCCAATCATTTAACATTTTCTATTACTTCAACAAAAAGTTATATGGTGGATTGTTTAGTTAAAAATAACAACAACATATATATATATACAAACCACCAAATCATTATTACAACTCAAAAACATTAGATAGGAAGGGTAATATTGATAACCTAATGTGAAGTGTATTTAGTATGCAACTAGGATTATTATTTGAATATCAGAGTTTAGACTTCTTGTAGTTATGATTTTATTAGTGAATTTGAGATCTGTGTTATTTTTATGTTGATTTCATGTAAAGTTATAGGGGGTGGGTCAATGTTGTTTGGCTTACGTTGTTGATTTATTCAAAAGGTTTGTTTCAAATTGTACAATAAGAAAATGCACCCAATTAGTGTTTTTGTCACATTTAAATAATTTAATAATATTTTATTATTTATATAGCTTTAGATGTGATATATTTAAAGATGTTAATTTTGTGATTTTAAATACTTCTTATAACATATAACAGAATTAAAGTAAACATAATCATACGAATACTTTATGGTCCCTAAAGTTATTTTAATATTCAATTGATGTTTGTAAAAGCTTTGGTTTCCTAATTTTATATATTATTCCTTAACTATATAAGTTGACAACAAATTATATCCAGATAATATCAAGACAAGCTCATCTTGCACTAATCGCCCCTTTCCATATATTTCTATTCTTGTTTCCACTATGGAAAATTAAGCATATTTGTTACTTTCCGATCTCCTATTCACATCTCGTCTCACAAAAAATCCGATGGTGTATGATAGTAACACATGGTTCACCGAAATATACATCATTCTTCTAATTATCTCACTACATGGTCACGCCACTACAATGCAGCTTAGAGACATGACTATAAGAAACTGAGGCGAGCACTGATAATTATATGGTGGGGTTCTTCTCAAAACATAAACACACGAAGATCATGGGCTTAGATGATTATGAGCCTATGTTTATTGTAGATTGTCCTATTTGACGAGTGGATGCAACCTCTGCTGCTCGTCCTTCTATTGACATTATATGTGTAGTTGGACCGCAATCGCAAGAAGAGACGACAAGACCACATGTTTGAATGTGAGTAGTTTTAGGTTAGTGAAAATAACATTTATTTAAACTCCATATCTTTAATTAATTCAATAGACCTTGTTGGTTTCTTCATGGCTATATTTATACTTCTTTGTATGTATTAAGGATCGTTTGATTCTTCAAAAGTCAAAACTCCATTGTATTTTAATCATTGTTTGACAACTTGGGACTGGAGTATCGTTAAGATCAACCTATGATCTTTGGTAAACTCTTTTTATCATATTTTTGTGTTGTTTATAATATTTCTCCTATTTGATCCCAACTTTTTAATCCATTACGTTGCGGAAGATTGGAAAGAGTTTATAGAAGTACACAACTCATAGTTGTATTTACACACCATGACATATTAACATAATGTTTCAAAAGTTGGAGGCAAGCTGTAAATTAATTAAGCATATCACATGCATGATACCCTAATCATGTTTAAATATACAAAACAGATTTATTCATAATTAATAAACGTTTAATATATACCATCTTTGTGTTTTACATATCGCTATAGCATATATAACTTTTGACAATTCTTAGTATATTTTGATTTATTTATTTTTACTATGTTATAAGTATATCCTTCGATATCTCATTTGACATCATTGTAAAATACTAAAATTAGTTCGTTTTAGCATTAGTGGAAAGAATTTCGTTATAGCATACTGATGAATCTTTCAGAAAAATATTACTTTTTATAATTAGTTACGTAAATTATTATTAACGAACTTCATTGTGAAAATTTGTTAATTACTTAAATACATGATCCTTATGAGGAGACATTTATCTATGAAGATAATAAAAATACAAAATAACATAATAATAAGTTTTGGAATCAAAATAAAAAAATAAAGTAATATAATAATAAAATCAAATAAAAACAAAACATTCGACTAAAGTACCAAATTAAATGTTTTTAGGTTTCAGGGTATTGGTTCTCTGTCGGTATTTTTCCTTATGGTATCATAATCGTTATTTCGCTCTGGCTAGTTTTATGCTAGTAGTTTATATATATATATATAAAATATTTCCGTTTAAAACAAATAAAACAATAAGGGTTGTTTGGTAGACTTTTGATGGTCATTATGAGCTTATTTTTAATGGTTCATAAACTCTTAATAATTAAGAGTTACTTTAATGCTGAATGGTTAAAAGATTAATTAAGAGATACCATTAAGATGTTACATTTTAACCGTTCAGTATTAAGATTATTTCTTAATCATTGAAAGGTTTATAAACCAACAAGAGATAGTTTATTAATGATTATTAAAATGCTACCAAACAACCATTAAAATCTTAAACATAGATTAAAAATTGATAGAAAAATTTACAAAACATTCATTTCAGGATCGTGTTACGTTTAAGTATAGAAAGTATAAATATTATTTTAAAAAGAAAGGTGGAAATATTTTACTAAACAATTTAATTAACTTTAATAATTATATTTCAAAATAACTCATTTTGACTTGAAAGTTTTTTATTCAGCCGTCTCACTTCTGAATTCGTCATGTTGTTCAACTTGATTGTTGGCCTATTGCATTTTCAAGGGACAACTTTTTCTAGGGACCAATTTTTGAGGGACCATCAAAACATTGCACGTTTCTTTTTACAAACACAGTGTACTAACCTCTTAAAAAAATATCCATGGAAAGACATCGGCATCGGTGGAGTTGTGAGTTTTTATTTAGAGTAAATTATCATTTGCATCACTGATATTTTCTTATATTAACCACTTGTATCTCTACAATTTTAAAGTCTCGATTTGCCCCTTGACGTTTTATTTTTGTATCTATTTGTATCCCAAACCCTAATTCCGTTATGTTGTTCTGCCAACTCTTTATGAAAAAAACTAAATTACTCTTAAGAAATAAAATATAATTTTTTTTATGTGTGTGGGTCCCATGTTTTTTTATTCTTAAGGGCAATTTAGTCTTTACAACAAAAGACTTAACAAAATAACTAACGATGTTAGTCACTTGGATTCAAATGAAAACAAAAATGACACGTTAGGGGGCAAATCGAGACTTTAAAACTGCAGGGATACAAGTGGTTAAAATAAAAAAAAAAAAATCAGAGATGCAAATGATAATAAACTCTTTTATTTGTTTAGTAAGATCATCGACTTGAACTTATCGCATTGTGGTTGGTTTTTAGAAATGTATAAATGTCCAATTCAATTACAAATATATTATATTATTTAGTGTTTATATGTTCTTTTATATATATCTATAATCTATAATCTATAATACATTATAAAGCAAACTGGATGGATAAAAACGTAATTGAACACACATTTTAAGATGGTAGCTCAAAAGTCACGCGCTTAAAAGCCTAGATGTCACTAAAATTTTCCATTAATGCTCTTCTTGTGCTTTAAAGGCTTGTACATATTGTTCATTTCACATCGAATGAGAGAATAAAATTTAGGTGAAATGAATGACTATAAAATGACCCTTTGGCTTTTCTAAGTAATTCATTCATTTCATTGTTTTTTTTATCCCATATTGATGAAGAAAAAAAATAGAGTGACCACTTACTCTATAAAGTGTAGGCCCCTATTTTATTGTTTCTTTGTCTCATATTAATGAAGAAAAAAAATGAAGAACACTTACTCTATAAAGTGGATGCACTAATCTCTCATCCACATTAAATGAAAAAAGAAATTTAGATGAAAAAAATGATTATAAAAAAGATCATTTGGCTTAATTCATTCATTTAGGGGAGGTTTCTCACCTTATCATTTGGCTTAATTCATTTTTTTGGCCCTAATTAAAACTGTAACTGAACTTGGTGTAGAGTACAAATTGAACCAGCTGTATAGTCATCCCACTCTGGTTTAGGGGAGGTTTCTCACCTTATCCTCACTCTATAATAGTGAAGGAACCATCTATATAGATCATTCCTTCAACTTAGTCGACTTTTTATAAATAGTTCATCTATTTCATTATTCCTTTGTCCCATATTGATGAGAAAAAAAAATAGAGGTACCACTTACTTTATAAAAAGGATGCCCTAATTTATTGTTTCTTTATCCCATATTAATGAAGAAAAAAAATTGAGAAACCACTTACTCTATAAAGTGGAGGTCCTAATTTATTGTTTCTGTCTCATATTGATGAAGAAAAAAAATAGGGACCACTTACTCTATAAAGTGGAGGCCCTAATTTTTCATCCCACATCGAATGAGAGAAGAAACTTAAATGAAGAAAATAACTACAAAAGAGCCTTTTGGCTTTTCTAAATAATTCATTCATTTTATTGTTTTCATGGTTTCTTTGTCTTATATTGCTGAATAAACAAAATTTAAGGGACTACCTACTCCATAAAATGGATGCCCTAATTAAAACGTATAACTGAACTTGGCTTAAAGTACAAATTGGACCAGTTGTATAGTCATCCTATTTTGGTTGAGAGGAGGTTTCTCATCTTATCCTCACTTTATAAAAGTGGAGGAACCACCTATATAGGTCTTCCTTGCACATTAGTTGAGGGAATGTTACTCTTCTTCATCCTCAATATATAAAAATGATTGAGGGAATGTTACTCATCTTCATTCTCAATATATAAAAAGGAGACCATAAGTAGCATTAAAAATCAAGTTTCGCACCACAACACGTGGGGGTATTATAAAACAAGGGAATAAAATTTAGACGAAAGAAATTATTATAAAAATGACCATTTGGCTTCTCTAAACAATTCATCTATTTCATTGTTTTTCTACTGATGAAGAAAAAAAATAGAGGGATCACCTTCTTATAGAACATTATAAAGCATTTAACATGACCACAAAGGTAATTAAATTTTTTAGGTGTCATGCATAAAGCCCCGAATGTCACTAAAATTCTTCTAATAATGTCCTTCTTTTGCTTTAAAGACTTGTACATATTTCTCAACCCACATCGAATGAAAGAATGAAATTTAGATGAAACAAAATGACTATAAAAGGACCAGTCGATTTTTTCAAATAATCCATTCATTTTATAGTTTCTTTGTCCCACGATAAGAAAAAAATAGAGTGACCACTTACTCCATAAAGTGGAGGCTCTAATTCATTGTTTCTTTGTCCCATATTGATAAAGAAAAATAATGTGCGGACCACTTATTCTATAAAGTGGAAGCCCTATCTTTCATCCCACATTGAATGAGATAAAAAATTTAGATTAAAAAAATGACTATAAAATGACCCTTTAGCTTTTCCAAATAATTTATTAATTTTATTGTTTCTTTGTCCTATATTAATGAAGAAACAAAATTGGAGGGACCACCTGCTTTATAAAGTGGATACACTAATCAAAACCATAACTGAACTTGGTCTAGAGTACAGATTGGACCATTTGTATAGTCATCCCATTTTGATTGAGAAAATGTATCTCATCTTATCCTAACTGTATAAAATTGAATAAATCACCAATATAGGTCGTCCCTCCACATTAGTTGAGGGAATATTATTCACCTTCATCCTTAATATTGAAAAAGGGTTAAGGGATGTTACTCACCTCCATCCACAATATATAAAAGAGGACCATAAACTAGCATTAAAACCAAACTTTCGCGTCACAATGTGCGCGGGTATTATAAAATAAGAGAATGAAATTTCGATGAAAGAAATTACTATAAAATGACCATTGGTTGTTTCAAATAATTCATTTATTTCATTGTTTCTTTGTCCTATATTGACAAATGAAAGGACCATCTACTTTATAAAATGAAGACCCTAATTTCACTCTATAAAAGTGGAGGAACCACCTATATAGGTGGAGAAGATATGGTAATTTCAATTCAATTTTAAGACACTTAAGAACATTGTTATTGTATTTGATCAAACAAGTTTGAGATTATCATTTTATATATTAAATGTGCTTTGAATCCATTACCTTTTGTCTCAATCTTTGCAGTCATGAATGTTAGAGTTTCAAAGATCACCATATACAAAACTAAAATAATTGTATAATCATGAATATGTATTTACAACGACTAAGTAGTGACAAAATAGATACACCTACGATAACACGTGGGCAAACAAGTAAATAGGCAAAACGCGCGTGTCATGAATGTTAGACTTTTAAAGATCAGCATATACAAAACAGAATAATTGTATAATAAAAAATATGTATTCACAACGACTAAGAGGTGACAAAATAGATACACCTACGATAACGCGAGCAAACGATTAAACTGGCAAAACGTGTATGTTATTAAACCATAAGGGCACAATTGACTCAGTGAATAATTTCGGGTATAAGCCTTATTCCTAAATGTCTTGTGATTATCAAGTCTCATTGTAATGTATTGACGTCACATGAGTAGTTTGTATCCTTTGATATAATGACCATTCGTTTCACTACCCTAACATAATTGAACTTGGAACATGACGTTTTCTTTGATGATTGAACGCGTGGTTCGCGCAGCAAAGCGCACGGGGTCATGCTAGTATATATATATATATATATATATATATATATATATATATATATATATATATTGTAACACCCCAACCCTATTAGGGCTGATGTGTCATTATCATAGTAATCAAAACATAAGACATGATTTTATAATTAAAAGCATTAGGAGTAAATCATCAAAACAATGTTTAAGAGCTCTAGGGTTAAAGTATTCATTACATATTATTTAATCAGCCAAATTTAAATGACTAGCATATGCTACAAAAATGGCTAGATATCTCTGTTCAAAAGTCCTAGAGCTCAATTTATCTCTCTTTACACTCCGTCCGGAGTAACCTATGAACCTGTTGTAAAACAAATATTTATGAAATGAGTCGAATGTCCAGTACGGATATATGCACAAATAACAATAATGATAACTGCAAGAACATCAAGATTGAAAATAACATAAAATGATACGAGTGTGAAGTAAGGCATGTCAATAAAATAAAGCGTATCATAAAGATGTACCCATTGAGCCGAATAACTTATATCAAAACAGACATGCACTTAGAACTGCAGACCCTATGTACCGAACGTGAAATGAAGTGTGGGTATACACAACAACCATCCACCATAATTATATGCATATATCCTAGGAGTAGTCCATACGCCTCCTCAACATAATGTGGCCAATGTATCTCGCAAGTACCGAAGGAGACGTTGTGATCTCTGCTCACCGTCACGGTTGGTGCCACGTCATCGATGCCGCAAGGACATGCTTGTGGTCACCCCCACAAGTAGGGACATGCTCGGGTGGCAGAATACAACAAACTGAAATGATGCTGCAATGTAGTATCTGAAATACGTTCCCTCTAATGTCAAGCGAAAAAGAATTCATATCATAACATAAGAACATGCGACTACGAGTTCAATTCAATAAATTAACATCGCATGAAAAGTAATACTAAGTTTCAATGTAACGGAGCAAAAATAACAATGTATCAAGTTATCAATAAAAACACAACCAATTGAAACAGATTGAAATGCCAAAGACGATCGGAAATTTCAATAAAATATGAAAGTCAAATGGGTTTCAACAATCAAGTGAACTACCATAACGACAAAGGGTGGGATAAGAATCCATACCTTAACTACTCTCACAATGATGTTAGATTTGTTTCTTTAGGGGGGTTGTGACAACCTACAAGTAAATAATATATTTGTTGAAATTTATTATTCTAACTTTAAATGTACTAAATATCATATATACATTAATACGATGACGTAATTTCTTAGGTCGAGTAATGTTGTTTGTGTCATGAAATTTTATATTAAACAATAGTAATTATCCCTAATTAATTTGAAGAGTTAGATGTTGGATTAAAATAATTACGAACCATGTTTTAATAGTTTGCTGTTACGGTCGTATGTAAGTTAAATAGTTATGACTTCTTTATTATTAATGTTATTTGCTTATATTATTTGTTAGAATTTATAAATTTAAGTACCATATATGTTTGAACTACTTCTCTTTTACTTAACTTGTTAAATTATTCAAATTTGAGAAGACAGAAAATCTAGGTTATATATGTATTTTTTTTCTTTTTAGTAATATACTATTTTAACGTTTTAACTTGCACGTATGATCTATGCGTATATGAGAGAGAGGTTTATTTAGTTTCATTTAAATTTTAAAGATTATAAAATATTATAATAAAAGTGATGTATTCATAGTATTCTCTAATCGAGATATATTTATTTAAGTATAATTAAGATGAAGTAACATTTAGATTTCTTTATATATATACAAAAATATACCAAGCATCGACTTAATTAATAGAATATATATACATAAACACACAATCTTATTTTTTAAGTATTTTATTGATTTAAACAAAAATATAATAAAGAATAGAAAGTGGAATAGTTACGTGAGCTAAGAATATTCACAGAAGACAGCTAAACAAAAACACATAATCTTGTTTTTTAAGTATTTTACAAATTTCTTGTATTTTACATTTTAATCAGCATCCCCATCTCCTTATTTATCTTTGAACTTTTAGAGTTATGTGAATAGTAATATTTAAAACATAAAGATTCATTAGAGCATTCATAGCAGAATCTCCTTCTTCGTCTTTATATTTTAACTAAATTTCATATTTTCTTACAATTATTTCTTAACTTTGTTTAACATCTCACATTTCATTCTCTATCTTTATCTCTATCTCACTTACAAACACTTATTTAATTATTGTTTTTCTCTCTTATACACTCACAAAAAAATATAAAACTGATGAATAGTAAATTTCTATGTTTAGAGAATCACTATTCATATAACTTTAAAATTTGAAGATAGAGAAGGAAATGGAGATGCGTGAAGATGTAAAATACAAAAAATCTCTAAATAATAGAGATGGAGATAGAGTTAGAGTCTCTACAGTGAATGCTCTTAAACATAGAGATTCACTATCAATCAATCTTTATATTTTTTATGAGTGTATAAGAGAGAAAATAATAATAAAATAAGTGTTTGTAAGTGAGATAGAGATAAAGATAAAAAATATGATGTGAGATATTAAACAAAATTAAAAGATAATTGTAAAAAAATATAAAATTTAATAAAATATAAAAATATACAAGGAGATTATGTTGTGAATGCTCTAATTGGTTTTTTTATCTCATTATGCAAACTATTTTTTTATTCTTATATTTTTGTTATGATTATGAGTTTCAGATATATTTGAGCATGGATAACATTACCGTCTTCCTCACTCATAGTTTCACATAAAATCCACAAATAATTTGCATAACTTAGATTTATTAGTTATCAAGGTTTAACTATGTATAAACGTATGCAACACACTTGATACATGAAAGGTTTGATAAGTTCGATGATGTTCTCATTAATATCGATCCCTATAAATAGGAGAGGCTCTCCACTATTTTAGGTAGGAGATAACCTTCAACCCAATACATAGTTATCTCTAAATATACAAGATATAGATCTAATCTAAATTCACAAAATTGATCTAATCTATTACACCCCCGCAGTCTAAGCGAGAGGAGGCCGAATGCTTAGACTGGACCGAAAATCGTCAAATAAGACCCGTGGAAGACCTTTTGTAAAGATGTCAGCTATTTGGTAGCGGGACGGAATATGAAGAACGCGTACATCACCACGTTGAACCAACTCACGAACAAAATGAACATCCAACTCTATATGTTTGGTACGTTGATGCTGTACCGGGTTCCCAGATAAATAAACTGCACTTATATTGTCACAATAAACCACACTGTCCTTCTGAAGGGGGCGACTTAATTCCAACAATAAATTCCGAATCCAACACAATTCGGCTACCACATTGGCCACACCCCGGTATTCTGCTTCCGCACTAGAGCGGGATACCACAGCCTGACGCTTAGATGACCAAGATAACAAATTAGAACCCAAATAAACGCAATAACCTGAAGTGGAGCGTCTAGTGTCTGGGCAACCAGCCCAATCAGCATCCGTGTATGCGCGTAAAGAAAGTTCACTGAATGTGCCCAAAGTGATACCAAACGAGGGAGTGCCCTGAAGATATCGAATAATCCGTTTAAGGGAATTCCAATGATCAACCCGAGGAGAATGCATATGCATGCACACCTGCTGAACTGTATAGCTAATGTCAGGTCTGGTGAAGGTAAAATACTGAAGTGCACCAGCCAGACTACGATACAATGTAGGGTTCTCAAACAGGTCACTAGAGGAAGTACTAAGTTTGGATTTTGTGTCCACGGGAGTAGCAACAGACTTGCAAGATGACATACCGACCCGATCAATAATATCCAATGCATATGATTGTTGCGATAAAAACATTGTATTTTGCTGTCGTGTTACAATAATCCCCAAAAAATGACTCAATGGTCCAAGATCTTTCATATCGAACTCAGCGGCTAGTTGATGTATGAGGGTAGCCCGTAGTGTATCATTAGATGTTGTAAGGATAATATCATCAACATAAATAAGTAGATAACCCTGATGATGTTATAAGTAGTTCGTTTGATGGGTTACCTGAACCGCAAGCTGTAGATCTGAAACTAATGGGTCACCGGAGAACGAGAGTAGCGACGACGATTAGGCGGTGGTGCTCCTGGTGGTCGGAGGAGATGGCAGCAAGTTGAGACGAGCGGCAATATAAGGGTGGCATGAATATTAAGGTTTCTTTTTTTTTTTTTTCGATTAAGAGGAGTTGCAGGTGGTGGATATATGAAAGCTGGTTTTGAATTGTCAAATGTACTTACCATTTAGCTATACATATTTCTTTTCTTAATATTCTTTTTGTTACTTGTTAATTTGTTTGTTTTTTTTTATTATTATTATTATTACTTGGAATTGCTGTTTAAAGATTCATAAATAAACATACACATTCACGCTTTCCATATATAAATATAATAAATTGCTAGTTTATTTCAGTTACATTTAGATAATCATTTGGAGACATTATCAATTACTGTTTTCCAGATTTTTACCATGTTCATGTTCAACCCCACCAAGAGTCTAGGGTAAGTAAATGGGAATGAACCAACTTGATAACGAAGAGAACATTTTAGAAGGGACACGTTGGGTGATCCAATCCCTATGCCAAACCATTTTTTTCCTTTGGATTAATTAAGAGGCTCGAAGCTAAGTTGGATATGTGCGAGTTGGAGGCATCAACCATGAAAATGATGTCGAAAAATAGGTGGCATATTTGTGGTCCACCCATTGAAAGGAAGATCCCACGAAAGGCACCAACATTGCAAGCCATGGAGAGAACGATGTGTAGATTCTCCATGATACGGCGAATAAAAAGGGAGGCATTGGATCTCCCTGTCGAGTTAGTTGCGACTAACATTTTATCCATAAGCCCTAAAACCCACATGACCAAACATAGAATCCAGTCAACATGGTCAAATGCCTTTGCGGAATTGATTTTGTAAGAACACAGCTTATCTTTGGAGTGTTTTGGCCAGGCAAGAAGCTTGTTGATAATCATGGGACCAAGGATGATTTATTTTTTAGGAAATTAAATTGCACGTCACTAGTAATGGATGTTAGTTAAATGATTTAAGATGATTAGTCAACACCTTGGCAATGACTTGATAGATGGAGCCAACGAGGCTTATTGATCGGAAGTTCTTAACCGTTAGGGGCATCTACCTTTGGGATAAGGCGATAAAAAGGAATTGTAACTTTTACTTATCGTTTGTTTTGAAGAAGCTTTCAAATATTTTTTAAAGTCGTATTCTAGAAGATCCCATTAAATAAAATTTGTTAGTGATTTAGTGATCATTTTGAAAAACTTGGGGTAGGGTTTGATTGATAATTTTGAAGATTGTTTGAGTTTTGAAATGAAGAAACAAAGGATTTTATCACTATTAGACAATCTAGAAGATGAGTGCAGGTCATATAGATGACATGTGTTAGAAACTTAGTTGCTTTGATGCAAACTTTAAAGTTTAAAGTGATTGTCAGCTATCATTTATCGCAACTGATTTGGTAACTTATGTGTCCGATCCACGGAGAATAGTGCGCGGTCCTGGACATCTGCTTTATAGTCTTTTTATTTACTCAAATTGATAATTTTATATACAAAAACTATATTTCATCCTTTGGGATTAGTTGAAAGAAAAAAGTCGTTTAAATTTAAAAATACTAGAAACATCCTGGGTATGACACGTCCTTTTATTATTTTTAAATGTGAGCACATTTTGATAATCAAACAAAATAATTTAAAAACCCAATGAGTTCGTCGCTTTAAAAAAACCCCCTTTGAATCCAAAATAGAAGAAGATATTCGTTTGTTCCCGATATATGAATTTGATCAACTCATAGGTTATAGTCATGCATGTACACGTAGCATACACATCATCATATTCAGTTCTAACGATGAAGATTGCTCATAATATCACAAAGGATTTGTTACAAACATTTGAACATTTTTTGATAAAGTGATCAATATAATTGATGACTTTTGATTGATATAAGGAGAATAACAGTTAGGTATGCGTTTGTATCCAATATTTTTATTATTATGTTTACGTTTAAATACTTACGTGTTATTTTGTTGTGTTTTTACTTAGATAAATTTGTTATTATTTTATTATTGTGTTTTATATATTAGAAGTATATAATAATAATATTTAACTATTACATTTTTCAGGATTCGTAATTTAGAAAACAAAACAATGAAATGACATCTTGAACTATGCCTAACAATAAGAAACCACGGTCACAAAAAAACATCAAAGTTACATTTACATATCGATATTTTATTTCATGAAACTTGACAATTAATACGATAACAGATAACAGTAGAAATAGAAGTTAAAACCACAAGCAATCCAATAAAACAAATCTTAAAATATATCATGCATCTGTACAAACGTATACACCTCAAATCAATAAGAGATATCTCGAGTAACATGTTTACATTTATCCAACCTTTTTTATAATTAACAAGAAGTTTTCCAAAATCATATAATAACGAATTTGTCACAACCCTATACAAAATGGTTCCATCTATACACATTTTTCGTTGTAGGGGCCGAAACTGACACCATTAATTGACACATCACTTTCTTCTTCATTGCCATGTGATTTTGGGTGGCATCTCTCGAAGCAAGCGTCTTCATAAATCACCCTTTTCGATTTGCCGACGTCTTCCCTCTCTTTTCTCTAACATTTTTCGTTTCCCCCCTCTTTCTACATTTTCTTCATATAAAAATCCAATCTTTCATTCAATCAATCTTGCATTCACAGTTGAATTTGAGGAAAATAAAACCCCAATTCGTATGGCAGTCATGAATGCAGGTTTGGTTTTGTGGGTGTGAAGTGAAAAGATGAAAGTGGGTGAGTTTAACTTCTATCATTCTAATCAATCAAGAGTTTGATTTTCAGCAAAAGAGAAGGTATTGTTTCTTACATTTGGTACTGTGATTATGAAGCTAAAATGGTAACTCTGTGGAGACAAGATTGTTTATCTGGTTATTGGGTTTGTTTCTGCTGAATATTTTGGAGCTCTAGTGCACACCAAGTGTTTGATAAAAGTCCTGTGAGGTTCATCATTGTATATTTGTGAAAGCACCAGTTAATAATATGTTTATTGGGTTCTTGTGATGTGGGTGTGAACCAAAATGAGAGCTTCAAGTAGTGTAGGGCTTGGTTTGAGTCTTGTTTTTGGGTGTCTGTTACTAGCTCTTGTTGCTGAGCTTTACTATCTGTTATGGTGGAAGAAAACTGTGACTAACAGAGAAATGATTCAACAAAGTTACAGTAGTCCAGCAAGAGAATTCTTCTACATGTTTTGTTGGAAAAAACCCTCATCTTTGACCCCGACTGGTCTAACCACAGACACCCAAGTTCATGAACCACAAGCATCATCAGCTCATGCTCATCATCATCCAAACAAGGAGATATGGCTCAGGACATTTGGTGAAGAACAAGAAGTTAATGACACCATTGTTGATTCAGAGGAACTGAGGCTGCAGAACCTATTTGTTCCACCAAGATTTCTATTCACCATTAGAGAAGAAACAAAAGAAGATCTTGAATCAGAAGATATGAGTAAGATAGGGTCAAGAAGGATGAGTGATGTGATTTCATTGGATACTCCATTTTTTACACCTCTTGCTTCACCAGCATACTTCACTCCTCCTATAACTCCTGGAGATTTTACATATAGAGCTTTCAGCCCTTTGTTTCAGTCGTCAAGCGATTCGGAGTTCAACAGGATATGGGCTTCACCACCTCCTAAGTTCAAGTTCTTGAGAGATGCTGAAGATAAACATCAACAAAAGATGATGAAAAGATTTGAAGGCGATGATGCTCCTGCTCCAGAAAATGATGATGATGATGTTGTCATCAAGGATGAAGAAGCTGATTCTTTTATCACATTAACCGTGTCTAAGAAGAAAGAGAGGGAGTGTTAACATTTGATATTATCTTTTCAATTCAAGCTCTCCACAGGTACTTCCTAGTTCCTTTCCAAATTCAGACCACATTCCCAGAATGAATTAGATTTGGTATTCTTATATGTGCAAATCTATAGCTTTTTTGTTTGAGTTTTAGTAGAACCTTTAATCTAACAAAAATTAGTTACTTCTTTATTATCTTCAGATGTTCTTTACTAAGAGTTCAATCTTGAAAGAAGCCCATATGAATTGTTCAGTTCTGTCATCATGACACTTATCTTCATTTCATGTCTATTGAATTGTTCATCATACTGAAGCATTTGTGTACATACTGCACTGTATTGGTTTTATTGAAAGATTATCTATAGCATAACCTTTATTTATTTATTATTTATTCTGCCACTTTTTACACACAAAGATTCAACTAGTTTATTTGCTTTTAACATAAACACTTGTAAAGTAGTATCTAGAGAAGGTGGGGGACAATATTCTCCATCAGACTGCAAGTCAAGGTGGGGGTGGGGCCATGGAAAATGGGAGTAGTTCTTTGTTTTATTGAAATCTTAATGTTTCCCTGAGTTGTCTTGATGTTCTTTATTACCTGTGTAATCTAATTACTTGCACGCTGTCCAATGTTATAATTTTGTGCTTGAAATAAATGCAAAGTCAGTATTATTAATATATGTCAAGGTTAAGAGAAAATCAGAAAATCAAAAAGTTGTGATCTATCTTTATAGTCATGTTACATAAATATCAGGCGTATCATACACAAAGCCATGCTTGAGTATGTATTTATGTTGGCATATCATACTTCATCCCCGATTTTTCTTAAAATACATGCTAATTCATATGTGATTTCATTCTCTATATTATACACAAATCTACTCTCCTGAAGCTGAAAATTTTTCAAGCTAAATGATCACAATCCTACGTGGTTTATATTGCGTCAAGACATCTAATTTTTCCCTATCAAGCACGAACATTTAACTCATTTATCTAACAAGTCAAACGGGTTAACAAGTCGGGTTGTACCTTAAGATATAGGCTGTAGACGTAACTAACTATAGAGGTAAAACATCTTATAGAAATGAATTCTTTCATGATTACATGTAAGGTTAAAGCTATATGTTGGTTATTTTCATTACATTGAAGTTAAGACTTCTGTACAACACCTTATAGATGATTGGGTGTCGGTGTTGGTAACTAAGGTAAATAATATACTCTACGAAAGGAGGTTCTTTTATAAACAGATGTAAGTTTTTCTCATGTGATGTTTATGATAGGCTGGACCCGAAGCTGCGACCTTGATTCGAGGGGGACCTTAGGCAGAAAGTACTTGATAGTTGAGGGACGACTGGTACATTTTATCACTTAGCGTAGTAGACAAATGCACAGACAGATTACAAGGGGGGTACAATGTCAGGAGACTTATCATTGCCATTGGATCATAAACCCCACCAGATCTTGTCAAGCCTGTACTTGGGAACCGCAACTGGTTTGTAACCCGGAACTAGAACCAGGTTGGAACCGACACTGCCCGTGGGGTTGAATTCACTTTGTAACCACCATGTTAGAACCCGGTTTCAAACCCAAACAGAAATGGATAAAACCTGGTTTTAAACCCGAACTGATAATTTCTTCTCCAAAAAGTGGTTCCGGTTTAAACTGATTCCAACAAAAACAACCGGTTCCAACAAAAACTGGTTTTGACCAGAATCGACAGGATTTGGTTTCAACCCTCTTGCAATCCAATTATTTAACTTCAAGTTTTTGTAGATTTTACTCATCATTATAGATCTGTGATTTTTAATCACAATAATAATTACTAATATTTATATATTTTGTAAAACAAAAATGACAAGTGTTATCAAGATGTTGTGGTGTCCTTCATAAGTGGTGAGGCTTCAAGTCCCGTTGTAAACACATGATGTTTGTAGATTAGTGGAGTAGTTTAGTGGGTATGTGAGTTTGTCGTTAAAAATATATTTTCTAAAGATTAATTATTAATGGAAAATTGGATTTTAATAATTCAAACTATTGATTATTGGTCAGTATTAATTTCAACTAACAATTTGAACAATATTAATCTTAACTTTTAATTTGTTACCGATAACAATCATAGGCTAACTGTTGGCTAACTCTGTTTAGTTTTTGATGACATGACACGTGACGTTGCTTGTGACGTGTCTTGTGACATGACGTTCTACATAATTAAATAAAAAAATATAAAAATATCACTCGATTTTTGTGTTTCTGCCTCCAAGCTACTCGAACGATGACAAAAGAGTTACGTTAAAACTTCAAAAAATAACTTTTTATACAAAAGAATTGAGTAATCCATTTATATTTTTAATTGTAACTATGTTATATGTTATGTCACGAGCCACATGACGTGATACATTATTCAAAACTAACAGAGTTAAGAAATAGTAAAACTGAGATTGTTATTAATAACAAAATCAAAAGTTATAATTAATATTGATCAAGTTATTATTAATTAGAATTAATATTAGGTAATAATTAATAGTTTTGATTAATAAAATCTAGTTAGTTTTACATAATACCGCCTTTCTAATAAAAGCAATAATTAAAACATATCAAAACAGTTAAATACTACAACTTCAAACGACAAATACACATACAGTCCAATTAACTTTATTCATCATGAAATTGTAACAATTTCTACTCCAATCCAATGTCTAGAAACTCTAAACTTTCATCCAGTTTAAACTAATAACCAGAATCTATTATTAGCTACTCTTTCTAAAACAAACCCAAAATATGATCTAAAAAACAATCAAATTTCATCAAACAACAATCTAATCAACTTCCTCAATCTTGGGTCCGGCACCGCTGCTGCCGCCACCAGCGGGAGCCACTCCCGCATTGGCGGCAGCAGCAGCATCCGGGACACCACCGCCCTGATACATCTTCGCGATGATCGGATTACAAATCGCCTCTAATTCCTTCATTTTATCCTCAAACTCATCCACTTCACCAACTGGTTTGCATCTAACCAGCTGATAGTTTGCTCAATTGCATCCTCCATCTTCTTCTTATCTGCCGCAGCGATCTTTTCCGACACTTTTTCGTCGCTAATAGTGTTCTCATGTTATAAGCATAGTTTTCCAAACTGTTCTTAGCCTCCACCTTCTTCTTATGCTCCTCATCTTCAGCCTTGTATTTCTCAGCTTCTTGCACCATTTTCTCAATATCTTCCTTTGATAACCGCCCCTTATCGTTAGTAATCGTTATCTTGTTCTTCTTCCCGCCAACTTTATCTTCAGCAGAAACATTTAGAATACCATTTGCATCGATGTCAAAACAAACGTTAATCTGAGGAACCCCACGAGGGGCGGGAGGAATGCCCGAAAGCTCAAACTTTCCAACAAGTTGTTATCGCGCGTTCTGGTTCTTTCGCCTTCATAAACTTGTATCAAAACACCAGGTTGATTATCAGAATAAGTTGAGAAAACTTGCTCCTTTTTTGTTGGAATTGTTGTGTTTCTTGGGATCAAAACTGTCATGACACCGCCCGCTGTCTCTAGACCTAGAGACAGCGGGGTGACATCCAGTAATAGTAAATCTTGTACCTTTTCGTTTCCTTCGCCACTTAAGATGGCGGCTTGAACCGCGGCACCATATGCAACAGCCTCATCAGGGTTGATGCTTTTGCAAAGCTCTTTCCCGTTAAAGAAGTCTTGTAACAAGTTTTGTACTTTCGGGATACGCGTAGACCCGCCCACGAGCACGATTTCATGAACCGATTTCTTGTCCATTTTAGCATCCCTCAAGCATTTCTCAACCGGGTCCATACACTTTCTGAAAAGATCCATGTTAAGTTCTTCAAACCTTGCACGCGTTATAGTGGTGTAGAAATCCACACCTTCGTTATAGCGAATCAATCTCGATTGTGGTTTGAGCAGTCGATGAAAGCGTGCGTTTAGCCCTCTCACACGCGGTCCTTAACCGCCTCAAAGCCCTCGGGCTTCCGGTAATGTCCTTTTTATGTTTTCTCTTAAACTCTTGAACAAAATGATTCACCATTCTGTTATCAAAGTCTTCACCTCCAAGATGAGTGTCACCCGCAGTCGATTTCACCTCAAAGATCCCCTCTTCGATGGTAAGAATCGATACATCAAACGTCCCACCACCGAGGTCGAAAATGAGCACATTCTTCTCACCCACACTACCCGCTTTCTTGTCTAGACCATAAGCAATGGCTGCAGCCGTTGGTTCATTGATGATACGCATCACGTTAAGCCTGCAATGACGCCTGCATCTTTGGTGGCTTGGCGTTGCGAGTCGTTGAAGTATGCGGGGACTGTAACGACTGCGTTTTTGACAGTTGATCCGACGAAAGCTTCTGCGATTTCGCGCATTTTAGTGAGCACCATTGAAGAGATCTCCTCAGCTGAAAACTGTTTATCTTCGCCTTTGTACGAGACTCCGATCATGGGCTTTTCGGATGGACCGGAAGTGACCTTGAATGGCCATAGCTTCATGTCATCTTGTACAGATGTGTCACTGCATCTCCTACCGATCAGTCGCTTTGCATCTGTTAATATTATGGGTCATGTATCAAGATAATAACCAGATTAGTCAGAAGGTGTCATGAGTGGCTCAAACCGAAAGCAACTAAAGCTCTACCAATAATAAACCTCTTAGTTTGTTATTGCTGGTGTCTAGCTCGGATAAATAACTAAAGTTTATTATGTGAACTTTAGAAACGGCTCTGATTTTTTGGTTTGCTTAGGGCCTTGAAACTAATTTATAAGTTTGAACGGCTCTGAGAGGTGTAAATGAGCCGAGTCGCCCGTGAGTGGAGTCGTTAGCTGCTTGAGTTCAGAACTCCAATCGACGAGTTTTTTTAAACGAGCTCAAGCTTAAGCTTTTATTGGGGCTTATTTAATAAATGGGCTCGAGCCTATGTTTTACATATCGAGAGCTTAAGCCGCATTTCAAGTATCAAGTTCGAGTAGCCTCGGGAGCTTATGAATTTAATACAAGGAATAAATTGTATCAATTATGTTATACATAAAATTTTTAGTTATAAACATACATACAGTACAAAATATAATTAAATAATTAATGAATAATAAACAAGCATAGCCTGACCCGTGATCTAGCTAAAAAAAATTATTCACAAGCTGAACTCGAACTTTAGAAAATAGAATTTAAACGAACCAAACATAGCCTGACCCATTAACCAGAATACGTCTATCGAAACTACAAGTAGCGATTCATAAACGTACCGAAGACGGTGTTTGTAGGATTCATGGCAACCTGATTCTTAGCAGCATCACCAATAAGACGCTCGCCTTCTGTAAACGCAACATAAGACGGAGTCGTCCTGTTACCCTGATCATTGGCGATGATTTCGACGCGATCATGCTGCCATACACCGACGCACGAGTACGTCGTTCCTAAATCGATCCCGATCGCGGGACCTTCACCCTTCCCTGCCATCCTCAAACGATATTGTGGAATAGAATTTAGATCCGGAAAAATATATGTGAAAGCTTACTGTTGCTACTAAACTTGGTGAGTTAGTTGATGTGTAGCGAAAGACAATTTATAGTGTCCTAAGGATTATTAACAGCCGTTGATTAAAGGTTATTTTGATTTGATAAACCGAGTCCTTCGTTTGGAATTGACCAAAGTGAAAATAATTGGTTCTTAGTCCTGTAATTTTTGCAAACTTTTTTTTTAGGTCACCATACTATATATTTGTTAATTTTACGTTTGATACAATTATCTTGTAAAACAATAAAAATATAAATTCCAGAGTAGTCACTTGGACTGAGAAGAGATTTATGGTAATGTGTACTATATTATTCATCATTTATATTTCTTGTTGGTAGATCCATGGTGCGTATAAAATGCACACATTCATTAAAACCCGAATTTATTATTCTGAGTTAGTTATCCAAACTTCTTGTTATTGAAGATGTATGTTTTGTAATTGGTATTGACTTGGATATTTCTTCGAATCGCAAGAAGATTATTTTTATATTGAAATATTTCATTAGCACTCAAGAATTTTCAATCTGATAATTCAAAGTGAAAATAACAAGAACACATATATAAGTACTGTTATAACAAACACACCAAAATTTGATCAAAGAACTATCTATTTAGTGAGGAACAAGACAACTAATAATGCGGTGTTTACAAAGAGTGTCAGTTAATAATTATAACGGCCGTAAGTTAATAGTATTATGAGTGAAATCTTCATTATAGTTACTTGCTATTGATGTTTTAGTTCTGTAGTTACTACTAATACTTTAGTTACTATTGGTTGCTTAGTTTCTAATCATGCATTGGTTAGTATTGATGTCCAAGTTGCTACTTATGAGTAATTTCCTATTTCTTTTTGACAACAATACTTTATTTTATGGTCTCTTAAACTACTCTTAGCTAGTTTATACCTAGAAAGTCTCAAATAGTTTCAAACTTACCACTAGTTTACCAACCCACACAGTAAATTATAATCATCAGTTCCTAGCAATTGATGTACAATTGATTATCTAATTATCTACTTTTAACCCTATTTTATATCTAATGGTTCATTTTTAGAGTTTGAAGATTTTAACAGACCATGAGTTATAGTTCGACTAAACATAAGACCGAAGGTGGGTAAAAAAATATTATCCAAAGCAGAATACAAATTTGAGATTTAAAATACACAACAAAAAATAAAATGAAATAAAGTAAGCATGGTATTAAAGTAAATATATTTGATTGTTATGAATCAAATTGTTGATTAGTTATTGAACTCAATTGTTTGTTATACTCTTACAGGTCACATGGAGCTGAAAAGTGAATTATAAATGTTATCAAAGTAACTAATGAAGAGTTAGAGCATTCACATCCGGTTTCTTAAAAATTTGTGAGTATAATTTTTATATTATATGGTATGATTAGGGGTGGTTGTAAGTGAAATAGAAAGAAAATGTACTGTTCATCTGTAAATTTAATAAATCATAATTCAATCCTTATAATTTTTAATATTTTTAAAGTGGTTGTGAGTGGTAAAAGAGATAATAATAATAAATGTATAGAAAATATTATTGGATTGGAAACGAAGAGAGAAAAAAATATCGATTTTTAGTGTAATTATAAGAATGAAGATAAATAATGGATGAAGGGTAAATTAAAATCCGAGTGAAATTAACGAAGTTGCATGTAGTAGAAAGTAAGTACGAAGTCTATCTGTAAAATCAGGAGAAACTGACTGCGAATTTATTAGAGAATAACCAAAGTATAGCAGTAAGGAATGAGGGATGTCAATGACTTTCCAATGGCCGATTCTCAGTTATACAAATTATATTTTGAATTGTAAAGGTCAACACACTTCTTAATGTTTATGGAATCTGGGAAGCATTCGAACCAAAAGACAAAGTTGATGAAAAAAAAGAAAAAAAAAGAATTGGTCCTTCAATGTTGGTAACGGATGTTGCAACTACTTCTACTCTAGTTGTAATCTTCCATGTTTATAGTAAACTACAATGTAATTTACCAAACTTAGCTTGAATTATGGTCAATTGTAAAGTACACAGAGAAATCAATCTTTCAAAGCAGCATGCATTAAACATCAAAATATTGAAATAGCACCCAGGACAAAATATCACCCAATATAACATAATCTATTATGTAATAATTAAAAGTACATAAAGGCCTAAGCTAAAAACTTGAAAATAAGCAAATGAATTCTTTCCTCGAAATTTAACTTCAAGTTTTTAGTTTAGAAACAAAGTTAAATGATATTTGATTCGTTCAAAAGATATTGGGCTGGGCCTGAGAGTCTAGGAGTCTAGACTCTAGCCCTACTTGCGTGAATTGATTCATGCTGAGAGGCCCAGTCCGGCCCAGATCATCTAGTTTTTAGTTTAATTACGTTGTTCAAACTTCAAACCAGCCCGTCTTTATAATGATGATTATGAACTTTAGGTTTACGGTAAAAAGCGTATAACTAATATTGCCTTAACCTTTAGCTAATGACGAACTGAGAGTTTTTATGATGGTTTGAAAATTTTTAGGAGTTGATGTTATATTCTAAGCATTAAAATATTTTGTTCTGTTCAGGTTCGGATCATTTCATAAAATAAAAAAGATAAAATCAAATAAATCTCAAATAATAAATAAAAGTATGAGAATCGTTATTGAAATACGTAATAGAAATGTATATATATAAACAATTGTTTTTTTTCATGGGGGGTCGGACGACCGCCCCTGCCTCTAACTCGGTAATTGAAGTTAGAAAATCATAAAACATATATTTTGCCAAAAATGTTAGATTATTTTTGGACTGAATAGAAATTTACAAGGTTTGTTTCACTAACTAGAATCAGACTATGTTGCCATTAAGTGTATAGGGTAACAATATTTGTGTTCTTTTGATCATTTGACTAGATGCGTGTGTTTCTAATACTTAAGGTATCTGATATAATGAAATTAATATATTATGAGACTAATATATAAATAGTAGTAGTAAATTGATTTGAGAATTTTGCTAGGGTCAATTTACACTGTTTGCTGGAGACAATTTACATTTTCTTCTTGTTTCTCTCTAAGCGATTTCTTTCATCAGAACATAAAGAGAAACCATAACACCACTAAAACCTTCATCCATCTTGATTGAAGGCACTTAACATTCTCAATAATCAAGATTATCGTGAGCTCATCTTCATCAACAGATATACAAAAGATTAAATCATCTTATTCAAGTGATTTCTATTGAATTCACTATATTAATTAATTTAGGACTTATTCAATTGATATCACACGTAAAAGTCCATTCAAATATATAAGAGATTTAAGTGAAATTTATGTTTAGATGAAAGTTTACCTACAATTTTAGATAAGATAAAACAAAAAAAAAGTTATGCTTCAGTTTAAAAAAATTAAGAAGACCTTTTTTGTATCACGATCATTACTTAAAATTTTCTAATAGAATATAATCCACGTACTTCTAATCCTATACCAGTATAAACTTACGTTGTGACTCAAAAAATAACTTTAACAAGCTAAATTCTTTTTCATAATCGTATTGTCAAAAACAAATGTTTCATGAATGTTTTAAAAAAAAAAACAAATTTATAAATAATAAGTTTGATAATGTATATTGTAAGTTCAACTAAGTTTAAGGTCTACATGGTTATTATTCAAAAATTAAAAAAAACTTTCATGATCAAACCACAAAGTATAAAACTATGTAGTCAAGTTATAAAAATTAAAACTATCCATTATTCAAAACTAAAAAGAAAGCTTGTGACCGGACTTCAAAGTATTAAACTTTAATAGCAATTTAATAAACTGTAAAAACAGTTTTTTATACTATCAAATCGAAGATGATATATGCATTTATGTTTTTTTTCTAAAACAGTTGCACATCTTCTTCACTCCTACTATAAGATTGAATCAATTACTAACAATTTTGTATATTACTAAACCTTAAACTCTACTAAACCCTTGATTAAATTCAAATATATAGGATCATGTCAAGTGTCATGAACATTTAACGTTTAAAAAAAGAGTAAACATGTCATTCTATCCATTTACCAATATTATCCTAATTAAATATTTCATCTACTCTTTTCTTCAATAAATAAAAAAGGATTCCCCCTAATTTTTTAAAACATCACTTACTCTTTTTTAATAAAATATCAGTTTTTAACAGAAAATTACCAATAAATAGATCGTATTTTTTTCTTTAATTCATTATAGTTTATACAAACGTCTGTAATAGATATATGTAACGAACAATTGCAAATATGTAATATATTTCCATCATCTTTACAAAAAAATCTTTTTTTGGGGAAAAACTTCGCAAAGTTTTTAAAATATTAATAAAATTTTAATATATGGTTAAATCGAATACAATACGTTGGTTCTTTGATATTATACGTGATATACAAACATCGTACTAGCGATATAATTAATTGTATTGAATATATATTTTCTTATGTTATAGGAAATATTATAGACTATATTTTTCTAGTTAACGATAAGCAAAGAGACAACAAGAAGGGTCTTTTGATATTTTTTTATTTTGTTATCTATTTTTAAATTAATGAAATGATATGCAATGTTATTATAGAAATGTTATTTAGGGAAATGTAATTTTAATTTATTAGTTATCTATTATACGTATATTACATTTTATGTATATATAAGTTTATTGATTTGTATGACCGGAACTGAAACGATTTGGACATCAAACTTCTAAGTTGTGTCTAAGGTTTAGGAATTCCATTTTAATTTAATATTTTAAATTCACTCATTATTTTAATTTTATTTAGATCTTAATTTAAATGAGCTAATGAGTGAGCCAACACGCCATCTAACTAGCGAACACAAGCCGAGCTAACCTTGCATTTAAGGGATTGATAAAAATTACGGTTACATATATACTAATTCTTTGTGTTTCTTGCAAAAATAAATGTTTAGTTAAGAAAAAAAAAACATATATTTCAGATTATATATTAAACATATATAATATAATGTTACATGTATGTAATAGGATATTATATCAAATGTAATAACACCTAGTAAGAAAATTTAAGTTATGTTAATTTTTGTTATAAATCATGTAATATAAGTTATGTTGTTTCATTAATGTAAGAAAATTTTAGAATTATGCACACTGTCTTGATTAAATCATAGATTTAAAATATGATTCTTATAAAAAAGTTGTAGACATACACATTGATGAGGAACAAAAGCAACAAGATACGACTCAGTTCGACAAAAAAGAACAAAAATACACGCATTTTGATTAAATCAATAGTTCTTTGATATATGTAATACAACAATTTGTAGTAAAAATATGCATGTAATATAAAACTATATATAATTGTTCAATCACCTATATGTAATGAAATAATTATTTGATTGTCCTTCAATGGAATATAGGATTTTATCTTTTGCACTTCTAATTGATAATGATAACTGCAAACTATTATTATATATGATTACTAATTATTACATATGGTATCAAGATATTACATGTACGTGACATGATATTATATATACGTCATAACATAATATACATGCATATAAAAGATATTATATATATGTTTATATTATATATGTGATTATGTTTTAATATATGTAATTATTTTTATTTAATTTATAAAATAAGGATTTTATTATACAAGAGGTGCTTGAAATTAATATTTGATGTTATTTTTTATTTATTATAATAAAACAAATTGAATGTTATTGAAATGTATGTTTGAATAGTTACATTTATGTTTATATTATACAAACATAACTATTCGTCATATATATGTAATATCAAACTGTAAATAACAATGAGCAATATGATATTTCATATATGTAATAAACAAGATATTACATAATATACAAGGATAATTGTTAGATAGAAAATAGGTAAAAAAACTAACCTACTTTTATAGTACTCATTGTTAGTAATGATACATTCCTAACAATTATAACTATTCGGCATGAAATTGAATAACATGTGAATAACATGATATGTTCGAAGATATTTAAACCCTTTGTAGATATTTATAATAGACTATAATCTGAAAATTTCAAACATTACATTAAGTAAATGTTTAGGACAACTAACTATCTAGCAAGTGTGTATTTAAACAAGTGTGATTGTTTCATATTATATAATATAAAATTACATTCATAATTGTATTACATGCATATGATTCTTTCTTACGTATATGTTTTTAAAAAATAAAGGAAATTTTAGGAAAGAATAGAACTTTTAGAAAAATGGGGGAAAATTGTACATTTATGTAATTCTTCTTTACATATATGTAATGACGGACGTTTGAGAAAACTATAACAAAAATAAAGATAAAAATGTGATCTAATTAATGGTTTATTTTCATAAAAAAAACAAGATTGTATAAAAAAGTTACGAAGGTTTTAAAACGTGAGAGAAAATCTTTTTTAAATAAAAGGTGAAATGATTGCAATAATTGCTTAATTAGAAATATGGTAAATGTATCTTTTATAATTTTATCATTTCTATTATTTTAATGATTATGATACATGTTATTCTCATATTAGTCTAAAAGTCTAGCTTTACATCTAATCCATCCCTGTATATCTATATCTATATAATATACTATATAAACATTTGATATGGATATAATAGTAATTTCACTCAAAATTTCTCCTGGTCTGTATCTTCTCATGTTTAAAATAGCGGCTTTCGGTAACCATCCGTTATCCTAAATAGGTTTTATCCGCTTGTACATTAATGCAACAAATACTTGTACCTTCATCATGGTTTTTAAATATAGTAGTAATAATTGTATCATTGTATCAAACTTTTTTATACTAATCCTTTATAACAATTTATCGTCAAGGCTTGTTGTCAAACGTGAATAAGCACTACGTGACTCGTCAATGCGAATTATATCCCTAGGGGGAAATTTCTAATTGGGTTAATCATATAGTCACGGCGTAACATTTGTTCTGCAAAAAATGTTTTACGAAGGAAGTAGAATTAGAAATGGAATTGAAATTGGAATAAAATATTGTTAAAATTGATAACATGTTTGGTTGTTAATTTAAGTGGAATTAAAATGTTAATTTTGAATATTTCATGGATTGCTAAACGTTTCATGGGTAAGCGGACGAAATACGAATTCTGATTTATAAATGTGAGAAAAATTTTCTAATACCAATTTAATCTATCGATCAACCAAACATGATTTTTGAAGATTTTCCAATTTTAGTTTTAAGAATTCTATGAACCAAAAATAACTTAGGTTGATGGGGTATTATTATGTAAGAAGTGTGTGTTTTGAATCCAAGTAATTGTGATGACTTTGATTGTTTTGTGCGTACTAGAGCAAATACATACACTATGACTTCTTGCATGTTATTATAGCGATGTTTGTCTAAGTAAATGCTTACGCCATTGTATTCTATGTCATTGTGCATCGTACATTCTCATGTTTGATTGCAATACATGTTTAAGTGAATACATTTTTGTAAAATTGGTTTTAGATGTAAGTGTTAATTGGTGCAAAGTGATTATAATTTGAAATGAGAAAAACAATTTATTTTTGTCGTCACGTGATGCATGCAAATGATTCCTTTCGGATCAACATTTTTTTTCTCTAATCCATTTAGGATTCTCCATATCTATCAAAATATTTCTTTGAAATAAAAATAATAAATAATTCCACGTGTGTGGTGTGGTTAAAAAACAATTGGAATGCAAAACCAACCCGAACGGGTAAAACCGAAAAATACTAAAAATGTATATTTGGGTATGAGAAAGGGTGGTTATTAGTTTTCTAACTTATTTGTTTTATTTTAGTTACCATAGTCATATTTCTATATTATTCTAACTTAACCTAAAGAGAGACATAAAATCATATAATTTAAGATACACGTTATCTACTCTAAATAATGCGTTAGGAAAGATTTGATGTGTTATGTGTGAAGTGGCAGGAGTTGATATATGTTAGTATGAAGATAACCTTTTTATCAGCGTGATTTGCGGAACCATATGATGTTTGTTTTGGAGTTTTAGAAGAGCGTTATTCACGAAGATCACGAGACTTTTTTAAATTACATCTGAATCGACAATGTTGAGAAAAGAAACGACATAAACTTTAGTTGAAGATTTTAATGAGTTGATGGACCATTCTTAATTGGATTCTATAATGATGACATCAAATTATAGAACCCAACGATGTTTGATGAAGCAAATGACCATGAATCTTTTTGACCAAAGGATGCCTTTTAAAAGGTTTTGAAATAGGCTTTTAACTTAACACTTAAGAGCATGATGAGGGCTAGTGTGGCCTTTTAAGAAATCATATAACTACATAATCTAATAAAAAAGTACAAGTCCTTCTACACTTGACATGATAGTTTTGTCTTTACATCCGAACAATAAATAAAGTTATAAGTGTTAGAGAGTTATAGTTTATACGCTAGGTTGATCGTCATAAATAAGTTTGTGTGCTATAGGGTTGTTTAACGAGTGAGCTTAGCAGGTTTTCATCGATCAGCTCAAACATTGTGTAATAATAAGAGTCAAGGGGTTTGGCTCGTAATAGTGGAGCTAAGCTGATTTGATTCATAATCTCTCGTTCGAGTTGAAACATGAGTTCACACTTGACACGTCTTCAACATGAGTCAGCTCGTGACTTGATGAGAAGTTTGTAGAAAGTGATCGTAAGTGTTTATCTTAAGCTTTTATAAGTGCAAACATTTTACTAATCACGTAGGCGGTTGTGACTAAGGGACTATTTAATAGTCTTTTAACGATTTTATTAAGAGGTTATATCTGAATAGTTAAAGGTAGAGTGTGTTTTGTTCATTTAAACATCACCTTTATGAAGCCTTTTAGTAAGTAAGTTTCAAAATATGTTAAATGATTCAGAGACTATCTTTTATTCAGTCAGATTTTTTAATGTCTCAACACAATGTTTCTAAACAACCCTTAAGGTTTTTTTTTATAAATTATAAATATAATTTTTTTTATTATATTTATATTTATTCACCAATGATGATTGAGATGGGATACTCAAAACTTCATAAAATAAAGGGATGTCTTGAGTTTAAGTTCTATATGTGATAGAAACAAGAGGTTATAGGTTGGGCTAGGAGGTGTTTTCACCTAAGTTGAGTTTGTGTTTGAGAGTGGTGGAGTATCGGGATTGATGAGAACGACTGATATATGAGCTTTTATTTGGAGACGTGTCAGCCAAGTGCTACAAAGTTTTGTACTCGAGTAATGAAGATGATCGGGTGGGCCAGTAGTACATCAATGATCCAATTAACCGTTAAAAATATATTATTTATTCACACTTATAAATTTAAACCATCTTATAGTATAACCGTCAAGTCAAGAATATTTTTTTCCTCCAATTTGCATAAACATGTAAGAAATACATACAAATGATATATTTTTTATAGTGAACTCCATTCATAGTGGCAATGTAATTTGATTTCTTGAATAATAATAAAAACAGACATACCAAATTATTCTTGCTTATTCAAATATATTTTCAAAATATATGGTTTGCAAAATCTAGTTGCAAAAGGAGGGTTTAATGGTTTAAGTTTGAACCAAAAAGCTTGTAGCGCAATTGTATACGGTATGTAACTAGCGATATCATTTCTTGTAAGGTTGAAGTTTTAAATCATATAATAAACAACAATATTAATTAAAAGTAAAATTAAAAAAAGTGTTTTCCTTTGCTGTTTTAAAATTGAAAAAGAACTGTTTAAGTTCGAGCTGGGAGGAGGAGAGGTGACACTCGAGTAAAAGCTGCATGTGAAGTTGCATTTCCATTATTTATTTGTTTATTTATCTGCGAAAATGCATTAAAAATTGGGTAAAGAAAAAAAGAGACAAATTTAATTGTAAAAAATTCAAAAAGATAAGAGGGATGGGAGAGACTGGGAATTAGATTCGGACACCACCATATCTTCCTTTTGGCTACGTACGCGGTACATGTGCCAATTACATACCACTTCATGAATTAATTAATTAATAGCAGCTTAAAAATAATAACAATAACAACGATAATAATAATAATAGTATTAATAAAAATATATAATAATAGTTTTAATATAAATAATAATATCTCTAACTGGTAGTTTCTTCGATAAACAATTCAAAAAACCCGACACATAGTATTGTGAATTCCTACACATATGCTTAATCAACTACACACTAGAACAGATAATTTAAACTCATGAACACTAATCTCTTACACTTAATTTTTTAAGAAACTTGATTCAACATTTCATCAACAAAAACAACTACAACTACACTAAATATATCAAAACAATTCATATTTTAAAACAGTCCCAACATCGTCATGTGATCCTACCGCCTTAATCACAATTCACTTACGCCTATATAGAAAAAACCTACACATAGTATTGCGAGTTCCTACATAACATGTGAAAACTCAATTTGTTTTGCCATACGCAAGCAAACCTTACAATTAAATGGTTGTTGGATACCAGGAAAAATAATATAGGAGCCACACAGAATAACATTAATCATGTTACATGAATATATATTTTCATTAAAAAACAATCATCCCCTACACTAGTATGTACAAGACCAAACTTACAAAAACCCTACAATCGTATATGGCATCCTTACACATATTATTGTGATTCCTGCTCAACATATATATACAAAATCATCATATCACATATGCATAAAACCCCAACTCACCAGAGAACCAACAATGTCCTGCACAAGGTCAACTCGCTGGAACATGAGGCATGAGTCCTTTGATTTCTTTACACAAAAAATCACCGGTACATAAGTGTTTGATTTATGTAAATGTGGCCGTCTGCTTTGATTTCTAAAAGCGACATTTTTTTTTGGATTTAGTTGATTAGAAGAAAGAAGAGATATTAGCTCATTTGATTCTTTTTTGAAAACCATGGTCAACCACTCTAGTATCTTAGAACCGGACGTAGTGATGCCCTTAGATGGCGTCAAAGTTGCTGCTGTTGACACAATTGGGGTTTTAAAGC